>JAZKJV010004217.1:0-600000 GCA_037367405.1 Ottelia alismoides | reverse complement strand
TTCTTGTGATCTGTGCTTTCTACCTTATTTTTATTTGTTTTGTGGAATGAAACCTTAGTCTTTAAGCTTGCTTGATCGTGTAAACTAAGGCCAAACACCTAACTATCTTTGCATGCACCTATAATCGTCACGTTTGGACTTAGCTTAATTAATCATTGAACACTTAGCCTCGAAACCGCATGCTGAGAGAGCTCTCCATACAATGCTTGCAGGACCCATTGTGGTGGGCACCGAGGAGGCTCCAAGATCAGACTCTAGGTTTCATTCTAAGTGTTTGACATTTGGTTCTTCACGTGTAGCAATTGCCTGCTTAAGATGATTTCCTTGTGCATATCATCATATAGCATGGGCTTACAAATTATTGTTTTGCATCTCGCATGAAGAGCATGGGGAAGCATTGCAAAGTTTCTAACTGAACTTTCATCATTTAGGTGCTAAGGGTAGATTTCCATCTTAGTGTCACCTTGCATTACTTTGCCGACTCTCTCTCTCTCTCTCTTTGGATCACATATGAATTTAAAGAAAATAACAAAACATTAGGTGCTTCTATTGAACTTACTCAAAGCAAGTGATAACACAAAAAAATAAAAAAGGGACTGCTAAACATACTTGACCTAAAAAAAATTGACTAATTGGACTCATTGCATTGTGTGAGCAAAGCCCTCATTTGTTTTCAGGTAGCATTGTGGAAGGTCTCCTTCCTAAGCAAGAGAGTATTATCCTAAGGATTAGAGCCCAAAATCCAGTCTGTTACTGCCTTGTGCATCGCCTAGATTTCCGAAGTATTAATGCTTCTATCATACGTGGATGAGTAGGGCCTGGTCAACGATGATGTTCTCACCTTGTGTAGAACATCGACCTTGTACGAAATACTGAGCTTAGGCCATGCCTTCATTTGCGTCCGAGTAGGTCCCTGCACGCTCACGGGTGATTTGGTTGCAAGCGAGGTCTGAAGTAGTGATTTCGCCTATCGGCTTCCTCCTTCTATTTCTTTGTCTGAGTAGGAATCCAGAAAGGGTTATAAGGACCTAAAAAAGTGTAGACTACATGTTACAAAAGAGGATGACAAGTACAAGATACTTTTCCAGCAGTACTCTTGCTCATATAGGATTAGCGCTTCAAGGACTTGTTAAAGGATAATTGCCTTAAAATCAAATATAAAACCTATAAAGATAATTATCGAACCTTCACGGCTTCACAGGTCGAGTTGGTGAATCCATTATATTGAGGTTTGATTGCTTAGTTTCATTTAGGTCAAGATCAAAAATATCGTGCATTTGCGTCATTTTGCTTTCCTCTTCTTCTTTCATTATCTTTGATACCCGCTCACTCTGAGATATTATACTATTTTACACTCCTTTTGTTTCTCATCGACCTATGTGTCATTCCTCCACATATATCTTCCTCTTGACCTTCGAGATAACGATGCATGGATGGCTTAGTCGAGACTCTGTCGACACCCACATCGATTCCATACGCTCATCTTCTCCAATAATTCCGGGTGACTCTCGAGAACTCGATTTGGACTCCACGGTCCAATCTTCAGACTCCCCGTCTTCGCCAATAATCCAGGGTCACTCTTGTCCCAAACTCTGCCCAATTTAGGTGGCAATTGATTTCAGTCCTTATAAATCACCATCCTTAATGAAGTTTTGTATTGACCTTACACAGAATTGTCTACATCTAGTGCAACAATTCAGACTGGTCGGGGGTATTCTTCCATGTGCAGACCAAGAACCTGATTCGGAGCCCGACATACTTCCAAATTCAGATAAAGACATGGCTCCTACAGGAAGAGAAAAGGGACCGCAACCCCAGCCAGCCAAAGAGCCAGGTCAGGGGGAAGGGCATTACACCATGCAGAATGACATCAACAGCCAGCTCCTAGCTTTGATTCAAACCATACATCCGTAGTTGACTAATCAAGGATTAGCACAGGTCGTCTTTCAAGAGATGCTCAATGATATGAGGAGGAGGATTGATAAGAGAGACGCCAAATGAGAGGATGATCTGAATAGAGAGGGTGATTTCCATCTGGATGTTGCAGAAGACAACATGTTAGTAGGAGGACCCCATGGTGGAAGAAGAGAGGCAAGACAGCAGCCGAAGCCCACTCTGAAGGAGATGTACAACCATAAGGTAGGCCATGTCACCGAGTGGATTCAGATTCCACCCATTCATGCCCACTTTGCGCTGAAACCACAATTCTTGTTTTTTCTCCCAATCTTCCAGGAACACGACCGAAGAACCATATATCCACCTACAATAGTTTGACCGCATCTGGGTCACAACACACTACCCCAGTATCCCTCTGGGGGTAATCAAGATGACTACCTTTCCTTTCAGCCTCCAATACAATGCCCTGTATTGGGTCGATCATTTGAGGAATGTAACGACGATCTGGGAGGAGTTAAAATCTGCGTTCCTTCATAAATTTTATCCTCTTAGTTGCTTGAACCAGATGTGTGCCCGCATCTCCAGCTTCATCCAGTAGCCCCATGAGACGATACATGAAGCGTGGGTCATATTTAAAGACTTTCAAGAGATGTGTCCCCACCACGATATTCCCAAGACCAGTCTCGTGCAGTATTTCTTTAGTGGGTTGACATTTGATAGCCAGAATCTAGTAGATGTTGCTTGTGGTGGCTCACATTTCAATAAAGATGAGGATGTCATCTGGGACATTTTCAAGGAGATGGCCGAAGGAGAGGCCGCTCAATCTTCATCCCATGCATGCATGAATATGCCAACAGCTAGCCACAAGCGAGTCAACATGGCTACTCATACAGAGGACAAGGACGAGAGCACCAACATGAGCATTATAGAGAGCCACATGTCCAAAGTTTATATCATCAAGAAGAGGTTGCAAGACCTCGAAAAACTTCCATACATTGAGAAGAGGACCCATGGCTTGGAGAATCTCGATCTGATTTCCCAGCTGCTGGAGCAACTCGTTCTAGCATTGAATGCCAATGCCTGCAACTCTGTATTTGCCACCGCGAAAAATCCATTGAGACGAAGGAGTCAACATCGACACAACCTCCTCAACTGAGTCTCTCGTCACCCCAACCCGTCCAACATGTGTATTGCGTGTAGACTCCGGAGCAGCCCCTGCAGTTCCAAACATAGATGGTTATCAAATCAAACATAGTCGCAACTGGCCTATCCTGAGCAGTTCTTTCCACCATCGTCGTAGATATAGGAAATCAACGGTGTCTAGAACAATGAAGCATAGATGACCCAGCCTTAGGGACAACCCCAATGTCAGAACATGGGCAGTAGGCCCTATCACGAGCCGTAACAGGGTGGAAGACCCTACTAGCCCTCTCATCAGCAACAACCTCTGTACCATAGAAACGCCTAGAGGCAGAATTTTCAACAAGGTTCTCAATAGCCTGGTTACTGTAGTCAGGGGTACCATTAGCAACACCGGCTGCTCAATACCATCACTAATATTGTGGTCCTCCTCAATACTCCCAATACTCTTCATTCCCTCCTCCTTACCGTCAGTCTTATCATAGTTACAATCAGCAACCTCAGTATCACAGCCAACGGCCCCTTCAGGCCAACCCGTCCGAGGCATCACTAGTGAAACTGATCCTGGATTGTTTATCTTAGCTAGTGAAAATATGGCTGAGATGATCCAGAAGACCGACGATCTGACAGCTGCAAAGAATTTCATTCCAGCTCAGGTCGAGGTTAACCCGAACAATTTCCGTCGCAAGGAGTAGGTAGTCAGTAGTGTCCAACCTAATTAAGGCAATCTTAAATACTTTTTATTTATTAATGTTACTCTCAGGAGAGGGAGGACACTACAGCCATCAGCCACCGCGAAGGGAAACATCCAGCGTCCAATGGGGAGTCATCAGCCCAACCAGCACCAGGACCACTAGAAAAAGCAAAAAAATACAAAAAATGAAGAAAATCCAAACATACAAAAAGAAGAAAGCAGCATCAGCCTCAGTGGAGACTAGTCAGCTTTGGAGATGCATGTATGTGCAGTAGCCCCAACACTAGTCTCGGAGAATCCCCCACATGCAGCAAACCCAAAGCCAGTCAAGGAAGTTAATCCAACATTTTTGGTCCACCACTTTTAGATGATTCTTTACATTTTTGATATCTACCTATACATCATGATATGGACAAGATTTTGGACAACACAGTTTCTGAGTCTGTAAATATTCCTTTTCCTGAAGAAATGAAAAAACACAAAAAATCAAAATTTTGAAAAATACTTTTAAGATCCCACAATTGTGAAAATTATTCAGAATTTATTCTTGAACATGCCTCTCATGAAAGCTCTTGAATACATACCTACTATGAAGAAAGGGCTAAAAGATGCATGTATAATGAGGCGTCGATCTCGCCCCCACAATCGAAGAAGTTAAGGTGGCAAGTCTGAAAAGCACATCCTCACCATGGTCATTGTCAACGCCATTAGCAATCTCCCAGATAAGAAGAAGGAAAAGGGAGCGTCATTCATTCATTGCTAGATGTTCGACCAAGAATTTTAATGAACCTTACTCGATAGCGGGTCTTCTATTAATTTGATGCTAGTCTCATTGCTCATTGAATTTGGGTTAGGTCTGCTCAAGCCCACCAAGATGATTGTGCAGTTCGCGGACAAATCCGCCAAGCAGCCTAGGGGCATGTTGGAGGACGTAATCGTCACCATTCAAGGGATTCGGTTCCCGATTGACTTTGTCGTGTCGGGCATGGATGTCTCCACACCTCTGCTCCATACCCCTATTATTCTTGGCCGACCATTCCTCCGAACGATCGAAGCAGTAGTGAACTACGACACTGGAGATATCACCTTCAGCTCCAGCAATGACAAAGTAAAAATAAAGATTGTTTGTGATCCCAAGCCTACAGCGGGAGCATCTTCTATGAGTGTGCATGAAATCAACTGTCCTGAAGACTGAGAATTCTTGAAGGAATTCCAAGATACAGATCTTTTCCTAGATAACAAAGAGATCCTCGACTTCATATGCCCTAAGGAATGAGTGTAGCAAGCAGTCAAATTCCTCTTTGTCAATGAAGATGAGAGTTGTGATGTGCCCAATAAGTTTGAAGAACTTTCTATGGGACAATGAGCGTGCAAGACCAAGATCAGATCATTGATGAATTCTACAGTATTGTGGATCTGATTGATAATTTCTATGAATTTTCGAAAGATGAGCCTGGACAGTCAAAGGTGGACATTGAACAGTTGAAAGAACATCCACCCACATTCACTTCTGAAGTCACCAGTGAAGCAGCTCCCACTCTGCCTGAGCTGAAACCATTGCCCTCCAGCATGAAGTATGCCTTCCTTGCAGGTGAGCCAAATATGTACCCAGCCATTATCAATGAACATCTGAACGCAGACTAAGAATCCCGTCTGATGGAGGTTTTTGAACGTAACTGCAAGGCGGTAGGTTGGAAAATCTCGGATCTCCATGGGATCAATCCTTCACTTTTCTCGCATCATATTTCCCTCGAGGAGACTGCGAACCCTCCTGTGAATTTCAAAGAAGACTGAATCCAAACCTTCAGGAGGTTGTCATAAAAGAGATTCAGAAATGATGTGATGCGGGATTCATCTATCCCTTCTCCGACTCTGAATGGGTAAGTCCCTTGCATGCCGTGCCCAAGAAATTAGGGATCACTTTTGTGAAGAATGATAAAGGAGAGGAGATCCCGACCAGATTACGTACTTCTTGGCGAGTGTGCATTGACTATAGAAGATTGAACCTCGCCACCAAGAAAGAACACTTCTCATTGCCCTTAATTGACCAGATTCTAGAGAGACTTGCCGTGAAGGAATATTTTTGCTTCTTGGGCGGGTACTACGGGTACAATCAAGTTATTATAGCTCCTGAAGACCAAGAGAAGACCACGTTCACATGTCCATTTGGGACATACACCTTTATGCTTGCAGTGTTCGCTGACATGGTAGGCAGTTTTCTGGAGGTGTTTGATGAATCTCTATTTCATTACCTTTATTATATCATTTTGGCCTTAAAAACCCTAGCTAATGCATGTAAGTAGCATTAATTTGTACAAAATAGCATTCATTATTTATTGCATTTATTGTGTAAATAATATTATTTTTAATGCCAAAATCATATAATAAAGAAAATAATAAGAATAAAATTCTACGGTATTTTATAAGCCTAAACCCTGAGAATTGAGCATCTTGATAACTAGGTCGATAGGGAATAAAGTAGGGGGAGATAAGGGACAATAATACAATAAAAATCCCTTTTATTCATCTATTATTTATTTATTTTTGGGACCTATTTTATCTTCTACTTTTCATAACCCAGATAAATAAGCTTTAAACATGAAAGTTGTAGATAATAAAATATAGAGAAATACAAAATTGAGTTCATACAAAAATAACACACAATGTTCATTTTATACACAAAGGCATAGTACACAATGAGAGATTTTGGAGTAATTTTGCTATTTTATTAGAAACAAACACAAAGGCATAGTACACAAGGACCTGTATGTGATTAAAATAAGTTCTGGGGCCTTTTGATAACAAGCAAGGAAACCCAGGGGCCCAAAGTCCAAAAAACCCTGAGGCCCTCGCACGATACGCGTGACTCAGGCCTGGAAGGACCTTTAAGTCATTCCTATTTTAAAAGATGCAATCAATAACACATGAAAAGCACAGGGCAAATCTTGCAATTTTACCAAAAACTCATGTGTCGATGCACGTGTCCATCATGTACAGGGGTAAAAACGTAATAATACAAACAACAGGGTCCACTATGCAAATACACCAAAATAAAATGAACAGGCTAAAATATTTACAGGACTAATTTGTAAAAACAGAAAGAGAGGGGCCTAAGGGAAATTACCCCTTATTATATGCTGAAGGTCAGATGGGCGCCACGTGTGATATCCAACGGTCGAGGGGGGCGCACAACAAAGGGGCCTCGGTGCAGATCGGACTGCTAGGAACCCCCCACGTGGAAGATCGGGCGGTTGTGATGCGACGTGGGTGAACGAAGGGTCTCAGCTCAGAACGGATGGTGGAGGTTTAGCCACGTGGGGGATCGGACGTCTCCTGTGCGCTGTGGCTAAACCTCGTTGATCTGACGGTCGAGATCCACCCTCTGAAGATCAAACGGCTGCTGCTGCTCCTCGAATGGACGGCTCGATGAAGATCTGGAGCTGGAGGGCTGGATCGAACGTCTCTGGAGGGTGCACGAAGAACAAGTGGCCGGCGAACTTCGCCGGCCCTGTGCACGCACGGTGACCCTCCTCACGGGATGCTAGTGATCGAAGAAGGAACGCCTGGTCCTCCCGCGTCTGACGAGCTCTTCCGATGACGCAACGGAGCTCCGGAGAGCTCAGGCGACACCGACGGAGGTGAAGCTGCTGCTCCAGAACATTGAGCCCTTAGATGGGCTCGCTTTGACCTGCAAAGCACGGCAACAAGCTCCTGGGTCGAGGGCAAAGTGCCTCGACACGGTTAGCGGTGGTGAAGGTGAACGGTGCGTCGAGGTGAGGGGGCTCTGGCGAAGCGACGGCGGTGGAGCCCCAATCCTAGTTCCTGTGCGAACTGGGTTGGATGACTGGGTGCAGAAGGTGCGCGGGGGAAAGGCGAAGGTGATGAATGACTCCGATGATCGAAACGTGGGCAAGGGTGGTCGGAATCGAAGGTTGTCGGCGACGGGGTGATTTGGGCGAAAATCTAAATTAGCTAAATAGAAGGAGAACTGGGTCTACCTAATGGATGAGATCGACTGGGGAAGAGCCGGTGAAGCTCCAGGTCCTAGCATCAAGGGTTGTCGATGCCCGAGGCTCTAGCACCACGTCTGGGCGGCGCACGGCGGCGTGAAGCTGCCGGATCGATGGTCCGACCCCTCCTTCCTCGCTGCAACACGGCCACTCGCAAGCTGTCACTCAGGCGGTGGCTATGGAGGTCCTAGGGTGGAGTGAGATGAGCCAAAGATGCGTGAAGAAAATGACGGAGCTGGGACTTTATACGCCTAGGGGTCCGGCTAAATGGGAGTCGGGCGTAAAGCTCGAAGCACGGATCCCAAGGCAAACAACCGGGCGTGGATCTCGGATGCAAGAGGAAGAAGTAGAGCCCGGGATTTAGCGATTTGGCGATCGGGTCATGACGCAATAAATCCGCGAAGTCGGGTCGGGCGTGCATGACCCGTGGGAAGTGGTCCAAGGGGGGAGTTGACCGGGGGGTCAACATCCCCCGTGGACCAATTAGAGGGGGCCACGTGTAAATGATTTGAAAATTCAAATTAAAATAGAAAATGGCCGAATTATTAAAAACTCAAAACATGAAAAGTGTTTCTTTTTTTTAAACTATTTTTTTTATGATTTTTAATTATTTTTTTGAAATATAAATTAGGTATTTACAATATAATGCTATATATAGGTATATATACAATATTGATTTTTAATTTTTGATTTTTAATTAGTTATTTTTGTACATTTTTATTCCCATTTTATATTTTATTTATTTATAGCATAAAATTAGGAATAAAATGGTATTTATTATTATTATTTATTTACAAGGTTAAAATAAATAGGTATGTACATTTATATACATGGTATATATACAATGTTTCTTTTGGTTTTTATTTTTGTGCTTTTTATTTTAATTTTTGTTTTTATAGTTTCTATTGTATTTATTTACATGATAGGATATAGAATATATACAGGTTTTATGAGATTTTGATTTATTTATTTTCAAGGTAAAATAAATATATGTGTGGTCTTATGTACATGGTGAATATGTACAAGGAAGGTTATTTTTATTTTCTATTTTTATTTTGATTTTGTATTTACAAATATTTACAAATATATACAAACCCATTTTTATTTTATTTTAGAGGAAAATATTTTTATTATATGTACAGGTATTTTTACACACATGAGCTTCCTTATCTCTCTCTACTTGAGTTTTTATGCGGTCAGGCCCATGTTGAGCCCTCCCTTGGGATTAGGTTGCTCAATATTTATCTTAAATATCTCCCTCTTTTTCTTTTCTTTCTTTATTCTTTTATTTTTGCACAAAAGCATGCTAATTATTATATTTTATACAATGCATGCTTTTTGATAATTATTTGTATTTACAAATATCTACATGCATTTGCAAAGGTTTTTGTAGCTAAAATATAAGAATAAAGAGTGATGAATGGGTATTCATCACCCCCCCTATACTTAACTTTGCTAGTCCCTTAGCAAACACTTATTTGAAAAAGAAGTAAAAAAGAAAAAGAAAAAGAAAAAGAAAAAGAAAAAGAAAAAGAGGAGAATATACAAGGATCAAGGTTGACAATTAAACTTGCCTTTATTAAATTGAAATATGGAGCTCGATAAGATCTTTGGATTATTAATGCGTCGGAACCTTATTTGGACTTAAGTTTAAAACTCAACAGCCTCTAAGTTCCACTATTCTATAACCAGAACTCCTCAACAATCCAAATCAGAACAAGTCACCATACACAAACCCTGAATACCATGAATCTTTCCTTGTACTGTGAATGTGAAGTGTAAGCTCTCCACCTCAGAAGTGGCAACTTGACAACCCTCCTTAACAAGGTAACTCTATGACCTCAATCTGGCCACTCTTTCCTCGAGGAGCGGGGTATTCCCTTCTAAGTTTAAGTTCAACCGGCTCAAGAAGAGGGGGAATAAGAGAATGGACCATGGCCAATGTAGCCATGTATCCTTGGGAGCTCAACCAGTGTAGCTAAGTCTCCCTGCTGCAAGCTACATAAGGTGGGACATGAACCTCAAGCTTTGCTTATTTGCACTATATACATACTCCGGTGGGATTATCATTTTCTATCAGACCCATCACTTTTTTGGAGTTATTTTCTTTTCGCATTTTTTTCAAGTGCATCTATACAACATATACATGTGCAGCATATATACAAGGAGTTTTTCCTCTTGAGCCAGTAGACTATCCCTTTTTTGAAGCATTATTGCAACCCACAACTCCTGTCGTTAGACCTCATGGCAACCAGACCAAGTTGAGACGCACTTCCTTCACTAAAAGAAGAAGAGAGGTTCCGCCTAGAAGTACTACCCTCATATGCTACCCCAAGTCAAGGAAGACTGCCTCCTCACCACCTCATCCGTAGAGAGCTCGGTGCAAAGTGTTGTGTCCAAGTAAAGCCATTGTCTATATGAGTCACGTGTGTGTTGTTAAGTGCTCTACTTAGGCTCATTGAGATGACATGTGATCATAGCCTAGTGGACTCAAAGAATTAAGTCACCATGGACCTGAACAGCCTTAACCCTAAGCCCTATAAGGTTCCTCTTAGGTGGATTAAAATCTTAATCAAGCTCCATTTCCCAATTTAATTCCAGGCTAGTTTAAATGTCAACTATAATCCAGAAAAAACTATATACATATACACAAAGATGCTATTTACACAATTTTGACAAACATGCAAAATTTTTGAAAAATGTTTTGAAATCATGGATGTATGCGTGAATGCAAGTTTTGCAAAATATTTACACACATTTACACCCGATTTTTTCAAACTTTTGATTTTCAAAATATTTTGGAAAAATTTTGTACTATATACATAATTTTGATATGAAAATATTTACACAAACTTTACACAAAAAGTTTTTGAAGACATTTTTACAAAAATAATTTGTACAATAGCTAAGTATGTGCAAATAAAAGAATGATTAATTACAGGAAAAATTTTTAATTTTTATGGATTTTTTTTGAGTTTTTAGCCATTTTATTTATTAACACACTCACACAAAGTACGAGTTATGGCTAAAGTATATATGAAATATATACACACCCCCCTATACTTAGCTCGAACGATGTCCTCAGAGTCAAGAGCGATGAAGAAGATATAACTCGTGCTATGTATAGGGAAGTGAAAAGAAAGGCTAAATACAAAGACGAATGAATGAATAGAAAATCAAGAGGGTCTCGGCTTTCCCCCATATATTTAGGATCAAATAATCCTAAGTATAGCAGGCTGTACACAAAGGGAAAACCGAGTGGAGAATGTACAGGGTCTAGCCCCCCCCCCTATACTTAGGGTAAAATATCCCTAAGTATAGGCAGCAAAAACAGGGGTAAGATGAATCAAAAGAAATACCCAAAGGTCTTGCATCCCCCCTATACTTAGAGTAAAGTACACCCTAAGTATAACATAATCAAAAGATGAAGAAAGGGATGTGGGACTAAAGAATGTAATGATATGGACATCTTGATCTATACAGGTCAGGAGAACACTGATAATCAGGCATGAGATGCAATAGATGTGAGTCAAAAGACCACATCTAACGCAAAATGAATAGGGGCAACATCAACGACCCGCGGCTCATGATCTAGAAATGGCTTGAGCCGCTGGCCGTTCACTCGAAAGGTACTCTCAGAAGACAACTCGGATATGTCAATGCTATCGTTGTCGTGTACCTTTCTCACAAGATAAGGTCCCTTCCATTTGCTCTGTAGCTTCCCTGGAAATGGACGAAGCCTAGCATCAAACAACCATACTCTCTGTCCAGGCTCAAAATGCTTGTGGCTGATATGAGAATCATGCCACTCCTTCACTCTCTCCTTGTACTGTAGGCTGTTTGAGAAGGCGGTATCTCAAAGCTCCTCCAAGGCTGCTAACTCTGCCCTCCTATGGTCTCCTACACTATCTGTATCCATAAGAATATCCGTGACTGCCCAAAGTGACCTGTATCTCAGCTCAACAGGTAAATGGCACGGCTTGCCATATACGAGGCGAAAGGGAGATGTGCCCAAAGGTGTCTTGAAATACGTCCTATATGCCCACAAGACCGAGTCCAAAAGCTGTGACCAATCCTTTCAGTCAGGGCGGGCGACTTTCTGCAAAATAGTCTTGATCTCCCTATTCGACACCTCGGCTAGACCATTCATCTGTGGATGGTATGGAGTAGCAACTCGATGGTCTATGCCTAACTCGCTAGCAAGGGCCTTCACCTGGTCGTTGATGAAATGAGACCCCCCATCTGAAATCAATACTCGAGGTACCCCGAACTGCGTAATGATGTGCTTCCTCAGAAATCTGCAAACTGTCCTGGCATCAGCGGTTCGGGCGGGGATAGCCTCAACCGAACGACTCACATAATCAACGGCCAACAGAATGCACTCAAATCCCTGACTCTTAGGGAATGGACCCATGAAATCGATGCCCCATGCGTCAAAAACCTCATCGGCATCATATCACGCTGTCCACAAGTGCCCATCCTCTGACAGTCAGTACACCTCTTCACGAACTCATCAGAGTCCTTGAAGAGGGTAGGCCACCACAAGCCGTATTGGAGCACTTTAAGTGTCGTTCTCCTTCCAGAGTGATGTCCTCCTGCCTCAAGCTTGTGGCAGTAAGTGAGGACGCTATGGTGCTCCTCCTGAGGAATGCACCTACGCCAGACGCTGTCCCCTCCTTCGCGGTAAAGGATGGGATCCTCCCAGTGGTAGGACTTGGCCTTCGCAAGGAAGGTCTCAAGCCTCTGCCTGGGCCAATCTTGTGGGACTTTCCTAGCAACAAGAATGTTCACAATATCGGCATACCACGGGAGAGAGGCAATAGTAAGGATTGCCTCATCTGGGAAGGTCTCACAAATAGGGTCAATCTGCTCAGAATCCTCAAGGTGCTCTAGTCGGGAGAGATGATCCGCCACCACATTCTTGACTCCAGGCTTATCCTTAATCTCAATGTCAAACTCCTGGAGTAGAAGGATCCATCTAGTCAATCTGGCCTTGGCATCCTTCTTTTCCATGAGGTACCTGATGGCGGTATGATCAGTAAACAGGGCCACTCTAGATCCAATAATGTACGATCTGAACTTATCTAGGGCAAAGTCTACGGCTAGCATCTTCTTCTCTGTGACTGTGTAGTTCCGCTAAGAGGAATCCAATGTGCGTCTAGCGTACTGGATAGCAAATGGAACTCCATCCCTCCTCTGTCCCAGCACGGCCCCTACGGCAAAATCGGAGGCATCCGTCATGATCTCGAATGGGAGAGACCAATCAGGTGGCTGGAGAACAGGAGCCTCAACAACGCACTGCCTGAGAGTCTTGAACGACGAAAGACACTTGTCATCGACAAGGAACTCAGTGTCTTTCGTCAGCAGGTCAGTCAACGACCGGGCAATCCTACTGAAATCATGAATGAATCGTCGGTAGAAACCGACGTGCCCCAGGAATGACCGTAACTGCCGCAAATTAGATGGTGGTGCGAGTTTTCTAATGACATCTACCTTGGCCGGATCAACCTCCATGCCCCTGTTGGAGATGATATGGCCAAGCACCGTCCCTTGAGTTACCATGAAGTGACTCTACTCCCAAGATAGCACAAGGTGGACCTCTATACATCGCTGAAGGACTCGGTCTAGGCAGTCAAGACAAGAGTCGTATCCGTCGCCGTAAACCGAGAAATCATCCATGAAGACCTCCAAGCACTCCCCTACCATGTCCGAAAAGATCGACAGCATGCATCTCTGAAAAGTCGCAGGGGCATTGCATAGCCCAAATGGCATGCGTCGGAAGGCATATGTGCCGAAGGGACATGTAAAGGTGGTCTTGTCCTGGTCCTCAGGAGCGATGGACACCTGGTTGTAGCCCGAGTACCCATCCAGAAAACAATAGTGGCTCTTCCCTGCCAGTCTCTCAATGATCTGATCTATAAAGGGGAGGGGGAATGATCCTTCTTGGTGGCCTGGTTGAGTCTCATGTAATCAACGCAGACCCGCTAATGAATCTCGTATTCATCACTCTAAATCTCATTTATTAAGCTCAAATCCCTAAAAATCAACAGCATTCTTGCATCTATTTTGCATAATTAGCATTCATGCATGTTTCCATAAGAATGGCATTTTAGCACAAAATTCTGCATAAAATAAGAAGCCAAAAAACCATGCCAAAAATGACCTGTAAATAGCCTAACTTCCCGGATTTTTAACCCATTCATGCTAACTCCGAATGACTCAAAACCACTTCCACAGTGTACATATCACTAACAAGAATAAAGGAAAAATATAAAAAAATAACTAACCCAAATAAGTGGACCAAAAACCCAAACCCCTAATTTCAGGACTTTCGGACTAAAACCCTCATATCTCCCTCATCCAGTGTCCGTTTTAATCCTACTCACTTTTAAACTAATGTATATTCAATTACCTTCAAAACTAGACCAAGTTCAAGTGAATCGGAGCTCATATGTGAAAGTTGGGTTTTGGGCCTCATATTGTATATTTTAGCTATTTTTGACCTAATATTTTATGTACATATTTTATTGATTAATAAAAATCCAAAAAAAATTATATTAAGGTGTCTTTATTTACTCTTGATTTTACCATATTTTTGCGCATTTTTATCTTGTTTAAAAATGATAAAAAAATACAAAACCCCAAAATCAAGGTGTTTTATGTACATGGGATACCCCAAAAATGCCACTTTGTGTAAATGATCGATTTTGGTTTTGATGTCTTCACAAAAGTTGTAGATCTCATCGAGATGAGCAATTTTCGTGAAGAAACTTTTTTGATCCAAGGTCATTTACTATTTCTTTTAGATTTTACAAAGTATTTATCCTACGATTTTTGTGGTGCTGACACGTGGCCGCACCTGGTGCCGCCACGTGTCAGCCATTTTCCGCCTTATTATAAACCCATTTTATTAGAAATAATAATAAAAAATAAAAAATAAAATAAATGTCCTTGCACGTGCGTCGCACGTGCCTCCCAGGCACGTGCTCCGCACGTGCCTTCTCCTCTCACTCCTTGTTGCCACGTGTCACCCGCTGGGCCATCCGATCTCGGCCGATCGGACGGCCCAGCACTCGTCTTCCTCCCGTGCCTACTTTCCCAATTGGAGCGCCACGCCGCCCCCGCGTTTCTCACCGCAAATCGCACGCCACCCGCTCATCTCCAATCGCGGTCGCGTATCTCGCGCACCGCCACGAATCTCTCCAGCTCTGATCCTCGTCGATCTCCTCCCTCGTCAAATCAACCTTCCATCTTCGGCATGCTCGACCTCCTCCTATTTAAGAACCACCGCCGCCTCCCTCAAGACCCATCCGTCGATTGCACCTCGAAGGGGAGAACTCTGGTGGTGACAGCCCGGATTTCATCTCCTCGCGGCGAGATCCGAGGTCCGGTACCTCGTCGCAGCGCACCACCAACCCTCGCGCCTGCTCCTTCTCCGGTCTACTCCGTCGAGCCGAACGCCTTTATCTCGTCCATCAACTCCACCGTCGACGGCTACCTTCGACATCATCGACCTCAACCTCCACTCCTCCACCTCCGTCTCGCCACCGACCGCCAATGCCTTCAGCCCTCCGCCATCGACAGCAGGTTGGCCCGCATCAACGCCAGAAGCCTCCTCGTCGGACCACTCCTCCGCCGAGCATCGGCCCTCAGCCGCGCCCAACCGCCATGGCCAAGCGGCCCCTCCCTTGCCGTGAAGACCGCCAACGCCGTCGGGTCCAGTCCCGAGGCCCCCTTCCGCACGTGACCTGCACGTGCGTCGGGGGGAACATCTCCAGCCCCCTCCATGAGTCACGTGCTGCTCACGTGACTGACGTGGAAAATTCTGAAGACCCCCCTGGAAGACCCTCATATTGCGCCCAGGCCCCCACCGACCAGGTCACGTGCTTATCACGTGACCTGGTGGCGATTTTGCAAGAATACCCCCACAGGTATATGTATTTACATTCCGATTCTCTGTAGCCTATTTTTATTTATTTAATTGCAATCAGACCCCTGTGTTCCCCTTTGCTTTTAGGCCTCTTATTTACATTATTTTATTATCAAAAAAATAACACGATGTTTGTTAATTAGTTCTCTATACTTTGACATATTGTGAGCATTTTTGTGATGGATGGTTAATTAATAAATAATTGTTTTGTGGAAACTTGCATAATTGCCCATCTCTTGCTCTAAAATTCATAGTTGATTAACCATTGCTCTAAAAATCCCCAAAAAATCATACATTGTAGAGTTAATTATGCTTGACATTGTGCCCAAAAAGATTTGCATTTGCATTGCATATTTCGTTCTGTAAAAATCATTTTGCATATTTTAGTATTTAATTTTTAATAGGTAATAAACCCCACATTTTCAAGGTTTAGGGTTTTTTTGAGATCCATCACCTAGTGGTAGTTCTTAGATACTTTTATTTTTTGAAAATAAGTAGGTTTAATATTTATTATAATTAAATATTGAAAATCATTCTGTTTGCATTTAAAAATCCATAAAAAAATTCATATTGCATCCAAAAATTCCAAAAAAAATTACAGTGCACTCATTTCATCATAATTTACATTGTGGCCAAGTTTCGTATTTTTCGAACATCGTTTGATTGAAATTTACATTTTAGTCCCTAAAATAAGGTCGAATTTGCATTTTACACCCTTTATTACATTGAAAATCCAAAAAAAAAAAGACCGTCTCGAAAACCGAACACGAACTTTGATAGACTTAATTCTAGGTTGTTCCTTTGCCTCCTTGTGATCGACCTTGGGACTTGCCCAAGTAAAATAAACATAAAGCCACGAGATTAAAAATTGAATAAATTATTTGTGGTATTTTCTTGATCGATTCCGAATGCCGCCTACAACGAACGACTAATCATTCTTTAAGCGAACGATAAAAAAACAACTTCTTAAACGCTGCAATTCCGGACTCGTCCAAGAAGTGGGTACCCGTGTAGCAATCTCCTATCCAGACTCACTGACCACTGTAGTGATGCCCGTCTTCTTGGGCACCACATGCAAAGGGCTGACCCACTTGGAGTCGGAGATGGGGTAGATAAAATCGGCGCTCCACCATTTCGAAATCTCCTTCATGACAACCTCTCTCAGATTTAGGTTTAGCCGCCACTGGAACTCACGCGACGGCTTCGCCCCATCTTCGAGATAGATATGGTGGGAGCACAGGGCCGGACTTATCCCATGGAGATCTGCTACGCTCCATCCTATAGCCTTGTGGTTCTTTTCAAGAACCCCCATCAGACGGGATTCTTGCTCTCCAGTCAAATCGACGGAGATAATGACTGGGTACATCTCATGCTCACCCGCAAGGAACCTATACTTCAACGATACAGGAAGCGGCTTCAGCTCTGGACAACTGGGTGCTGGTGGATCTGGCCTCTGAAAAGTCTGCGTGAACGCTGCCAAATCTGTATGGGAGAACTGAAACTCTATGTCACTCTCAGAAACTGGAGAAGGCTGCCCTGATGGATTGCCTCTGCTTTGCTCGGCATCTACCTCCTCCCTAGCTGCAGGCTCAGTGGAAGTCAGGTCTGGCATATAATCATCACAATCTGCCTAGTCAGACTCTGACTCCGAGGGATCTGTATCATCCAAGACGGCCTCAGTACCACCATCATCACAAGATCAGTCTCGCGGTCGAGAACCGGCTCTGCTACCTCAAAAGTATCCTGAACCAGGAATGTGCTCTCCAAGTTCTCCTCTGCTGTCATCTCTGCATCAGCGAAATCTGAAAGTGAGAGGATGGCCTATGTTGCTGGGTCTGCCTAAACTGCCTCATCGTCTGTGATCACAAAGTCACAGTCATGGTGGATGTCTAGCCCTGCATCTATTAGCTGCTCTGTGTCTGAAGTCGTCTCCGAGCATGCTCTGTCTCTGGCTCGGCTGTCCTCGACCGTCTCTATTTGTACACTTTCGCCCTCGACGTGAAAGTATACCTTCCTGCTATCATGGTCAGTCACCGCCTTGGCTGTGGCCAAGAACGGGCGACCGAGAATGATGGGGGTATCGGTCACGGACTCAGGGATCTCCATGTCCAACACTACCAAGTCCACGGGGAATTGCAGGCCCTGAATCGTGACGACAACGTCTCGCAACAACCCCTTCGGCCTCTTGACAGATCGATCAGCAAACTGAAGGACTGTCCTGCTCTGTCTAAGAGTGCCCAACTCGAAGCGGTCGAGAAGGGCTGCCGGAAGTAGATTGATCGACGATCCGCTATCTAATAGAGTACGGTCGAACCTCTGCTCTCTGATGTGGCATCTGACATATGGGGCTCCGGAATCTGGCCTCTTGGCCGGCAGGCGGTTTTGGATCGTGAAACAAGTGGCTTTCGTCAGCACATGAATCTCTGATTGGTGGTTCCTCCTCTTCCTCCTAACTGTGGTCCTGTCTCTCAGTGAACGCTGAAAAAGAGGGATGTGCTGCAAAGCCTCCTGAAGAGTCAACTATATGTGAAACCAATCTATCATTTGCTGGCTAAACTCCTCCTGCTGTCTCTTTTTGGGATTTTCATTTTTCTTCCCCTTCCCCATCTGAAGGGCTCTAGGGAAGGGGATCACAGGGTCCTTCTCAGATGAAGGACTAGGAAAGGGTCTAGATGGCTTGACGGCCGGATCCACACATACATCATGCACCATAGTGGGACCAGAAGAAAATAAACCCTTTCCTTTATTCACAGAAGTGTTCCGAGATACATCAGTAACAGGAAAAACAACAGGTCTCTCAGAAGAAGCATGGGTGGCCTCAGTACCACCATCGGCTGGAAGACTCGCGGCCTCAGTACCGTGCTCTGGCTCGGCATCATGGGTGGCTTCAATACCACCTCCTCCAACTGGTGAAACGGCGACCTCAGCACCGCCGGTGGGATCAGCATCCGTGGTGGCATCAGTACCACCGTCATCATCTCTGGCGGCCTCAGTACCGCTCTTCTCCTCCTCGTCGGGCGCTCTGGGTGTATCCTCATGGTGTCGCTCAGACGAGGCACCGCCTGCTGGCATCCTACCGCTCCTAAGTGTGACAAAATCAGTATCAAAAAGATATGCATACATATCACCCAATGCATCACTAGGAGTGGCATACTCAGTACAAGCTACCTGCTCAGATTTCCTCTTCAGGTTGTTGGGGTTCGGCTCTATCTGGGCAGGGATGGCGGCTTTCCCTCTCACGATGTCCCGCATCTCCTGGCGGAACTCATCCATCTCCCGTCGAAAGGTAGCATGTTGATCTGTGAGAAGGCGGGCTATATCATCCAAGGCAGGGCTCTCGTAGGGTGGACCATGAGAGACCGACGGGTAGCCTCTCTGGTAGTGAGGCTGCTGGAACTGGTGTTGTGGCTGAGAGGGGTAGGAATGTGGCTGATGCTGCTGCTGGTGAGGCTGTTCACGCCTCCAAGACGGTCCCTGCTGATAGGGATGAGGACCATACTGCGACGACTGCTGCTACTGTGGTGGGTACACTGGGGGCTGCTGCTGGTGGTGATCCCTCTGATGGCTGTACTGGCCACCCTGTCCTGACGGTTGCTGCTGGGGCTGGGTACCTCCAGTCCCCCAACGGAATCCGGGATGGTCTCGTCGGATACCGGGCTGGGGGCGGTCATACAAAATCCCGTTGACATCCATCAACGGCTCTGCATCGTACTGGGGTGGCGGGAGCACTACCAGAGGCTGATCCGGCTGTTATACCACCATCTGAGTGTCAGTGGATGGTGGTGCCTGGTAGGTAGGCTGCGGCTGCTGGTACGACTCCGCCTGTACAAGATGAACCTGTCTTGGCTGCTGGTGGGAGCTGAAGTGCTGGGACGAGCTGCTGTTGCTGCTGGGATCGCCTCGTGACTGAAGATGGGGCTGGGAAGCCATCTGTGCCTCCTGGAGACACATGAGTTGTGTCTTCATGTCACTCAGAGTCTGTGCCATCTGCTCCATCTGCGTGATGCCCTGGCACTGCTTCTTCTCGATCAGCTCCATCCGGTCCAGCTTCTCGCTGATGATCCCCATGTCTGTGGCTGTACTCTCTACCTGTGCTGCTGCCGCAGACGAACTGGATGGACTGGCGTCGACCCGTGCTATCCTCTGGTACTGCACGGGTTGTGGTTGCTGGGGTCTGTCATGAGTGTACAATCGGGTCTGGGACATCACCATATAGTTCTCAGCCATCTCCTCGTAGATGGCCCAGACCTGATCGTGATCCTTGGCGAAGTAAGACCAGCAACAAGAAGCGTTCACCAAGCCCTGAAACTCCGGTGTCAGCCTGCTGAAAAAGCTCTGAACAAGGTTCGGCTTGGAGATATCGTGGTGCGGGCATCTGTCGGTCAGCTCTCAAAACCTCTCCCCATGCCTCGTGAAACTGCTCGTTGGGGAGCATGGAGAAGTTGCTGATCAGGGCTCTAGCGGCGTTCGTCCGCCCGAGTGGGTAGTACTTGTGCAAGTACTTGGTGCGGAGCTGCTCCCAAGTGTAAACAAACTTCCCCAGATGTTTCAGTCAGGTGGCTGCTCTGTCTGCTAAGGAGAAGGGGAAGGCAATCATCCGTATCGTGTCCTGGTCCACCTGACGGTCGTGGACGATGCTGCAGATCATCAGAAACTCCTGGAGGTGGAGATGGGGCTCCTCTGTGGTGAGCCCATGGAAACACGGGAGGAGCTGCAAAGTGTTCGGGGGGAACTTGAAGTCCCCCACGATAGCTGGTAGCACAACCCAGTGATGCATCAGGGTCATTCCGGGGTTGTGTAACTCTCGCATCGGTCTCGGTGGATCTCCTGCCGCGGCTGCGGCGGCTGCTGCTGCTGCTGCGGCTGCTGCTGCATCGGGTATCCTCGGCCCGTCTCCGGGCTCGCGCTGGTCGCGAGCAGCTCTCATCTGCTCCATCTCTCTCCTCATCTCTATCATGAACGCTCCCTGATCCCTCAACTCCCTCAACTATTGTTGTACTGTCTCGAGGGAGGCGATCAGGGTGGAGTTGATCGCACCCTGGTCCAGAACGAAATGCTCAGGTTGCGGACCTCTAGTGTGATCATCACTACTACCGGCCATAGTCTCTGCAAAATTAAATGATCCATACTCAGGTGTCGGTAAATCTGATAGTCTCTCCTCTGGCACTGGTCTCTCGGAACAGAAAGAAAGGGGGTCGAGGGGGAACAGGGTGGAGTCGTACTCGGGTTCGGAGAGCGGGTCTTGGCTCTCGCGAACCAACCTAGATGAGCGGGTAGACGCGCCCGAAAGCGGTGCAGCCAGAGGCTGCCTAAGAGATCGTCTACCCATCATCATGATGTAGCGAGTAGTGCGGATGAGATCTGGAAACAACTACGACTACAAGCAAACCCCCAATTCACCAGCACAACGCGAGCTGAAGACCGTAAAGGCTCGGTCAATTTATCTTGTCAATTTTTATTTTGGTGAGCAGTCAGGATATCAGAGCGATTACATGACCTGTTGGGTTACCCGATACTTTCCCAACCGACTGTCCCACACAGAAATAGTCGGTAATCAATCGAGAAAAGTATCGGAGGGCTCTACCTAGTGTTCGGGGTCACTCTCTCGCACAATCAAACCAGACAATGAGGGGGTTGCTCTCCCCAAGATAAATTTTTAAGTGAGGTGTCTTTTAGGGTCGATAGTGTTAGCAATCCCAATTTTATTGTTTTTCTTTTTAGGTATTTTTCAATAAAAGCAAAAACGCCTAACGATTTTTTTGGTTCTCCTTGTTATTAAGTCCAAAACAGGGGGAGAAGACGAAAAAGCCGATGCGCGATGAAATCAATGATGCATGCAGAGTAAGAAATGTGTACCTGACTCCAGCAGTCTACATGCAAGATGATCCGCACAGAATTGAAAGACAGAATAGTAAACTACCTAAATGGTGCAAGCGGAAAAACCGAGTCCCTAAGCAGGCAATTTCTACTCAAAAGAACAGTCTAGCTAGTCACTAGCCTTCGATCCAAAGGGTCCGGTCTCGGTCTACCCCTCCTCCTCCCGACAAATCGGATTCAGGAGCAGCGCTTGGCAGGGCAGGCTGCGGCACGTAGGCTCGAAGGAAACGAGTCAGCTATTTTTATTAATCTTTTATTTGTAGATCCAATTATAGAACTATAGGCACAAGCAGATATATTAGGCGTTTGGATCCTACCAATTACGTCACAATCAAATAGAAATTCCTAAGGCTAGGGGCTCGAGAAAACCGCGAGAAATCGTAAAAGGCAGTGAAAACTCAAAAAGCCGCGTAAAAAGCCGCGAAGAAAGAAAAACAACCAAAGGGTCCCTCGAGCACACCGGTGCTCGGTGAAACAGACCCGAGAGAGTCTAAGTCCAAGTCAGAGCTGTCCCTGTATTATTACAACAATTCAACTAAAATGAAGTAAAGTCTAATCTAAGCTAAACTACAAGCCGCACTTGGTTGTCTCCTCGCTCTCTCCTGCGGCTCCGTGTAGAAGGGAGCCACCTCCGAATACCGCGGTTGCGCCGGCTCCTCGAGAGTTGCCGCATCGGTCCTCGGGCCCTCGCAAGAATACAACCAAGTGTTACCAACCAGATAAAATAATCAAATAAAGGCAGGAAAAGTAAACAGGGATATATGTGTAAAAATAACAGGAAAATAAACAAGCAAAAACAAATAAGGACAAAAATAAAGGAAAAGAGAAGAAAATAAAATAAAATAAAAATGAAAGAAAAATAAAAAGCCGCAAAAAGCCGCGGACTCAGAAAGAGCCGCGGAAAATCGCGAAAAAGAAAACAAAAAGAAAAGGAAAAATAAAAAGACTACTAAGCCGTGCTCCCCGGCAATGGCGCCATTCTGATGGACCGAAAAATCACCAAGACTCGGGTAAGTAAAATAGATCAAGGATCGTTGCGACCCGGATCTCAGAGATAATTCAGTCAATCAAGAAAATAAAAGATCAGACCACCAAAACAGAATAAAAATCAAAGAAACACAATAGTGGCCCTGGCTATTGGATTAGCCTGGTATAGCGACCAGGGTCGGACTCAGGGAGCACGTGATGGCCTTGCGGCCTACGAAGTAGTCAGAAATAATGAAAAATAAAAGAAAATGATTTTTGGTGGATTTTTAATATTTTTTTGGATTTTTTAAATAATAAAGAAAATAGGAAAACAATAAATCAAGCAACTTTACACAATTATTTAGTTACTGAAAATTCACCCAAAAATTCAAACAAAAATGTTTTTATGTTTTTTATATTTTTTTATGTTTTCAGTTATTTTTTGGTATTTTTCTGATTTTTAGGGAATTTTATAAAAATCAAACGAGACGGAAAATGCAAGACACTGTCCAGTCAGGATTCAAGGGCCAAATTAAAATGCAAAATGGCCCTAATAAAACCTGAAGGTAATTTTCCTGTAAAGTATGAAATAAAAGGAAAAATTAGGCACTAGGTTTATTATTTTTGGATTTTTCTTTTAATTATTAGAATTTTTATGGTGTTTTCAATGTTTTTTAATTTTTATAGTTTTTATAAGTCCAAAAATGACCAAAATTGGTCAGAAAATCAAACACAGTAAAACAAACAATATATAATTTTTTGTAATTTTTAAAGTTGATTTAATATTTTTTTATGATTTTTAAAACTAGACAGTAAGATAAATGCGTGTTTTTGAATTTTATAAATACTAAAAGAGTCAAAAATGTCTCCAAAAATTAGAGAAAATTTTACACCATGGCAGGAGCCATGTATCCAATTTTCATCGAATTGGAGTAATTTTGCTATTTTATTAAAAACAAACACAAAGGCACAGTGCACAGGGACCTGCATGCAATTAAAATAAGTTCTGGGGCCTTTTGATAACACGCAAGGAAACCCAGGGGCCCAAAGTGCAAAAATCCCCGAGGCCCACGCACGATACGCGTGACTCAGGCCTGGAAGGACCTTTTTGTCATTCCTATTTTAAAAGATGCAATCAATAACACATGAAAAGCACAGGGCAAATCTTGCAATTTTACCCAAAACTCACATGTCGATGCACGTGTCCATCATGTACAGGGGTAAAAATGCAAATAATACAAACAACAGGGTCCACTATGCAAATACACCAAAATAAAATGAACGGGCTAAAATATTTACAGGACTAATTTGTAAAAACAGAAAGAGAGGGGCCTAAGGGAAATTACCCCTTATTATATGCCGAGAGTCAGATGGGCACCACGTGTGATATCCAACGGTCGGGGCGGGGGGGGGGCGCACAACAAAGGGGCCTCGGTGCAGGTCGGACGGCTGGGAACCCCCCACGTGGAAGATCGGGCGGCTGTGATGCGACGTGGGTGAACGAAGGGTCTCAGCTCAAAACGGACGGTGAAGGTTTAGCACGTGGAGGATCGGACGTCTCCTGTGCGTTGTGGCTAAACCTCGTTGATCTGACGGTCGAGATCCACCCTCTGAAGATCAAACGGTTGCTGCTGCTCCTCGAATGGATGGCTCGATGAAGATCTGGAGCTGGAGGGCTGGATCGAACGTCTCTGGAGGGTGCACGAAGAACAAGTGGCCGACGAACTTCGCCGGCCCTGTGCACGCACGGTGAACCTCCTCGCGGGATGCTAGTGATCGGAGAAGGAACGCCTGGGCCTCCTGCGTCTGACGAGCTCTTCCGATGATGCAACGGAGCTCCGGAGAGCTCAGGCGACACCGGCGGAGGTGAAGCTGCTGCTCCAGAACGTCGAGCCCTCAGATGGGCTCGCTTTGACCTGCAAAGCACGGCAACAAGCTCCTGGGTCGAGGGCAAAGTGCCTCGACCCGGTTAGCGGTGGTGAAGGTGAACAGTGCGTCGAGGTGAGGGGGCTCCGGCAAAGCGACGGTGGTGGAGCCCCAATCCCAGTTCCTGTGCGAACTGGGTTGGATGACTGGGTGCAGAAAATGCGTGGGGGAAAGGTGAAGGTGATGGATGACTCCGATGATCGAAAGGTGGGAAAGGGTGGTCGGAATCGAAGGTTGTCGGCGACGGGGTGATTTGGGCGAAAATCTAAATTAGCTAAATAGAAGGAGAACTGGGTCTACCTGATGGATGAGATCGACTGGGGAAGAGCCGGTGAAGCTCCAGGTCCTAGCCTCAAGGGCCGTCGATGCCCAAGGCTCGAGCACCACGTCTGGGCGGTGCACGGCAGCGTGAAGCTACCGGATCGATGGTCTGACCCCTCCTTCCTCGCTGCAACACGGCCACTCGCAAGCTGTCACTCAGGCGGTGGCTATGGAGGTCCTAGGGTGGAGTGAGATGAGCCAAAGATGCATGAAGAAGACGATGGAGCTGGGACTTTATACGCCTAAAGGTCCGGCTAAATGGGAGTCGGGCGTGAAGCTCGAAGCGCGGATCCCAAGGCAAACAACCGGGCGTGGATCTCGGATGCAAGAGGAAGAAGTAGAGCCCGGTATTTAGCGATTTGGCGATCGGGTCATGACGCAATAAATCCGCGAAGTCGGGTCGGGCGTGCATGACCCGTGGGAAGTGGTCCAGGGGGGGAGTTGACCGGGGGGTCAACATCCCCCGTGGACCAATCAGAGGGGGCCACGTGTAAATGATTTGAAAATTCAAATTAAAATAGAAAATGGCCGAATTATTAAAAACTCAAAACATGAAAAGTGTTTCTTTTATTTTAAACTATTTTTTGTGATTTTTAATTGATTTTTTGAAATATAAATTAGGTATTTACAATATAGTGCTATATATAGGTATATATACAATATCGATTTTTATTTTTTGATTTTTAATTAGTTATTTTTGTACATTTTTATTCCCATTTATATTTTATTTATTTATAGCATAAAATTAGGAATAAAAAAGTATTTTTATTTTATTTTTATTATTTATTTACAAGGGTAAAATAAATAGGTATATACATTTATATACATGGTATATATACAATGTTTCTTTTGGTTTTTATTTTTACGCTTTTTATTTTAATTTTTGTTTTTATAGTTTTTATTGTATTTATTTACATGATAGGATATAGAATATATACATGTTTTATGGGATTTTGATTTATTTATTTTCAAGGTAAAATAAATATATGTGTGGTCTTATGTACATGGTGAATATGTACAAGGAAGGTTATTTTTATTTTCTAATTAATTTTTCTATTTTTATTTTGATTTTGTATTTACAAATATTTACAAATATATACAAACCCATTTTTATTTTATTTTAGAGGAAAATATTTTTATTATATTTACAGGTATTTTTACACACATGAGCTTCCTTATCTCTCTCTACTTGAGTTTTTATGCGGTCAGGCCCATGTTGAGCCCTCCCTTGGGATTAGGTTGCTCAATATTTATTCTAAATATCTCTCTCTTTTTCTTTTATTTCTTTATTCTTTTATTTTTGCACAAAAACATGCTAATTATTATATTTTATACAATGCATGCTTTTTGGTAATTATTTGTATTTACAAATATCTACATGCATTTGCAAAGGTTTTTGTAGCTAAAATATAAGAATAAAGAGTGATGAATGGGTATTCATCAATCAGCACCGGGATCAGATCAAGACCGCTCATCCACAAAGCAGTATCGGTCGTTGTGGTCACGACACGTGGTTAAGTGAGAGCATCCTCGTCATCCATTAGTGCACATGTTTGGGGTAAATTACATATTTAACCCTCACTTTTTATTATTTATTTTCCAATCCTATAAGTTGTTTTGTAGTTTAATATTTTTGTGAAATTGGTAAGAAGACCATGTGGTTATTTGTAATCACATTTTGTTCCTGGCCACGTCACCTCACGTGACATCCCACGTAAGGTGAAATTTTACAGATAGGCCCTCACACTTTCTTGTATTTAATTTTAATATTAAAACTTTCATTAGCAGTTATAAAATTTAGGAAATTTGCATATCAACACTTGCCTTTATTTCTATTTGCATTTATGCCCCTGATAGTTCATCAATTTTTACATATTTTCTATTTATTAAAAATATCATCCATACTCCAAAAATTCTCAAAAAATACGGTTAGGTGCATGCTAGTGTGTACATTCATGCTATGTTTTTGCATTTTCATTTTAGACAATCATAGTATTTATTAAAAATAAAAAGAGCACATTTCTACCCCTGTTAGACTTAACAATTCTAAAAAAATTATAAAATCATTCTAAAAAATTCCCCCAAAAAATATATTTTGTTTATTCTGTTATTTTATGACTCGAGTTTAAAAATCCCTAAAAATAGAAAAAGATAACTCATAAAAATAAAAAATCTCCAAAATCCATTATAAAAACATAAAATTCCCAAAAATCCTAGAAAATCTTCATTTCTACTTTATGATTTTCTTTATATTATTATTTACGTATTAAAATTGATTTGGAAATTTTTGGATCATGTTTGTTATTTTTAATTTCTAAATTACTTTGGCCTATTTATTTAATCCCTATTTTGGATATTTTAACTTTAAAATACATAAAAATTAGAAAAAAAATCCCCAAAAATAAAAAATACTAAAAAAATTATGTAAAACCCAAAAATATTTTATTTTTTATATTTTGAGTATTTTTAATTGTATTTATAATTATACTTCCTTATATTGTATATATAGCCTTATATATTCCTATCTTATATATTTAAAAAAAGAAAAAAAATAAAAATCAGAAAATATAAAAAATAAAAATTATAAAACTAAAAATAAATAAAATATATAAAATTAAAACTAAAAAATATAAAATAAAAAACCCACAAAAATCATGAATTGGTTAAGTGTTTGAAAGACAAATTTGTGTGTTAAGTTTTATCTCATCTGCTTTACACCTTTGTTTCATGTGTTTGATAACATATTTGTCATTGTACATCTTTAATAGAGTATAATAAATTTTAGCCAATGTGATTAATTGCTCTTTCATTGTGTGGGTTAATTATTATTTGACCTAGAGCTTTGTTAGTGGTCACCTCAGCGACAACTTGTCTTTGCTTCCGTGAGGATATTATTTTAAACCCTTGCAAAATCCTTGTCAACACCTCCTGCAGGTGTTATCTCCAAACCAAATCCATATAGGAATATTTTAAGATAAAGATGAGGCATAATGAGGGTTCCAAGAGGTGATGGAGTTGAACCCTAAGTGGGTTTTTCTTCCTTGTAGGAAGAATAGAAACATAGGGATAAACTAGAGAGGTACGAGTGGATAAGTAATGTATGGCGATGGTATCCAAGTTATCTGATCAGAGATTCATGAGCATACACAAATAAAAATAAAATGGTGAAATTAGAACAAAATGAAAATCGAAGATCTTACCTGGAGTGGAAATGAAGAAGATGTTGAATTGAAGATGAATCATAGCCTAGAAAGAAGCTTTGAAGCTTCTCAGGTCTTCGCTTGACCTCAAGGGTTGGTTAAGGAAGCTCGAGAAACGTCTGAATGGATGCTGCATGAGAAGATTTCATGTGTATCTCGTCGAACCTAAATCATTGCCTTCACATCTTTCTCTATACCTCTCATAATCACTAGAGGGTAGATGATGCTCGAGGCAAGGTCACAAAGTGGCGGATGGCAGTTACGGGAGGTAGAGATGGGGCATATGCAGAGGAGGAAGTTGGTCCCATGCAGTGGTTTCAACCATCGTTAGATAATAAAGGAGTTAGAGGGGAGTTTGGTGGTTGGCGTGGAAGAGGGCAGTTAGGGCTGGAAGTTAGTAGTGGAAATTGATCAGAGGGTTACCAGAGGTGGTTTATAAAAAAACACAGGAGTTGGGGTGGTTGTTAGTCCGCGTCGGTTCAAAGTAGCAGGAGCTAGAGGTTGAAGAAGCTCCACGACCACCTGATGAGGATCGGAGCACCCACATTTGGGCGCGCCTCGATGGCTCTGATGCGTCTGATTAGGAAAGATCAGGTTTCTCAAAGAAATATGCTGATTAGTGGTTGTGATGGAGTCGGAATGAAGATCATATAGTTGAAGATTTTTAGGTGGGCCAATGAAGGGCAGATTGAGGAAATTCTCTGATTGGACTATGTGGCCCAATCAGAGAATTCTAAAAATAAGAAATAAAGTAAAATGAAAAATAAATAATTAGAAGATGAATTATAAAAAATATGAAAAGAAAGTGGTAGATCTCGATGAAATCTACAACTTTCATGTAGAACTCAAAGATACAATATTAGTAATATTTTTGTAAGTATTTTTAAGGTGTTAAAATACTTATTTTATTTTTTTTCTTATTTTTATAAATTTTATTTATGTTTAATGTTATATTAAGTACAATATTGCACTAATTTTTATTTGATTTTTTAATAAATAAGAAATACATAAAATATATGCACAATAATATATGTATGAATATACAAAAATTAGGCTTAATTATTTATAACATTGTATTTGTTAATTAGAGTCAGTTAATCAGTGTTAATAAACAATTAAGAAAAAGATATAATAATAATAAATAAATAAATAATGTTGATAGATCTAGGAGTTATCACCCCCTATACTTAAGCTAAGCTCGTCCTCAAGCTAATAAATAAAGAATGAATTAATTAGTGAATTCCCTGACATGTGCATGTGTAGATACCGGGCTTAATCCATCCAGGACACTTGGTTTTAGACATCCTAAAACTCTAAGCTAAACTAGGTCTTAATCAAAAGGAATTCAATTTCTTTAATATATAGACTCTCAGTGTTTACATAAATATAAGAAATTTGACTTTATGTGTTTGCTGCATTCACAAAAGTCGAGTCAAGATGTCACTCAAGGTTCCAGTACAAGAGCCTTTCATAAGGACGTAGTCCTCAACACTAGGGATTAAATCTACTCTTGCCTCAATTCACCATCTCATTAGTTTGTCAGACTAAAAGAAATGTAGATGGAATGACAGATGATGGAGGGATTAGGGTTAGTGTCATTTCTTCTCTCTCACATTGGAACAAGGTTTCTCTCAAGTGCTTTATTAACTCAATACATACATTTTTTTATTATTAAGTGTATCCATTAAAAGCAGTTGATTCTCCTGTACTTGTTTTCCTGGAAATATGCACCGGGGTGTGTCTCTTTAAAGTATCTAAAATACCTTCTACACCAAGACTTGTATCACTATACAATGGAGAGACCCTTTTAGTTACTAGCATGACTCATAAAAGCCAAAGAATTTGGTCCAAATGGACACTTAAAAGGTTGGGAGTGTTCGCCGTTGTGTAAGCTCATTGATTTGACTTTATAATGTATGAGCTTTTCTCTTTATTTTTCTTACTGATGAATCTCCATTTCATCACATTTATTCTTCCATTTTGGCCTTAAATCCCTAGATAAATGCATGTAAATTTCATTAATATATACAAAATAATATTTATTATTTATCTTGTAAATATTGTATAAATGTATTTATTAAATTCCATAATAAAAGGAAAAAAAGAGAAAAAAAGAGAAAAAAATAAGTGTCGAAGACACTGAATGATCCTAACCTCTGAAACCAAGTCAATGTTAGCTTGGCTGAACAGGAATAAAGTACGGGGAGATAGAGCATCAAACTGTACAGAAATCATACCTGAAACCCTAATTTATTATCTCAATTGCTCCTCATTTCAATGCCATTATTAGAGTGTGAAATATCTTTGTGCTTTAATTGATAATGAAATTGGAACTATTTTTATTGCTCAATATTCTGATTATTTTAAGGGGATAATTTCTTGCATATTAATTCTATTAGACTGCATTACATCGTGTAACATATTGCATTGTTTTAAATGGCTAAAAACCAAATAAAAATGCATGTTGATCATCCATTCCATTCATTGCATTTCTTTGCATATTGTATCACATTTATTCTGCATAAAATTAAAATAAAAAAATTCATTATATTGATTTCTCATTCTGTTTGCATCATTGTTGTGTATCATTCTCCTCGCATAATTATCTAGTTTGCATCATTCATTTCATGCATCGTTTTGTTGCCTCAACTTTATTTTTGTGATGCATATATCATTCTGTCAATCATTTATAGACCTAGGTCAATGAATTTGATTGCTCAATTTTAATCATTAATTTCTGATTAATTGATGAGGAGTATTATGTCCTTGTGTTCGACCTTGGTATACTTGCCAAGTAAAAATTCATCGCCACATATTCAAGCTTGTGGTCGATTCTGCTTAGATCCAAAATCGCCTCATGTGCTATGATAATATGACCTTATTAAAGACGTGATTTTGCGGTTTATTAGATGACATCATTGTCAGGGACATGACTCCTACGCTTTTATTTATTAGATTTAGTGTATTATTTTGAGTTGATTATTTTCAATTATTTAGGTCTTCTTGCCGTGTTTATTTTTTGCAGTACTTTTGTTGGTCAAATTTCTTGATTCTAATGATTCTATTTTGTGGCAAGTCTCGTGGAGATGGAGGATGCTTGATCGACATGGAGGCGTGGAGTTGGGAGCTCCCACTACGAGGAGCCGTAGAAGAAAATCCGAAGAAAGCAAGAAAATTTTAATTGGCATTTTGTTCATGATTTTCATGTATATAATTGTAATAACTACATTTCTAGCCGTCCTCGTTTGAGGGCTCGCATGTGTACATGGACATGGATATTTTCATGTGTTGTGTGGATCCTGTTTCACCCAAGTCCGGGTGGGGCTTCACTTGAGTGTTCGAACCTAGGCTCAGGCACGTGACTCTCTGGTCTTCCATTATTTCAATTATTATGTGATTGTTCATAGGTTAGGACACACCAATAAGGATCGAGAAGAATTCACTTCTTCTCCTTGATTTATTGAGACACACTTCAACATCGATCTATTTAGCCAAAAATTAATTCAAATTCTCCCAGCTAATAGTATCATGTTTAGGCGTAGTTTTTCGACTTGCATGCATGTAGCATAAAATTTAAAATTCACTATTGCACATGCATGGAGAATGCTGGAGGCACTGCAAGTTTTCTCTCAAGCATGCATCATGGTTTTTTTCGAATCATCAGCTTTTTCTCAAATCTTCCCTTTGATTTATCACTTAGGATATAAATAGAACTGGGAATGGTCGTTAGACGATGAATGCTTGATCTATTCTCACCTTAATATAATGATAACCTAAAGCATAAAATTAAGATTGTTAACCAAGTCGATAAAAAATAAAATGAATAAAACTAATCTTGGATTATGGGAGAGCAATACCTGCATTGTATGCATATTATGTTTGCATGTTGAGAGGTGAGGACATATCCCTAGGATAGTGCACAAAATCTATCATTAAGCCATGCGTAATGGACTTGAATTTTGGATGATCACCAATAAAAATGACCAACACTCCTTGGTCTTCATGTGTGAAGTTGGCGAAATCTTGCGTACATTACTTGCTTGGTTAAGCCCAGATGTGTATTTCCCCCAACCCTCCCATACCCTAGTTGATCCTTCCTCATCTCCGCAAATTCAATCATCATCGGAGAGTCAACTATCTTTGTAAATCCATTCCCTAACTATAACAGATACATACCCCCCCCCCCCCCCCCCCCTCAGTTCCACATCCAAATACTTAGGCTAATCTTCAACCTAAGTACAGGGGGAACCATGCTACCCAAATACTTAGGCTACTCTTCAGCCTAAGTATAGGGGGGACCATGCTACCCTCTGATTGTTCACCCCAGGTCCCTCCATCTTCATTGCATATCTCTATACTTAGGCTCTTCTCAGCCTAAGTATAGGGGGACCCGAGCCCCTGTCTCTTCTCCATTCAATTGATCCCTTCCTGCAGTCATCTTCTTATACTTATGTTATTCTTAACCTAAGTATGGGGGGTCTCCCTAGTCAGTTCCCATATGCTTTCCTATATTTTGGCATGAGCTATGGCATCATCTCACTTTGTGATATGAGCACATAGCAAACACCAAGTATAGGGGGTGTATTGTATATACTTCATATATACTTTAGCCATAGCTCATATTTTTGAATTTTTTTTGAAAAATCTTGGGGCTAGGTATATTATTTTGTGAACTGATTTTCGTTCTTAGTTTGGAAATGCTTTGATTTTTTTGTGTGATACTGTTTTGAAAAATATTTGACAATGATTTGAAAAATGAGATTTGACTCGTTTTGAAAATCATCTGAAAAATATTTTGAAAATCTATATATTATGTGACATGGTTTAGGAAATGTTTTTAAAAAATTTCTTTCAAAATTAAGGGAATAAATGAGACTAGTTTGTAAATACTCCTAACCTTATTTAAAATTCTATAAAAATGTATAAAAATTGAGAAAATTTTCTTTAGTAGCTATTTAGACTACCTAAAAATGATTAACTATTTTTCATAAAGGGAACTACGGTCTCCCTTAGCAGAGTGGGTGGTTAAAAGACAATGTGAATGCCACCGTCTTGAAGTAATACAGGTAGCAGTTTAACAGTCTGTACTTATGCCCATACTGGTTGGAAGTGGATGTAACTATACGTAGGAGCTCAGGCATTCATTATTTCTCTAAAGAAGCCAAAAAATCCATAAAAATTGTAAAAATAAAAAATCACAAAAAGGTTCATTAACTTTGGAGTTGTTGTATTCCTGACGCATTCACTACACTCAAGGCTTAAGGATTTGGGTATACTTGGTTTTTGAGGTCTTGAGAATCTTAGTTAACCAATCTTAGTCATTAGGGTTTGAGACTTAATAATCCACACTTCTCCAGTTTGAAAGATATGAGCACTATATTGCACTCTTAATCTCTACATTCTAAGAATATGATCAGCACATCACTTTCACAACTACATGAATGATGAGATGAGTTGAGATTTCACTTGAGGGACTGGGATGGAGAATTGAGTCTAAACCCGATCTAATGATACTCAAGGGTGGGATAAAGTAAATGAAGGTTTCATGAAATCTGAGTGTCAACAAACTCTAGCAAGTATGAGAACAAGTTATCATGTTATATTTTGATATTGACCTAGGTGCCAAAGTGTGATGAAACTAAATAATTATTGATCAGTGTGCGCCAACTTGGTAAAAGCAGTGGAGCTAGCCTACAAAAAGAAAAGAAAGTAAATGGGAATGAAAAGATCTCTCAAATACAAAGTCAAATTTAAAGAGCTTCAATTAAAGGCGAGCGCTCCCAACCATTTCAAAGTGTCCACTTGGACAAAAGCTAATGAGGCCAAAAGAGTCGGGCTAGTACCTCAAAAAGAGATCTACATCGTAAACGATACAAGTCTGGGTGTAAGTATATTAGATACTTAAAGAAGACACACCCCGGTGTACTCACAGGAAAACAAGTACATGTGACTCAACAACTCTTGAAGGACACAATGATCAACATCAAAAATATCTGTTGAGTAAAGGCATTCAAAAGGACCCTTGTTCCAATATGAGGGAGAGAAGAAAATACACAAACCTATTCCCTCCATCATTTGGCCTTCCATCTACATTTTTAATTTTGACAAACTAAAAAGAAGGTGAATTGAACGTAAGAACTGACTTATTCCCTAGTGTTGAGGATTAGGGCTAGAGGATAGTCTCCTGGACTGAGACCTTTTGGTGACATCTCGACTCGATTCTCATGATTCCAGTATACTAAATGTCATATCATTATATTATATGTACAAGCATAGAGTCTGGTAATTAGAGAAGTGGGATTCCTTTTGACTAGAGCCTGGTTGAGCCCATAATTTTACGATCACTCAAGTCATGGGTCTTTGATGAATTAAGCCTTAAAAAATTCATATGTACTGTCAGGGATTGATCCGACTCCTTCATTCTTTAGATGCTCAAGGATGAGCATAAATTCCTTTATTATCCTCTAAGCATGAACAATTCAGTAAAACTCATCATTAATTCAGCTTAATCAATAATTGACCCTCTTTCTGTAAATATCCCTAATTATCATATAAAAATAACCCCTTTTATTTTCTTTATTTTCCCTATTTTATTTTTATTTAAAATTCCAAAAAATATATTAAATATTGTATATATTTATTTTGGGCTTTAAAAGAAATTAAAAAGACAAAAAATCTCAAAAGAATTTAAAAGAGTGTTTTTATATATTAAAAAATTTGCCAAATTTTTGCTTTGTTTATTTAATCTCTTTTGATTTTTGTCCAACATGAAACTCGTAGATATCCTCGAGTTCCATAACTTTCATGTTTTGACTTTTTTCTAATTTTTCTTCCTTATATTTCTTTTTGAATTTATCCTTTTTTTCTTTTTTGAATAATACAATTGGGCCATGTGGCACTCTCTGGAGACGCCACGTGGCTCTCTTCCCTTTGCGCCACCCGGCTGGCTCCTAAACCGTCTGATCCAACCTTCCCGCTTCCATCTTGGATGTCCCCCAATGCTCCTCTCTTTGCCCTTGGATCAGAGGCACCGGATGAAATCCTCACCGCCCCTTCCTGCCTTTACCACAACTGTTGGATGGCTTTACATCCAATGGCTTAGCGTCCTCCACACCATCCTCTCTTTTACCACCATAGGATGAAGCCCCATCTCTCATCCTAACCATCCCTTCATGTCACGTTCCCCGTCGTAGGATCAGATCCCCTAATATCATCCCATCCATTGTCTCGTGCCCCTCTTTTGGGATGTTGGACCGCAAGATCCAACGACTCCTGCTCCATATCCCACCTCCGGTCGACCCCTCTCTCCCACATTCCCCTCATGCCCTCCGCTCTTCATCCATTTTCCCCAGCCGTTACGGCCACCCTCTCCATGACCTAACCTCTCCCTCACATAGCCCTCACTCCCCTCTGACATGCCCGACCTTTAAGGCCCACTAACCATGCCTTCATCCTCTTCGCCTATAAAATCACTCGCTCCACCTACATTCCAAGCCTTCCACCATTACATGGGCCAACGCCTAGCTTACCTCTACCTCCTCGTGATAGATGGAGGCCGGAGCGAGGAACTATAATGGCCGGCAAACCCCATGTGTGACCCTTGGCCCCCCAGCCAAGTTACGGTCCCTCCATGCTCGTTGATCTCCATGCTTCGGCCGAGCAAGTTGAGCGATGACCCCGAGCTCCCCCGGAGCTCAGCCCATGCCTCTTCCTCCGCCGCTACTTCGTCTCAAATCAGGTCAATATTTCTCATTATTTTCCTTTAATTTTTTAATCCTAGTTTTCTCTCCGCACACACACTATCCCCCATCCAATTGACTGCATCTCGACCTCCACGACACCTCATTCATCTTCGTTGACCGCCCTGTTCACCGTCTCCATCCTTCGCAACCCCCGTCGACTCCAAGCATTTTCCTCTACTGGAGGCAGAGGAAGATCCACTCTGAGCATCATGTTCTCTGCCCCTAAGCCAGCCATCCACCTCCTTTCGCTTCTTCTATCCCCCCCAGCTAACCATCTGCGGGTCTCGTCACCAGCCGGACTTCGGGCGAAGCTCCATTATAGGGCTCCTCCTCTAGTGAGGTTTCATTGACAACAACCTACATCCAGCTCTGGGCCTTGCCCTTGCTCTGCCCATCACCGCTCGAAGCTCTAACACCTTCCAGGACCATCAGCGCACGAGAAGGAGCACATCAGAACTCTGGCATCCTCGCCAGGGCTCCAAACCCACCACCACCATCACGGTAGAGGACATATGCTTGAAGATACATGTGTTGTTGGATGGTGCCCATCCGACGACCATCCAATGATCGTGATAAAGCCACATCATCTCATCGAAGCACCGCGACTTAGTGGAACCGAGCCTTTGTACGAATCTCCTCGGGCTGCCACATGTTCCAAGGCTCCTACAACGGCTCTCGAGGCACATCCGAACCTCTCCTGCCTCATGTTCCTAGCGGGCGTGCAACACGCGTGCAGGATGGGCATTTTGCATCAACATCTTGTATTTTTTCAATAATTACAATCAAGTCCCTCCCAAGTGCGTGTGCTCACGTGCCGCTCCTGAGAAATTTACACAGAGGCCCATTCGATATTTAAATATTATATTTATTCCCTCTAATAGAATTAAATGCATATTTTATCCATTTTATCTCCAGGTTTTTATTACAATTATACCCATAGACTCTTTTATCAATATCTTGAGCATATGAACTCAGAATCAAGTTTTCAATTTTATTTTATTGCCGATTTTTCGCTCTACAAGATGACATATTTTATTCATTGATTTGTCCCATAATTTAAGATGCTAAATTCTAGGTATTTATTGTGTTAATTGCTCCACATTTCAATGCCATTATTAGAGCTATGAAATATCTTTGTGCTCCAATTGATACTGAAATTGGAACTATTGCTCAATAATCTCATTGTTTTTGAGGGGATAATTGCTTGCATATTAATTTTGTTAGCATGCGTCACATTATATGACATATTGCATCATTTTAATTTCCTAAAAACTAAATAAAAATGCATATTGATCATCCATTCCATGCATCACATTTCTTTGCATATTGTATCACATTTATTCTGCAAAAAAAAATAAAAAAATTCATGATATTGATTTCTCATTCTGTGTGCATCATTGTTGTGTATCATTCTCCTTGAGTGATTGCATAGCATAGTTATTAGCATCATTTATTTAATGCATCATTTTTTGCCTTAGCTTTATTTGTGATGCACATATCATTTTGTCAATCATTTGGAGACCTAGGTGATTGAATTTAATTGCTCAATTTTAATCATTAATTCCTGATTAATAGATGAGGAGGCTCGTGTCCTAGTGTTCAACTTTGGTATGTTTACCAAGTAAAAATTCATCGCCACATATTCAAGCTTGTGGTCGATTCTATTTAGATCAAAAATCATCTCTTATGCTATGATAATACGACCTTTGTTAAAGAGGTGATTTGCAGTTTATCACACTTATGCCGTCTCCGCTATGCCTGCATCAACGATGCCGCCATCACCTCGGCTTCCATGATGATCGTAAGATTCCTTTCCAATATTTTCATTTCCACCTTTGTTGATCGGAACTCTATTGTGATGGGATCGCTCAAGTTGAGCGGAAAGATTCCCGAATGATCCATAACAAGTTGTCTAATTATTGTTTTCCCATTTTTATTTTATCAATCGTAATAATTTCTTAAGTTCCGGCAAGCAATTTCACTATTAATATCACAACAAGCATGTAATCAAGTATGAGATACATGTTTGTTTCTTAGTTTATTATGGATGTTGGTCGATTTAAACCTCCAAAAGATTGAAACGGTAGACGAACCGAAGAAGAACACACATAAAATTTGCTTTCCCCCTATCTATGTAAACCCTCCACCATCTTTGTCCCCATCGACAATCCCCTTCCACCGTCGCCGTCGTGCTCGCATCAATGCTGCCTCTATCTCCTCGCCTCCCATGATGATCGTAAGATTCCCTGTTAACGTTTTAATTTCCCGCCTTTTGCTGAGCAGAACTATATTGTAATGGGATCACTCGAGTTCTCCTGAGTGGAAAGACTTCCGAACAATCCATAACAAGCTATCCGATACGGTCTTTCCATTTTTATTTCATCAATTGAAACAATTGCTTAAGTCCCGATAAGCAATTTCACTATTAATATCATAGTAGACTTGTAATCAAACATGTTATACGTGTTTGTTTCTTAGTTTTTCTAGGATGTTGGTTGATTCAAGTCTTCAAAGATTGAAACGATAGAAGAATCGAAGAACACTTGTGAAATTTGCTTTCTCTCCCCTTTCTATGTAAATCCTCCATTATCTTCGTCCCTGTCGGCAACCCCTTCTGTCATCGTTGTCGTGCTCGCATCAATGTTTCCGCCATCTCCTCACCTCCCATGATGATTATAAGATTCTTGATCAACATTTTCATTTCTCATTTTTTGTCGATCAGAACTCTTTTGTAATGGGATTGTTAGAGTTCTGCTGAGCGGAAAGACTTTCGAATGATGCATAACAAACTGTCTGATTACTATCTTCTTATTTTTTTATGTTATCAATAGAAACATTTGCTTAAGTCCCGACCATCATTTCACTATTACTATCACAAAAGACAAATAATCAAGCATGATATGCATGCTTGTTTCTTAATTTTTCTAGGATATTAGTCGATGCAATATATTATGGGATATTTACGTCCATAACTTTGCGTAATTTCGTAATTACAATCATAACCCCTCGTAATCGTGAATTACACGAGAACCTCAGATAGTCACTTCGTCTCACACCCATAACCCTCTGTTAGTTTTCCTGTTAACTCAACCATATCATTGGGTTAATCTAACCCATGGTCTATCTAACATCTATTAAAAATTTTCAAAAAAAAACAAAAAAATCCCTTCCTTTTCCAATGCTCGATGCCTTCCTCCCGCCCCTCCGCCTCCACCCTCCGTCCTCCCTCCCGCCCCTCTGCCTCCGTTGTCCCGCCCCTCTGCCTCCGCGATCCCGCCCCTTCGCCTCCACCGTCCTACCCTTTCCCCTCCGCCATCCACCCTCCATTCTTCCTTCGCTAGCTCCCCCTCCCCTTCTTCTTCCTCCATCTCGCCCACCCCCACCAACCCCTTCCCTTCTTCCTTCTCCATCTCACCCCACGCCCGTCGCCCTCCTCCTCAATTTGGACAAGGACCGTATCCTCAAGAGCGACCTTGCCCCACAAATCAACTGTGAGATCTCCGCCCTTCGTCGCGTCCGCCACCCGCATGTCGTTCTCCTCCACGAGGTCATGTCCTCCAAGTCCAAGATCTATTTCGTCATGGAGCTCATCTGCGGCGGTAAACTCTTCAAGCACATCTCCAAGGGCCGCCTCAAGGAGCCCCCTTCCCGCCTCTTCTTCCAGCAGCTCCTCTCTGCCGTCTCCTTATGCCACTCTCGCGACGTCTATCATCGCGCCCTCAAGCCCGAAAACCTCCTCCTCAACTACCTCAGTCGCCTCAAGATCTCTGACTTCAGCCTCTCCGCCATCGTCGTCTGCGATGACTCTCTCTTCCACACCTTCTGTGGCACCCCTGCCTACGTCGCCCATGAGGTCCTCACTCGCAAGGGCTACAATGCCGCCAAGGTCGACATCTGGTCCTGCGACGTCATCCTCTTCGTCCTCATGGTCAGCTACCTCCCTTTCCACGACCACAGCTTCATGGCCATGTACCACAAGATCTACAAGGGCGAGTTCAGCTGCCTCCGCTGGTTCTCCCCTGAGTTCACTCGCCTCATCACCTGTGTCCTCGACACCAACCCCGTCTCCCTCCCCTTCTTCCTCCTCCAGCTCGCGCCACCCCCACAGAGTAGCAGGCAATGGCGGTAGCCCGCGAGGTGGCCACCCTGACCTCCTCCTCCGAGTCCTCTACCATCACCCTCCTCCTCCCTAACAGTGATGAATTCCAATGGAAGAGAAGGAATGAGAAGCAAAGGAGGGGGAATAACATCATTTGTAATTACCTTGAATCTAAAGGGTGAAAATGGTCCACATTTGACGGATTCCATCAATGTTAACGGAAAAACAGCTAGGTGTTAACACATGATCATGCCATGTAAGAGTTAAGCATTATTCATGGTTACTGGTGTAGTTCGCAATTTTGCAAGGTTATGATATAATTATGAAATTATTCAGGATTATGGGTGTAAATATTCTATATAATTATTCCTTTCTTTGTTTTTCTACCACACACAAATATTGATTTCACTTTGAGTTGAGGTAATCAAGACTATTTCTCAAGTTTGAGAAAGTGGATTTATGTTGTCATAATTTTATGGCTGCTATGTGTTCGTGTACAGTTATAGCTAAGTAACAATTGGAGGAGCTGTGGAAGAGGGAGATGCCTCTAGGAAACCTTGGCGCATGGGCGAGGGGCATCCCTCGCCGGCTCGCTGAGATTCCGTGGCGAAGCATCTCTGGCGAGGCCCTTGATCGTTGCATCCTCGTCACGAAGTTTGCTTGCTTTCTTCATGTTGCTAACAACTATGTCTTTGGTGTTGCATTGGTAAGCTTCGATCCATACCCCACCTCACCCTTCCTGCGTTGACACATCTAATCGATCTTGATTTTAAGGTGCACGGGCCCAGCATGCTTCCGACCCTTAATATGTCGGGGGATGTGCTCTTGTTGGATAAGATGTCTCCTCGTCTTGGAAGGATTGGTGTTGGTGATGTGGTTCTTGTGAGGTCACCCGAGAATCCGAAGAAGACTGTTATGAAGAGGGTGATTGGTATGGAAGGAGACAGAGTAACTTATGAGGTTGAAGCAGGTCATGTGGACAGAATAAAGACGATACTTGTATGTTTTGGTGATCTAAGTTTTCTAAAATTTAGAAATGATCAGTTTTTTGAATTGCATTATAAGAAGGTGTTCTTTGCCCTTTTCTTAAGTAGGTGCCAAAGGACCACGTTTGGTTACAAGGGGATAATATATACATGTCTAGAGACTCCAGGCAATTTGGTGCTGTACCCTATGGGCTTGTCCTAGGGAAGGCTTTCTGTAGGGTGAGATTACGTTTTTTATAAATACCAATATAGTATTTTTACTTGAATAATGTCAGGTTATACTGCAACTCAGTTTTCACTTGAATATTCTTTTTCATTAGGTATGGCCACCCGAAGGATTTGGATTACTGAAATAAGAAGAGTAAGGTAATATGCAATGCCGTATTTTGTCTTTATATTGCGAATAAATTCGTGGAAATTTTTTTGCTTAGGTCTTTAAATGGATTGATCTGCTTGTGATAGTCTTGTTAAATTTTCAAAACAATCATGAGATCATTGTTAACATTTTTCGCAGATTCTGGTAATTCTGAAGAAACTCTTTCTTACAATCCTGCCTAATATATGTGATCTTAACTCGTTTGCCAAGAACTTGTTGTCCGCATAGGGCGATATAAGAGAGGAATGGAAGAAACTACCAATACTAGGGGTTATATTGTTCTTGTGGTGGTGTTGAGGCAATGCCTCCAACCCCTCTATATATATCCTACTTACAACTTTATAGTCCTATTCCAAATAGGACTATAAATAGAATACAACTCAACTACTATTAAGATTAGGAGCCCCACCCTATTAGGATTCCTTATCCTAATATGACTCTAATCCTAACAGTTTTCATATGTAGACTCTAGAATGAGATGCTAACATAGCTTGCACAAGATCATGCTAGAGTTCATAACTCAAATATAGGAAGAAACTATAATATTCATAAAAAATCAAAATGATTAGGGTCGATTGTGGGGGAAACTAGAGCTTGTTGGCCATCATGTATTCATGGAGATGGTTGTTCTTCTTTCACGTGCTTCCGTAGTGGTCGATTGTGCATCCGATGATTTGTATCCCCAACATCTGGTATCTGAGTGGAGATGATACAGTTCGTATTCTCAACAACTGGTATTAGAGCCTGGTTCAACATTGTTGAAGGGACACGATGCGACAGATCAGAATGAGGTTCGACATCGACGAGACAATGCGATACAGTCGATACACAATCCTTTTTTTTAGGCTCAAAAGAGGGGGAGACACTCGACGGTGTTCACCCCAATGTATTAAAAGACAAAAAAAAGTATTTACAGAGAACAGAAAAGTTGTACAACAAACACCAAACCTGAAAGGGTAGCTACGAGAAGGAAACCCCAAATCACCACAGTGGTCTACCCCTGGGACCAATCCTCCAAAAGACGCTTAGCACGCAGAATGATATTCTCCCTGTAGAACCGTTGCGCCGCAAATATTGCCTCGTTCCTCCCCAGCCAGATGCTCCATAGCCTTGCGATTGGATCAAGAATGAGCTTCCTCTCCCTACCTCTTGAGTTAATCAAGCTCTCGCACAATGCATGAAAGGAAGCGGCGTTAACCCAAGGCAGATCATCCCAAAGAGTGCGAACAGGGCCGCACTCGAAAAATAGATGAGAAATTGATTCCCGCTCTGCATCACAGAGAGCGCACTGCGGACCAACATTCGGAAAAATGGCTGCGCACCGATCACGAGTCATAAGTCGTCCACGACGAAGAAGCCATAAGAATATCCCAATGCGCTCAGGAAGTTTGAGGCCCCACAAGAATCTACAGTCACGTACCAAGATATCGTCCTCGGCAGTAATGGAAGGAGCTAGTCGTGATATGATGGTCTCTTGGATAAATTGACATGAAGCATCGAAGAATACATGAGATCGTGTCAGGTAGCATATTGCGGGCACTAACGACGGGTGCGTCATTCAGAGACAGTGAGTTCCTGATAACGAGATTTGCAGATGATAAGGATGATCCAATACAGATCTAAGACGATGATGAGATCGTGATAGAATTCAACTCAAGAGGGAAATTGCTAGGATTAGAGTTATAGGATTATGAATCCTAATGAGGTGGGACTCCTAATCCTTATAGTAGTTGAGTTGTATTCTTTCTATAATCCTATTGGGAATATGACAACGGGGTTGTAACTAGGCTATATATAGAGGGGGTGGAGGCATTGCCTCCATACTACCACCACTAGAACAATAACCCCTATGGAATGGGGGGGGAGAAGAAAGCGAGGGAATAGAGAGAGTTGTACTCGTTCTTTTTTAGTAATCTTTCTTCTCCGATGATCGCGAGAGGTGACTGACCCCCGTTATATCTGGTTGTTCTTTTCTTTTACGTGCTTCTGTGGTGGTGGTTGATTGCGCATCCATATTTGTATAAGGTGGTTTGTATCCCTAACAACCGATATCAAAGCGGAGACGATACAGGCGGCTCGTATCCCAACAAAAAACGTGCTTTCTCTTCCTTTGGAATGCTTATTTATTGAGTCTTGTAGACTTTTTGGATGCATGGCATGATGGGATTTCCCATTCTGGTATAGTTATTTATTTTTCATTCTAGGGTGAACCTTGCCCTTAGAACAAAAATGATTAAAATAGGCCACAGGGAAACGATTATTTTTGAAGAGTCATCTTTCTACATGATCTGCATTTATTCTTCTCATGTACTCGCTGGGTAATAATTGGATGAATGTGGTGAGAGAAGATGATGGAGGGAGAAAGAAAGGGAACAATGTGCTTGTGTACGAGGTTTTGGTGGTGTTGAAATAAATAATGCGCAAGCAGAATTGAAGAACATGAAAATATAAAAGTGGAATGCTCAGATTTTACGTGGAACCATACTCTGAGAGGAGTCAAATAAAACCACAAGAGAAGGCCTCAAAGGACTAAATTTCTATTATAATTCTCTCAATGAATAGATGGAGGTGTATGACTTCCATGGAAGGCCATATCACGATATGTCGGCGATATATCAGCGATATCGATATCGACAGGTGACCGATATATCATCGATATGGCCGATATTTGACCTTGGCAGGCCATTTTCTTCATGAAATCGGTTCGATATCAACGATATGACGTCGATATATATATCGACGATATATTGTATCGACACAGTACCGATATCGATACCAATACTGATATGGCTTTCCATGATGACTTCTTATATAGCCCTACAGACAGACTGGAGTCTCACTTATAGATAATGTGCCCATCTTATAACTTACCCTGACACCCCCCCTTTAGATGGAGTCAAGTGATGAATCCATGATTCATTAATAGTTCTTCTGCATTTTGTCTTAAAACCCTTAACAAATGTATGGAAATATGCATTAAATATCATTTCTTATCAAGACATCATTCATGAATAAAAATACACTTTTATGCATTAAAAATATGTATATAAAATGTACTAAGCCTTCTCCTATTATAAGTAGGGTCGGCTACATGGACTCTTGCTCGAATCCATGTTGAAAGATTCGACTATTTTTTACGCTGGTCGTCGACTACCTAACGCAACCCCTGTAAGGGTGGGATTTGAACCCTAGTCTTTTGTTTGGTAGACACAATGTACTACTAGACCATTAAGTGGGTACAATGCATTAAAAATATGTAAATAAACAAAAGAATAAAAAGAAAGAAAATAAAAAGAGGCAGACTGTAAATATGTATATATGTACAGTATTACTGTTAAATATAAATATAGATGAAAGATATATTTATATCACCTAACCCCCGAGACCCAGTCAGCATGGATTGATCGACAAACAACAAAGTTGGGGGAAATAAGGAAGAAAACAACAAAAAGAATCAATTCTGTACATAGAACATTATTCCTTATTGATGAACCGCAAAATCGGCCCTTTAATAATGTGGTTTTAGCACTTCATGTATCATTGCAGTCGGGCCGAATTGGATCATCAAAGACCATCTAATTGATATTGCAATAAGAATCATATGGTCGTATTTTGTTATTTTACTTGGCAAGAAACCAAGGTCGAACTCAGGGACACGAGCCTCTCTCGTGATTATTCAGATTTTTATCTATCTAATTAAGTGATGAGTTAATGATCAATAGGTCAAAGTATGCATGAAATCAAGACAATGCATTAAAGAAAAGAGTAAACATGCATTTTTTTATATTTTATTTTAATCATGAAAATAAATGCGATGTAATGCAACACGGGCAGTTTGCCCTAGAACAGAATAAATATGATGAGCAAATTAAACACGAGTCAATTTCAGGTTTAATTAAGATGACCGACTTGATTGAAAAGTTAACAAGGCATAAGAGACACATGACTAACAAAATAATACATCAAACTTCACGTGTCCAAAAATGAGAAATGATCATGCCATTAGAAAATTCATCAAACAAGCTTCGGAATGAAACTGAAATCAGCTTAATCGAAGTTACGGTGCTTAAGATATGCATAAAAGAAAGCAAGGGCATAACTGAAAGAAAACATGAAATAAAATTACAAATAGGTCCCTGGAAGGGACTAAAATGTAAATAGGAGAACGTTCGGGACCTTCCCTGTAAAATACCAACATGCACAGGGGCATTTTTGCAATTATGGAAACCCGTGAGGGTATGATTGCAAATTACCCAAGATACGCGTGAGCTGCACGTGATTCAGGACCTGGTTGCAAATTGAAGAAGACGGTGGACCTCTGTGCAAATTACCCAGATGGCACGTGCTATGCACGCGCCATCTAGGGTCGGAGGAAGGCTCAGGCTCGGCAGAGGCTCGGTGTGCTTCGGCTAGCCTTGGGTGCTGGCTCGGGCTCGATGTAGCTTCGGCTAGGCTTGGGGGCTCCAAGCCTGACGGATCGAGGACGAAGGTTCGGTGCAGCTCTGGTATCGCCACGTGGCTGAGTGTGGACCATCCGATCGTGGCGATCAGATGGCTACTGTATACTCCTGGAAAGAAGACGTGGCTGATCCTGCACCGTTGGATGTGCTCCAGAGAGACGCATCCAACGGTGCCTGTACCTTCCTCTCCGGCTGTAGCGGGCGGCGGAGTTCGAGCTCCGGCGAAGCAGCTCTCGCTCCGCCGCTGGTGTTCGAACTCTGTATGCTTCCCCGGAACTCCATGGAAGTGTGTCGAGGTAGATTGAAGCTCGTTGAAGACGTCGGCCATCTTGGCTCAGCCCATCGGAGCCCTGATGACGATGGCGAGTTTGACGAAGTTGGCTCCGGTGGAGCTCCGATCGTTGATGCTTTTGGTGACCTGCACAGTGAAGCACGTAACCGAAACAAAAAACGTGTGTGCGTGAGTGGAGTGAGGTTCCCTGCGAGCGGTAGGAAGTGAGGAACCGAAGCTCCTCCGCCGGAGAAGGTGGAGGAGATGGGTCGGAGGGGATCAAAGGCGAAGAAAGGAGAACGTGTGATTGGAGGCACTGGCGTGAAGGATGGTTGTGCGAAGGAGCTCGGAGGGTGTTCAATGGAAGGTGAAATCATCGAAGTAAACCTAAGTAATTGGGCAAACCTAGAAGAAAATAAAGAAGAGGTCGGAAAGGACTTACCGGAGGTTGGGCGGAGCGGAGGCCTAGGCTGGGGATCTTGAAGATACCCGGGGTCGTCACACGTCGAGGGCGACCGTTCCTCGGAGCTCGAGCGGGCTGAGAGCGCCGCGATGCCGTCGTATAGGTCGGCGGGTCTCACCGGGGGTATAGAGTCGTCATCGCTCAATCCAATCGCCTCCCTCTATCACAGGGAGGCGGAGGAGGGCTGGGCCCTTCCCCACGTAAAGGTGGACTCGGTATACGGAAGTGGAGGAGGCGTATTTAAAGGGTGGTTGATGGCAGTTGGTGAGCTGAAGTCGCAGATTGCGGAGGAGATATGGAGCGAGTGAGAGGACGACGAGGTTAGAGTGATGGCTCGCGAGGATCGTGGAAGATGGAGGAACGTGGTGAGGCGGTTAGCGAGGGAATAGGTAATCGGAGGAGATGGAGAGAAATGGAAGGGCGGAAGGGTTCTGCGAGGTGGAGATCGTGGGGAGAGAGGGGCGTCGTGAGGTTGACGATGAAGCTCAGCCGTTGGATCTGGAGATCCAACGGCTGACGATTGGGCGCGAAAGAACGGATGTGATGAGATCTGAGGCGAAGTGATCGAAGCGTCAGGAAGTCGCCACGTGTCGTGGTGAGGTATTGCAGGCTAGCGGACGGTTGTGATGCGAAGAAGGCGCTGATTGAATGGCTCAGATGCGATGTTTGGAAGCAGCGGCTGTGATGGATGGATGAAGGCGCAATCGGATGGCGCTCAATGCGCCACGTGGCAGGCTATGGGCTTGGCGCTCACGTGCGGTGCAGATGAGAGGCGAGGGTAGATCAGACGGTGGATGGTAATGGGTATGCGTGGAGCCCATCTAGCCGTTGGATCAAGAAGAGATCCAACAGCCCTGGGTGATGGCGGAAGAGGCAAAGAGGCCGGGCCACGTGGCTTCACCAGAATGGGCCACGTGGCCCAATCAGTTTATTCAGAGAGAAAAGTTTATTTTTGAGGGGTTAAATGGCCGAATTTGAGAAAACTCATAACATGAAAGTTGTAGATCTCGATGAGATGTACAAGTTTCATGTTGACCAAAAATGGAGATGAGGTCATCTGTAGATACCAAATATTTTTGAGGGTATTTTTAAGGCTAAAAATACCACGAATTTTAATTTTGTGATGTTTTTGTGATTTTTAATTTATTAGGGACTCTGATAATTACAGTACTTTATCTGGTTTTTATTGACATGACTTTAAACAAGAGGGTTAATAATGGAAAATTAAGATGATGAAATTGGGTTTCATCACCCCCTATAATTAAACTATGCTCGTCCTCGAGTATCAAAGAGAATGACTAAGCTGGATTGACCCCCTTGTGCATGTGAGTACATGATCCAATTTGTTCAAGTCGACTCAACTTTAGAGGTCCAAAATTCTAGAGTTCAACCCAGCCATCATCAAGAGGCACCCAATTCCTCTAATTCTCCAGACTCTCTCTGATGTACATATATACTAAGGATATGAAATTTAGTGTTGACTGCGATTCCGAGAGTAGAGTCAAATTGTTACCCAAAGTCTTGGTACAAGAAAATCTCCTAAGGACCCAATCCTCAACACTAGGGAATAAATCAAATCTTGCATCCAGTCCACCGTCTCTTTAGTTATCAGAATTTAAAAATGAAGATGGATGGCCAGTAATGGAGGGCATGGGATTGTGTCATTTCTTCTCTCCTTCTCATTGGAACAAGGATTCTCTCTAGTGCCTTTTTACGCAACACATTTTTTTGGCGTTGATCAGTGCATCCATTAAGAGAATTTGGAGCCGTCTGCACTTGTTTTCCTGGGAATACACCGGGATCTGTCTCTTTTGAGTACCTATCGTACCTTCGACACCCAGACTTGTAGCATTTACGATGCAGAGTCCTTTTTTGGTGCAAGCCCGACTCCTGGTCCTAATAGCGGTGGTCCAAGTGGACACTTTGAAATGGTTGGGAGCGCTCGCCTTTGGTGGAAGCTCTTTGATATTTGACTTTGTGGAATGTGAGCTTTTCTTTGAAATTTCATTGATTCGTATAATTTTTGGCTAGCTCCACTGCTTTTATTAAGAGTTGGCGCACACTGATCAACATTTTTTATTTATTCACATTCTGGCATTTAGGTCAATATCAAGAGATTAGTATAAGAACCAAGTTCTCATACTGGCTAATATTTGCTGACACTCAGGTTTCATGAAGCCTTCAAAGATTTTATACCATCCTCGAGCATCATTAGATCAAATCCAAACTCGACTTCCTCATCCCAATCCCCCAAGTGAAGAGTCAACTCATCTCATCGAAACCGCAGTCGTGCATGTGATCTGCTGATCATATTCTTTTTGTCTGAGATTAAGCATGAAATATAGCATGCAAATCTAGAAATCTAGGGAAATGTGGATGATTAAGTCTATGACCCTGATGGCTAAGGCTGGTTAACCTAAAATCTCAAAGACCTCATAAAACTAAGTTTCTTTGATCATTTCAGATCCTGGGTGAAGGTGAGAAAGTAGAGGATTAATCCAACTCCTTCATTCAAAAACACACAATTTTTTTTGAAACTTCAAGAGATATTAGGACTGCCTAAACTCAATTAAATAGATGCATCTGCATTCAGCCAGTATGGATGTAATTACAGGCCAGAGCCCGTTGCTTGAGGACGGGGCTTTACGCGATGTCCTCTAAACCATCCAATCTGCTAAGGGCGGACCCTCACTGAACGCGACTACTTAATTGGGCTTAGTAGTCACTAATGACTCTTAAAGGGGTTTTTGTATTTTTCTCATTTTTATGGATTTTAATAGAAGGTTAAAACACATATAAGACTCAACTTTCCTTAAAAAGAGATAATTTTTTTCAAAACTATGTCACACAAATAAAAATTTCCAAAACATTTTCAAAAAAAATTTCAAAACAAGGAAAACTCATTTTTTAAATCATTTTCGAAAATATTTTTATCAAAATAGTGTAACATAGTATAGAAAAGCCGTGAAAACATTTGAGTCCACTTAGTCCCAAGAATTTTACAATAGCCAAAAAGTTTTAAATTTTCCAAATTTTTCAGATTATAGCTAAAGTGAGTATATGGTATATACGGTATACCCCTCTATCCTTAAACTTTGCTATGTCCTCATAGCACTAGATGATACAAGTCCATAGGTCCATTTAAGTATAGAGAAATATACGGGAACCAAGGAGGTCTCCCCCTATACTTAGGTTAGAAATAACCTAAGTATAAAGGCAAGGAAAGAAGAGTAGAGAAAATTACGGGGACTCGGGTCCCCCCTATACTTAGGCTGAGAGTAGCCTAAGTATAAAGATGGAGATTTGATGTTGGGAGGGACCCAAGGTGAACGAAGAAGATGGATGGATGTACAGATGAGCGGATGAATCTGCGGAGATGAATGGAGTGTTTACGGCTCTGGGGAGTGTAACGAAGCAAACATGGCTCAATCAAGAATGCAAGACCCTCAATTTCACCAACTCACGCATGAAACCAACCGAAGTTGGTTTATTATCTTGTCGGTTTTATTGGTGATTAAAATATTATATCTTTACGCAAGCAAAATGCCAAGTAAGAATCAATACGTAAATGAGGGTGTTGCTCTCCCAAAACCAAATTTTACTCCATTTTTGGTTGACTTGTAATTAACAGTCCCAGTTATTATTTAAGGATGTCACTGAATTAAGGTGAGCACATAAATCAAGAAATCATCGTCTACCATTCATTCCCATTTTCCATTAACCTAGGTGATCAAGCTAGGAGGGGAAACCGAGAAAAAACTATGCAATCGATAAAAACATGATCTAAGCTAAGCGAGAAATCATGCAGTGACTTGGCAAAAATCCGTGAAAAACTTGGGCTGTTTTGAAAATCAAAATCAATATGTATGCAAGTCGATCAAAAATCAGCACCTAACTTGCTTCTATTAGCGGTGAAGAATTTCTTTTAAATTGGCTAAGTGAAGCGATGCTACGTGCGTCTTGAATTAAGGTGTGTCTTACCTACGAGCAAGCACGAAAAAATGAAAACTAAAAATTAAGCTCAGAGAGCCGCGTGCCTGGTCCTAGGTCGACACTCAAGTGGGAACGATCCCCATACAACCACCTATAATCGTTTATTTACAAACGCGAGCCTTCGATTGAAGACCGCTGTAAAGACGGTTATTACATGCGACAATGATATGCAAAAATGACATTTTTTTTCTTTCTTCTCGACGTGCTCCAAGTGTGCTTTTGCGGCTCCTCACAGCAGGTAGCTCCTGCTTCTCACCTACTTAAATTATCAAGGGCCCTGCCACAGAAACAATGGTTAGAGATCGATAGAGAAGAAAATTTTATAATGCAAGATAAATTGACAACTTGACCTATAAAAGATAAACACTTAATCAAATAAATGAAAATCCAAAACAAATACAAGAAATGAGCTGTGTCCTCGGCAACGACACCATTTGATGAACCGCAAAATCGGCCCTTTAATAATGTGGTTTTAGCACTTCATGTATCATTGCAGTCGGGCCGAATTGGGTCATCAAAGACCATCTAATTGATATTGCAATAAGAATCATATGGTCGTATTTTGTTATTTTACTTGGCAAGAAACCAAGGTCGAACTCAGGGACACGAGCCTCTCTCGTGATTATTCAGATTTTTATCTATCTAATTAAGTGATGAGTTAATGATCAATAGGTCAAAGTATGCATGAAATCAAGACAATGCATTAAAGAAAAGAGTAAACATGCATTTTTTTATATTTTATTTTAATCATGAAAATAAATGCGATGTAATGCAACACGGGCAGTTTGCCCTAGAACAGAATAAATATGATGAGCAAATTAAACACGAGTCAATTTCAGGTTTAATTAAGATGACCGACTTGATTGAAAAGTTAACAAGGCATAAGAGACACATGACTAACAAAATAATACATCAAACTTCACGTGTCCAAAAATGAGAAATGATCATGCCATTAGAAAATTCATCAAACAAGCTTCGGAATGAAACTGAAATCAGCTTAATCGAAGTTACGGTGCTTAAGATATGCATAAAAGAAAGCAAGGGCATAACTGAAAGAAAACATGAAATAAAATTACAAATAGGTCCCTGGAAGGGACTAAAATGTAAATAGGAGAACGTTCGGGACCTTCCCTGTAAAATACCAACATGCACAGGGGCATTTTTGCAATTATGGAAACCCGTGAGTGTATGATTGCAAATTACCCAAGATACGCGTGAGCTGCACGTGATTCAGGACCTGGTTGCAAATTGAAGAAGACGGTGGACCTCTGTGCAAATTACCCAGATGGCACGTGCTATGCACGCGCCATCTAGGGTCGGAGGAAGGCTCAGGCTCGGCAGAGGCTCGGTGTGCTTCGGCTAGCCTTGGGTGCTGGCTCGGGCTCGATGTAGCTTCGGCTAGGCTTGGGGGCTCCAAGCCTGACGGATCGAGGACGAAGGTTCGGTGCAGCTCTGGTATCGCCACGTGGCTGAGTGTGGACCATCCGATCGTGGCGATCAGATGGCTACTGTATACTCCTGGAAAGAAGACGTGGCTGATCCTGCACCGTTGGATGTGCTCCAGAGAGACGCATCCAACGGTGCCTGTACCTTCCTCTCCGGCTGTAGCGGGCGGCGGAGTTCGAGCTCCGGCGAAGCAGCTCTCGCTCCGCCGCTGGTGTTCGAACTCTGTATGCTTCCCCGGAACTCCATGGAAGTGTGTCGAGGTAGATTGAAGCTCGTTGAAGACGTCGGCCATCTTGGCTCAGCCCATCGGAGCCCTGATGACGATGGCGAGTTTGACGAAGTTGGCTCCGGTGGAGCTCCGATCGTTGATGCTTTTGGTGACCTGCACAGTGAAGCACGTAATCGAAACAAAAAACGTGTGTGCGTGAGTGGAGTGAGGTTCCCTGCGAGCGGTAGGAAGTGAGGAACCGAAGCTCCTCCGCCGGAGAAGGTGGAGGAGATGGGTCGGAGGGGATCAAAGGCGAAGAAAGGAGAACGTGTGATTGGAGGCACTGGCGTGAAGGATGGTTGTGCGAAGGAGCTCGGAGGGTGTTCAATGGAAGGTGAAATCATCGAAGTAAACCTAAGTAATTGGGCAAACCTAGAAGAAAATAAAGAAGAGGTCGGAAAGGACTTATCGGAGGTTGGGCGGAGCGGAGGCCTAGGTTGGGGATCTTGAAGATACCCGGGGTCGTCGCACGTCGAGGGCGACCGTTCCTCGGAGCTCGAGAGGGCTGAGAGCGCCGCGACGCCGCCGTATAGGTCGGCGGGTCTCACCGGGGGTATAGAGTCGTCATCGCTCAATCCTATCGCCTCCCTCTGTCACAGGGAGGCGGAGGAGGGCTGGGCCCTTCCCCACGTAAAGGTGGACTCGGTATACCGGAGTTGAGGAGGCGTATTTAATGGGTGGTTGACGGCAGTTGGTGAGCTGAAGTCGCAGATTGCGGAGGAGATATGGAGCGAGTGGGAGGACGACGAGGTTAGAGTGATGGCTCGCGAAGATCGTGGAAGATGGAGGAACGTGGTGAGGCGGTTAGCGAGGGAATAGGTAGTCGGAGGAGATGGAGAGAAATGGAAGGGCGGAAGGGTTCTGCGAGGTGGAGATCGTGGGGAGAGAGGGGCGTCGTGAGGTTGACGATGAAGCTCAACCATTGGATCTGGAGATCCAAAGGCCGACGATTGGGCGTGAAAGAACGGATGTGATGAGATCTGAGGCGAAGTGATCGAAGCGTCAGGAAGTCGCCACATGTCGTGGTGAGGTATTGCGCGCTAGCGGACGGTTGTGATGCGAAGAAGGCGTTGATTGAATGGCTCAGATGCGATGTTTGGAAGCAGCGACTGTGATGGATGGATGAAGGCGCAATCGGATGGCGCTCAATGCGCCACGTGGCAGGCTATGGGCTTGGCGCTGACATGCGGTGCAGATGAGAGGCGAGGGTAGATCAGACGGTGGATGGTAATGGGTATGCGTGGAGCTCATCTAGCCGTTGGATCAAGAAGAGATCCAACGACCCTGGGTGATGGCGGAAGATGCAAAGAGGCCGGGCCACGTGGCTTCACCAGAATGGGCCACGTGGCCCAATCAGTTTATTCAGAGAGAAAAGTTTATTTTTGAGGGGTTAAATGGTCGAATTTAAAAAACTCAAAACATGAAAGTTGTAGATCTCGATGAGATCTACAAGTTTCATGTTGACCAAAAATGGAGATGAGGTCATCTGTAGATACCAAATATTTTTTAAGGTATTTTTAAGGCTAAAAATACCACGAATTTTAATTTTGTGATGTTTTTATGATTTTTAATTTATTAGGGACTCTGGTAATTACAAGACTTTATCTGGATTTTATTGACACAACTTTAAGCAAGGGGGTTAATAATGGAAAATTAAGATGTTTAAATTGGGTTTCATCACTTATTTATCCATTATTTATCAAAACTTTACATTTTTAATTAATTCATTTGTACATATTTTTTTCCAAACTCTTCTTCCTTGTGTTTGTAAAAATGCATATAAAAATATAAAAATCCCAACATGTTTATATGCCAAGAAATCCAACTTTCAAATTGTCAATTTCTCAACTTCCAAACCTCATAACTTCTTCGTACGAACTCCAATTTCACTCTACTCACCTTTGAAGTTCATAAAATAATATTCTATAATTTATTAAGGTGATTTTACTGAAATCGGAGTTCATTTGCAAAAAGTCGATTTTGGGACCTAATGACAATGGGGATTCTTGGCTATTTGTTTTATTCTGAACATACCATTTATAGTATGACTGTTTTTACAATTTTTAATTATTTTCTTGATTTTGTAGATGATCTATAAATTATTTTAGAATTTTAAACCTTTATTTAATATTTTAAATAATTCAAAAATCCTAATTTATAGATGAAATTGAACTATATGACATATATCTGTATTTATTAATACATATAAATTATTTTATTAAAATTCAGAAAAATTCACACTACTCTTATTTATTATTCTATTAATTAATAAAATATAAAAATAATATACTATTTATTAAAATATTGAATTAAAAATACAAAGCCTAAGTATTCAATATACTATATATATTTATTAATATTATATTTATAATTCATAAAATAAATATTATTTATCAAAATAAATTACATCATAATTTAGCTAAATTAATTATTTACATTTTTTATTTTTAACCTTTTTAAAAAAAGGTTATCTATTATTTAATACCTATTTAATAATGTATTTTATCTTTTGGCTACTGTGGTGTTGACACGTGTCGGCACCACAACCATCTTCAACCTTCAAGAAGTTGTTAGTTTCTGTTCTGACCGGCCAAGATCGTGGATTTATCCCGCTCTCGTTTCATCTCCATTCCTTGATCTCCACCCTCCATCTTACTCCTCTAACTAACCTAATTCTCGCCAGCCATTAGATCACTACCAAACCACCTCCGATCACTCTATTTAATGACTTAAAGATCACCAGTTACAAACTAACTTATCCTACTCCAAAACATATTGGCCGACCACTCCACTTCCTTGCTCTGCTTTGGCCACCTCTGGCGGTGACAACACCTAGGCATGCCTCCGCGTGGAAGAAGGATCGTCGGAGGAGGTTCCACGGTGCTGCGCCGCCTTGAATCACCGTCGAGTGCGTGCGTTGAGCTCTAATTTGCCGTCCCATTGAGCAATGACCTGTAAGGTCATATACCCTATATTCCCCAGGTACACATTCCACCTTCTTCTCAATCCATCGATCATCGTGCTTCCATTAGTCATCTTAATCACATCTTTAGCAAAGTTCGGTATCACTGAGAAACTTGCAACTTGCAACAAAAGAAATATATACAATACATTTTCGCTCGATACATCTGAGAGAGACATGAGGATACCCGCTCGGAGTAGTCGCTGCTGGGAGACGACCTTGCACGAGGAGGTGTTTGCGACGATCAAGACATGTATGTAGTAGAGTCGCTAACTACCAGATCGTAGATGGAGTAGAGTTATTGTATAAGAAGTCCGACACGGAGAGTAGTTGATGCTCGGGAAGATGATTGGTATGTACTAATAGTATGGTGTGTTGATCTTCATGTTGTGGATGGGCAGTAGAAATCCGAAATGATCTCATGTAGAGAAGTCCATTTGGAATGGTTGATGTTGAACATCACAAGTGGAGTGGTTGTCTCTATGTAGATCTCGAGAGTTGGGCTTCTCCCATATGTGAACTCTGAGAGTGGCGTCTCCCATTTTTTTCCATGGGACCTGGAGTCGATTAGCTTATATTGGGACCCTAGAGAAGAGATTTCTTTTGTTGAAGAGCCACGAGTAGATGATAATGGACACAATAGAAAGCCTGTTGATACATCTCGACTAGAAGAATATGATGGACGCTAAACTCCAACAGGTGGAAAAGCATGGAAATGCACAAGATGAGAGAACAAGCCAAGCGTCGATGGTTATTGGTCAGCGAAGCATGGAGTTGCATGAGGGAGTAGTAGATAAAGGGAAAAAGGATGAGGGGAACAATTCTTAGTTTCTGTTCAATAATACTTTCCAATTCTTCAATGAAAATATATTTAGAAGTCTGGGTTGATGCAGAGCAATCTTACTTGCGCATCTAAATGGTTATTGTTTAGAAAAAAATAGCATCTTCGGTTGGCTCCAAGGTATATGCATATGTTGAGGGAAATCAGTTAATTGGTGCAATGATAAAAATGAAGTGATACTATGCTAAATTCTGGAGTAGGGGCCGGAACTGTTTACGAGACATTGTTGGTGCAGTTACATTGTTGGTGCAGTTTATAATGGAGGATGATCTTTGCTAGTCTTGCTATGCCTATAGGATTCTTCTTGATAACAAAATGCCTACTCTTGTTTTCTATTTTCCCACGAATATCCACAGAGCATAAATTTTTTTTTTGTCATTGCCTGATGTGCATTCTTTTGTGGAAAGATATACTTCATTTCTTCGAACCCATGATTAACTTGGAGTGTCTTCACCAAATTTCTGTCTAAATTCTGAGTTGTCTCCTGTCTTCCTTATGCACATATCACATATTGTGAGTTCAAAAAAAACTTTGTTTTTGGGAGATGCAATACGTACAAAATGGAATCAAGATCAAATGATAGAGACAGAGATGTGCATTTTGTGATTAATCGATTAAGTTATGTGAATCCTCTGTTATTCTTTCCTCCCATGTAGACTACTATTGGCCATCTTTCCTCTTTTTCTGATGTCAATGAAAAGTAGTCAAATCTGCTGATTTTTTTGCAATGTTGCGTGTAAAAGCCACAGTGCATCTGAAATGAGATTGAGTTGAGTCTTAACTCATCGTACAAAGTGATTCACCACGAGGATATTTGTCGAAGTCAACTTATTAACTTCGGAATGAGTTGATGAACCGACATTTTAATTTGTTAAGAAGATAATTGTCCATGCAAAACATATCATCGTTTTGTGATGGCCCAATAAAACTTTAATCAACATGCATTTCTAAACCATTTTCTAATCAGTAACTAATAAAAACGCAATGACATCAACATGAATTTCTTCCAAAATACCAAGGGGTGAGTGGGACCCTGGTTCTAGTCTTTTAGCTAACCTTGTGGCTGAGATATCCTTGGAGGTTGTGAATGTATCCAACTGCATGCACACCAAGAGAAATTCTTGCTCTATGTATGTTATTCCCGTATTAATCATTTTCTACTGCATGTGGAACTCATGAAGCTATTTTAGTTGGCATTGGTTGGGCCGCTTCCTAGATCCCGTTTTGTTCACACTCCTATGTACTGGGATTCTGGGGAGGACTTTTGTCCAAGATTGTTCTTCCATTTTGAGCATTCTTGAATGTTGAAGGAGGGTTTTAAGGATATGATGGCGACCTTTTGGAGAGAGCAATATGTTATGGGTTTTGCGACTAAATGAATGGCATTGAAGCTTCTAACACCGCAAAGGTCGCTTGCTTCCTATGTGAGGGAGATTCACATGAATAGGGAGGAAAGTTAATGCATGTCACATGCTGAGGTTGATTGTTTGTATGGTTTGGAAGAGTTAGGAAGGGATGCGAACACACGTTTTTTAATTCCATGGCTTGTATGGGACGTAAAAGGAATCTTATTCACTCGATATTTGTGTGAGACTTGGTTTAATAGGTTGCAAAAGATGCGCTTGTGTTTAGTTTGAGTCTAAACTCATCATATAAAGTGATTCACCACAAGAGTATTCATCAAAGTCAACTTATTAGCTTCAGAATGGGTTGATCAACCAGTATTTTAATTTGTTAAGATGATAATTGGCCACAGAAATCACATAATCGTTTTGTGGTGATCCAACAAAACTGTAATCAACATGTAATTCTAAACATTTTTTAAATCATTAACATATATGAAATGTTAGAGTTAGTATATTTACATTTATGTTTGTAACCCTTCAGGTTTCGTAACCTCTCGTGACCCTTCGGGTTCCGTAACCCTCCGTGACCCTTTGAGTTCCGTAACCCTCTGTGACCCTGCGGGTTCTGTAACCCTTGTACTCTCTAGGATTTTCTCTCTATATAAGAGACCCTAGCTATATGGAATAAATATCTCATCTCATCTCATTTTGTTCCTCTTCTCAACATGGTATCAGAGCAACGGTCCTATATCGAAGCCTAATACCCTAAATCCGCCGCCACCACCAGCCCTCTCTCCGCCGACAAGGAGAGAGGGCTGGACCCCCTGTATAGCACGTGGATTCCATGGTCTCGCGCAAGGCAGTTTAAGTCCCCAACAGCACCAACTGCCACCTCCAACGGCACCTAAAGCGTCACTCGATGCTTCAGCAGCTCCAGCCGCACCTCCTGTGTCGCTGACACCGCCTGAAGTCCCACTCCAATAGCTCCTCCTTCACCACAACTTCTTTCTCCCAACTTTTTATTTCTCCCAACTTGATGTTCCATACTCTTTATTCTATCAAGTTTGAGAGAAAGGGGGAATCAGAGATGATTCTTCATAACGTCTACTGCCCACCATGACTGACAGACCGACACTCCATACTACTACTCAGATCATCCATCTTCACAGAGCATCGACTTCTTCGTCAGGGCGTATACTTCTTCTTTTACGACCCGACTACTACTCCGCGCTGGACTTCTTCTACAGCGATTATTCTCCAGGCACGACAGAGATATGTTCCGGTGACCTGTAGGCACGACAGAGATACGTTCCGATGACCTGATATCGCAGTGACTCTACAGGCATGGCAAAGATATGTTCCGGTGACCTGAAAGCCACAGACCCGTCCTCGAGCGAGGTCTTCTACTAGCAGCGAACATATGTTCTTATGAGACATCGTGTGAAGATGTGGTGTATACTTTTTCTTTTTGTTACAACCTACAGCTTCTCAGCTCCAGCTTGAGGGGGAGTGTTAGAGTTAGTATATTTACATTTATGTTTGTAACCCTTCAGGTTCTGTAACCTCCCGTGACCCTTCAGGTTCCGTAACTCTCCGTGACCCTTTGAGTTCCGTAGCCCCCTGTGACCCTTCGTGTTCCGTAACCCTTGTACTCTGTAGGATTTTCTCTCTATATAAGAGACCCTAGCTATATGGAATAAATATCTCATCTCATCTCATTTTGTTCCTCTTCTCAACATGAAAGAAATGACATCAAGTGGTCTATGCAAGGCCAATTTCTCCTAAAGTAGCAAGGGGTGGGTAGGAGCCTAGTTTTAGTATTTTTGTATACGTTGTGGCTGTGTTATCCTTGAAGGTTGTGGAGATATCCACCTGCATGTAGGTGGAAGTCATGGACCTGTTTTAGTTTGCATTGGTTGGGTCGCTTCTTAGATCCATACTGATCACATTCCTCTTTTTGGGATTCTGGGGTGGATTTCCATCCTTCCTGTCAGAGAAAATGTAATAGCTTGTCTTATTCTAATGGGTCTAGGGGTCTTTATATAGGACAAACCCCTAGAAACCCTAGAGAGTACAGGATGGAGAAAATACAGAAATACCCTTATAAGGGTTACAATGAGTAATGGCTTATAGCCGCTACATATATTCATAACACTCCCCCTCAAGTTGGAGCATATTTATCAGTCATGCCCAACTTGGAAACAATCCATGACAGACGTTTCTTGGGTAAGGCTTTTGTGAAGATATCTGCAAGCTGAAGATCAATGCTGATATGCGGAGTAGTAATTCTTCCAATTTTGACAGCATCCCGTACGAAGTGGCAGTCTATCTCTATGTGCTTGGTTCGTTCATGGAACATTGTATTCGTGGCAATGTAGGTTGCAGATTTATTGTCACAATATAGAGGAATAGGAGTAGTGACATTAATGCCAAGTTCTTGAAGAAAAGCCAATAACCATGCGATCTCACATGTAGCTTGAGCCATTGCCCTATACTCTGCCTCTGCACTGGATCTGGACACTACGGTATGTTTCTTGCTCCCCCATGTAACAGTATTTCCTCCAAGCATCATAGCATAACCTGTAGTAGAGCGTCGATCTTCTAGAGAACTTGCATAATCGACATCAGCATATGCAATAACATCCGTGTGCCCATTTGCCCCATAAAAGAGACCATGCCCTGGAGATTCCTTCAAGTATCGTAGAATTTGTAGGACATCCTGCCAGTGGCTGTAACACGCCCGTTCCATGTGTTGGCTCGCTCTGCTAACTGCATAGGAGATATCTGGTCTGGTGACAGTAAGGTAGAGGAGTTTACCAACAAGGCTTCTGTATCGAGTGACATCGTCAAAGTTAGAATCAGACAAGGTGACGTGCTTCTTTGGATCTGCAGGAATACCAGAGGGCTTACATCCGAGGACTCCTGCTTCCGTAAGAATGTCCAGACAGTATTTCCTCTGTGAGAGGTGAAGTCCTTCTGTAGTGCGAAGTACTTCTATGCCCAAGAAGTAGCGTAGATGACCAAGGTCCTTAGTAACAAATACCTTTTGAAGGAAGGCATTGGTTTCTAATATCCCATTGTAATCATCACCTGTGACAACCATGTCATCAACATAGACGGCAAGTATAACAGTACCAGTTGCTCGTTTTTGACAAATACTGAGTAATCAGATGTCGTTCTCTGAAATCCAAGAGTGCTTATTTCTGTGGTAAGCCTGTCAAACCATGCCCTTGGACTTTTCTTGAGACCATATATTGCTTTGCGAAGTCGACATACATACTCCCCCTCGACTTCATAACCAAGAGGCTGCATCATGTATACCTCCTCATCAAGGTCGCCATAGAGAAAAGCATTTTTCACATCTAACTAAAAGATAGGCCAAGATTTATTTGCTGCTAATGAAAGAATAGTCCTGATAGACCCCATTCGTGCAACAGGTGAGAACGTCTCAAAATAGTCTACACCATAGGTTTGTGTAAAACCTCTGGCCACAAGGCGAGCTTTTAACCTGTCAATTGAGCCGTCAGGCGATTGTTTGGTCGTAAAAACCCATTTGCATGCCACAGGTCGAGTCCCTTTCGGACATTGAACAAGATCCCATGTCCCTCTGGAGATAAACGTATCCATTTCTTCATTCGTTGCATGTCGCCAACCAGAGTCCTGTAACGCACTGTTGTGATCTCGTGGAATGGAAATAGACATGAGAGCATCTGTGTACCGTCTGTCATAGGCATAGAAACTAGCAGTAGAAGTGTAGTGAGACATCGGATAAGAAGTACAGTGTCTCTTACTTTTCCGTAGAGCAATGGGAAGCTCTAAAGGATCATCCGGGACATCCTTGGGGGGGATACTCGGAGAGGGCATATCATCCTGTAAAAGTGAGACATGTAAAGGGACTTCTGGTGGTGTAGGTGCGTTTCTTTGTTTGTAGACAATGGGTGGAGGTGGAAGATCAAGAGGAATATCAGTGATAGTATGAGAAAAAAAGCTTGTTTGCTCAAAAAATGTGACATCTGCCGAGATGTAATAGCGATGACCATGAGGGTCATAGCACATATAACCTTTTTGAGTGCGAGAGTACCCCAGAAAAACACATTTGATCGCACGTGGTGAGAGTTTATCTGCATTTTGAAATTTATGAACAAAGAACACACAACCAAAGACCCGTAGAGGCAGAGGGAAAGGGGACTCTGTGGGGTAGAGTAGAGAGAATGGAGTAGACCCATTTAGTGAAGGCGAAGGGACCCTGTTGGTAAGATAGACGGAAGAGATCGGGCATTGTTTAGAAGATGTCGTAATTTTCTTTCCGCTATCCCATTTTGTTGGGATGTATAGGGACAGGAGGTTTGATGTATGGTCCCTTGAGAGGCGAAAAAGATGGCTAGGTCATTTTGGGTGAATTCCACAGCATTATCAGAACGAAAAATTTGTACAGTAGTGGAGAAAATATTTTTGACATAATGAAAGAAATTTTTGATGATAATATTAATCTCCGAACATTCTTTTAGTAGATAGATCTAGGACAACCTGCTGAAATCATCAATAAAAACAACAAAATACTTATGGCCACTGAGTGTTCGGACCGGACAAGGTCTTTAAATATCACAATAGACTAAGGAGAAAGGGACAGAATGACGAGGCTCAGTTCGAGCAGGAAAGGATGCTCGATGATGTTTACCAAACTGACACGCCTCGCACTCAAAGGGTTTGAGCGATGAAAGTTCAGGGAACATCATGGAGAGAGCTTTGGCAGATGGATGACCAAGACAAAGATGCCATAACAGAGGATCAGTGGAAATGGACGCAACACCCACAAAATCAGAATCAGTAGGGATGTCGAGATAATATAGCCCATTCTTCTCATATCCCCCACCAAAAATCTGCCTCGTCCGGATGTCCTGAAAATAGCAGCAAAATTTATCAAATATCACCTGACAGTTAAGCTCAGTGCACAGTTTATGTACAGATAATAAGCTAAGAGGAAAGGCGGGAGCGCAGTGCACTCCTGTGAGTCTGAGTTTGGGATAAAACTCCATAGTGCCCACACTAGTAATAGGCGAATGAGCTCCATTGGCAACATGTACAGTTTTCACAACCGAAGACGGACGGGAAGAAGTGAGAAGACTACCTTCCCCTGTTAGATGCGTCGAGGCTCCAGAGTCGATGATCCATGTAGGAATAGATGTAGTAGCTGTACTGGTGACGGTACAAGAGGTTGTGGCAAGATTGGCAGTTGAAGCAGAGGTAATGGCATTATTATGAGAGTTCTGTAGTAGTTGACGGAGACTAGCATATTCAGAGGCAGTAAAAGAAGGCTGACTATCACTGGCAGGTTGTTCTTGGTTAGAGACAGTGGCCTCATAATCAATATCAGAGGGGGTCATCTCATACGCACTGTTGGCATTAGAAGGCATGCCAAATTTGGCCCAGCAACGTTCCGATGGATGATTCAGGCGACCACAATGAATATACAGGGGAAAGTGGGCAGTAGGATGATCACGCCCTTGGCCACGTGATGAGTCTTGTCCTCGTCCAAAGGTACGTCCACGTCCCCGGACAGATTCACGTCCACGTCCCCCGTAGTTGATGGATCGTCCTCTCGTAAAATGAGCCGATATCTCAGCAAATGGAGGAGGTTGAGGAGACTCAATTTCCTGAAGTCGACCAAAGATGGTTTCAAAAGTAGGGAATGCATCAGCGGTCAGAAACTGGTCCTTCACAGGTTTATACCGAGGGTGTAAACCTGATAAAAAGCGATATACTTGCCACTCTTCTCGCTCCCCCACCTGTTTATCACAACATGCCGGTTGAAAAATAAGAAGCTCCTCAAATAGACCTGTTAGCAGCCTGTAATACTCAATCAAGGATGCATCTCCTTGATTTGTAGACCAAATCTTAGTATATATGTCTGAAAGCGTGGATTTGGTAGTTTTCTGCGAATAGGTATTCTCAAGACTCTCCCACATTGCTTTGGCAGTCTCCTTGTATAGGAGATTGGATGCAATAGATGGATCAACGTTGTTTGTCAGCCAAGTGATGACCTGACAGTTATCAACGTACCAGGTATCATAGTCTTTGTCTGTCTCTGTGGGAGGAACTTTGGTAAGGACATAGGTTTTACGTTGGTCGCCAATAAACACTTTAAAGGATCGAGACCATAGAACATAGTTCTCAGATCCTTTGAGTTTTATAGCAGTGCCCTGAACCATCATAGATGTAGTTTGGTACAGGGACTTGGAGTCCACAGATGTGGGAGTAGATGCCATGGCGGCCGCACAGAGCAAGTAGGAAAGAACTACATAATATTGGTAATCTCAGAGAACATGAAGACTTAGTAGAGCATCACCAGATGGAGTTGCAGTAGGCACGCAGATGTGCGATGGGCGGCCTGGGATGACGGCGTACGGGCGCACGTGGCCTGATGTGGTGTCATCGGTGTGACCACGTGGCCTGGGGTAGCAGCAGCCTGGAGGGTGTGCGGGCAACGGCCTGTGGGAGGGAGGCCACGGGATTCTCGAATGGCGTAGAGCTCCAGAGGGCGGCGGATGGCAAGGGCTTCGGAGGTCGAATCTGCGACCTGGGAAGAGGAGGGGTAGCGTGGGAAGAGAGGCGGTGGCCTGGGAAGAGGGGCAGTAGCTTGGGGGCGGCAGCCTAGGGGCGGTAGCCTGGGGGCGACAGCCTGGGGGTGGGTCGGTAGCCTGGGGGCGGCAGCGTGGGGTTGGGAGGCGATGAGGAGGCGGGCGTGGGAGGCGTGGGAGGCGACAGGAGGAGGCGGGCGTGGGAGGCGGTGGGAGGAGGCGTGGGCGCGGGTGTGGGAGGCGATGGGGAGGAGGCGGGCGTGGGAGGAGGCGTGGGAGGCGATGGGGAGGAGGCGGGCGTGGAAGGAGGCGGGTGTGTGAGGACGCGGGAGGCGACCTAGGGTTAGGGCGGCTGTGGGGGCTCTGATACCATGTCAGAGAAAATGTAATAGCTTGTCTTATTCTAATAGGTCTAGGGGTCCTTATATAGGACAAACCCTTAGAAACCCTATAGAGTACAGGATGGAGAAAATACAGAAATACCCTTACAAGGGTTACAGTGAGTAATGGCTTATAGCCGCTACATATATTCATAACACTTCCATTTTGAGTATTCTTGAATGCCAGAGAAGGGTTTTAAGTATATGCTGGAGAACTTCTGGAGAGATGTAGTAGGTTATGGGTTTTGCGACTAAATGAACGGCCTTGAACCTTTTGGCGCTGTAAAGGCTGCTTCTTCCTATGCACTGGATATTCACATGAAGAGGGAGGAAAGATGATGCGTGTCATATGTTGAGGCTGATTGTTTATATAGTTTGGAAGGATTGCTGGATTCTAAGGCAGGGGAGCTCTAGGATAAAAGTGATCTTCATCTTGGATGAGGATTGAGGACAAAAAGTGTGAGGTGTAGAGGAGGCACAAGTTGCGTTAGGCCTTGCTTAAGGAGGCGGACACAAACGCACATTTTTCAATTCCGTGGCTACTAGGAAACAGAAGAAATCTTATTCACTCACTCGATATTTGAGGGAGGGACTTGGTTTACTAGGCAACATGAGATAGGTTCTGCCATGGTGGAGCATTTTCAAGCTCTTAGTCAGCGTATTTGCTCTGAGGATACTTTTCAGCTTGGGCAGGTATGATCCTTTCTTTACAGCCTCAAGAGATTTGTAATGCAGTCTTTGATTCGAATGCATTCGGTTCCTCTGGTGCAGATAGATTCCCTGTCTATTTCTTTAGAGAACTATCTATTTCTTCAGAGAACTCTGGGATGTTGTCAAGGACGATGTCGTGGATTTTCTTGAAGATTTAAGGCAGGGCAATCGAAGGTTTGAATGGGTTAACATGTCTCATTTTTCTCTTGGCCAAAAGAGATACAACCAATATATTGGAGGACTTACAGCCTCCAACACTATTTACCTCATTGTGGCAAAGCTATCAGCGAATCATCTAAGAGATGTTTTGGGTTCAATTATTTCTCTTGTTCAGTCTTTCATTCCTAAGGTGCATCTGATGGATAGCGTGGTTGTGGTGATGGAGATCATTGGATACGGGTGGATACACAAGGCCAAAGGAGTGCTTTGGGAGGTGGATTACCAAATGTATGATTGCATTGATCATAAGTAAATCCGAGCATCTCTCCAATGATGTAGCTTCTCTGACTCATGGATTACTTGGACAAAGGGATATATCAATGCTACATCTTGCTCGATATTGGTTAATGGTCATCCGGAAGGTAGTTTCTTCCAATCGCAAAAGGGTGTTAGGTAGGGCTTCCTCCTCGCTCTCATGGTCTTTGTACTTGTGGCAAATGCTTTTTCAATGATGGTGGAGAGTGCCATGCATGGTTGTTTCTATGCCCAGGTGACAATTTTATTGTGGTCCTTCAGTTACTGATTATACTATTTTTTTGTGGAGGACAAGATTTCAAAGTGCAAAGGGTATCCAATGCTCTTGGATATTTTCGCCGACATTTCTTATCTTCATATCAACATGGAAAAGTTTGCGCTTGTCCCCTTCTGTATGTCGCCAGTTAAGGTGGATGCATGTTAGGCATTCCTGAGGATCCCAAGAGCTACCTTGTTGCTTACTTATATAGACCTCTTGTTGGTGCGTGATCATGTTAATCAATCTGATTGGTTGCAGCTCATGAAAAAACTTGAGAAGAAGCTTGCTGGATGCAAAGACACTTGTTTCTCTAGGGGTGGAAAAATGCTCTTAAAGTATGTTGTTTCAGATATATTAATTTTTTCATGTCCTTTTATTTGCTTCTGACATGGGTGTGTGGTCAGCTAGAGGCTCTGATGAAGCACTTCTGGTCATCTGGAACACCATTGGTCTCCCTTTGGTTGCATGGGATGTGGTCACTCAAAGTGTGGGCAATGGGGACTTTAAGTGTTTTGAGTCTGAAGGAGATGAACAAAGCAGTACTTGCTAAGTGATCATGTGTATTTGGGGGGCAGATTTTGACTTTATTTGTAGTCTAATTCACAAGATATATGGAGTTATTGCTAGTTTATTGGTGCAACCTGGTTCTATTAGGTCCACTTCTACCTCATGGAAGGGCATTTGCTTGGTTCTTTCAGAGTTCTCTCTGTCGTTACGCATTACCATAAGTAACAGCATTGACGTTTGTTTCTGGCTTGGAAATTGGACTTTGAAGGGCTCCTTTGTGATGGATTCCCTCGTCTTTTTGTTATGGCGACTTATCGGAGAGTCAGGGTTGTGAATTTTGGGCAAATGGATCCTGAACCCTATTCTTTTATTCTGAACTTTCGTACCGAATGGTAGAGGATTTCATGTGTCCATTTGGTGATTTGGCTACTTGTGTGGGGTCTTTTGAGGGTCGTGATTGCCGGCCTTGGTGTTAGGTGGGTCTTTTCTATAAGAAAGGCTTACAAGATGCTATGCATATCTAGGGTATTGACCTTTTGATATTGGCTTAGGATTGCCAGAGTATTTGGAAATGGAAGGCTTCTCCATGGATAACAATTTTTCTTTGGCTCTTGGATGGAATTGTCTGATGACAGGAGCTAGAAGCATGCTCTTTCAGGGGCGAGTGGCTCTTGTCCGTATTGCATTACAACTTTGGAGGATATGGACAACCTTTTTATTGCTTGTGACAGGTCCAGACTGACCTGAGAAGCAATTTGTACAATTGAGGTGGACTTCAGAAGCTCGTCAGCCTTGAGGATCTTAATTGGCATAAATTGGAATGGTTTAGTTTAGATAGAGATAGGATCCACGACTGGAAAATGTGATTGGTCATCCAAAGCCTTTCTTCGAGTCTTGGGTTTTGTTGACTTTTGAGGAGCTTTGGAATATAGTTTTTTTGTGGAGTTTTGGGTTATATATATTTTCGGAAATTGTTACAATTTCTTAACTACGCTCTATTTGACTCTTGTCTTTATACTTTTGCAGTGCTGAATTTGTGAATATATTAGTTGTTGGCACCTAAATAGCGCATACCGTTTTTTTCTACAAAAAAGAAGATAAACGCAACATTACTCACCTGTTTGAATAACAGATTTACTGGCTGGTGAATTCGGATTAGGATTAGAGATGGAAGCCAATTGTGCTCCTAATTATTATTTTGGCTGTGTAGCTTATAATGTTTTTAGGTAACGGAGAAGCTGACTTAAAAAAATGATTTGAACAGGAGGATCATATTTGCTAATAGGGGAAGGGAAAACATAACAAATAAGGATTTTTTACACTTGTGCTCCTCCGAGATTATTCAATCACAGTTATGCCCCTATCATTTTTGCGGTAACAATTGTGCTCCTGTGTTCTTACAAAATTCGCATTGTTTCTCTTCCATTAAGGTAAAATAGGGGCATAAGTGTAATATTTGAGAGGCAATACTATGGATTTTGTAAGAATACAGGGGCACAAGTGTTATTGCAAAAAGGTAAGGGCGTAATTGTAATTATAGAATCTCATCGGGGCACAAGTGTAAAAAACTCATTTTATAAATTTCTGCTCCAATGGCAAAGAAAATGACAGAAAGTGTTCAGGATAAAGTATATGCCATGTTAGAAAATAAGAATGCGGAAGCGGAAGCAGAAATAAAGATAAAGAAATATGGAACAACGGGATTTTAACATGGAACCCTATTCCCTAAGGAGCGGGATGAAACTACGGGAGAACACCTCAAAAGGATGGTGTATGCATTGCACTTTCTCATTGGATACAGGGGGTAAAAGGCTTCTTATATAGCCCTCATTGAGTCTCCACATCCCACAGACGATAGATGCGGGACTAATCCACATGATATGGTAAATGGATCCTGGAGGGATCCATTTACCCATCTACTCAAGTGATGCATATAACAAATACTCCAACACTCTCCCTCAAGCTGGAGCATGCAATGTCAGCTTGGACAAACAGAAAGAAATCTCAACTCACACTACATGACACTACTGACAATATCAACTCAAGCGCACAACTATCGGCTGCTGTCGAGGAAGTTGCTTCTCATGTCGTGCAGGTGAGGAGGACGAATGAGCTAGAGTGTGAGTCAAACCGAATCTCCTCGTTGGAGAGCATGTGCTCTGTATTGCGCCCGTCAGAGTTACTGCAACTGAAAACGAGTCTCTACACAGAGAACTCTGGCTCGCCACAACATGTGGACAACTGCTCCATCTCTGAAAGGGCCGAATAAAGAATGTTGCTAATTATCCATACTTAGATCTTTGAAGACAGGTCTCTCTCATAGGAACCTCTGAAGGATCTCGTACTGGAGTTCACAAACATTGGAGAATGGAGTCTGTAAGTCTCATCGTCGGAAAACTGGATCTCTCCCATCTGGCTCAGAGAATGGGACCTTTACTCTAGAGTCCCTATGAAACCACATGAAAACCTTAGCCCACATGGCTTAGGGAATGCGATCTCTACTCTGGAGTCCCTAGACCAAAAATAAAATATGGAGATCACAAACAATGATGGCATACATGTGCACATCAAATTGAAGACCGCATACATGTGCATGTCTGAAACTGAAGACTCGGAACCAATCTGACATCGAGTTTGAAACTGCACTGTAGAGTCTGAACATCTGGCTGGTCTGGAATCTGACATCTGAATCTGAAACAGATCTGTGATTCTACACAATACTCTCCCTTTCTCCCATACTTGTCGGAAAATAATAGCATCGATAAAGTTGGGAGAAGACAATAAAAAAATATATAGCCTCTTTTTTTATTACAAGACTGTCATGACCCAACTTGGACATTCACACACGGCTCCTCTCCTCTCTTTTTTTAAGTAACTTACAACCCACTTGGGCTATTCTATTTAGGGTTCCCAATGGAACCCTCTTTCATCACTTCCACCATCCAATGGGGCTTTGCAGCATCGCCTCTAGGAGCGGCGTTGGGAGACCTCCGCCTGGGGCTTGGCGAGAGGATCGACACTGGAGAGGGCGCCACTGCTGGAAGGGTCCTCCGCCTGGAGTTGCCGTCGTGTCGTCATGCAGTGCCACCTGTGCTGGAGATCATGAAGGAGTCGTCGTCGCCACCATAAAGCTAGACAGGAGCAGCATCGTCGCCTGGCTCGAGGAGGAGCAGTGCTCGCGCGATGCTGCCTTGTGAGAAGCAGCCTGTGGTGGAGGTGGTGGTCGTAAAGCATGAGTAGAGAGAGGTGGTTGTCCACTAGTAGGTGAGAGAGGCATGCAGATCTCATCGTCAGAGTCGAACGGGACTACTCTATCACTTGTAGGAGAAAAATACATGACCGACTCAAAGAAAGTAACGTCACCACTCACAAAGTATTTTTGTTTTAGAGGATCAAAGCAACGATACCCCTTCTGGGTACGAGAGTATCCGACAAACTACACTTGACAGCTCTGGGAGAGAGCTTGTCACGACCTAGAGAGACATCATAAACAAAAGCAACTGAACCGAACACACGAGGTATAAGAGAGAAAAGATCCTTCTTGGAAAATGCAATCGAGAAAGGAATCTTCTCTCCCAACACAAACGAAGACATGCGGTTCACCAGATAGCAAGGTATGAGGATAGCATCTCCCCAGTAGGAATGAGGAGCACGACTATGTATCACCAATGCTTCGGTCACATCAAGTGATGGTGTTTGCGCTCGGGAACACCATTCTGCTGGGATGTATAGGCACATGAGGTCTGGTGAACAATGCCAAGAGATCTAAGGAAGGCAGAAGTTGTAAGGTGCAGAACTCTAAAGCATTATCAGAATGAATATATTTGACACTGATAGAAAAATATTCTTTATCTAATTAATAAAAGATTTGATCACAGACCCAGCTTCGGATTTATTCTTCAATAAAAAAACCCATGCAAGTCTAGAAAAATCATTAACAACAACAAGATAAAAACGGTGTCCCTGGAGATCAGGAACACGACTCAGACCCCAGATATCTAAATGAAGGAGCTCATACAACTGAGAACTGCTTCGACTCTGATGAGATGGAAAAGAGGAACGGTGATGCTTCTCAAGCTGGCATGTCTCACACTGGAAGGAGGATCTCGTGGAAATCCGAGGGAGAACATGACATAGCTTTTGCAGAGGAAGGTGGCCAAAATGGAGATGCCACAGATATGGTGAGACTGGTCCAGTAAGTATAGTAGAAACGCCAACATGAGGAGATTGGACCAGTCTGTAGAGTCCCCGTTGCTCACGGCCACATCCAATCACCCTACCTGTGAGTATGTCATGAAACACAAGAGACGAAGGGTCAAAGATGGCACGCCAATGCAGATCCTTAGTAATTTGACTAATGGAAAGTAAATTCATCTGAAAGTCTGGAGCATATAAAACATTCTGAAGACGCATGGACGATGTCAAATGCACCTCCCTCTGTCCTGTAATGGGTAAGTAGTCGCTATTGGCAATAACAACCCATCTACCAGGTGGTATAGTTGTGGCTGCGGTATTTGTAGTGGTAGTTCCTACAACAGGAGTCATCATCTCTCGGATGCGAGATACAATATCATCCAGGTGAGGATCGCCCATGGGAAGCAAGTGTATCTGATGGCTCAATCTGCTACGACATGGCTAGTAACGGGATAACCATGTTTTTGGTAGCATGTATCCTCTGCATGTCCCGGTCGAAGGCAAAAGGTACAAGGGCCACGCGAACGTCCACCACCTCTGCCACGAGGGGTGTGTCCTCTAGACTATGTCGTCACACCTCGACCACGAGACACGACCTAGCTGACGAGGGCTGAGGAGTGACCGTAGGAGGCATGGTGATTTGACTGAGACAACTATAAGCCTCCTCCATTGGAGGTATGATAGCTCCAATGAGAAGCTGAGTACTTGCTGCATCATACTCTATATCAAGGCCGGCCATGAAAACTCCAACCGTCGTGGAGTTTCCATATGCCTTTTGTTGTTCTAGAGATGTCGTAATAGGCATATAGCTATGAAGCTTCTCAAACATGCCACAGAATGAACTGTAGTACACCTGCAGAAGACGACCATTCTGCTTGGCCTTGTAAATGTCAAACTGTAGCTGAAGAATCTTGGCTTCATTCCTTGCCTGAGTATAGGTGGAAGCCAAAGTGTCCTACATCGCCTTGGCGGTGGGCTGGTTCAGAATATCATTGATTATCTCTGTGGTGAGGATCTCACATAGCCAAACACGCGCATACATGTCATCTTGCTTCCAAGAAGCATTTGCCCCAGTCTTATCTGTTGGTTCTGGATCTGTCAGGATGTGCTCCTGGTTGTTGCGTTGCATGAGGGTAAGAAACTGCATGGACCACAACTCATAGTTGGTTCTATCCATCTTAGCGATGGGTGTCGGGCGGCAGCGCTAGAGAGGCCCGGCGGCAGGCGATAGAAGAGGAGGGTGGGGGCTAGGATTTTGGTGGGATAAGGGAACTATGGTCTAGGACTGTCACTCCAATATCAAAGGGGAGTGTTCAGGAGGCCGTCGCTGGAGGACTTCTTCTTGCCAAGGGTGGCGCGATTGGGCGCAGATCGGAGAGTGGATCTGCGAGAGAGGTCGCGTTGCCTGTGCATTTGGGGCCAAAGACGGAAGGAGAATAAGGTGGCGTTGCCTTCGTGTTACCTGGGTTGCACCGCCCGATGGTTCTCGAGGATACCCTGGAGATCGCGCCAGGAGAAGCAGCCAAGCCCATCGTCACGGTGTTTGAGCTTCTTCGAACTGGATCCAGGAAAAAATGCCGATGTTCTTCAAACCTGAATAATCAATGCGGGATTAGGGTTTCAAGAAAATCCTTTAACTTTGATGTTGCAGCCGAACCGAGGTGAGCAAGAATGACAACATTTTTAGGGTTTTGAACAACCCTAGATCTCGAACTTGAGCAATACATGATAACAATCTTCAACTAATAAATCTTCATCAAAATCGAATCTCGAAAAATACATAAAATAAATCTTTAAGAATAAATCTCCGGGAATCAAACCCGCGTTAATACAATGTTAGAAAATAAGAATGCGGAAGTGGAATCAGAAATAAAGATAAAGAAATATGAAACGATGTGATTTTAACGTGAAACCCTACTCCCTAAGGAGCGGGATGAAACCACGGGAGAACGCCTCAAAGGGTTGATGTATGCATTGCACTTTCTCACTAGATACAGGGGGTGATGGGCTTCTTATATAGCCCTCACTGAGTCTCCACATCCCACAGACGGTAGATGTGGGACTAAACCGCATGATGTGGTAAATAGATCTTGGAGGGATCCATTTACCCATTTACTCAAGTGACGCATATAACAAATACTCCAACGTGACAAAAAAGGCAATCGGATATACATTCATTTTTAATAAATGTAGGGGCATTCATTGCCTATATTCTTCTGAAACCTTTTTTTTTCGATTATAGCCGTGGGATATTCATTTGACTTACTTTATGATATCTTTTTCCTGAACTCCTATTATTAATTTTGACCCTGTTAAGCTGGAACAAGGTTTTAACATGTTCTTGCCACAAAAAAGGGATTTCGAAATGAATATTCATTTTTGTCGTCTTTTCTTGTTAGTTTTTTTCTTTTTTAGATATTTTTTCCATGATGAGTGCCCACTGATATGAGTCAAAGTAGGGTTATGCGTATGAATTGTTCTGGAAGCATCATCTGGACAAGACAGATCCTCTGCTGTAATACACCAGGTGTTGTAATGTAGGGATCCGTCCGATGGAGATCGGACGACCCTCATTGGGAGCCGACTATCCCTTACCCTCTCTGAGGGTCGTCCGATCCATCGGACGGATCCCTGCATTACAGCACCTGCTGTATTACAGCAGAGAGGATCCGTCCTCTCATCTTGATTTTATTAGCTAGAAGAAAAGAGATGTAAGCGACCTCACCTCATTTCCCAAAGTAATAAAGACATCAATCGGCAGTCATTACAAAATGCCTCCATACTGTATTGGTATCGTTTAACTGGGGTTCTTATGCTGTGTTGCAGGAGAGGTTACTATGTCGGTGCTGGGTCCACTCTTTCATGAAATCTCGCATTTTTCATCGTACTGTTGAGGCAAATGACCCAGGTTTGGCTTAGGATTAAGGCTGGTGGCTGGTATTTTCCTTCTGAGATCTATTCATCGAAAATGACAGGTGAAATTGGTTATTTGACGAAGGTGCTTGATTTGTTTGCACAAACATCGGACTGAAATAAGTAAATTTAGTGCAAAATGGCTCCATCTAACTTCACCTAGTGGACCTACCGACTATCTCTGCTAATTTATGAGACGCATTCCTTCTTACTGTATCTTTATCTGGCAAATGTCAATCCTTTCAGATTGGAGGCGTCCGTTGAGCTGGACAATTGATTCCTCTAGTTTGGGGCCAAGCCCAGACTATCTGAAGAGAAGGGTGCTTTTTTTAAATAAAGTGTCTAAATGTTGAACAAGTTTTGATTGGAATCGCATCGTTATGTTCAGGATCAGTTCTTGGAGACATTAACTGAAATCTTTCTAGAGTTTGTTAGGACAATAATCTGGATCTCTTCACGCTGAATAAGATTTTTTTGGCTTTGGTTGGTGACCCACCCTGAAGTTGGAAGTTGAGAGTTTTTGTATTCCTATTTGTTCGCAGATGATGCATGATCCTATAGAATGGACTTTTTTGGGTCCATTTATTTTGTTTATTCTTCATTTGTTAGTAAGTGGCAGATATCCTTCTTGTTTGGTGTTGTTTTAAAAGATACGTTGGCATGGCAACTGATATGACTACCTTATCCCGTGATTGCTCAGCTTGAGATAACTTTTTTATTCAGGACTTATCCTTCATCGAAATAAGAGGGGTGATTTATATCTAGAATTTTTTAAAGAAAAAAGGACCCTCACCGTATAGATGAGTGCTCAAAAACTTCACCATTAATCACCAAATAAAATACACACATGTATACAGGTTAGATACAGAAATGAAATTACAAGTTCCAATGCTCTGCTAATGCTCGAGCATGCGCGACAATGTTCTCTCCATAACATCGCTCCCGACGGAAAATCACACCATTCCTGACAAGCCACATCGCCCAAATTAAAGCCAAAATGCTCGATCTCTCCCTCTCCGTGCCAATCCAGTTCGCTCCAATGGATTCCCAGAAATCAACAACACCATCTAAATAAATCGGATGGTTTCCAAATAACTCCCATGCCTTCTTTGAGATTTCATCACACCCGATATCTAGAAATTTTTGAACTTGTCTCCTTCTGAGTTTTTCCAATCACACTAATGTTCTTTTTTTTAGCTATATTTGCGCCTCTGTGTACTAAAAAGATTCACATCAGTGCAGAACTGTGAATTTTGTAAAAAATTAGGGACCTAATGTAATAGAAAAAACTTGGAAGGGCAAATATGTAAAAATCCAGTGTCTATTCACATTCTTATGTAATCTTGTCACTCGTGTGTTAGAAGGAAAGTCCATTCATTCAATTGTCTGTACTGAGGGTTGAAATCAAGAATAACAAAATTTAGGGCTTGAATTAGCCAGGGAATTAATTCATTTGAATTTGGGTACTGGAATTTTTCTTAGTGGTCAAATAATAAAGTTTTTGCACATGATGAGCAGTAAATAGTTGGAAAATAATTAAGATACTGAATATAACGAAATTGAGGAACATGTAAAGATGGATTAAATTGATGGCCAACATATCTATATCTCATGATTATTGTTCTAGAGAACTAAGGATTTAATCCTCAAAGAAGGCTTAACTTCGTGAACAAGTAACTGCCTCGATCAAAACATGATCTAAGCTGGGACAGCGAAAATAAAGTGATCGCTCCATGATTACATCATTCATTATGCACATGTTTACAGTATTTATTTATTATCAGTACTGGTTAATTATTTATAGTAGATTTCAATGTTATACTTGAACTTTAAAAGGTAACAATGTGGTACACGATCTTTAAGATTTGTCTTAATATGATTCTTGACGATCGAAATTTAGTTGGCCGTTTTGTCTTTTTAAGTTTAAATCACAAAAGTTTAGTACCACGTTGAGATAAATCTTAAAGATTAGATATCACATTGTTATCTTTTAAAGTTCATGTATGATATTGAAATAGATGCATAGTTCATGGACTTTTGTGTAATTTACTTCCTCTCTCTCTATATGTATATTAAAATGAGGAAAGGAAGCCTACTTTGTGAAGTAGGTAACCTTACCTACTTCACATCCATTTTTTGCAAATTATTTTTTGTCTTTTTTGAAAAATACCATCGTGGATGTTCATAACTATATCCATCTAATATGTCATTCAAATTTCATCAAAAACAGAAACTTCTATGGCCTCCATCCAGAACAGGTAATTTACAACAAATCTAAGACCGTTAAAAATACATGTTCTGGATGGAAGCCGTAGGAGTCTATGTTTCTGACGAAATTTGAATGACATATTAGAGGGATATATTATGCAAATCCATGGTGGTATTTTTTTATAAAAGATAAAAAAAATTACAAAAAATAGATGTGAAGTAGGTAAGGTTACCTACTTCACAAAGTATGCTCCCTTTCCTCTATTAAAATTATGTCGACGCTATAATTTACCATTGTGGATATGGATATATCAATTATGTTTTTTGTTTGGGATTTTTACATGACATACCCTGTAATCTTTTTAAATGACATCTACAACCTTTGAAACGTCGATATTCTCCCCGCGACCCCCTAAACTTGCTAACCCTTACCCTACAGACCTTGTGGTTAAACCCCATCCGTTTACCCATTAAAACTAATGGATTCTGTTATGTTCTTTAACATTTACCCATTTTGTTTATCAAATTTACATTCAATGCCATTCCCCCTCTCCCTCCTTATCTTCGTTTCCCATCCCCCTCGCCCTTCCCATCATCTGCCTCCCGCCCTTCGCCCTCTCACCCTCCACCCCTGGCCCTCCCTGCCCTTCGCCCCTCGCCCTTGTGCCCTCCCTGCCCTCCGCCCTCCGCCCTTCCACCCTCCGCCCCTCGCCCCCTGCGCCCCTCGCCCTTGTGCCCTCCTGCCCTCCGCCCCTCGCCCCCTGCGCTCCTCGCCCTCCCGCCCTCCGCCCCTAGCCCTCGACCCCGCGGCCCCTATGCCCCCTGCCCTCCCGCCCCAAGCCCTCCCTGCCCTCTGCCCCTCGCCCTCCTGCCCTCCGTCGCTCGCCCCTGCACCCCTTGCCCCTGTGCCCCTCGCTCCTAGAGAGTACCCATGTCACAACTTGCAGGCAACACCTCGTCGGAGAAGAGATTCTGTGAGAGATCCACAACCACCAGTGGAGACTTTCTACCAAGATCGAGGGTCACCGTGTCGTAGTGCCCAACGTGTCGAAGATGGAGGGCTCCCGTGAGTCGTGACGAAGGAAGGAGTGAGTATGGCTTCATCCAACGAGAATGAAGAAGGAAGGAGAGAGAGTGGAAGAGGAAGGAGGGGGAGAGAAGAAGAAAGGAGGGAGAGTGGAAGAAACCCTACCATTGGATTTACTAGGGTTAGATTAACTCAACTTAAATCCAAGCTAGTTAATTCAAAAAGTCTCAAACTAACGGCATGGTCTATAGGGTAAGACAGAGCAAGTTTAGGGGGTTGAGGGAGGAATATCGATGTTTCAAAAGTAGAAGTCATTTAAAAAGATTATAGAGTCTGCTGAGTAAAAATCCTTTTTTTTTTTAATTTCAACTTCAGAGGTGCCATAATAATTTAACAGCGGCATTTAAATATCTCAATGTAGGTTTTTCCGTTTAAATGTTAACTTTGGAAGTTTCCGATATCGTTCAATCAAAAGATATGAAAATTATTTACCAATTTCCGATGTAAATCCATTATAAGTGATACTTTGATTTGAGTTATTGTTGGCGATCCTCTGTTTTGAATCCGGGTGGTGAGGGTAGTTATTAAGGATGCAAACGGAAGGATACAAATATAAGTATTATTGTATCTTTATCCGTTTTTGAATACGAATATGAATGCGGATACGGATATTGACGGATATTAAAACTATATTACCATAAAAAAGAAGACATATGTAAAACAGATATTGATTACATACGAGTAATGTCAGAAATACTCTATAGAATCAACTTAAATATATACGAATTGGATGGAAAATACATGATATAAATTTATTAAATGTGTTTGTATCATAAAAATTATACAAATATGGTAAAAGAAGATATAAAATTATGTTATATAAGGTTAAAAATAAATCTATGACTATATTTATATATGCAAACGAATATACGGATACAGATACAGATGTTTGCGGATATCAATATCCATATCTATCTGTCAAAATATGTATAAAACGGATACGGTGGCAGATCGGATACAGATATATCTGTAACTGTTTGCATCCCTAGTAGTTATGAATTTGTTATAATATTATACTTTTAGTAACATTTTCCACCTATATTATATGTAAATTTTTTTCAATAGTAGCTTCTCATTGATAACGAATTTCGTTCTTATGATTATCTATTAAAACACAGAGTAAATTACAAAAAAGTTCCTGGACTATAAACATGATTTCAACCTCATACTTGAACTTTGAAAGGTAACAATGTGCCTTGACTATTGAAATTTAGCTGATTATTTCGTCTTTCTGATCTTAAATTTCAATAGTCAAGGACCACTTTGAGATAAATCTTAAGGTTCGGATACCACATTGTTACCTTTCAAAGATCATGTACGATATTAAAATCGTGTGTATAGTTCAGGACCAGGACTAATATGTAATTTACTATAAAAGAAATCATCTTTATACATGTCAATTGTCTTCATTTCAAACCTCCTACCATAACCATATGGGTTTAATGGGCATATATGTTATATGCAATAATCATTTTGATTGATAGCATCATATCAGGACGTCCATATGTCCTGATAATGCCCAAGACCATGACCCCACTAAGATCTTTGTCTAATTGCAACGTAACCCTATAATTATTCTAATTACACAATGGGCCATATAATATAATCTTACAAACTCTTACACCACAACCCTTGGAAGTGTTTGTGTCAAACATAGTACTTTTGTAGAGGCCGTGATGTATACTACGAGCCATGGTGTAACTGGACAAGATTTTATCTATTATGGTGTAAAAATCCTTTTAGAACGAGGACAGCAGATGCCACGTCTGTCGATCACCGAACACCTTGACGCGTATGGCAAAAAATTCAGCAAGAGATCGAGCCAAGGCAATACATCTCGAAGAGGACAATGAATTCCAATTTATGTATATTGGTATTTTTATACATTTATACTCCTGTCAAATATGTTGAGACGTGGCTGATTCAAATTGCGTTATTTTTGGGATTTTTATACATTTATACTCCTGTAAAATATTGCTTATAAATCTTTTGGTTTACGTAGTTTTTCTCCCGTGAAGATTGATTGATAATGCATATGTATGAATCAACCTCATCGATCCAATTTCGCGTTTGCATGTATATTGTGATTTTTTGATGTATCAAAGTATATAAATAATTTCATGTTACCTTTTGTGAGGTCATGCGCAAACATACATGTATTAATGATAACAAAACGCGAACACTTAGCTAGTAGTTAGGTTAAAAGCAAGTAATTTAAATGACCAAGAAGAAACCCGAGCATAAAGAGCTCAAAGCTTAATGGAGAGGGAGTTCAAGCTCAAAGTAAGATGCAATTTTTTATTATATCCAATGATGTATTTTGTATTTTTCTTTATAAGTTGAAAAGAACCTCAAAGAAATATCACATCATGCATACATCTTAGAAAAAAATAGGTTCAACAACTTTTTGAGGTCATTTTTCTTTACTAGTCTAGTCTCGACTAATCATATTCCCTAATTGACTAATCCTATTTTTCAATAAGCACGGTTCAATCGACCAATCTTTTTTTTAGTCCACTAATTTTTTCTTCAATCGACTACTTTTAAATATTAGTTGACTATTTATGGTTTCTGATATTAATAAAATCTTTAAGACTTTGATCTTTTTGAAGATCCTCTACCAATTGAATAACATTTCTTTTCAGTCGACTACTTTGTTTCTCAGACAGATTTCCATTGGACTGTAATATCATTGTAGTCATTGCATAATTATCTCCTAATTATCCTTAATGCTCGTGTGACGACTATTTGACACTCTAAAGTCTATGAATAAAAGAACCCATTCTCCTCTAATCCACACACCAAGTGAAGAAATCGTTACCTAGTGTATAATTCCCATTGTCATCATTGTGAGAGCTTTTTCTTGGAGCTATACTTCATTTTCAGTTCACGCCTACAACTCTGGTGGTTCAACAAGCCATCTTATGAGCACTCCCTTGGCTCTTTAAGATCGTTTATAGTAATTACCTCGCCTTACTTTGAATATTTATTTATTGAGCCTAGAGACAATAATAAATCAACAATGGATGCATATATAAAATAATTATTAATGAGATTAGGATGAGACAGACTGGACTACACTACTGCACTATCAACGAATTTCATCAGAACTAAGAAAAAAGAAACCATAAATGTATGTTATGCAGATACTTACATCAAAGTGGAGCAACTTACAAGTGGAAGATAATGGAATGGCATGCCAATCTTTGTTCCAAGCACCACAATAAACAAGAGAACTTTCAAATAATATTGCAGAAACTTGGCCAAATATTGATATCATTAAAGCCCAGAGAAGAGAGTTTAGGGTGAAAGAAGCCTACTTTTCTACAGTTAGTTATAGGTAAAAGACCATGCAATTTGTCAGAATTGCATGATTGTAAACAATCTGGTCGCATTGAAACCTTCCCTGCAATGTAAGAATAGGACCAAGAACTGTCTAAAAATGCAACAGTCTGCAGCCTGATTAATGGTCAATGCGGGCCTCTACCTTAAGCATAAAACTAAATGAAGAAGGTGAACATATGACGTCATATGAAGGAAGAAAAATCATTAAAACTTCTGTCATAATCTAGGCAGACTTATCCATCTCCTTTTACACCACTGCATCCTACAAATGCAGTATACATATATGCAGTTCAAAACAAATAAGCATTTCCTTTCTGTTCATTGCACCTTAATCAATCAACAGAATAGTTGTAGCTTTACTACATCTCATCTACATATCTCAACGATTCAAAGAAAACGAGTGTAGATACCTTCAATCCTCACCCAGCAAAAGTCAAAACATGAACTGGAGGATCTTATACCCTGCAAAAATAAAAACATGACTAGAAGGAACTAACATGCAACAATATAAAACTTACAGTTTTCTCATAAAGCTTTCTTGAGTGATAAAGGAAGTTGAACGGGTGGACATCAGGGAACAACTGACTCTATCATAATTGAGCCCATATACTAACCCAACTGAACTATCCTATCAAGAAACGAACCGCAAGCGACTCCCAGTCTCAATTGTAACTACAGGGGATCTTGTGGATGCAGCATCAACTTACTCTTTATTAGTGTTTAAAGATGATATGGAAAAGGGTTTTTTTATCAGTTGTGCCCCTCTGAGATGTTGCAATTTCAGTTACGCCCCTCCCTTTTTGGGAATATCAGTTGTGCCCCTGACTTTTTGTCGTTCTATCAATTGTGCCCCCCGTTACTTTAACCGTCACTGACTTGAACTTAACCATAGTTTAATGAAACTAAGGTATAATTTAGAGGGGCATATCCGGAAAAAAATAACCTGCATCACCCTTTCTCTCTTCCTCCCTCCTCACCCTTCAACCTTTCCTTCTCCTCCGACGACCACCTCCTCTTCCATCCCCTCCTTCTCCGACCACATCCTCCTCTGACAACCGGCATCCGCTAGCAGCCTTGCTGACCTGGGGACTGGGGGAGGAGGCGGAGCAGCTGGCGGGAGAATCTTGGGGCGGAGGGAGGACTTGGGGGTGGGGGCAAGGGGAGGCACAAGGCATGAGGAGGCGTGGGGGTGGAGGACCTGGGGCGGGAGCAGGGGGAGGCACGAGGGCAGAAGGAGGCGCGCGCGGGGTGGGGGGGGGGGAAGGGAAGGGAAGCTCGGGGCAGGGGCGGGGGGTGCGGGACAGGTGGAGGGGGGTGCGGAAGCTCGGGGCAGGGGCGGGGGGTGCGGGACAAGGGCCGGGGAAGGGGGTGCGGAAGATCGGGGTAGGAGCGGGGGGTGCGGGACAAGGGCCGGGGGAGGGGGTGCGGAAGATCGGGGCAGGAGCAGGGGGTGCAGGATAGGGGCGGGGGTTGCGGGACAGGGGTCGGGGGTTGCGGGATAGGGGCAGGGGTCGAGAAGCTCGGGGCAGGGGCAGGCTTGAGGACAGTGGAGGCACGGGGGAGGCAGGGGATGCGGGAAGCTTGGAGCAGGGTCGGGGTGCGGGACAGGGGCCGGGGGGGGTGTGGAAGGGTGCGGGAAGCTCGAGGCTGGGGCCGGGAGGGGGTTGGGTGCAGGAAGCTCAGGGCGGGGGGCGGGGTGGGGGGTGCGGGAAGCTCGGGGCGGGGGGCGGAGGGGGAGGAGCTCGGGGCTGAGGGAGGACATAGGGCTGGGGGGAGGAGGAAGTGGAGGAGAAGGAGGTTGGGGAGGAGAAAGAGAAGGGGAGGAAGAGGATGGGGAAGGAGGAAGAAGAGGGTGAAAAAAATGACCTTTCTCACCTTTATTTTTTTATTTAATTCCCATTATGTCCTAAAAGTTAACTTCTGTTTCCGTTGGGAATGAACGGCAACTAACTTGAGGGGCACAACTAATAGAACGGCAAAAAGTCGAGGGCACAACTGATATTCCCAAAAAGGGAGGGGCATAACTGAAATTGCAACATCTCGGAGGGGCACAACTGATAAAAACCCTATCAGTTTTCACCTAAACGATGAGAATAAAGACCGTCACAGGAAATGACTATCTCCCACATCTCCCAAATCACAAGTGGATCACGTTCGTCAAGATGCTAATGAGGAAGATGATGGAGCAAACAACTGTTGAAGACATCCTACTGGAGATTTTAGGGGAGGGGGATACGTAGATTAGGGGAAGGCGTTGACCCAAACACGACCACGTCAGATTGCCCACTCAATATATCCATTGTTAAGGCCCTAAATGACCATTTCATAATTTCATATGAATTGCAAATGCCTTCAACAATAAAAAAGACAATTTGATAGATCATTCAAGATGCAACTCAAACTACCTAAGTGATCTGATGGTCAATAGGCTTACTGTTGGAAGAAAAGAGTTGATCGTTTATTACAAAGAACCCTAGGCTCTCTTATATAGATAAGGCCTATGGGTAAATTACATACAACAACAACAACAAACAACAACAAATAACAACAACAAAGCCTTTTCCCACAATTAAGTAGGGTCGGCTACATGGATTCTTCGCCTCCATTCAGATCTATCTTGGATCAATCCCGGGCTTATATCCACAAAACAAAGATCCCTTCGTATGGTCTCTTTTCCAACACTTCTTGGTAAATTACATAAGGTGGATAAAAGAAACTAAACATAATAGAAAAAGGTACATAGAGTCTAGAAATATCTCTGCACTCCCCCTCAAGATGGAGCATAGATGTCAATCATGCTCAGCTTGGAAGAACACTTCTGGAATGACCCTTTGAGCAATGGCTTGGTAAAGATGTCTGAAGTCTGGTCTCTTGAACTGACATGGGAAATAGAAATCAAGCCCTTTTGAATCATATCTCTAGTATAGTGGCAGTCTACCTCAATATGCTTTGTTCTTTCATGAAATGCAGGATTATTAGCAATAAATAACGTTGCTTGATTGTCACATCGTAGTTGCATGGGTAGAGGTACATCTATATGCAAATCTTCTAACACATCTCGAACCCAAATCATCTCTGTATTTGCTTGTGCCATGGCCCTGTACTCAAATTCAACACCAGATCTAGCCACCACTGTTTGTTTCTTGTTTTTCTAAGAAACCAAAGAACTGCCAACAAACACTGCAAAACCTGAAGTAGACTTCCGATCCTTAGGGCATCCTGCATAATCCGCATCAGCACATGCAGAAACAGAGATATTAGTTTCTTTCCTGAACAGTAATCCTGCGCCTGGAGACGACTTTAGATATCTCAGTATCATGTATATGGCATCCATATGTACTTGTCTGGGCTGTTCCATGAACTGACTCACCCGACTCACTGCAAAAACGATGTCAGGTCTAGTGATAGTAATATAGAGAAGATTTTCCACCATCTCTCTATATCTTCTCTTGTCAACCTCATCCGTATCAACATCGTATAACTTCATGCTAGGATCCATGGGAGTAGTCGAGGGTTGACACCCGATCATGCCCGTCTCAACAAGCATGTCTGTAATATACTTCTTTTGGGTCATCACAAGACCCTGCACATTCCTAGCAAATTACAACCTCGGAAAATATCGTAGGGTACCAAGATCCTTAGTAACAAACTGATGGCCTATAAATGCTTTTGCCATCTTTATCCCTTGCATATCATCTCCCGTAATAAGTATATCATCAACATACACCATGATAACGATAGTACCTCTGGGAGTCTTCTGAAAAAACAAAGATCGATCTACATTTGATCTTTTGAACCCTTGCTTCTGAATTAGGTCAGAGAGCTTCTGAAACCACGCCCGCGGGCTTTGTTTAAGGCCATATATTGCCTTGTGAAATCTACACACCATCTGATTCTCCCTCTCAACAGCAAACCCCGAAGGCTGCTACATGTAGACTTCTTCCTGCAGATCCCCATACAAAAGGCATTCTTAACATCAAGTTGAAACAAGGGCCAATCACGTACCACAACAACTGAAAGAAGGACACGTAGAGTGGAGTGATGTGCAACTGGAGAGAATGTATCCATATAATCCATGCCGTATGTTTGAGTGAACCTACGTGCCACTAGCCTTGCTTTGCAACGATCAATGCTGCCATCTGCATGATACTTGGCAGTAAATACCCATTTACAACTGACAACATAAGCTCCTGGGGGAGCAGAAACCAAGCTCCATGTATCCCGCGACCACAAAGCAGCCATGTCCACCTCCATGACTGAACGTTAGCAGCTCCCCTTCAACGCGTCCTGATAATTCCGTGGTATTTCCACGGTAGATAAGGCCACAACAAACCGCTGAAAATCACCGATGAGGCGATGGAATGAAACCTGCGAAGCAAGTGGATAGGATTTACATGTACGCTTCTGCTTCCGTAAGGCAATAGGTACATTCAAATCATCAACAACCGTACTCGCCGGTATGCTATTCTCTTGCAAAGATCCCTGCACTAGCACATTTTCAGACCCATCTTTAGTAATATTACCTGGACAAACCTGAGGCGTGGTGGATGATTGACGAGTTCCATGAGCAGAAACAGAACGACGGGTATAAAATCTCGGTAAAGGTGGCACAGGTGGTTGTGGAGGTGGTGGTAGTGGTGGTGGTGATGGTGGTGGTGGTGGTGGAACATCAGGAACCGGTATGGGAACGGACGGACGCATAGGAGGAGGTGGTACATAAATCTCATCATCAGTAGTGGAGGAAGTCGACCTGTCACCTGCAGGGGAGAAATACATCACAGACTCAGAATGTGACATCGGTACTGACATAATATTTCCTGTTCAAAGGGTCATAGCATCGGTAACCCTTCTGAGTACGAGAGTACCCAACATACACTTGACAACCCTAGGTGAGAGCTTGTCAAGTCCTGGAGAGAGCTGATGAACAAAAGCAATAAAGCCAAATACACGAGGAGTAAGCGAGAATAATTCCTTGTCAGAGAAGACAACTGAAAGAGGAACTTTCTCACCTAAGACAGGATGGCATACGATTTACCAGATAACATGCCATAAGTACAGCATCACCCCAAAAGGAAATGGGAGCGCAACTCTGTATAAGTAGAGTCCGAGTGATATCAAGAAGATGATGATGCTTTCTTTCTGCAATGCCATTTTGTTGAGACGTGTAAGCACAGGTTGTTTGATGAATAATGCCTCAAGACAAGAAGAAGCGTGAAAGAGCACGAGTACAAAATTCCAAAGTATTATCCATACACACAATTTTCACAGTAGACGAAAAACACTCGCACTTCATTTATAAGATTTTTTATCACATCCCCTGCTTCAGATTTATTCTTCAACAAAAATACCCATGACAATCAAGAAAAATCATCAACCACAACTACGTAAAACATGTGTCCCTGATGATCAGGGACACGACTCAGAGCCCAAATGTCAACATGAAATAATTCAAAAGGGGAGCTACTTCTCCGAGACTGACGACTAGGGAAAGTAGATCTGTGATTCTTTCCCAACTGACATGCTTCACACTGAAAAGAAGAACCCGATGAAATCTGGGGCAAGATACGACGCATCATCTGAAGAGGGAGGTGGTCAAATCGTAGATGCCATGTAAATGGAGAGTCTGGTCCACTAAATTGAGACGAGACACCAGCATAGGGAGTTCGGACCAAACGACAGAGACCATCCTGCTCACAGCCATAGCCAATCACCCTGCCCGTAAGAATGTCCTGAAAAGCAAGAGACGATGGGTAAAAAATAGCGTGACAGTACAAATCCTTCGTAATCTGACTGATAGATAATAAATTCATCGGAAAATCTGGAGCATACAAGACATTCTGGAGACGGATAGAGGGCATCAAACTGATCTCCTCCTGTCCAACGATGGGGGAACGGGTCCCATCTGCTATCACGACAGATCGCCCCGGTGGAACCTCCCTATAGGATGTAAGCTTATCTTTGTCTCGACAAAGATGATGTGTCACGTCGGAGTCCATAATCCATTTTGAAACGTCAGATCCATGACAGGAAGTAAAGGCATAAACACTATCTGAGGTGCTAGCGGTGGTTGACGTACTGACAGAGGCTGAAGCAGCTACGTCCGAGTGACCTCCTGGAGAGTCAGTAGAGACAGGAGGCATGATATCTCGCAGCCTGGCAACAAATTCCTCAAACCTCTGGTCTGAAGTAGATGTCTGTGGAGATATAAGTGCTCGACTACACGCGTCGATGCCGGAAAACCATGCTTAGAATAGCATGTATCCTCTGTATGACCTGGGCGATAACAGAATGTGTAGGGCTGACGGATGCGGCCACCTCTACCACGAGGTCCATGGCCACAGAAAGAAGAAGAGGCTCCTCTGCCTCTGTAAGCCGCCATCGCCGAAGGAGGCTGAGTAGTAGTAGTAGTAGACGGGACTGTAATTCTGCTGAACCTGCGGTACACTTCCTCCATTGGAGGAATATTAGCATCTGCAAGAATCTCTGAGCGAGCAGCATAATATTCAGGGTCAAGTGTCGCTAGTAAGACCCCATCATGGGAGCATTCCAAAACGTCTTCTGCTGGTCGGGAGTCGTCGTAAGGGGAATGATGTTGTAGAGCTTCTCAAACATCCCTCGCAATGATGTATATAATGAATGCAGAGGTCGGCCATTTTGCTTGACCGTAAATATGTCATGCTGGAGCTGAAGGATCTTGGTCTCATTTCGCATCTGTGCGTATGTCGCTGTAAGGATGTCCCACATCGCTTAGCAGCGGGCTGATGGAGTGCATCATTAGCAATCTCCATCATCAGTGTGCTTGAAAGCCAGACTTTGATATACGAATCATCGACTTCCCATGTGGCATAAACCCCAGTTTTCTCTGCCGGCTCATCTTTGGTAAGAATGTGCTTCTTACCATTTGACTTCATGAGACTCATGAACTGCATAGCCCGGAGCTCGTAGTTCGTCCCATCCATCTTGAAAATGGGCGTTAGACCTTTAAAAGCGCCTATGGAGGGTATGTCGACCTTGTTTTCTGACATGGTTGCTGGAGATGTTGTAGACCAAGGAACAAAAGTCTACATAAACATCCGAGGATTTGAGTGCATATGTAGACTTATGCACTCAAATCCATAGGCGACGAGAGGTAAGGAGGGGGGCGGCGAGAAAGAAGGGGGCACCGGTGATAGAAAGGTGGGGAGGGGGGCGGCGGCAGAGAGAGAGGTGGTGGGTGGAGGGCGGCGGCGGAGAAAGAGAGGTGGTGGGGCCGATAGCGGAGAGGGTGGTGGGCGGCTAGGGTTTAGATGAGCGGCTAAGGGTTAAGGTGGTAGCTCTGATACCATGTTGGAAGAAAAGAGTTGGTCGTTTATTCGAGAGAACCCTAGGCTCTCTTATGTAGAGAAGGCCTATGAGTAAATTACATAAGGTGGATAAAAGAAACTAAACATAACAGAGAAAGGTACATAGAGTCTAGAAATATCTCTACACTTACCCACGATAACACCATTATTCAAATCTTACCCATCACAAAGATTTTGAAAGAAAAACGGTGACCCACCAAGAAGACACCCACCCAAAAACTTTATACTTACAGAAAAATGTATAACAATTAAAAAGACCAAGAACCCTCCCCTGGGATCCTGATGTGCTCTATAACTTTCTATAAATACAATCTTTCACCAAGAAAGATCACCACATTGCTGGCCAATAACAACCAATAAAATGGTTGCAATCCATATCCTAACTGGTATGTCCCAAAATGTTGCCCATCCATGGAATCATAAAAAGCAGAGGCACAACTCAACCAGGCCGTATCCAGATCCACTGCCTCCCACACTTTCTGAATGTGCCGCACAAAAAGAACAGGTGATCAACATCCTCAAGTATCTCCATGCACTATTGGCAGGACACCCTCCATCCCCTGGAAAAGCCTGGATATACGGGTTCCCGTTATCAAACGGTGACCCACATCAGCCACAAGAACACCTTGACCCGCAAAAGGACCCTACATCTTAAGATATGACACAGAAAATGACAGCAGAATAGAAAGCAAGTTGGGTCAGGATAAACCATGGCCTGCACTACAAGCCAACCTGAAATGGATGACAGCTTCACACCTGCAATTCCTCAAGTACCAGCCACCTTGGTTCTCAAGCAATTTAGCATATAGAAATATAAAGATCAAGGTCATTCATTATAAGCCACTCTTCTCGGAGTACAGCAATTTTGTTTACCACATTAATCCAGACACTGTGCAATCAAAGGAAACTAATTTCAGAAATGGAAGCCACTAGCTCATCAGATGGTAGATGGACCATTCAGAGATAAAAAGATATATCACAAACTTAAGAAGAAAGCAAGATCTACAATGATAACATAATAGTAAACAAAATAAAATTTCAGATATAAAATAATATTAAGAAAGGGAAGACATGAAATATAAAAAAACCAGATGTTTAGATTATACATCAAAACCATGACAACCAGCATCGAAATAAAGGGAAAAGAAACTTCCACTAATAACTTCCTGTTATTATCGTCTCATGCCACCCTGACTTTGAAAGTAGGGGTTGCATGGTTGAAGAAAAGTAGTATTGTTTAATGATTATTCATGAAAAGAAACTATGAGATTATGCCGGGGCCGGCAACTTCAAGAGGAAGGCAGCCTAACGGCAAAACAATTAAAGAAACTTTTAAAGACCACCCTTGACATCATCCAATGCCAGGAAGTTTAATCATGTTCAATCCCCCGCATTTCTTCTACCCCTTCCGCTTCTCCTTCCCCTTGCCCTTGCATATCCAGCCACTGCCCTAGCTGATCTCTCTGGTCTTCTCCTGATCGGTCGTTCTATGGGGGGGTTAGGCTGATGAGGATTTTCATTTCTTCGATGATAGGCAATCCTGTGGTCACCAACACCTCTCCGTGGACCCTGGTGAATATACGGGCCAAGATCCCTTGTTGCAATGTCACTTAGATTGATTTCTATGCTCGTATTTTCAGCTATTCTCAATCCTTCTCTGGCTGCATCATGAATCAAAATAACAAGATCAGAAAGTTGTATAAATCATGAACTCAGACTGCATTTGCTTGCAAATTTATTAATAAAGTAAAAAAAATTATTGGATAAGCGAACCACTTATGGTTTTTTGGAAAGGATGAACCACTTATGATGTAAAAAATATCTATTAAGACACTCCTTAAGAAGACCAAATAAGTGTTGACCCAAAGGGAATGGTAGTGAAAGTGAGATTGGTAATGTAGGAAGTAGTTTCTTCTGCAAGCAACATACACGGTAACTATGCCATGTTATGTGCAGATTGACCTGTCTAATTTGTTTAGGCATTGTCCTGTAAATATAAGATGTATCTGTTTGTGAATAGAGATGAGGATCATCAAGAGCAACATGCCACTTTTTCAACGGAACATCTATGTTGGTGCCTTGCATGTGCACATTGCATGTACCAAAATTTTAGCAATGTTCCCAATCAAGCAACGCATAAAGAGAAAGGGAAATGTTTGTGACAATATTTCCTAGTACCTCTGTCTTCAGTGCTCACAACAGCATCCATCCTAATGCAGAAATCGGAAAGCGAGTTAGACTGTAATTCATAACATATAAAGAAATTGCAAGACGTGAGCTTGCTCAATTTTTGAATAGATAAACAACTTAGAAATGGAAAAAATGGACAATAAAAAACAGATGTGAACCTAGTAGAATAAACATGCCCCTTTTAAGATTTACATGAAGATCGAAAATTACCTTAAATTCTCAGAGATGGGATTATGATCGAACACAATCCCCATCCTACGAAAACAATCAGCTATTTCTGGATTGAACACAATCCCCATCCTATGATAAAAATTAGCCATTTCTGGAGGTCACCTCCAGGAATCTATCAAAAAATATTAACGATAAATGTAAGTATTGATGATAAATAAATGCACCAACTTGTCATAAACAATGATATGCAGATGAAACAACTCATCGAATATGATGATACACAGTTATTTGCTTTATATGAAGAAAAAAACAAAAAAACATGAATCTAGCAGAAAATGTAAGTAATTCAAGACGATCGCATAAGATATAGACAGTTTTCCCAGATCTGCACACAACCTGCTCTTGATTTAAGGGTGGAAACCATATCTGTGGTGTAAAAAAACTAGGCAAAGTTGAAGGCGGAAAATTAGGAGAAGGAGGTGGTGCTGGTGGCGGCGGCGGCGGCGAACTCATCCCTAAAAATCGATGGTTGATGAAATCTGCATGGGATCTAATTTATAGGCCAGTCATTTTCTTCTGTCGCACGCATATGGTCACTTCTTAATGAAATACAGTATATCGAAATTAATGAAAAGAAATGAGCAACTCAACAAGAAGTTTCTAGAAGTGGGTATTTGTAACATATGAATCCAAAAGTCCATTTTTCCAAAGCAAAACAAATTCATCAACCCTATAAGGTAGAAAAGCAAAAGACATACGAGCATAATAGTACCAAAAGCACTTGTTTGGTTCAGGGTTTAAACCTAAGAAGGATAATCGGTTATTGCTAGAGTGCGTTCATGCTTACTAAACTCATAATCCATCAACCGTGTGCATCAGTGAAAAGCAAAAGATGGGGAACATATCACTCATCTAGTGCCTGACTGGATTAATTAAAGCTAAAGAGATTAGGTTCTAAAGGATGAGTTAACCATGAAAGAGATGAACAATATGTGAAATTTTGACAAGTCAAATTTTCCTGGGGAGATGTTATAGGCTAGCCATTAATAGTGTAATATTGGAATAAATACCTAAAAAAAGTAACTCCAGAAGCAAAGTTAATCTTCATTGAGAATGGACATGAGTTCTTGTTAACTCCAAGATGACCCCTATAATCTAGTTCTGATCCATATTTAGACTTCCAGATAAATTCAATTTTAAGATAACCTCATAGTCTGATCCCACCAAACATGCAAACAAGAGGGAAAATAAGAACTTGGCTTCATGATCCAAAACATAGATTTTTTTAGGAGTCAATGTTATTCTATCGAACGAGTCCATGGATTTCAGTGATGGCATGTGCATGCTTATTTATGAGTCGAGAACCCTCCTCAAGTAGATGAAATGAATGGGAATGTGGAGAAAAAAATCATTTGACAAAAAATCATCACTTCTAAAAGGAAATAAATGAAAAACTCATTTTGAAATCTTACCTAATATTAATATGGACAATTTTTTCAAGAAACAGAAATTGAAAAGGGAATCCCATTGGTCTAAATCCCATCTCTCTGTTCCTCAATCAACATAACAGATAAATAAAACCCATCTAGACATTATTTCCTTCCCTTTATTTACAGTTTATATATATTTTTTGGAAAGAAGTTGACAACATGTGGTTGATTTTTAACTTACCATTGTCAATCCCAAGTATGGATAAATGAGGACGGTTGCATTAGGTAGCCGACATCCAATGTAACAATGGGATGTTTCAACATAGATTTAGTTTATCATTTGGATTTCATTGGGACGTCCCTACTCGCGATGGATTGCATCGCCTGAATGCAATGAGAAGTTGACAAGCCCATTACATTGCCACTCAAATGTAGTGCAAAATTTACAAGAGTTCTCGCATGAGCAACACACGAGGGTAAATAAGCTATCTCTGCCGCATCGCCTCCCAAAGCAGTCCAAAATTTGCAAGGGTTCTCGCATGGTGGACGCATGCGAGTAAAGAAGTTAGTCAATCCAAAGGAGGATGCAAAGGAAGATGCGGATAGGTAGTTGGAATAGTGGTACTTTGATCAGGAATTCGATGGATATGATAGATATTATGGAAAGAATGAAGATTCAAATACTAAGTCTCCAAGAGACCAAAGGAGTTGGAGGTAAAGCAAGGGAGATTAAGAAGGCATGCTTTAAATTACCGTGTTCATGTAAAGTGAAGGATAGCAATGGCGTTAAAGTGGTTGTTCATATCGAGTTAAAGTATAATGTGGTTGAGGTGCAAAGATTTCGGGATCGGATTATTTTGCTAAAATTGGTGCTTTAAGAAGTGTTATAGTTATATTTATGTTTGTAACCCTTCGGATTCCGTAACCCTCTGTGACCCTTCAAGTTCCGTAACCCCACGTGACCCTTCGGGTTCTGAAACCCTTGTACTCTCTAGGGTTTTCTCTCTATATAAGAGACCTTAGCTCTATGGAATAAACATCTCATTTGTTCCTCTTCTTAACATGGTATCAGAGTGACGGTCCTACACTGAAGCCTAATACCCTAAACCCGTCGTCACCACCAGCCCTCTCTCCTTACGTGGGATCCCTTGATGAGAGAAGGGGTCCCGCACAAGGCAGTCCAAGTCTCCAGCTGCCACCTCCAGCAACACCTAAAGCGTCGCCCGAGGCTCCAGCAGCTCCAACCGCACCTCATGTGTCACCGGCACCGCCTGGAGCCCCCACTCTCCAACAACCCCTGCTTCACCACGACTTGTTTCTCCCAACTTTTTGTTTCTCCCAACTTGATGTTCCATACTCTTTATTCCATCAAGTATAAGAGAAAGGGGGAATCAGAGATGATTCGTCTGGACGTCTGCTGCCCTACCACGACTAACAGACCGACCCTCCAGACTACTACTTAGATCATCCGTCTTCACCGAGCATCGACTTCTCCGTCAGGGCGTATACTTCTTTTATGGTATGACTACTAGCCCACGCTGGACTTCTTCTACAACGATTCTTCTCCAGGAACGACAGAGATATGTTCCGGTGACCTGCAGGCACGACAGAGATACGTTCCGGTGACCTGATATCACAGCGACTCTACATGCATGGCAGAGATACATTCCGGTGACCTGAAAGCCACAGACCCGTATTCGAGTGAGGTCTTCTACTAGCAGCGAACATATGTTCTTATGATGCATCGTGTGAAGTTGTGGTGTATACTTTTTCTTTTTGTTACAAGCTGCAGCTTTCTCAGCTCCAGCTTGAGGGGGAGTGTTAGAGTTATTATATTTACATTTATGTCTGTAACCCTTCGGGTTCCATAACCCCCTATGATCCTTCGGGTTTTGTAACTCTCTGTGACCCTTCAAGTTCCGTAACCCCCCGTGACCCTTCGATTCCATAACCCTTGTACTCTCTAGGGTTTTCTCTCTATATAAGAGATCCTAGCTCTATGGAATAAACATCCCATTCACTCCTCTTCTTAACAAGAAGAAATCATGAGTATCATCACAGTTTATGCTCCGCAAATTGGTTTAGAGAAGAATTAAACATGATTTTTCGAAGGATTGTGCAAGGAATCCCACAAATAGATATGATTTCCATAGGTGGATATTTCAATGGACATGTAAGAAATGATGCTTCAGCAAGCGGCTATGTCCCATGTGCAACGTGATTTTCTCGTTATTATAGAGTTTATGACAAAGATTGTAATAGCCCAACCGTATCGAGTATTAGAATGCTATCAAGTTGACATGAACGTGGAATATATTAATATATTGGGTTTTTACAATTATGCCCCTTTTAGATTCTATAATATCAGTTATGACCCTCCCTATTTTGCAATATCACTTGTGCCTACCTTCTTGGGTAATTAGCAATTTTGCCCCTCGATTTTTTCGCACATTCCCTTTCCAAACAGATGTTTTCTCAGGTATATGTGTGATGATAAGAAAAATGTGGGTGCAAGTGTAATTTTTTCAAAATTGTAGGGGCATGACTGCAAGAAAATTTTATTAAATCAAGCTTTGGTTTGTATAAATCATGATCTGGTTTATCTCACTAATGACAAAACTAACTCAAGGGGGCACAATCCTTAATTTCCCAAGAAGGTAGGGGCACAATTGATATGTGAAAAAGGGAGGGGCATATTTTAGATTAGTTAATGTATGCTCTATCAGAGTATTCTTTTGAGTAGTTGATTTAGAAAGCATGACGCCTCAATGCTTTTTTAGAGTATTCCTATCTCTATCAAGAAAATTTCTCATGAATTTGACTTCCTTTTTAGGATATACTAGTATTCATGGGAGTAGTGGCTTCAAGGCTATAAATGAAAAGGGAAATATTTCATAGCAAACACTCTCTTCAGGAAGAGAGAGGAGCATTTAGTCCCTTATAACAGTGACCCAACTAAAATACATATCCTAGATAACTTTCTGATGAGGAAAATAGATCAGTTGTGCTATAAAGACCGCAGAGTGATCACGGGCGAGAGCTCAATATCTCAACATCGCTTGCTAGTCATGGATGTGCAAAAGGATTGGGAAAAAACATGGTTCTTAAGACCAATGAATTAGATGGTGGAATCTTCAATTGAACCAAGCAAGCTTCAAGGAGAAGATCTTAGAAGACTTGGGAATATAACAAAAGTGTAAATGAGATGTGGAACTATCTTGTATTAGAAGGATAGCCAAAGACATGCAGTGCAGATCTAAAGGAGGAGTTTAAGCCAAAAGGAGGCTTGGTGATGGAGTAAAAGGGTGCAAAAGAAGATTAAAAAATAAAAGAGTTAGTTTTAAATCTATGCATAAGGATAGAATAGAGGAAATTGTCATGAACTACAAAATAGCAAATAAGGAACGAAAAAAGCTGTAAGTGAAACTAAGACAAAAGCCTATCAAGTTTTTTGTATAAAACATGACTCTAAGGAGGGCCGGAATGATATATTTAGATTGACAAAGCAAGAGAAAGAAAGACCAAAGATCTTAATCAGGTGAGATGCATTATAGAAGAGGAAGGACGTGTTTTTTTAGCTAGAGGGGAGGCATGCTTAGGTGTGAGAAAGGACATGTGCTTATTACTTAGAAGGATATAAAGACTAGGTGGAAGCAGTATTTCCATAAGCTTTTTATTGAGCAAGCGTATAAAGAAATCAAGCTAATAGTGGAAGTTACTTAATTCGTGCAAGTTATAGATGAATACAAAGAATGGAAGTAGAGGAGTCTTTGGAGGTTATGAAACTTGGAAAATGTATACAACCTGATGACATTCCTATAGAAGAATGGAGAGTTCTAGGGGAACATGCACGAAGAATGGAGAAAAAGCATAATGTGGCCTCTTTACAAGAATGAAAGAGACATTTAAAATTGTTCGAACTACAAAGGTATCAAACTGATTAGTCATTCTATGAAAATATTTGGGAATGTGTTATCGAAAGAAGGCGGATGTAATTTTCCAACGTAACTGAAAACCAATTCGGATTCATGCCAGGTCGCTCAACTATTGAAGTTATCCACTTGTTGAGGAAAACAATGTAGATTTATAGAGCTAAAAAGAACCTCTATATGATTTTTTATTGATTTAAAGAAGGCTTATGCTTCAGTCCCAAGGGATTTGTGGAGAGTTTTGGAAAAGAGACAAGTACATTTCCTATACACTAACCTTACAATGGATTTGTATGATGGGGGCTTCATCTTGTGTAAGGATCCAAGTCTGGGACGCATGACTATTTTAACATCAACAACGGTCTGCATCAAAGTAGGAAATATCGATATCAATATTGTATCGATCCGTCCGGAAAAGGATATATCGACGATATCGGTGGAAATGGAAATGTCAGAAATGGTTTAAAAAGTCATTTTTTGCTGTTTTTTTTCAGAAATTAAGATCATCTAAGATATTAAAACAACAAATAACCTATAAATACACACTTATATCACACATATCGATCATTTATACCCCATATATCGCACATATCGATCATATCAAGCATATCGATCTTAATGTTGATTACTGACTTACAGATATTGGAAATGGAATTAATCCAAGTTCTTATAACATTAAATAACTTACAAATATACACTTATATGACACATGTAGATAATCTATGACCATTATATTGCACATATCGATCATATCGAACATATCATTGTTGATGTTGATTGGTGATTAATAAATATTGGAACTGGAATCAAAGTAGCTAAGTTAAGCACACTTAGGATACATGTTTTGTTCATGGATGACAGTGAATGCCATTGAGATGAGTCATTTGATTTACAAAATGTACATAATGATTAATGAGACAATGTTTCTTTGGTATAAAGATTTATTTATTCACAAAAATAAATGAGAAAATGTAAATTAATGCAATATTGTAAAAGCGATTACCTAGTCATGAGGGGTTTAGAACCAAGAGTTCTGTGGATGGCAAGGTAGGAAATATTAATATCGTATCGGTCCGCCCGGTCAAAAATGGCGTAAAAAGTGATTTTTTTCACGAATTAAGAAAAACTTAGTTATTAAACAATAAATAACATACAAATACACATTTATATGCAAGAATGATGTGCATTTAGCATACTAATGCATATTATATCACACAAATCGATTATTGTTAATGTTGACCGTTGACAACTGAGCTAAGTGCTGAGATGTATTCTGGACCTGTGATTCTAACTTTATCAGTATTAAACTTGTTTTCATCTCTACTCTATAGAGCGCAAAGTCCACCCATTGAAGAATTGTCGTATGCACCCCCTGTAGCACCATCCCTACCAGACAGGGGTCTCGATATACGGAAAATTTTGTACTGAAACCAACTAATTTCAAGCGATATAGCTTGATATCGACGATATACTGAGCACATATTGACGATATTCGGTAAATGGATATCTGAGCTGATATCGGTATGGGCTCTCCACCGATACCAATTTATCAGCAATATATCAATGATATATCACGATATGGCCTACCATGATCTACATCAAGGTTCAACTTTGAGTCCATTCCTTTTTACTTTGATTATGGACAAGTTGACTAGTCACATTAAGAATGAGATACCTAGGTGCATGTTGTTTGTCAATGATATTGTGTTGATTAATGAGACAAGAGATGTAGTAAATGAGAAGCTGGAGTTTAGGAGACATGCCTTAGAGACTAAAGGATTTCATATAAGTAGGGCTAAGACTGAATACATAAAGTGTGCATTTGATGAAAACAACGATGAAGGACTTGAGGTGAAGATTGAAGACGAGAGCATTCAGAAGAAAGATTCTTTTAGATACTTGGGATCTATTTTGCAACAGGATAGGGAAATTAATGGTGATGTTATTCATAGAATAAACGCAGGTTGGCTAAAGTGGAGAGGAGCTTCTCCTAAAAAATAAAGTGGAGTGGAGCCTCTATTGTTCTTTGTGATAAGAAAATCCCTTTGAAAGTCAAAGGAAAATATTACAAAGTAGCCGCGAGACCTGCTATGCTCTATGGATCAGAATGTTGGCCTGTGAACTATAGACATGTGCAGAGAATGCCAGTAGCATAAATGAAAATGCTAAGGTGGATGTGTTGTTATACACGAAAAGATTGGATTAGGAATGATGCGATCAGAAGGAAAGTTGGTGTAGCTCTGATAGAGGATAGGATGAGAGAAAATCGTTTAAGATGATTTTGCCATGTTTAAGGGAGGTCGGCTGATGCAACAGTTAGAAGATGTGAGATTTCGGATGATAAGCTAGTTAAGAGAGGGTGACGAAGGTCCAAGAAGTGTTGGAATGAGACTATCCGAAGGGATCTTAGTTATTTGAATTTAAGCTCGAGAATGATCCAAAATAGATCTTAATAAAAAAACAGCGAAGCCTTCTCCCACTATAAGTAGTGCCGGCTACATGGATTCTTGCTCAAATCCATGTTGAAAGATTCGACTATTTGTTACGATGGTTGTTGACTACCTAACGCAACCCCCACAAGGGGGATTTAAACCATGGTCTTTTGGGTGGTAGGCACACTGCATTACCACCATACCATTTAAGTGGGTAAAATAGATCTGAATGGAGATAAAAAATAGATTTGAATGGAGGTAAAAAAATCTATGTAACCGACCCTACTTAATTGTGAGAAAAGACTTCATTGTTGTTGATAGAAATATTAAACTAATGAGTCGTACTATGAAAACTTGGGAACATATTATCGAAAGAAAGCTGAGGCAAGTTTCCAAAGTAATAGGAAAATAATTCGGATTCATACCAGATTGCTCAATTATTGAAGCTATCCACCTGTCGAGGAGAACAAAGGAGATTTATAGAACTAAAAGGAAGAATCTCCATATGTTTTTTATTGATTTGGAGAAGGATTAAGATTCAGTTCCATGGGTAGCGTTGTGGAGAGTTTTGGAGAACAAGGCCTTAAATGTCGATTTCGGTCACCATTTCGGTACCGACCAAAACAGAATTTCGATGGAATTTCGGTGGAATTTCGACCGAAATTTCGGTCATTTCGGTCATTTTTTGTACTAGGACCCCCATATTTCGGTCATTTCGGTCATTTCGGTCGAATTTCGATTTCGACTGGATATCGATATTCGACAGAAATTCGACCGAATTTCGCTGAAATTTGAGGCCATGTTGGAGAAGAGACAAGTGCATGTCATGGACATCAACCTTATAAAGGATATGTATGCTGGGAGTTCATTTTGTGTAAGGATCTAGTCTGAGAAGATTGATTATTTTGACATTAGCATTGATTTGCATCAAGAATCAGTTTTGAGTACTTTTGTTTTTACTTTGATCGTAGACGAGTTGACCAGTGAGATCTAAAGGAGATACATTGGTGTATGTTGTTTGTCGATGATATCATGTTAGTTGATGGGACTAGAGATGGGGTAAATGAAAAGCTTAAGGTTTGGAGGCATGCCTTAAAGACTAAAGGTCTTCCTATAAGCATGGCTAAAATCAAATATATGGAGTGTACAATCATGGAAGCAGTAGCGAAGGAATCAAATTGAAGATCGAATAAAATAACATTTAGAAGAAAAAATCTTTTAGATACTTGGGATCTATTTTGCAACATGATGGAGATATTACTCATAGAATGAATGCAGGTTGGATGAAGTGGAGAGGAGCCTCTATTGCTATATGTTATAAGAAAATTCCTTCGAAAATCAAAGGAAGGTATTACAAAGCAATAGCGAGACATGCTATACTCTATGGATCTGAATGTTGGCATGCGAACCACAAACATGTGCAGTGAGTAATAGTAGAAGAATTGCTACAATGGATGTCTGATTATACATGAAAAGATCGGATCTGGAACAATGTAATCAGAAGAAAAGTTTGCATAACTCCTATTGAGGGCAAGATCTTAGATGAGAGAGAACTGGTTAAAGTGGTTTAGCTATTTGCAAAGGAGGCATGTTGATGCACCAGTTAGAAGGTGTAAGATTTAAATTGTTGAGCCGACTTAAAGGAGAGGATGGCCTAAGAAGTATTAGAATGAGACATTCTGAAATGATCTTAATTATTTAGATCTAAGTATGAAAATGACCTAAGATAGATCTGAGACAAAGAATCCATGTAGTCAACCCTACTTAACATGGGAGAAGGCTTTGTTGTTAAAGTTGACAACAAGCACGTCAAACAAGAATATCGATTACCTTGCAGACTATGAATTACCATGATAAATGGTTGTATGGTAAGAGATCTTGTTGAAAATAATTGAAGGTGACTAGACAATTGATTTACTTGAAACTGTTTACTTGATTCAAGCGAACCCGTCTCCTGCGTATTAGGGAAAAAAGTTACTTATTTGCAGAAAAATGCTAGAAGTTTACGATTGAAACAAAATAATGTGTGGAACCGCATCATTCGTGCATCCATGCGTGTGCTTGATGCATGAAAGCAGATGACAAGATTCATTTTCTCATTTTTGAATCCTAAAGGAATGGGCGAGACCAGAAAATCATCAATATTCACCCCACTCTATATGATGTCTATGGACTTCAAGAGTAAAGGGAAGAAAAATGTACGATCAAACAGTGACTCAACATCTACTCAAGCATTAAAGGTTGTAATTCCATAGGAAAAAGAAAATGCATATATAAACAAAGGCTCAACATCTGTCAAACATATTGCAAGACTAAAAGGAGGTTTGAGGATTAAGAGCATACCTTCACGAAAAACAAGTCTACAATGTCTAGGATGGACACCTGCTTTGATGCTTAGATCCCAACGGAAACTCACTGCAGGGATTTAAGGAAAGCTCTTCTTCGCTCTTCCCAGCACAGAGAGACATCAAAGAAGTGTACACACCAGTCACGAGATTACCAAGTTAAATACAAAGAAACAAATAACAGTTCGTATATGAGCTTACCCAATAGGAAAATTTGGTCATGCATTACTGCAAAAAAGTTCTCAAGTTAGTTCTAACTTCTAACATGTGGTCCGGGACATAGACAATACTGACGTCTTATATTAGATACATAAAAAGTCAGCATGTTACAACTTGATCCACTCAACAAGATCATACAGACAATAGTATTTCCAGGAATGGAGGATACAGCAATAGTAGTTCTTTTTGGGTATATAAATATAAATATAACAGATCATCATAGATATATGGAAGATACAGCAAGCAGTTCTCTTTCAGAAGAAATATGGAAAAGAAGGGCGAGGAGAGAAAGGGAGAAGACTATAATGCATACATGCTCCCCCCTATTCAAAGAAAATTCATAGCACATGAGTGACCTTGTCAATGTATCGGCATATCATCAAACACCCAGAGATCTACAGGGCTCTCACCACCATTCAGAGTCGCCTCACTACTTAAGAAGCTGTCTGGAGAATCCGCCAGACTATTTACAATGTAAGGATTCTGAAGAATGCTCAAATATGACTCAAATGTGGGGAGATCTTCAGGAAACTTCAGAATGCTGGTCATATCTGGTGCAACCAACTCTCCAGTACTATTCATCTTATTTTGAAAATGCTCATCCATTCCATTGTCACAACGAACACTTTTTTCAGGCTGAGGCTCCAGGCCATAATCAGATAAAACAAAGGAATCACCACAATAATCAGTAGGCACACCTCCTTCAACGGACGGAAATAGTTCAACAGAGGTGGCACAATTCATGTAATTCGGTTGCCTGGCAGGATTCTTCAGAGTTATGAGAGGGCCGGGGGAATGAAAGTCATTTTCTATGCCATTCACATAAGCAAAACCCCAGTTACCAGCAACACTCTCAAATGATACTGGCTGGGTGATATCAGGTGTGATTGGCATTGGAACATTCTTTTGATGCACAAGTAGTTTTTCACTTGGAAAGTTCACTTTTGCTTTCTTGCCTCGAATTTTCCGAGCTTCCGCATCATAAGCTCTAGCAGCTTCCTCAGGTGTGTTAAATGTACCAAGCCATACACGTATACCTTTCCGAGGATCTCTGATCTCAGCAGCCCATTTGCCCCATGGACGCTGGCGAATTCCCCTATACTGATTCTTTCTCTTCCTGCTTGCGCACTTGTCCAGAGACTCATTGTATTGAGAACCCATTCCCGTCACTGATATATCTGCATGATGCCAAATAACATATGAAGCATGCCACTATACGAACTTGCCACTAAGAGACTATCAAGAACAGCATAGAATATAACAAGCAAAAATGTGCCTAATTTCCAAACAGAAGATTATCAAAACCTAAAGCAACTGTTACAGTTTCATACAATATAAACACCGATGTGATTATTACAGTTTATGAAAGGAACATTTGAAGGTTGAAACAAGGTTATTACGGAAAGTTCAAGGAAAAAGGACAAGGTTTATATATTCAGTGCTCTCAAAACCCCAATCACCAAACAACAACAATCATAGATGCAAGGTATTAGATGTACTAAAAACAAAGATAAATGCAAAAGCTTAAGATGCATTGCAGTAGCGTTATTCCTTCAAGATATTAGACAGAACACTGCATAAAGAGTAAGGATGTGAAGGGACAGATATGGCTACAGATATAGGTGCTAACATGTCCTCCATTTTATATAATGGATATGATTAAATCTGCAAAAAAAAAGATATGAAAAGGTGAGCCAATTCCTCCATTTTATATAACGGATATGATTAAATCTGCAAAAAAAAGATATGAAAAGGTGAGCCAATTCATGGAGCAGCTTAGGAAGGTTCATATGGATGTGATCCATATGATTTTCAGATATTTGAAGACTTCACCTTGTCTTGGTCTTATATTCAGCAGAGGTACGTCTCTTGAGGTAACAACTTGTGCAGATGCAGACTATGTAGCCATGCAGGAGACAGGAAGTCCACTTATGGATTTGCTATTTTTGTTGGGAGCTCTCTCGTGTCATGGAAAAACAAGAAGCAGACTATTGTTGCTAGATCCAGTGCATAATCTGAGTACAAGGCCATGGCTCAAGGGAATACAGAGATGATGTGGGTTAGATCGGTTTTGACTGATCTTGTTGTTGAGGTTCCTCTTCCCATGCAGCTTTTATGTGACAATCAAGCAGCTCTATTTATTGTTAATAATCCTGCATTTCATGAACGGACCAAGCATATAGAGGTGGATTGCCATTATACCAAAGACATGATCCAGAAGGGTCTCATATCTACATCTCATGTTTCTACAGGAGATCAGACAGTTGATATTTTCACCAAGGCCCTTGCTAGAGGTCCTTTTCAGAGATGTTCCAAGCTGAGCATGATAGACATATATGCTCCAGCTTGAGGAGGAGTGTTGAGATATTTATATTTCTTTATATTTATTTATTATTTCTCTTTCTTTCATGTATCTCTCTTGTAATTTACCAAGGGCTTTTCTCCTATATAAGAGCCCTAGGGTCTCAATAATCATATCAAAGTTTCATTTTTCTTTCAATATATTGTATTTTCTAAAAAGATCTTTTCTCTTTAATACCTCATATCTTTTGTTGTGTGGCTTTTATCCATCACCTGACTCATGGACGTGACAAGCTCCCCTAGAGTTGTTAAATGTACCTTTGTTGGCTACTCCCAGACTGAGAAAATGTACCGATACTTTGATCTTCTCAGACGGAAGTACTATATTAGTGCTATCATCACATTCTTTGATTTTGTTATGTATTTTTCTCTCGCGGGTAACAGAATGACTTCTTCCGAGTCTGGTGAGGAGGTTTACATTCCACCTCCTCCTTCACATGATGCTCCAAACCTAAAAGGATGGTGGACATCCACCACCCCTTTATTACATCAAATGATTGGAGAGAGAAACCTCCAATGCTAAAAGGATGGTGGACGTCCATCACCCCTTCATGCAAGGAGGTTATCTCCTCTCCACTTTTATGGAAGGAAGCTTTCTCTCATTTCCACTTTATTCATGAGAGAAGATTTTTTATATTAATTATTGGATGATGAATTGATAATCGATTTATCAACTCATAATCCTAATTGTGGTTGAAGCACATGCATATACATCGTCTAAATTATTATAAAAAAGAAGCTAATCCTAACCCTCTTAGTTAATGCAATTGTTGCAACAACAACATTTATCTCTCTTTTACACATACACATCCACCCTCTCTACTCCAACCATGGGATCGTCCCCACTAAACCTCATGTGGTTCAGACTTTGCCTCATGTGTATATTCACTGGGCCGACTACTAGAACCCCTACTCATGTGCCATGCCCATCGTCCAACACGTCCCAGGTAAATCCTAAACATTTAATTTTCATAGACAGTACTAGAGATTTTTATACACTAAGGCTTTACATGATGAGAGTGCATATCCTCAGGAGATTGCGGTACAATAGGCAGATCGTTCATATGATCTTGACCAAGTTATTGCACTTTGGAAGATGATACGTGTGTGTACTGCGTACTCTTTCATGCCATGTTTCACTGAGGCGTCTATCAGAGGACTTTAAGAAGTTTGTGGTGGTAATGCCGGCCGTTACAATCACATGTACATACCAGTAGGCTATACAAGACAGTCAGTGATGTCCTGCTATGGAGGAAGACATGGATGCACTCTAATCACGAGACATGTGGAGTTTGGTTACTGCCCCAACAAAGACTTCTATGGTTGCCTATAAGTAGGTCTTTACAGTGAAGAAAAAAGCATACAATAGCGATGACTGCTATAAGGCTAGACTTGTGGCATGTGGATTTACTCAGATATATGGGGTGGACTATCATGACACTTGATCTCTTATGCACGTCACTCCACTCTTCAGACCCTTCTTTTTGTTGCGAGACTAGCCGCTCTCCCAACTTGATGTCAAGAATGCCTTTTTGTATGGTGCTATGCAAGAGGAAATCTATATGCAGTAGCCACCTTGGTTTGTTACTAAGGGAGTGTACCAGAAGATATGCAAACTTCATAAGGCTCTTTATATTGTTAAGTAGAGTCCCAAATCATGGTTCCAGATGCTCTTGGACCAGATAGAGCAGCATGACTTCAAGAAATTGAATGCATATCACTCGCTCTTTGTACGCAGAGCATCACGAGGTATTGTTGTTATTCTGATCTATGTTGATGACATTATCATTACAAGAGATGTGTTGAAATAATTATATCTCTTTATGTTGTTATTTTACAATTTGCTATTTTCTTCGGTCCATTTATGTAGTTTTCCCTTAGAGCTTTTCTCCTATATAAGAGAGCTCTAGAGCTACGGTGAAATACAACTTTTAATTTCACACATTTCTACATGGTATCAGAGCGATAGTCCTAGATCAGAGTCTGTGCACTAGAGCTCGACCCCACCGAAAAGCCCTAGCGTGTGCCCGCACTTCATGCGTCGCCGCCACTGCCGCTCGTGCTACATGCGCCCGCCACCTGCGCCACCGGAGCCAGCACCGCCTGCGCCTCCGCGAGCAGCCCTTGCGTCGCGTGTCGCGCCCTCGCGTGTTTCCGCAGCCGCACACCGCCACTGGTGTCACCTGCATCTCCAGCGCATCCTAACGCGTCTTCGTGTGCATCCTGCATTGTCGCGGGCCTCTGGTTCGGCTTGTCTTTGGTTTTCTAGGGTGTAAACTAAAACAGCCTAGACACCCAAAGGAGACTTCAAAGAATGGAAGAGGTTGGGGTATAAATCTACACCCGCAACCATCTTCCCATATGTCTGTGTAAGCACAAGTCTTTCTTGCTGCACGTCCCAGTCTTGGAGATAGTTGTCATCATGTCTGACAACAAAGCTGACGTTTCATCCCTGGGTGCCTTCAAAGGTCGAGCACCCATAATCAAGATGGATGGAACAAACTATGAACTGTGGGTCATGCAGTTCATGAGTTTTATGCAGTACAATGGCAAGAAGCACATCCTCACGGCAGAAGAGCCGAGTGACAAGACTGGGATCAATGCCTCATGGGAGGCCGATGATGCATATGCACGTGTGTGGCTATCTGGGACTGTGTCAAAAGAGATAGCTAATGATATTCTAAGTCAGCTTACTGCAAAGGCTATGTGGGACATTCTCACCGCCACATACTCGTCGGCGAAGAATGAGTCGAAGATATTGCAGCTCAAGCATGATATCTTTACGTCGAAACGGAATGGCCGCCCTCTCCATACCCTCTACACCTCTTTGAGGGATATGTTTGAGAGGCTATATGGTTACATTCCCTTACTGTTACACCAGAGCAACTCAAGGCATACAGAATCCGTGATGATTGGGGTCTTTCTAGCCGCTCTTGATCCAGAGTACGACACTGCTCGAACCCAGATCCTTACTGATGCAACTATACCTCCAATAGAGGAGGCGTATCGCAGACTGAGTAGACTTTCCATATCATCCGCTGGTACTCAGGTGTCTCAGACTTCTTCTGCCATGGCAGCTTCTCATGGTAGAGGAGGTACTTCACAGTTCCGTGGTCGAGGTGGTCGTGGAAGAGGGGGAGGCAGTCGACCTCCTCACCAGTCTTGCACCTACTGCCACAGGCCAGGTCATTCTGAAGAAACATGCTATTCTAAGCATGGGTTTCCCGCGTCAGCACGTGTGACAGAGCAGATCCAACAGAGCAGCAGTTCCTCAACTGCATCTGATCAGAGAATTGATGAGTTAGTAGCGCGACTCAAGAAGATTATGCCCTCTCCTGGGTCATCTAGCTCTCCGTCAGGATCATCAGAGGTAGCAGCTTCAGCCTCAGTATCTACATCATGTATAGCATATGCTTTTACTAACTGTTACAGGGCAGACTTGTCGGAGTGGATCATGGATTCAGGAGCTTCTCATCATGACAAAGGGCAGATTAGTACTTATAGCCCAACTTAGTTAGGTAGATCAGTGGTGATAGCAACGGAACACACTCTCCCATTACTGGTCAAGGGGAGGTGCAGTTAACTCCTGCAATGCGGCTTCAGAACGTCCTTTACACTCCTGAATTTTCTATGAACTTACTATCTATTAGTCAAATCACCAAGGATTTACACTGTCGTGCTATATTTGATCCTTCTGCTCTTGTGTTTTAGGGCATTCTTACGGGCAGGATGATTGGGTCTAGCCATGAGCATGGAGGCCTCTACAGACTGGTGCAATCTCCTTATGATGGTTCCTCTTCACTTGGCGCTGGATTTGTTTCTCCCAACATGTGGCATCTTCGATTTGGTCATCTTCCTCTGCAAAAGTTGTGCCATGTTCTTCATCAGATCTCACCTCGCTTTACATTTCAGTGTGAGGCCTGCCAGCTTGGGAAGCATCATAGGTCCACATTCCATAGTAGTCAGGGTCAAAGTAGTCATCGTCTTTTTGAATTGATTCATTTGGATATTTGGGGTCCCAGTCGTGTCCCTGATCTTCATGGACACGGGTTTTATCTTGTAGCTGTTGATGAGTTCTCTAGATTGTCGTGGGTGTTTCTTCTTAAGAACAAGTCTGATGCTGGTTATGTTAGTCAGACTTTTATTAATGAAACAAGGAATGTATTTTCGATAAATATCAAGTATATATGGTCTGATAATGCGCTTTAATTATGCAGTGCACAGCTTTCTCAATTCCTTAGATCATATGGCATTATACATCCGACATCTTGTGCGTATACTTCTCAACAGAATGGAGTGGCTGAGAGGAAGCATCACCACCTTTTGGATGTCACAAGGACTCTCTTGATTCAGAGTCGTGCTTCCCATTCCTACTGGGGGATGCGGTTTTCACTGCGTGTTATTTGGTGAACAGTATGCCTTCGTCGATTCTGGGAGAGAAGATCTAGTTCTCGATTGCGTTTCCCGAGACAGATCTTTTCTCTCTCACGCCTCGTGTTTTTGGGCCCGCGGCCTTTGTTCATCAGATGTCTCCAGGTCTTGACAAGATCTCTCCTCGAGTTGTCAAGTGTGTGTTTGCTGGGCATTCCAAGATCCAAAAGAGATATCGTTGTTTTGATCCTGCTCGACGAAGATACTATGTTAGTGGAGATGTCACCTTCTTTGAATCCATTATATATTTCTCTCCCACAGGTGACAAGCTCGTTCCTTCAAAAATGGAGAGGAGGTTTATATTCCTTTATCCACGGTCTCACCTACTCCAGGTGACCATATGACACCACCACCTCCACCTCCACCATCACCTCCACCACCACCTCCACCTCCAGCACCACCTCCTGCCACACCTACTTTCTTTCCGCAGGTTTACCAGCGTCAACCTCGTGCTCATGTGCCTCCTCCATCATCCAGCACGCCCAAGGTATGTTCTGAGCATTTGAGTTCCACTATTGGCAATGGTGATTTAAGTGTGCAGATTGAGGTGCAGGACGTCATAGATGATACTTCATCTGGGGATATTGTGGATTTGGACGTGCCTATTGCTCTACGTAGGAAGAGGCGTGCATGCAGTATGCATCCTCTTTCTTCTCATCTTTCCTTGGCAAGATTGTCTGAGGACTTTCAGAGGTTTGTTGGTGCTTTATCAACTGTGCAAATACCACGGTCATATTAAGAAGCTATGCAGAGTGGTCCATGGCGACTTGCTATGGAAGAGATGGCCGCTTTACAGTCTCGCAGTACGTGGAGTGTAGTCTCCGCTCCCCCAGGTGCTTCTATTGTTGGCAGTAAATGGGTGTTTACGATTAAACACCATGCAAATTGGTCCATGGATAGGTACAAGGCATGGTTGGTTGCTCGTGGGTTTACCCAAACCTATGGGGTGGATTATCAAGACACTTTTTCTCCGGTTGCATGTCACTCTACTTTGTGTATTCTTATTGTTGTTGTTGTAGTACGAGATTGGCCACTTTTCCAATTAGATGTCAAGAATGCCTTCTTGTATGGCGATTTGCAGGAGGAGGTTTATATACAGTAGCCACCAGGGTTTATTGCTGAGGGGGAGTCAGGTATGGTGTGTAAACTCCACAAGGCCATATATGACCTTAAACAGAGTCCATGGACTTGGTTCCAGAAGCTCTCGGAGTTGATTGAACAATAGGGTTTTGTTAGATCTACTGCCGACCATTCTCTGTTTGTTAAGAGGATTCAGAAAGGTATGGTTGCTATTTTGGTTTATGTGGATGATATTATCGTTACAGGGAGTGATAACCATGGTATTCATGCAGCTAAGGACTTTCTTAGCTAACAATTTGTGACCAAGGATCTCAGCATGCTGCAGTATTTCCTTGGTTTAGAATTTACAAGAAATAAGCACGGAATGGTAATGACGTAAAGTTAATATATCATTGATTTCATATCTGAGACGAGTATGACGGGATGTAGACCTGCAACTACTCCCATGGATCCCAATGCCAGGTTATATGACGATGACACTGAAGAGGTGGATAAGAGACAGTACAGAGAGCTGGTTGAGAAGCTATTATATGTCATTATTACCAGACCTGATATATCGTTTGTTGTCAGCAAGGTCAGCCAATTTATGGAGCAGCTTAGACAAGCACGCATGAATGCAGTCAACATGATCTTGAGGTATCTCAAGTCTTCTCCAAGTGCAGGGCTTCAGGAGAGACACTTCTCTCGTTGTTTCAGGATGTGCGGATGCAGACTATGCGGGGTGTCCCAAGGATATGAAGTCTACTTCAGGCTTCACTATGTCTATGGTCAGCTTATTGATTTCATGGAAAAGCAAGAAACAGACGGTTGTGGCCAGATCCATCCTGAATCAGAATATAGGGCCATGGCCAAGGGAAGTACAGAGATGATGTGGATTAAGTCCGTTCTGACTGACCTAACTGTTGAGGTGCCCCTTCCACAAGATGATTTACATGGGATCAATGAGGTTAAGACGCTCCTTAGATAACAATTCGTTACCAAGGATCTTGGAAAACTACGGTACTTCATTGGGCTTGAATATTACCAGGAATCAGAGAGGTCTTGTGATGACTCGGAAGAAGTACGTTACGGACCTCCTAAAGATTGGGATGGTAGACTGTAGACATGTCACTGTTGAGATAAATTCCAAAATAATTTTCTCAAAAAATTAAAAGTCCACACATATTGTTCAAAATATCTTAATTCCATCAATATTGTTGTAAAATCACATGTTAAAATGAGATACGTATGTCGCATTTTATTCATGAGATATCACTTCTTCTTTTTTTTTCCTGTGAAACTCTCTTGTATGTTACATGCCCAAAATGCGATTCCAATGGCTCACACTTTTGATAATGCATTTTGTACATGTGATGTCAACTATTCCAAAATTATGAGAAGGTTGCGGACTTTATATGACATGAATGACACACTTTATAAATGTGATCTACATATTACGGGTTGAAAATGTGATTTTACAACAGTTTTGATTGAATTATGATGTTTTCGACCATATTTGTCGAATTTTTATTTTTGAGAACATTATTTAGAAGTTGTCTCTACCACTAGTCCTACGTATGATGATGATGATACATATGAGATGGAGAAGAGGAGATACATGGAGCTTGTTAAGAATCCCTTATATGTGACTATCACCAGGCTAGATTTGTCCCTTGCAGTGAGCAAAGTCAACTAGTTTATGAAGCAACCACGTTAAGCTCACATGGATGCAGTCTCCATGATCCTAAGGTATCTGACGTGTTCTCCAGCTACAGGGTTACTCTTCAGCAAAGAGAAATCTCTCACCAATATGGCATGCGCAGATGTTGACTATGTAGGATGACCAAAAGACAAGCAGTCAACCCTGAGATTTATAATGTTTATTGAGAGCTCATTGGTCTCATGGAAAAGCAAAAGGCAAAATGTTGTTGCTAGGTTTAGGTGATGAATCCAAATACAGAGCCATGGAGCAGGGAAGCACTGAGATGATGTGGGTCGAGTTTGTTCTGACTGATCTTGCTATTGACACACCTCTTCCCATGCTGCTATTATGTAATAATTGAGCATCATTGTTCATCTCCAACAATCCACCTTTCCATGAGAGGACCAAATACATCAATGTGGATCAAGGGGCCCATTTCAGAAGTATTCTTCCAAACTGAGCATGATAGATGCTCCGGCTTGAGGGGTGTTATGGGAATAGTATTTATCAAGCTTGCAAAAGTCGGCCGACTAGTCGAGTCAGGGGGGGGGGGTAGCCGACTCGACTAGGCCTAGTCAGCCGACTTTTACAACAACCTTTTTTTATTATTTTAGTTTTTCACTTTTTTTAAAAGCAAACATATTCTATCATGCTTAATTTTATATTTAAAGTCAATTACTTCTTTTGTTTCATTATGATGGCATATAAAATGTACAAATATATGTGTTTATATAAGTATATATGTATAAAAAATGATTTATATATTTAAAATAATAAAAAAAATTCAAAACCGACTAATGACCGACTAAATCCGATTAGTCGCCCGGCTGTTGACTAATCCTTAGTAGGTGACCCCGCCGACCGAGTACCGACTACCGCTTTCTGCAACCTTGGTATTTATTATTTCTCATTCCTTTTTTATGTAATTTCCTCATTGATTATCTACCATTTGGGATTTCCCCTCTATATAAAGGAGCCCTATGGCCATAAAATAAACAAATTGTTCATTTCCTCCTGCAAAATCTATGAGATTTGATAATGCGTTTGAATTATGTATTGGTTCTTTATCTACTTTTTCCTGAAATGTGGCACTATTCTCTAGACTTAATGTTCTTACACCTCTCAGTAAGATTCCATTGCTAAAAAAAACTTCATATTCTTAGTGTTGCATGCACTCTTTTGGTTCAAAGTAGTACTCAGATTTGTAAAAAGCATATCTATAAGTACAATTACTTGCAAGCCCTATACAATCTGTCGATTTCTGATTATCATAATCGTATATCTCTTCTTAAAGTACTGTGCAGAAATAACAATGGAGTATTAAAAAAATAACATTTAGGCCTAAGAACCTTCCAACATAACCAAAAAACGAGACTTAAGAATGAAGGAAAAAGCCCTCGCAACTTTTTGAGAAAATTCAAAGAAAGAACAAGACCTTTCCATAATTTTGGAACTTCCTCATTCATTGAGTATATACCACAAAAGAATTGCGCTGTTTCAAAACATAACTCAAAAATAGTGAATGAATGATATTTAGTTAGTTTGTTAATAAAGAAAGAAGATCGGGCGACAAATGGCCAATGTGTTAGGACTTTGGTCACTTGAGAGAAGCATTATATTATGTGTGCACACAGTGTGTGTAATTGACAAACAAAAGATATTTAAGTTTTATAAGCGTACATGATTATAATGTGGTACCCATTTAAACGGTCTGGTGGTAGTGGAGTGTGCCTACCACCCGAAAGACCATGCTTCAAATCCCCCCTTGTGGGGGTTGCGTTAGGTAGTCGACAACCAGCGTAAAAAATAGTCGAATCTTTCAACATGGATTTGAGCAAGAATCCATGTAGCCGACCCTACTTATAGTGTGAGAAGGCTTCGCCACATGGCTATCATGTTATCATGCCAAGAAAACAAGCTAAGCAGCGCTCTATTCAATCATTAACTAACCGAGCCTAGTTCTCAAGCCACTTAATGAGCCCAACCTAAGGAGCCCGAGCTTTTCCCATATCCTTACCTCTAAAGATATATATTTTAGGTCATGTATGATATTAGATCCAAATAAGCCTACTGATACTTAGTGGTTTCCTTTCATCAGTTATTTATCCTCTCAAACTCCTGCTCATGTTGCAAGTATTAGTATCTCATTTTCACATCACCAAACCAAGTCATTCATTGATCATCTCTTCAGTTGAGACATCCACCTTAACATGGTTCCCTCGTTTCCTCTTTAATTGTTGTCACACTAACTATTTCTAAATAAATTCACAAAAAACTATTTCCAAATAACACCAAATATTTAAATAACAAAAAATTTTAAACCAAAAAGTCTAGTAAACACTTGAATTGCAATTGTCCTTAATGTATTTGCATTAGATGCCACAACACAAATGAGATACTCATATATTTTGAATAAAAGGTCGTGTCGTATTTGCTCAAAGAGATTGAGATTTTATTTGAAGACATGGCATAAAGGATATCAAGCTTTCCTTTTAAAAAATAAAGGATATCAAGCTAATATTTTTTAATGAGAAATGGCACCCTACATCAACTAAAAAGGTGGAACTTTTATTTTGTTGAAGCATGCATGAAATTATGAATATCACCATAAAGGGCCATTTAGCTGTAAGCATTTATTGTTTATTGTTAAAGTTAACCTATTTCAACCACCCGTCCCTTCCCCAACATCCATAAAAGAAAATAGAACAAAACAACTTCGGTCACTTACAGATTTAGATATAAATAATTAAACGAAAAAGTATTGTCTAAGCTGAGATTTAAAACGATGAACATATACGAAGTCAAAATCCCCCACCCCAAAGAAAGCACAGATGAGAAACGTCCAAGATACTGAAACTAAAAAGAAGAAAATAAAAAAAGAGAACAAATACCTTGCAGAACATGATCATAGATAACATATCAGCAGAAATATCTAGCCAACAAACCAACGGAGCAATTCTTAAGAGATGTGAGGTGCTAGCCACAGACAACGACCAAAAGACGAATCATGAGGTCCCAACAAAATCTAATGTAGGTTCTATCACTGGCAACAATTCAGATCTTGCCATAAACAATATAAATAACAAAGGGTGCCTATGCAAAAGAATGAAGAAATTTGTTCTCACATAGAAGACACAAAGGCAGAAAATCTGCATATGTTGGATATAAGGAAACAAAAGAAATTCATATGGGACGCATGTTGGAGGATCAAACTTTATGCCACCTATGATAATAGCACAAGGTTACATTAATATCCCCATATAAGGTAATCACCATTAGTTATAAAAAAAATGTACATAAATATAATCAGAATAAAAACTGAATTCTGCGTATGGTTTTTTTGGATCTAAACTGAGGTACACCCAAATTATTCATGTTTGGAAGCAAAGAATCCATGTAGTCAGTCTCCCTATTTAAAGTTGGAAAAGGCTTCGTCATTGTTTTATAATTTAAAATGGTGCATTTAAATGATAATCTTTTTTCTTACCATAAAAAGTTTGTTTTGACTTAAAATTTCTTGCTTCATTTTAACAGCTCCTAAGAAATTTTATAAACTATATAAAAAATTCATATGCATAATCTATCAAGTATTCTATAATTTCTACCATTAAAAGGAAGAATATCAGTAAAGGGGGAACATCTGTCAATTGTTGATAAAATATTGACGAATCAAGTTTCCAGGGAGCCTCGTGTCCAAAATAAAAGTTACCGCGCTTAAATAACAAAAATATGTCCAGAAGGTATATGATGTAGAAATCCTTCTTGGCCTCTAGATTTTGAAAACAAATCAGATATATTTCTATGAACTTCACTAGCACTTCTTTCTTCAACAAAGAACCAAAATCACTGGGTCTTCTAAATATAAGAAAGCAATGCAATAATTGCGTCCAAAGAAAAAAATAGCAAAATATAAATGTCATGTTTGTTCCTCGTAACTGCAGTTCAACTGCTCAAGGTTGCACGTCAACTTTTGCTCTATTGCAAAATAGAAGTTACCACGGTATTAATCGCAAAAAAAATATCACTTGCAAGATTTAATTCAAACCAACAATCACAACAAGTTAAAGGAAACCGCATATCGAACCAAAGAAATCCACGCCAAGAACCCTACTTTCTACCGAGAAGAAAAAAAAGCCATCACCTTTAACCACGGGGACCCTTTGCGAGAAGACGAAAGGCTTCGCGTCGGCCTCTTCCACCTCGGAATCATCCTTGAATCCCTCGAAATCGGCCTCGAAATCCCCTCTTTCTCCCTTCCCCTTCCTACGCTTCGATCCGAGGAGCGATTCCGCGCCTCCCAGATCGTTCCAGAGGAACGACTGGGACAGCACGGGCTTGAAATCGGAAACGATCGCGCCGCCGCACATCTCTCCGCGGTGGAAACCCGATCAATCGCGGAGATTATGAAGCATACGGGGGAGCTCGATCGGGGGAGTGGGGGCTCGGAGAGTGGGAAAGATTGGATCTTTTGTTGATGGGAGGTGGGGGCATTGCGAGGAAGCAAGTGGGTGTGTGTCAGCGTGGTAGATTGATGGTATATTTATATGGGTTGGGGGCAAGTGGATGATTTGCTTTTGAGATTGAATGTGTTAGGTGAGGTAAGAAAGAATCCATGGTTCATTTTGCCAAATGATGATAAGGTGATAGGAGAGTTTCTCTTTACAATTGGTGTCATGATGGTGGATTTAATTAAATAAATGGATTATTACATCGATGCCCTTAGACATATGTCATCTTTGCAGATACACCACGACCCATGTAATTTTACTAACTCTTAGACCATGATCTAGGGGTGGACATTAGGCCACGTCGGTCCGAGCTAGCTCGTAAACCGAACACACAAGTCCGACCCGAACCTGGACCAATTTAGTCGGGGTTGGGTTTGAGTCGAAAATTTGGTTAATTAAATAAACGGGCATGACCTCGACTAACCTCATCCCAAATCGGTGAATCCACCGGTCGGATCGAACTGAGAGCCCAATAAGATGGTCCATATAACAAATCACTATCATATATAGTTGTTATTTAGTTCTTAGATATTCCAATCAATCTCCTCTATATATGTTCATGTAATGTTCACTTTCTTTTTTTAACAACGATGCTTGGTAAGTATATCCCCATTTATATTCATTATTACATCATTTTTCTTAGTATATGGTGACAACCACTGCTCTTTGTGTCCATCGTAAGTCTCTCTTGTACAATAAACTTTTTATTTTGTGAGTCGTTAAGTTTGAATCATTGTTTCCTATACTCATAATCCATGTGATGCCTATTTATACAAATTATTCTCTTCAATTATTTTATTCCTTCCATGCTTACATTCTACAAAAATATTAAATGGGTCAGTCCGAACCAAACCCTATCCTATGTTAATTAGATGGAGTTGAACAATGGATCGATTGTGACAAAAAATTACAGGTCACGGATCGACCCACGTTCTATTAAAATAAATGAACTTTGGGTACTCAGCTTCGACCCAAAGGGATTCAACCTAATGATCATCCTTATCATTACCGTCTAGAGTTAACTTATGTCATATTAGTGTCAGTTCTAATAAAAGAAAAAAGAATAAACTTGAATTTACGTGAAACTTTACTCCCTAAAGAGTGGGGGTGAAACCACAGAGAAAGCTATTAAGGGCTGGCCATTATATTATGTTTGTTAATGATTACAAGTGATGTGGGACCCTATATACAGTGCTACCAACACTGTAGAGTTCCACTAATAAGTCCCGTCTCTAGTGCATTTGGATCATGTAGATATCCAGGGATCCATTTAATATCTTCTCTAAGGGTGTGTTTGATTGTCGGGTTACCCTGAGGTAAACTGGGGGAGGGTAACCTGTTTTTGTGTTTTGGTGTTTGGATAGAGGGTTTTGAGTTGAGAGGGTTTGTTGTGATATGATTGTATTGAAGTTTTTAAAAGTGAGTAATTATTGTGATATGATTATATTGAAGTTTGGAAAAGTGAGTAGTTATTGTAATATGATTGTATTGAAGGTTAGAAAAGTTGTTAGAAGTTGAGTATTTTATAATTTTTAGATGATATGATGGTATAATATATTATTTTTTTTAGAATGGATAAAAAATGATTTATTTAATGTATAAAAAAAGAGAGAGGGAGTGGGCTCCACATGAAAGGGAAAAGGGGAGGGTTTGAGAGGTAAACCTCCCAAAAGGGGGTTACACCCCTAGCCGAACATGGCCTAATACTAGTTTACCCTAGCATATTAAATTTACAAAAAAAACATGCCATGTCATCTCGTTATTGCCCTCCTCTTCCAAGTCCCTTTACTACGCTAGAAAGATTGTTGTGGTCAAGAGGGGAATCCGAAGAAGTGAAATTTAATAGACCTCTACAAATTTGATTGTGACTCTTAATGTTTCCTTAAAAATACATCGCCTTTCTAAAGATTTGAGAGAAGACGATGCATCTTCTAGTTTTTTATATTTCCCTTATCACAAGAAGTATGGGATTCTTTGAGGAGTTTGGGAAGAGATGGTGGATGTGAGGGGAGCTAGGGGAGCAGCGTTTAGGAGGGAATATGGTATTTGTGAGATGAGCCAAGGGGGTGAGATTTGGTAGAGGATACAATAGGGACGATACGAACCAAGGAGGCAGGGTTTGGGAGGGGAGATAGTGGCGATGAGGCAGGTTAAGGGAATGAGGTTGTGATGAAGTGTAAGGTTGCGAATTGCGATAACAACAAATCAGAGTCGATATAAGCTGAAGAAGAGGAGAGAAATGGAAGAATGGGAGGGGAGGCAGAGGAGACCTTCCATGATGTTTTTAGTTACTACATGAGAGATTGAAGAAGAAGAAAAAGCGAGAGGAAAGTTACAAGTGTGGAAGACAAGTATAACATCAAAAATAAAATAAATGTAAACTTTAAATGAACCACTATAATATTTTGTATATCAAAATATGATTAATTTAACTCAAGAAGGGTCAAGTTAGTGATGGAAGTTGATGGTAGCGATGTACTATTAAGATTATGAGGGGCACATTGTAATTACAAAGATTATGGGTTGTCACACCAACAAGGGTGGTTGTGGTAGGACGTGATGAGGCAAGTAGTAATGGATTGGATGAATGGAAGAGAAGCGATCAGGAATGGGATATGTTATATTATTTGGAAAAAGATCAACACTTCCAAAAGGTACCATCTCCCCTTACTAGACCTGGACATTGAGCCGACGGCCTGCCCAGCCTGCTCATGGGATGAGCTTGGGCCAAGAAATCTCATGAATGGGCTAGGTCGGCCGGCATGCTCCTTGGCCCGCCCGTCAATTGGGCAGGCCGTGGATATGTACCACAGAACTCAGCCCAACCCGGTTCACAAAAATAAATATGTATTTTAAAAAAAGATGTTATATATATTTAATATAATATACTTTCAATTTCTTTTATGTTATCAATATTACATTGTATTTTGTAGTTTACATGTCAAGTAATACATATAATAATTACTTATATTTAGAAAGTTTAGATGTTTTTTTCATTTGATTTATACATTCCTTCATATTTCTCCATATAGCATTTACTGCATTATTTGCTTTCTCGCAGGATTTTTTTTACTTCATGGTTTTTTCTGTCGATGACCTATTTTGAGTTTACTAGAGATGATGTACTTTATTTCATTATCTTTGTAAATAAAAGGTTCTTGAAAGTTCATGTTTTATTTGCAAACAGATTACACATCTTTTTAATATGCACACTTAAAGAGGATTCAGTGAAGCCATTTTTTGTTGAAAAGATGTTTAGGAGAGAAAAGAAACGATTTCACTAGAGAAATCTGCTGATTGGAAACCCCTGTTGACTGCCACAAAATCACTGGAATTCTTGATCTATCTACCTCATATATTGTTGGGATTGTCTTTTGACATTCCCAATGCTGAACGGAAACTCAAGACATCAGGATTTACAAATTTTTGCATTTTCAATATCAATATGCACATATTCTTGCATATTATAAATGTTCAAGTAATATTTATGATGCATGTATACTTGTAATGAAACAGATGGCATTGACCAGCAGAAGCATGCAACATTAAGTAGCACGATCGAACTATTATCGAATCATGCATGGTAATTAATGAGCATACAAAAAAATCACTCTCACAAGGAAATATAAAATCTATTCAAAATGAGAGTTCTATCATTACATCACCAATAAGGGTATGATTTGCACAAGATAAAAAAAACTAATATAATAATATTTTCTTGGTTCCACTAGACACATATAATCATCATGTTCATGCAATAAATATTACCACATCGAATATCTTGACGAAACTATCGCACGATCCTATTGTTGGTAATTATTGTCCGTTCCCAAAAAAGAGGGAGAGATTGTTGGACAATTATCCCTTTGAGAACATAGTCCAAATAGGAGTAGGAGAGAGAGCGGAGGCAGAAACTCATATAAATAAGGACACATAAATGGCTTTGGAGATCCTCCCATCTCAAGCATCTCTCCATCTCTTCTCTCTTAGTTCTCTCTCCCCAAGAAAGGAGGGAAGTTAGCCCCCAAGGACACGAAGAGAAATCGCATCCGCGAGGAGCATCTACATCAGAGGCATGAGGAGCACCCGTGCAAGGAGGTCCGTTCTTGAAGAGGGACGGCTCGTGATGAAGAGAAGTAATATTATTGTGTTCTCCAAGTACAAGATGAAGGTTATCTGATTTTATTCTTATAACTGAGCCTCAATTTTGTTGGGCAATAAAACTAAGAAGACATTTTGCCCTCACATTTTTCCGACCCAGTGGATTTGTTGCGGTTTGTCGTGCCCCATGGATTTTCCCCCTCTCTCACATCGAGAAGGGATTTACCACGTAAAATTCATCACCTCTCGGCGGTTGCTTTATTATTGTGCTATGATTATTGCACTTGGTTCCCATGTGGGGAACGTTCTGCTGTGATTCTTCGTTTTGCAGGACAGGTTAAGGGAACCCCGCGATTTCCCAACACCTATCTCTATGATCAACATTATTCTACATCTGAAATAAATAAATATAATTTTGCATGAGCCTAATGTCCAGTGTGTACCGGAGTGGATCTTAGGAATTCTAACACTCTTTTAACTTGTTATGATTGCATGTACTTGAGTTTCTATGGAAAATATCGTTACGTATATACCTAATTATTCCCATGCATGTCTAAGTTGTTCCCTAACATGTGTATTTTAGCTTCTTTCATAAACATAGGTATATGTTGGGGTAGTGGAAGATTGATGATGTATAAGAAGCAAATTAGAGGAGAGAATATGGATCAATGCACAAGGTAGATATGAACTCAAGAACTTCTTTTCATTAAAACGTAAACTTGCATGCAAGACTTGAACTTTTACAAGTAGAGGGCTTACATTGTTTATAACAAAGGAATAAGGATTTACCACACTTAAAAGGAGGACAATTGAGAGACTCTTATGCTAGTAATGAACTTGTTGTTGTTGTGTTGTGTGAAATGAGGACCTCTTGGGTGGTATTTATAGGTCCCCAAGAGGGTGGAGATATTTTAGAAGAGGGGTCTAAAATCATCTTCCATGTTTATCCTTTAAGAGAAAATATCTAGATATTTTGGTGGGAGGTGGAGAAATATCTGATATTTTCTCTACCTCTCTCTTTTCTAAAATATTATCCCAAGTGCATATTTTTATGAAACTTCTTAATATGTTGGTGGAAGATATAGACCCACATCTTCTCATATGGGTGGAAAATATGTAGGCCTATGTATAATAGTCCATTGCAATAATATTTATGGGCTAATTATGAATTACGTTTTCAGCACCTCTTCTTAATTTGTAATTTGTATTATTCATCTGAAGTGTTGGAATTTTTCTGTTGGAAGTAGCTTAGTAAAAATATCTGCAAGTTGCTCTTCTGTGTTGATGAGCTCCAGCTCGATGTCGCCATTCTCCACTAGCTCTTGAACATGATGATGACGAAGTTAAATATGCTTTGTTTTTCCATGAAAGACTGGATTCTATTTCATAGCAATGGTTGACATGTTGTCACATAATATAGCTGTTGGAAGAACATTCGCTTCTTGAATATCATGAAGAAGTCTTTTCAGCCACACAGCTTCACATGATTCCCTTGTAACATAAATATATTCGGCTTCTGTAGAGGAAAGGGCTATTGTCTTTTGCTTCTTAGAACTCCAAGATATGACTTTAGATCCCATGCAAAATAAATAACGTGATGTGCTTTTTCTATCATTTATAGATCCGGTCTAATCACTATCTGAATAACCTTTGAGAGAATTATCTTCTTCCGTAGTATATTTAATTCCAAAATTTTTAGTACCATGAACATAACGAAGAATCTTTTTTGCGGCTGCATAATGAAGTTTGCTTGATTTTCTCACAAATCTTGATAAAACATTTATTGCATATACTATATCTGGTCTTGTATTAGTTAAATTTAACAAAGAGCCTACAAGACTCTTATAGAGAGAACCATCAACTTCTCGAGCTCCATCATTTGTAGAAAGTTTTGTATTAGCAGTCATAGGAGTTGTTTCTGATTTGCTATTTGACATATGAAATTTCTTGAGAAAATCATGAACATTTTTTTTGAGAGATAAATATTTTACCTTCTTTCTGTTGAACTTGAATACCAAGAAAGTATCTCATAAGACTGAGTCATTTAATATTCTTTTATCATTGCTTCCTTGAATTTTTCAATCATCTTGAAGGAAATACTTGTATATATAATATCATCAACATAAAGACATACAATAAGGAAATTCTACGTACCTTCTTTTTTCACATAAAGAGATGACTCATTAGGACTTCTTAGAAATCCATTATTACGAAAATATCCATCAATTTTATTATTCCAAGCTCTTGGTGCTTTCTTTAAGCCACAAAAGGCTTTGCGGAGACGATAGATCTTTTCTTCATTATCTTTGGAGATAGATCCTTGAGGTTGTTCAATATAAAACTCTTCTTTAAGATCTCCGCTAAGAAATGCAGACTTAACATCAAATTGATAAACCGGTAACTTCTTTCGAGCAACAAGTGCAAGTAAAGTTGTAATTGTCTCCATACAAGCAACATGTGCAAAAGTTTCATTATAATCAATACCTGACTGTTGCGAATAGCCTTTAGCAAGCAATCGAGCTTTATGCTTGTGAATGGAACCATCTTCATTATATTTGACTTTATAAATTTATTTAATACCAATAACATCTTTATCCTTAGGTCGGTTCACGAGCTCACAAGTATGATTTTTATTAATGATTGCAATCGCTTCATTCATTGCTTGAATCCATACTTCTTCTTTAGCTGCTTCTTCAAATTTTTGAGGCTCACAAGCAAATAAATCAATAGCTGAAGATGATGCATAAAATTCTTCAAGAGATCGTACCTTGTATTGTGGATGTTCTGCATCAGAAATTTTTGGCCCCATTGGTCTTTGAATTGAAGGAAATATATCTTCATCATTTAAATTGTCTTCTTCAGCTGCAGCTTGCTTTTGTGGCACTGAAGAATCATCCCATTTACATGAAGATGTCTCATCAAAGATGACATCTCTAGATATAATTAGTTTTCCTTCTTTAGGTTCATATAATCTGTAAGCTTTAATTCATCACAATATTTAATGAAGATATATTTTCCTTCTTTTTCATCAAACTTTTCTTGTGAATGGAACCATCTTCATTATATTTGACTTTATAAATTCATTTAAAACCAATAACATCTTTATCCTTAGGTCGGTCCACGAGCTCACAAGTATGATTTTTATTAATGATTGCAATCTCTTCATTCATTGCTTGAATCCATACTTCTTCTTTAGGTGCTTCTTCAATTTTTTGAGGCTCACAAGCAAATAAATCAATAGCTGAAGATGATGCATAAAATTCTTCAAGAGATCGTACCTTGTATTGTGGATGTTCTGCATCAGAAATTTTTGGCCCCATTGATCTTTGAATTGAAGGAAATATATCTTCATCATTTAAATTGTCTTCTTCAACTGCAGCTTGCTTTTGTGGCACTGAAGAATCATCCCATTTACATGAAGATGTCTCATCAAAGATGACATCTCTAGATATAATTAGTTTTCCTTCTTTAGGTTCATATAATCTGTAAGCTTTAAATTCATCACAATATCCAATGAAGATATATTTTCCTTCTTTTTCATCAAACTTTTCTTGTAAACTTGAGATGGAATATGAGCATATGCAATAAAGCCAAAGATTTTGAAATGACTAACCTTGACCTTCCTTTCATACCAGGCTTCATAAGGTGCTTTATCTAATATTGCTTTGGAAGGAGATCTGTTCAATATATAAACTGCAATATTTACTGCCTCCACCTAAAGTTTGTTAGGAAGACCCTTATCTTTCAGCATGCTTCTTATCATCTCAATTATTGTTCGATTTCTTCTTTCAGCTACTTCATTTTGTTGAGGAGTGTATCTTGTTATCAGCTCCTTCTTAATTCCTTTAGTTATGCAGAAGTCTTGAAATTCTTTGGATGTAAATTCTCCTCCACGATCTGATTGGAAGACTTTTATTTTTCTTCCACTTTCAACAAAAGCTTTAAACTTGATAAAGATAGAAAATACTTCTGACTTTTCTTTCAAAAACTAAACACACATCATTATACTATAATCATCAACAAATAATAAGAAGTGCATGGCTCCATTGATAGACGGAGTTTGAGTTGGTCCACATACGTCTGAGTGTATCAACTCAAGTGGAGCTTTTGCTCCCCATGATGTCTTTGTGAATGACAATCTATGCATCTTACCATATATGCATCCTTCACATATGTTTTCATCTTTCTTGATGAACGGAGGCCCAGCAACCAAGTTCTTCTACTTTAATAATACGAGGCTTCTAAAATTTAAGTGTCCATATCGTAAATGCCATAATAAGGAATCATCTTCATTTATAACTTTTAGAGCATAGTCTTCTTTTAAAGGTATGAATAATGTAATGACTTTATTTGAAGCTATTTTAATGTCTGCAATCAGTAGCTTTCTTCTTTTATCGAAGATTTTGCATACTCCATTATCAAATCTTAGAAAATGGTCATTATTCATAAGTTGACCAACACTCAGAAGATTCTCAGTTAAGCTTGGAACATATAGAACATCATGAATGAGTTTAGAAGTACATTTCTTTGTTTGTACTACAATAACTCCTTTACCTTCCACATTTTGCAACTTTCCGTCTCCAAGCTTAACTTGTGAACTATGCCTTTTTTCAAGGCTCACAAATGCATTTTTGTTCCCTGTCATGTGGTTACTACAACCACTATCGACATATCAAATATCTGTAGATACTTCTTTATTGTTCATGCAAGAATAAAGTAATGGGTTGGAAGACTCATCTTTTGCAATATAATTAGATTCATCTTCCTGTAACCAACAGTTTCTTTGAAAACGGTTTGCAATCTTGCACTTTGTACATCAGAATCTACAATTCTTAGATTCATGATTATCTTTCTTGCAAATGATGCAATAAGAAGAAGGTTTTTTTGTACCTAGAGCTCTTTGATTGTATCCTCCTTTCGCTCTTCCATTATCTTGAGCTTTGTAGGACCATGTCTTTCATTATACTCTTGTCTCCTACATATTGTCCCATACTTTGCTTGTCATGATTTCCATTCTTAACTTTGAAGATATTCATTTTTGTTTGAAATGCTTGCTCCAAGGATTGAGTAGTAGACATGCTAATTCTTTGCTCATGTGCTTCAAGTGAGTCCATTAATTCATATACATAAAGAGAAGATAAATATTTAGATTCTTCAATGGCAGCAACAACATGATCGAATTTAGCAAGTAAACTTCTTAATATCTTTTCTACTACATTCTTATCTGCAATAATTTCTAAATAACTTCGAATTTGATTTATAATAATAGAAGCTCTTGAAAAGAACTCTTGTATAGTTTTACATCTTTCATAAAGAGATTACCAAAATCTCTCCATAAGGATTAAAGCTTGACAAAAATTACCTTAGCAGATCCTTGATATTCTTTCTTTAAAATCTCCATGCTTCTTTAGAAGTAGTTGTCTAGAGATACGGGGAAAGATAGATTTACTTACTCCTTGCCGGGTGAAGAGAAGGGTCTTTTCATCTTTCTTCTTGTTCTCCTTGAGTTCTTTTTTCTTTCGTTTACTTAGTGAAGCAAGTGTATATGCATCTTTAACCTCCTCATAACCTTCTATTACAAGATCCCACAAGTCTTGTGAGATAAAGAGGATATTCATTTGAAGATTCCAATAATTATAACTTTCTCCATTAAATATAGGAATGGAACTTTGGGTGTAGTTGAATAAAGGTTTGTTGGAGGCGGATGCCATGGTATGGAGAAACAAGAGAAGGTTTCAACAAGGATGTAAGGATGAATAAACTCTGATACCAAACTTGTTGGGGCAGCGGAAGATTGGTGGTGTATAAGAAGCAAATTAGGGGAGAGAATATGGATTAATGCACAAGGTAGAAGTGAACTCAAGAACTTCTTTTCATTAAAACATAAACTTGAATGCAAGACTTTAACTTTTACAAGAATAGGGCTTACAATATTTACAACAAAGGAAGAAGGATTTACTACACTTGAAAGGAGGACACTTGAGAAACTCTTGTGGTAGTAGTGAACTTGTTGTTGGTGTTGTTGTTGTGTGAAATGAGGATCTCTTGAGTGGTATTTATAGGCTCCTAAGAGGGTGAAGATATTTTGGAAGAGGGATCTAGAATCATCTTCCATGCTTATCCGTTAAGAGAAAATATCTAGATATTTTGGTAGGAGGTGGAGAAATATCTAGATATTTTCCCCATCTCTCTCTTTTCTAGAATATTCTTCCAAGTGCATATTTTCATGAAGCTTCTTCATATGTTGGTGGAAGATATAGGCCCACATCTTCTCATATGGGTGGAAAATATGTAGGCCCATGTATAATAGTCATTGCAATAATACTTCATGGGCTAATTACAAATTACATTCTCAACAGTATACATATGTAATGTGCATAATAATATATAACATACACAATTTTTATCTTATGGGGCATATTTCATAAGATTAATAGCTTGTAAAAGTTTCTTTTATCATATAAATCATTCTGCATGGTAGTCCCTTTAAGATGACTTTGCATAACTTGTGATGGTTTACTTTTTTTAAAGCATTTCTTGTACAACATGCAATGATTTATTCACTTATGAAACTATTTTCTTGCATAATATATAATGGTTTACCTTTGTAAATCATTTCCTTGCATAATATGTAATGATTTACTTTTATAAATCGTTTCCTTGCATACTTCTAATGTTCCTTTATAAACGGTTTCCTTGTATATTTGTAATGGTCTACTTTTATAAATCATGTCCTTGCATTGTAATGATATACCTTTATAAATCATTTCCTTGCATAACTTTTCATGTGTTTATCTTGTTGTGTTTTCAACAGTTGGTACTTGCGATCATGGCATGACATGACAGTATAGTTACAACTGTACAGGAATTAGCTTTTGCCTCTGTGGTTCCTTGAGAACCATGTGTCCCTTGATGGCATTGTCCTTTGAGTTAACACGATACCTTGCAATCGTCCATGCGACTCTTTATGAGTTTTTACCTTAAATTCTTGTTTAAGATTATCGGATTATTATTCTTTTATCAAGATTATGCCTCCACATTTTAAGAGTACACATTAATACAGATACTAAATCTAAAAAGCGTAGCCGCATAAGATTACAAATTTTAATTATACAAAAACATACAGCATGGAGTCATGATTGCTATTTTCATATAAAGTTAATCTGGACTTTTTCCCCTTCATGTTTCAACCAACATTGAGAGCTATGTGAAATTATTTAAACATAAGCTTAAAAATAAGACCTTCTCTTTATTGGCTATACTTGTAACTTCTTATAAACTATTTAACTTAAATATTATTAATTATCTTTATTGTCTATACTTTTCCCCGTTCGGTAACCTGCCAAAGTTTGCAAGGTTATCACTATAGTCAAATAAAGATTTTGTGATGTTCACTACACAAAATTATATATATTGTTACAAGTAATGCATTGCCAAGTTACGAAGAATATAAACAATGATTCAAAATAAATTTATATTCACAAATTAATAATATCGTTTACAAGAATCTATTCTGAATAATATATCAGAATAATCTATTTCTTGGAATGTTGTAGAGAATATATCATTTTGTACAAAAAAACAGTTTAAGTTTGTACCTTTCCAATCTTCTCTTTTCTATATTTTATAACGACATAGTATAGAGATTTTCAAAATATAATTTCGGTGCTTAAGTCATCAACTTCATAACCTTTTGTAATCGTGGGTAACGGAATATAGAATGCATGATGTACTGTCAACTTAGATAAAGGACAACCATCACCATAATCCTAATATGCAGGTTTGATACTTACACTAGAGATCTTATTCCACTTAAGATCGATTTTCGTGTCTTGGGGTCCGACACATATAAGTAGATCTAGTCTTAATCAAATCCATGCGTATATACGTTGACTTAAAGATCTGACACATACATTTAGATGTCATATCTCAAATCCAACGGTTATGTATGCTCAGTATCCTATAAAATTGATACATATGTTTGGTTATCTTGTTCAAAATAAAGTTTCTATGTGTACATATAATCCTATAAACCGACACATGCATTTATAGATCGTACTTTGGATTCAATCTTTGTTCAAATGTAATCTTAAGATTATACATATTTCATAGATCCATTCTAATCGAATCGTTGTATATACGTAATATCCTAGAACTGACACATACCTTAAGTTCGATTCATGCACCTCCAAACCGTGATCCCTCTATCACGACTCTGTCTATGCCGTCAACCTTTGCATTCCCACAGCACATCACCATCATCTCATGCGAAAAAAATGGCATCCTGAAAAGCTCCTCTCTCTCTCTAAATCACTCTCTCTAAAACTCTCCTTCTCTTTCTCTCGAAGACACAAGGGGATGGGTGAAAAAGTGACGTGAATTCCTAATTGTTATAGCAAATTATAGACATAACTGGGAGGGGAATAATGGGCTAATGAATCATATTTAATTGGGAATTTAATGAAGTGATAATGAGTGAGAAAATAAGGCAATGTAATTGTTTCTTAAAAAATCCTAGCCGTTACAATACTACTTTTTTGGTTGGATTTGGGAGTAGTTGTTGAATTATGTCTGTTGTTTTGCACTCAAATAATGGAGGTAGTTGCATGGAAGAAGAATTTTCATGCTTTTATATAAAAGTGGTTAAAGCTAGATCATTATAGTGCTTTCTTTCAATTCAAAGCTTTTGAAACTTTGTTTTATCTTTTATTTTATTCCTTTGCAAGAAACTTTTTGGAAGTCTTTCACTTTTGATGAATAAAAGTGTCTATCCAAGTTGCTAGAATCGAGCTTACCATTAAAAAGCTTAGATGATGCTCATAAAAATTATTTATCTCTTTAAATTATATAACAAATTAAGAAAAACATTTGGATTCTACCCATTGGATTGCCCTGCCCCGTCTAGACATGGGTCAGGCTTGGGTCGTGATGTATGGCACATAGACCAACCGACCCTGACCCTAAACATGGGGTTTTAGAACCTTCGCCCAGTAGGTTCATCACGTGCATTGGTCAGGTCTACTCACCACATTGCTGACATGTGGACAAGCCTTTCCTCCATCCCCTAGTTGAGGATATGGCATTACAACTCGATAGGAGTCGTGATTAAGCAAATTTCACGAAGGGCTATACAAAAGTTGTCCATGGAGGTTACTTGGAGACGGCCATGCATTGGAGACTCTCCACATTCCAAGATAGGTGGGTGGCAGAGGAGGCAGGCGAGTGCTCGTAGATGGAGGTGAAATGCTCTTTACATGGGAATGTGAGGCTAGATGCATCAAGGAGATTGAGGAAAAGATGCTAGATCTAATAACAGATGACATGGAGAAGATCTAGTTCGCGGATACGAGTGCGTTCCAATGTGGAGATGAGAAGGGTTACATACGTAAGAATCAATGCGACTGAGCTCGATGAAGCCAAGGTAGTAGTGGAGATGTGGGACTTGGCATGGAGGTGGTATAGTTTGGAGACAAGTTTCCCTTATTGGCGAAGAATAGTAAAAGGGCGATATGAGAAATCGATGCAATGGAGATTGAATGTAACACCATTGTTTCCTTCTGGAAGCTTGTGTATTCTACATTGTCAACAGAAGTGTATGTAGAATTGTTATCTTTTCCTTTGGAATTTGATACTCCATGTTTAAAGCACAAAAGAGACTATATAAATCATAATATTGAATATATTGATCATGTGAAAGAACTCAATGTATTCGATATTACAGCGTAGAAACCAGCAAGTTAATAAGTCGAAGAACCAGAATGTGAGAAATCACCCAATGAAGACATGCACATAAGGTAAAACAAATGCTAGAAAATGAGTATCCTGCTTGCAAATAATAGAAGAGGTGGGGACTTTTTTGCAACTTATCTTAATAAATAAATTTCATCAACATATAAAAGATCATGCTGTTAAGATTGCCAACTTAGGTTCTTTGATGATTTTTCCCACAATAAAATGCCGTACTGTTGATATTTGTGTCATTCATTTCCAACTAGATAGCTCACATATCTCGTTTCCAAATCTCACAAGGATCCGGTCCTTTTTAGTAGTAATTGATATTCGAGGATGGAATTATTTTATAGTCAAGTATAGATTGAATCTTGCAGAAGAAATAAATAATATCATATATTGCATATATTGTGATGTGAAATTTGTATCAGCTTTTATTTTCGTTACATAATTACATGAGAAAACAAACAAATAAAAAACATCTTTGCCGAAGAAAAACAAGCAAATAATTAATATCTTTGCATGAGATGTTGGGTAAAAAGTACCTAACTATTGAGTTTACTCTTTGGCACTGGGTTATTTATCTGATGGCACACATATTCCCTCCTAACCCTTGCCGGTTTATCCTCCAAGTAGAGATGTAAACGAATCGAAAGAACCTACATTTTTTTGGTCCAGTTCGTTTATTTAAACGAGCCTAAACTTGTGTTCAGGTTCAGTTCGTTTATTTTCGAACCAAGTCTTAATCAAACATCTATTTATCGAATCGAACCTAAGTGGGTATCGAATTTGAGAATTCTCTAAGAGGGAGTGAAACGAAAAAAAATAAAATATGTGTCTATAATTAGAATAAATATTCATTCAATCTAAGCCTTATTCATCTTTTGAAAAAATAGATTAATAAGGATTTTTCTCTTTGAAAAATCTATAATTATAATATATTTTTATATCCGTTGAGATGAGGATAAGAAATAATGTGGGGATATGCGATAAATAAAGTTTATATTTGTTCTGTTGATTTGAGAATAAAGAAGGAAAAAATACTAAACATATAGATAATGGATGTTGTAACCATGATGTGACTATTTATCTTAAGATACTTAATACCGAGATAAAACATACTTATCTTGTAAATATTCACTTATCTCCAGAAAAATCCACTTATCTTGGGGCAAAATCCATTTATCTCAAAATAAGGTCTACTAATACAGATAAGGATTTGTAAATATCTATATGTGTGTGTGTTTATCGAGCTTTTAATGAATTGAACCTGAGCAAACCTATAAGTTTTAGGTTCAGTTCGTTTATTTAATCGAACCTAAACTTGTGTTCAGATTCGGTTCTTTTATTTCTAAACAAAATCTGAATCGGACCAATACCGAACCGAATCTGAACGAATATTGAACTGGAGAATTTTCTAACACCCCTACCTCCAAGTTCAGATCGATGAATCTCTGGCAGCGAGGAAAGTAAATCACAGCTCTCTAAGGTTAGCGACTCGTGCTGCTTCTCTAGGTGGGTTTTTTGGGTTGTTGCAGTTGGTTTCTTTAAATTTTCTTCAGTTTGTTTGACTCACGTATTCTTTTTTTTTTTAAAAAGGTTCAAGTTCATTCATCGTAATAAGCAGTTGGACAAGGAGTTAAAAGTTTGATACAGACCCGAAGGCAATTTTGTCAAACTGCCACAAAAAAAGCAAGAAAATAAAGAAGCAACTATCACAGTTTTTCCCCTACACCAAAAAAACCACCGCATAGCAGAGCAGCGCGAAGGAGTTTCAGCAAACACCCAAAAAGATTTAAATCATGCAGAGCAGCGACACCCCCAAAAAAGATCAAACCACAGCACGCAGAGCAGGCTAGGGAGCCATCCACCTACCAGGAGATCCATCCGATGAGGCGACACCTGCATGAACCAAGAACCAGGAGGATCGAGCAGGGGAGAAGATTTAGAGCAGAAAGCGTAAAGATAGTAGGTTAACAATGCTGCTCGCAGAGAAAAGAAATCCCATATCCGAGAAACTGAAGATTACAATAAAATTAAGCCGTTTCGAATAGAGCAGATTTGGATTGCTTCTTTAATAATAAAGTTTGAATCTGACGAAACTCCCTCAAAAGCCATTTTACACCGATGTTTCCAGATCAGCCACCAAGCAGTAAAGTTTAGTTGCCAGCCCCACCATGCATCATCGGAGAATGTTTTTTCCCCCCATCCTAGTAATAACGAATTGAAGGTATCAAAAGCTGATCTAATAGCGCAGGCTTTGAAAATCCTTTTAGAAAATGGGCAATCCCTAAACAAGTGGAAGTAATTTTCAAGGTCTTTATTGCAAAGATAGCATCTGTTGACAGAATGAATTTTCAATCTCCCTAGAAGATCCTGCGTGAGAATTTTGTTGTGAGCCAAAAGCCAGATGAAGTAATAGACTCTAGGATCAAGCGGTTTTTCTTGAAAAGCATTGCGACTGTTGATCTGATCCCACCATCCCCCAAAATAGAATATAATTTCTTTGTTACAGAAGTATTTCTTTCTGGGGGCCACGTCGGGTAGATTGTTATATCCTTTGTATTGAGTAGTAAATCACCGTGAACACGATCCAAAAATTGCTGAACAGCTCTGGCTCTTGTCCACAGCCCGATAGGGAGGGTTAACTTCAATTGTTTAAACCAATTGAATCGAGCTCGCCAGTTTTGCAGTCCCTTTTCCACCGAGATGGCTTTGTTTTTAACATAAGGTCGTAGAGCTCGATGAGTTTTAAGGATTGGATCAAAACCATTCAGCTTGTCATTCCACAAAGATGAGCGTGCTCCATTACCCAATTTCTTTTTTAAAATTGGCTGAAGCAAGGTTGAACCCTTAATGATATTCTTCCAAATACCGGAGTGAGATCGTTTCGATTTTTCGAGATAGGTGATGGGCCCCCCCTGAATTGAGTAGCACTAATCAACTTTGAAACCCAAGGTCTTTTAAAATCAATGATATCGATGACATGTTTGGTAAGAAGAGCGTTATTGAAAAGGGATAAATTTAGGATACCCCATCCATCATTTTCAATGGGTCTAGTTAACTTATCCCAAGCTACCTTTGACATACTCTTAGCTGAGGAGTTTCCAGACCAAAGGAAATTTCTTCTAATCTTGTCAATTTTACGAATAACTTCCTCCGGAATTTTGAAGCAGGACATGACGTGATTTATCGTCGGAGTAAGAGATGAGTTTACTAGTGTTAATCTAGCAGGAAGAGAAAGAACCCTAGCCTTCCAAGCCTGTAGTTTGGAGGCAAATTTACCGACCAAGGAAGCCCAATCATTTGAGGTAAGTTTTTTCCTTGGAAGTGGAAAACCCAAATACTCTAATGGAAAAGTGCCCAATTTCCAACCCAAAATTTGCCGACAATCTAAAAGCTCTGCTTCGGAGGCGTTGAGACCAAAAAAAGAAGATTTTGTATGATTTATTTCAAGGCCGGAGATGTGGCAAAACAATTTGATAGTAAGGAGGACATTTTTTAACTCCTCTAAATCGAACTCAAGGAAGATAAGTAGATCATCCGCGAATTGAATGTTTGTGATCATTGTTTCCATCCCTTTTCTAAAGAAACCTCTACATTTTCCCTGATCGGAAAGTTTTGCCAACATTGCGTCAAGAACCGAGAGGGAATGGATAAAAAGGAAAGGGGATAGCGGGTCCCCTTGACGAACTCCTCTTTCTGGTGTAAAGAAACCGGCCGAGTTTCCATTCACTTTAAATGAGATACCAGTGGTTTCCAAAAGCGCCTTAATCCAGTTTATGAAGATGTCAGGATAGTTTGCTGCCTTGAGCGTGTTTATAATGAAAGGCCAACGCAAAGTGTCAAAAGCCTTACGGAAATCAATTTTAAGAATAAGCGCTTTTTTACCCCTTCGATCCCAATCATTGATTATCGCAGTTGCCACGGTGAAAGCATCACTCGCAGATCGTTGTTTCAGGAAAGCACATTGAGAAGGTGGGATGTTTTGCGCGAGGAAAGGGGCCCATCTGTTTGCGATGGCTTTAGAGATGATACGAATAGGCATATTTATCAGGCTGATCGGTCTAAAATTCTCAATTTCAAAAGGGTCACCCTTCTTGAAGATCAAGGATACAATAGTATTGTTCAGGTGACGAAGATTTCTCCCCAAGAAATTTTTGTTATGAAGATCCTTCACAAGATCCATGAAGTCTTTTTTGAGAATAGGCCAACACTTTTTGATAAACTCAATGGATAGTCCATCCGGACCTGGTGCCTTGTTGCTCTTGAAACCGGCAATCGTCTTTTCGATCTCTTGGAGAGTAAAGGGAGTTGTAAAGATTGAGTGGTCGTCCAACTTTCTAGTAAGAGAGGATGGAATCGCGTAAAATGGCTTACCTCTGTTGGGGTCCTCAAATAATTTTGTGTAGAATTCCATAATTACCCCACACAGCTTTTCATATTCCTGAACCAGAATTCCCTCTCTATTGCGCAAAGCATAGATGAAATTTCTTGAGGATTTTGCCGAGGCAATGGTCTTTAGGAATTTCGTATTTTCATTTCCCTCCAATGTGTATTTAATTTTAGCTCTTTGTTGCCAAATCATGTGTTCATCAGTCCTTAGGGCAAGAAGCTTCTTGTAGGTATCCTTTAAATTTTGTTGGGCAGATAGATCCCCACCGCCTAACAGGCGCTCTAAATTGTAAATTTCCTCCTCCGTAGCTCGGATTTCCTTGTTTATGTCTGGGATCATCTCCCTCTTCCAGACTTTGAGCAACCTTCTGAGGTTTTTGGTTTTTGCAGACCACTTATGGAAAGGGTTATCTGAGAGGAAGTCTCTCGCCCAACATTCTTCCACTAAAGAGCAAAAGGATGGTCTCTGAATCCAGAAGGATTCAATTTTAAAAATGCGGTTACCCTTGTTAAAGAACCCACAAGATAACAAAAGGGGATTATGATCAGAGTATGTTTTTGGTAGTCTTTTGACCGCGCTATTTGGAAAACAGTCCATGTAATTTTGATTCAGAAGAAATCTATCAAGAATGGACCAAGAGGAACAGTCAGTAGACCCAGACCAGGTGAAGGTGGTACCATTTTCCTTAAGATCAATAAGACCCAATGAGTTTATCCAGGCATCAAACATTGAGTCATATCGTTTGAGGGGTTTTTTGGAGATTCTGTCTTGCCTCATTCTGATTAAATTGAAATCCCCTAGCAGCAGAGTAGGAACATCCTGCAATCTTAAGGATTGGAGCGATCCGATAAAGTCCTTTTTTAAAAGATCGCCAGGCGGACCATAAACATTGAGGATACACACTTTTGTGTTTCCGTGGCTCAAAGTAAAGAAAAATATCGAAAAGAAGTCATGGTCGCTAACTAAATCCACCTTCATTTTAGTTTTATCCCAGCCCGTTAGAATGCCACACGTTTTGGCCCTTTGGTTTGAGTGCCAGCAATAGTTTTTCCAAAAAACCGTATCCCCGAAAGATGGTAAGCTCTTGGTTTTGGTTTCTTGAAGGCAGATGAGAGCTAAATTGTGATGGCGTGAAAGATTTTGCAGCCTTTTTTCTTTCTAAATTCCCCCCAAGCCTCTAATGTTCCAAGTGAGAATGTTAAGCATCGAAATAGTATGTAAAAGTTTGCGGATAAGACGTCTAGGTTTAAACCCAAATGGAGAACAATTTAATCAAATTTTCCTCAACTCCGAAAGGAGCACTCTTCTTTTTAGAGTTTGAGAAATTAAAATCAAAGAAATCTAATAATGTAGAATTTCTCAGCGGAGTTTTAGGTGATAAAGTGAATGAATTATCAGGTTTTCCGGGCGAGAAGAATTCAAGAGTCATACCTTTTCCTTTAATATCCTTCTGACTTCCAACGGGTGTTGTGGTTGAAATCTCGTTTGGAGTTAGGTCCACCACCAGATTTAACGGCTTCAGAATACATTGGGCATCATCTATCCCCTTGGAGGAGAGGTTTTTAACATGGTTCCACATTGCCGGGTCGATCTCTTGGCCCATGCATCGAAGCCAAGTTAGAGCTTGGAAAAGGTTTGAGCTGTCTGGTTTCTTTTCAGTAACAAGCATTTTAGCAGTGAATGGTCCCTTATGGCTGGGGAAGGGAAAGACATTGAGGTTTACCTTCTCCCAAACCGACGCATCATCGTGTAAAATTAAGTCCTCCAGGGGCTCCACTATCCGATTTGAAATAGCACCGTGTCTACTCCATTTGTTTGGTCTTCCCAAACCATCCTCCTCAAATTTAAACGCAATAGGAGCGTTGTTGAGCGTAGACGAGTCCACCAGCGGAGTGTTGTAGTGGATAAATTTGACTCCCGAGGTGGCTTTCAGCGGAGAGAAGAAGACCTCAAAGATTCCATCCACCGTGAAAACCTCGATTACCTTTGGGATGTTTTTTACGTCCGGAATATCAACCAGCAATTTAACAACAGAAGCGTCATCGCAATCACCGGAGAGCTCCGGGCATTCGAAGTCGAGAAGTTTCCCAAACTGTTTGACCAGGTTGCTCAGAACATAAGGATAGCGATGGTGAAAGGGGAGACCAATCGCCCCTAACCAGTATGCAAATACTTCCTCCACCTTCTTTGCCCCGAAAGAAGGAGACCACTTATAAAACCACAGCCAAGATCCATCGGCACATTGCAGAGACGAATGCGCAAGAGTTTCAAAGATCGCGTCCGAATCTACCTGGGCAATGAGTTGATGTTCAGAAATTTTCCACAGCTTTAGGAATGATGCTTTGGAAACCTCCCTAGCCAGCAGCTCCTTCGCGAAAGTTACAGACTTGATGATACCTGAGTATTCTACAATAAGACAGTCTCTAAAAAAGGCTCTCGAGCGTTTTGATTCTTCATAGATGTCCGACTTCCAGAACGGTAGAATTGTTTTTCCTTGAAGGTCAACCTTTTCCTTAGAAGGGCGGTTTGAATGACGATGACCTACCTCCTGGGCCGGCGGGGGAGGCAGAGATCGCACCTGTTGAGCGGGCCTGCTTGGAGGCAAGTGGATTTCAGAGTCCAGCATCCTCCTAGAATCTGGAGGTGGCGATATGGATCTTGGACGTTTCGGAGTCCGCGGCGGAGCCATGAGGATTGAGGAGTCGCAGGGTTTTTGGTTAGAGTTTGAGAGATAGCGAATATTTTGGGTGGAATGGTTTTCCAATGGATAAAATGCCGCCTTATGTCCACTTTCCCTGCATTGGAAGCAGCGGATGTCCTTAGTACAAAAGCGTAGAACGTGGCCAAGCTCAAAGCATCGGAAGCATCGGGCAGAACCTATCTTCGAGGTTTCAGATGACGTGATGGCGTTTTTTCCCAAGCGTGCGAACCCAACCGATGAAAAGTAGTCCTTATCCCATGTTATCACATTCTTTTTTTCTCTCCAAACCCAACGACCCGTACCTACGCCTATCGACAATTTCCTTGATTTGCTATTATTTTGAAATTTTTTCTCAGCCTGCATCCTTCTTGCATTTAAGCCGTACCCGGTTTCTCTCACCAAACCCATTTTTCTTGCCTTTCCGTCCGCAGCACCCAGCCTTGCAGACGTCCTATCCAAAGATTTCGAAATCTCCAGCGCGTCTTTTCTACGATCTTTCTTGTTTTTGACAAGAGTCCACTGATTTGCTAATTTGTCAGAGTACCCTCCATTGTTAACAAGCTTTGGAGGTGAAGGTTTGGGAAGATATGCTTTTCTGACCCAAATCTTTTTCAAAGAAGGGCGGGTTTCATCGCTAAACGACAGGCAGCCTCCAAGATTTTTCCTCTTTACCCCCAAGTGATCCAAATCGCCCAAATCAGCGACCCTAGAATGCTGAAAAGATGGATAATTTTTAGGTTTTTTGTTATCAATTTCCAATGAAATTTCATTTGTTATCCATTTTTCCCCCCTTCTGTTTAAAGGGAAAGCTTTTTTTGAAGCCTTCAAATCGTCCGAATATTTGAAATCAAACAAAGTTGAGAAATCTAGAATCCAGACCGGTTTCTTCTTCTTGATAACTGATGAGTCGGCTTTACCCTTTTGTGCCCCGCGATTTCGCAGGCTCGGAAGATCCAACTGAATCTCATTTGATGCAGGGCTTTCGAACTCTTTAAGGTTTTTTAAGTCCGGACAGACGATGTTGTCAAAATGGTTTAAGACTTTCCTCCCCGATTCGAGTGAGCAAGAGATGACCTTTTTATCAACTATTTTGTAAGTGAAGGTGGTTTCAAGATTTTCATCTTCAATGGAGATCGACAAAGAGTCAGGTAGCAGTTTGTTGTGAGCGCTATGCTCGACTCTCTCCCCCAGGGTAATTTGTGATAGGCCCGCCTGAATTTTGGAAGTTTGAGAGGTTTTGGTAGAGGGGGTCAGACGGCTGCAATCTATCTTTTTTCCTCCAAGAACGCCATGGCCCTGATGTTTGTTGTGTTTTGGACAGGGAATTTCAGTTTTTTTCCGAGTTAACACATGCTTTGAGTTTTTTCCCTTCAGAACCATTGCATTTGCCTGGCGAGTTTGATTTTCAAGAAGATAGTCATCCCTGTTCCTCCGGATCTTTAGAGGTTTTGATGGAACGAGGATTTGGTCCATCACTTCCCGAGGTCTGATAGCCGAGTTTCCCTTGACACGAGCTGCTTTTCTTTTTTTAAAACTCCGGCATCCCATAGTTTTGCGAATGGGATGCCTGAAAGAAGGAGAGATTTGACCTCGGAAGCGGTGAAGGAAAGGTGGGAAGAAAGAATAGGGTGGGGAGAGGAAAGCGAAAAAAGGGGGAAGAAGAAGGCGAAGAAAGAGTAGAGAAGGCGAAAAAAGGGGGAAGAAGAAGGATGGAGAGGAGGGGATGGAGGAGAGAAGAGAAGAAGGGTGGGGGGGGGGGGGGGGCTCTTACCTGAGGGCGGGGGAGAGCATCATCAGGCGGGGGAGAGCATCACCAGGCGGGGATTTATTGGTGATAAGGATCGTTTGACTCACATATTCGTTGGGAGGTTAAGGTATGTCCCATGTATCTTTAGCTATGATGAAACTATGTCGCAATGGTTAGTGCCTTTTGGGGGATATATTTACAAACGTTTGCTTGCCTGCTGAAAAGAAAACTAAAGGAGTAAGAATATATCTCTTTATCCCACATTTTTTCCACCTCTTCTTCCACCTCTAAGAAGTAGAGAATAACACATGTATTCCTTATTCAACCTTCCTTATTTCCGAATACAAAAAACCTCCCCTCAGTCTCCAGCTCAAACAATACCTAGCATGTAAAAATGGAGATGATGTTGATGATTCATCGGGTGGGAGGAGGATTGTCGGTAGATCCTAAGCGAGTCAGAAGTTCAACAAAGGATTGCCATTAGCAAAGCGATTAGGAGTCGAATCATAATATCAGTGCAAAGCACATCTGCGCACTCTACCTATAGAGTGCGTTCCCCACCTTGAAGCAAGTGTTGTGTTCACTTGTTGGGACATCGATCGTCTGTTGTAGCGGGAACTGCAGTAGAGTCTGCAGTAACCACTGGAGCCGCTCGATCTTGATTGTGCGGTTCGCATGATTTTGCACTTTTTATGAGTCTGTACCGTGCAAAATCATGCGAACCGCTCGATCAAGATCGAGCGGCTCAAGCGATTACTGCAGACACAACACCACAGCAGACGATCCTTTCTACACTTGCTGATTTCGTTCCTATAAAGATCAGGGAAATATGCGTGGAAAGCGGTTATTAGTAACCGAAAAGCAGAAAGCGCAAGTAGATAGTTGCCCTAGAGGGGCAGCCATCGTCCCCACCTGTTCATTGATGGGTTCCTCCCTCTCTCGCAGTTGATGATAACATGGCAAGTGGGGACGTTGATGTGCGACCATGCAACCAACTCTGCCCGTTAAGGAGCCATGAAGACGGATCCAGTCCCATCCATTGATCGTTTGAGTCCAAACATCCTCTCCCTCTCACTGCTCCTTTCCCTATGCAGCTCTCCCTCTCACTGCTCCTTTCCCTATGCAGCTCCATTATTGCTGTCCGTTTCCATCACATCCACGTCAAATCTTTCTCCCTCCGGATCGTTACCACCTCTTCCTGTCAAGTTGGTCCTTTTACCCGGAGTGTTATGGAGCACATATACAAAGTCCATGACGTACAATATCACATTATACAGATGTATTCAGATTCGGGGAGAAGAGAAGTGATAACGAGAGGATAGTGATTGATTGCGAAGACCAGAGAACATGCATGAACACCATTATTTTCTTCTTTTTCCTTCGACAAATTTTGAGGCATAAGGGTGATCATGTGAGATCTGTGAGAGCACGAGAGAAGTGATTCTTAACTATTAGATTCTGTCATCTCTCTCCCGATTGATTTTAAGAGGAGAGAGAAGAGTAGAATCTAATGGTCCAAATTCACTACTCTCATGTTCTCACAGATTTTGACTCTCACATGATCAACCATATATATAGGGAAAATTAAGTTGCCCTCGAGGGGGAGCTAACTTGGCTCCCCCGTCCCATTTTTCCTATATTTTTTTTATTTTCTTTTGAAAAATTCTTTCGTGGAAATTCATCACTATATCTCTATATTATATCATTCAAGTTTCATGGAAAACAGACTCCTACGGCCTCCATGTAAACAATCATTTTCTAACGGTCGCAGAATTATTGAAATCGACCCCATCTGGTGGAGGCCATAGGAGTCTCTGTTTCGCACAAAATTTGAATGGCATAAAATAGTGATATAATAATGAAAATCTACGAAACTTTTAAAAAATAAAAAATATGAGGAAAATGGGACCGGGGGAGGGGGGCAAGTTAGCTCCCCCGAGGGGGCAGCCCCGTTTTACCCATGTGTGTGTGTACACAATGTACACAAAGGCTGCCCCCGAGGGGGAGCTAACTTCACTCCGCACCCCATTTTTTCATTTTTTTTTGAAATTTCTTCCGTGGAATTTCATCACTATATCTCTATATTATGTCATTAAAATTTCGTGTGAAACATAGACTCTTATACCCTCCATCATGACAGTTATTTTTTAACGGTAACAGAATTGCTAAAACTGATCCCGTCTGGATGGACGTCGTAGGAGTCACTGTTTCACACGAAATTTTAATGACATAATATAGAGATATAGTAATGAAATTTCACGAAAGAAATTTAAAAAAAATAAAAAAAATAGGAAAAATAGGATGGAGGAGCCAAGTTAGCTCCCTCTAGGGGACATCCCCATTTAAACACCTATGGTACATACATACATACATACATATATGCATACACACACACACACACACACACACACACACACACACACACACACACACATATATATGAGATTTCCTTCCAATAGGACATATTCCTTCCTAAGTTCAGGAAGACCGATCATTTTTTTTGTAGAAAATACGATGACTTTAGTAGAATATGTATATAGTTTGTATTATAATATATGATTTTAATATTTATATTATAATGTGCACAAGTAGACAAAATAATTTAGCTCTATGTATGCCGATTACAGGAAAGAAAACTAACATGAGAAAAAATATTTTTTATGCTGGAAATTAGCGATGAATGGCATCGTTTACTATATAAAAAACTATGTATTCTTGAGTACAGTAATCCTTGTATAATTAAGTCGTGGTTATATGCCCGTACGTACATTTTCTCACTGTCGTCTCTTTTTGGGATATTTAAACTCCCATGGGGAAAACATATCTAGATTTTTTAAAAAAATGTTCAAGGGTGAGAATTAAATGATCATGTCCCTACTTATATGCAAAAGTCACAATGCCTACTTACATGTTGTATGCGGATTCTTCTCTTCCCTGCCTAGTTGATAATGTGTGTAATTGACCATCGTCCATTAGAAAAGAATTTTGATAAACAACGAACCAAATTCTATAGCTGTTCGATTTCTATTCCATTCAAGACAAGATGGATAAGATTGATTTTTATATGTATATTTTGTTTACATGTGTATGTACATGTGCAATTCGTGTGTGCCTTGTGAGTTCCAACTCGGGATTTCACCCTCCTTCATCTCAAAAAAAATGTGGGTGCCTACATATACAAAAGCATACACATATATAAGTGCACATAAATACGCACACATATATGAAATTTTTTTAGTAAGTCCTAACTTTATTAGGATTGTAACGAGCACCCTTTTCTTTACAAGTATTTATACTTATTTTGAGCAAAATATTTATTATTTTACTAATGTTATATCATATTCTTACTACTAATTACCATTTATGATCAATTGTAAAAAATAGAAAGGACATATGTAATATTGATAAAGTTACAATAATTTCGTATTAATTTAAGGTTTGTTTTTTATTTGAAAGCGGACGTTAATAGTAAGAATACGATATAACATTTGTAAATCAATATCTATTGTATTCAAATGATTGTAAAAGCTTGCAAAAATGAAGGTGCTCACTACAATACTAATGAACCTAGAGCTCATTGGAAAAGCCTTTTATACACACACTTGCATGCATATGTAGTCTCTCATCTACAACTATTTCATTCCACATAACTATTTTTGTCATCGATTGACTTTCTCATTTATCAAGTTTATATATTTATTGTGTCAAGCAATTATAGTGACGATTTATAATCTTGAGGGTAATTCCAAGTAGATGCACCTATACCTTCATGAAAGTACTTTACTCCATTAAAATACGCACGAGTATCAAACCTCTTTACCTACAATGGCAGTACTTGTACCATAAATGTATCTTGCGACGGAGGGTATCATGAGAAGATGGAGCCAGGAGGTGCTTGGGACATAAAGGGGAGGTGGGTGGAGGAGGAGGAAGAATGGATCAAATATGTAACGTCCCGGAGTATATCCCAGATCTGTTAATGGAGAAAACTGATGTTTGGTTCAGGATCAATTGCATTCATTGGCAACCATTCAAACTGCTTATGTCCAAGTTGTGAAGTAGTAATTTCTGCCACTTATAATCTACGAGGGTTGAGGTATTACAAAATCACCCATGGGCAAAAGTGCAGGAAGATAGGAAAATAGGTGTTATTGCAAAAAAAGATTCAGGTATAAATGTAACAGAAAAAAACTCGAAAGGACATGACAAGTGTAAAAATACATAGACAAAATTGTTTACATGTGGACTTTTCTAAATTAGTATTTTTTCTTATTTCTTACGATCAAGATACGGTCGACTTCAGCAAAAGTTTACGGGTCATGGTGTAATAACGAAGATTACATAACTACCACCTACCTAACTCTGATTACGTACGTGCAGTAAGCATGGACATAAAAATAGTTTAAATAAACAAGGATGTTATATAATAATAATAATAATAATAATAATAATAATAATAATAATAATAATAATAATAATAGGAAAGATCCCACGCCGGAAAGTACGTAAAATATGAAGGCGACATGTTGATTAGGAGGCCGACGAGTAGTGCGTCATCAGGTCACATAGTTAACACTTAACAGTGCAGAGAAGTGCATGTGCAATGGAATATGCCAATGCCAACTATCCGGATTTCCATTTGACGATTAAAACAAGTTTAGATGCAACGTAAGACACGACGTCTCGTCAGTGACAGATATTTCCTCGGCCAATACTCTGGTTTTGACCTCAGATCTTAACCCTTACCTCTCACATGCACATAATATCTATAGATAACTTTTAAAAGGATATATATATAATTACCACTTTTTTATTTTTTTGAAGAAAGCTTCCATGGATTTTCATAACGATATCCCACTAATATGTCATTCAAATTAGAAACAGAGACTCATATACCCTTCATCCAGAACAGGTAAATTACAGCAAATCTAATACCGTTATGATTACTTGTTCTGGATAGAAGGCATAGGAGTTTCTGTTTTTGACGAAATTTGAATGACGGCTGAAGCTTAACCAGGTTGGCTACCCCAAGACCCCTGCTGCAGGGATGCTTTCTTGTACCCACGGAGAGGAATATAGTTATGAAAATTCATGGAAGCATTTATCAAAAAAATTAAAAAAAAGTAGAAAAAAATGAAAATGGAGTATATAAGTTACTTACTCCATGGAGTAGGGTCCCTTTCCTCTATCTCTCTCTATGTGTGTGTGTGCGCGCGCAGGGACGGAGCCAAAACATTTTTAAGGAGGGGGCACACAGTTTTTAAAAAAATATGTCTATCAATTACTGTACAGTCATATTCATTATATAACAGTAATTGTTAGGGACAAATTATATCTATAGTTTTCACGTATATTTTTCATCAATTTTGAACTTATTTATTATATAAGAATAGTCAATTTTGAGCTTTTTTAATGCAACTATATCTTTTTATTCAATTTTACATAAATTGGTATCATATATGTTCCACGATGTAGGGATTTTTTTGTGAATGATATTTATACTTTTTAAAAAAAGTAAATTATATTCAAGTATTTTATTTATTTTGAATTCAGTACATAGTTTTTTAATTAATTACAAATAAACTACACTTGTTCCGAATTTGTATCAAATTAAATATATATTTTTTTATCAATAACAAGAAATAATAATATTTATTAACAAAAATACACCGATCAATAATATATGTGCATTTGATCACTTTACTTGATAATGAATAGAATAATAAATAATATACGAGACTTGACAATAAATGAATTTTTTTAAATTTTTATTTTTTTAGATTGCGAATTAAACCCCGTATATGAGATTGGATGAAAGATCGATTCATTCTATAGTCCGATTCTAAAAAATGGATAACCAATAAGATTAGGGTAGTCATTTATTATAAGTTGATCGAGTGAAGAAATATCCAATATAGGTTGATTTGAGGTAAAATTTTATGTTAAGAGGTATATTATCTACTGGTAAAAGTTATTGAATATTTTCTAAAGAAATGAGGGGAGCATATACGAATTTTACCCTCAAAAATTCCAAATGAAGTATTATAATTATGAAATATTATGATTATTTTTAGCTTAAAAAATCCCCGTGGAAAAATTACATATACATATATTACGCAATCTCAAAATTTAAGGGGGGCACTTGCCCCTCCTTGCCCCCCCTTGGATACGTCCTTGTGCGCGCGCGCGTGTGTGTAGGTAAAATGGGACGGCTCCATGCATGAGCTAACTTGGCTTCTATCATCCTATTTTTCTTATTTTTTATTTTTTTAAAAAAAAATCGTGAAAATTCATTACTATATCCCTATAGTATAACATTCAAGTTTCGTGCGAAACAGAGACTCATACGGCCTCTATCCAGACAACTATTTTTTAACGGTCGCAGAATTGTTGAAATCGATCCCGTATCCAGACAACTATTTTTTAACGGTCGCAGAATTGTTGAAATCGATCCCGTCTAGATAGAGGTCGTAGGAGTGTTTCTGTTTCGTACGAAACTTGAATGGCATAATATATGTATATATTTTAAAAAAATAAAAATAGGAAAAAATATAACGGAGGGAGTCAAGTTAGCTTCCCATTGGAGCTAACCCCATTTTACCCATATATATGGCATATCTCCTTTTAAAAGTTATCGATAGATATTACGTGCATGTGAGAGGTAAGGCCTAAAAATCTAGACAGGCATTGACATTATTGAGCTACATGTCTTTCTTCTTTTCACAGTATTCTCGAGTTGTGCTTAGATGAAGAATAATATCGATTAATTTGTGTAGTCATCTACGTACATGTCGACTTCATAATCATATGCGACAAATTTAAATAATAGCGTTCAACGTATCTTAACGATACATCTGGTTCAATTATTCATGTTCATGCCTATACCCCGCGAAGAAGTTTTTCCCATCTTAATCAAGAGGATGAAAAGTCAAATGTTTGACGTGTAATACTCTTAACTTCCCCTCACTAAGTCAGAGGTTGTTCCTCTACTTTACTCTTTTTCTATATAAGAATTGGAATTCTTCTTCAAACTTGTCCTAGAATGGGCATGGTCATGCATGATAGAAAGAAATTAACGAAAGAGGAAATTTGTCCAATAATCTCAAATAATGCCTTTAGGCATCCCATCCAAAGTGGTAAGAAGTTCATCAAAAGCAACCAAAAAATTCATCGATAGTTCGGGCAAGAATTGGACCTTACTAGGTAATTTACGTTAAGAAAAGGGGGGTTTTACTTAAATACTCATCTAAATTTGTATTTTTTGACACCGATGCTCGTATTTTGTATTAATAAAAATATCTCTATAAAGATATCTTGTTATAGCAATATCCTTGTGTTAGTATGTCGCTACCGATAGCGTTAAATTGTAACTTTTTTGAATAAGATAGTTATCGTCTTCTCTCACGATAACCTCCCATCCAACTCACCTTCGAGAGGGAGCACCTCTAACTTTTACGACGAAAAATGGCAAGAGGAAAGCTTTGGCGATGCAACATGGCAAGAGGGAGCCTCGAGAGTGATCTCACGGAAAGAGAGAGCTCCCTAGAGATTAATGCCTCACCTCTCGAATTCTTGTAGAAGCATCACATACCCCTATGTACAAACTCGATGGTAGAACTTTCTTTCCTCGCCCCCACTCATGAGCTCGAGGGCACCATCCTTGACAAGCTCGTGGCATGGGGAGGGGGCTACTAGGGTACATGGCATCCAAGGAGGTTGGGTTGAGAATGGATGGGAGTGGTGAAGAAGAAGGCTGCTAATTGTAGAATTTAGGAAAAATCAACTTGAAAATCTATGATTAGATTGATTTTTTAAGATGGTTAAAATATATCTATCATAGTACTCAATAGAAATGGCTCGTCATCAGGAATCCAAAATGCTTAAAATTTTCAATTTTGATAAGGTCATTTTAGTAGAAGATGATCAAGTCTGATTTTTTTAGTGGGAAAATTGAATCAGACTTGAATTTTGGATCGCTCAAGCCTTTTTAAGAGGGTATTTGGATGTTATTTGAGACCTACATTCCCATCTTCGTCCCATCATCCTCCATCTCCCTCTCTGTCAATTTAGAGGTTGAAGATAAAGCTATTTTACTTATCTCATCGTTTACGCATAGTTTCTTTATATTATTAGTTTGCTTACTCAAGAATATAGTATTTTACTTTTATAAGTTTGCATGCACTGGTATCGTGAGATGAGTAAAAACATCATTAGGGAAAAACATAAATGAACCTATGTGGTGGGATAACTTATGTTTTTCATCTTTACCTCATGTTGACGTATGTTTCTTGTTGTGGATGTACCATGGTTGATATCTAGGGAAGCAGAAATTTCATAATGATTTCAAACATTTAGGGCATGTTTGGTGGGGGAATAGGGATGGGAATAAGCTTTTATTCCACTTCCCCCTATTCCTCCTTGTCCATTCCCTTATTCCACTCCCTTATTGCCCTCTTCTCTTATTCCACCTCCTTTTCTGAGCTTTATGAAAAGAGGGTTCATTCCATCCAATTCCTTCCTGGGTTTGTAAGGAACATCGTGCAGTGTGGGTTCATGGTGATATCACAACAAGAAAACAATGTTTCTACTAGCACAAAGCAGTGGCCACTAGTGGTGAGTTTGTGCTATTATTATAAAATGTGACCACAATCCCACTACTAGTAGTCACATATGTAAATATCTGAGAACAAAACTCGGACGACCAATTTCACGCCTCATATGCGACCACCAGTAGTCCCTCATTTGTGCTCATATTTTCTAAAACAGAGCCTCATTTTGCCCCCCGTTCCAAACCCAACTCTCATTTCTCCCCTACCCTAGCGACCACGGCTCTTGCTCCCTCTGTCCTCCTTCCTCTATCATCGGTGATCCCCCTCCCCAATGACCCTCACCAAGCATCGATCATCCTACCCGGTGGTCTTCTCCGACACCTTCATCTCCCTCATGGGTGTTATCTCGTGTTCTCGGCCTCCACCTCCTTCTTCTCCCCTTGCAACTCTGGCCAAGAATTGGTCAACAACGAAAGAGGTATACTACCTTGGTATGCCTCTTGTATTTTAATTTTTTTAATCTATACATTTAGTTAATGATATGTTTATTATTTCTCGTATGTGTTATCTTTATTATGCAATGTATGTGTTTGATGAAATTCTTAGGAGAAACGGTAGATGCTTAATACATGTATCTATACGTAGTGATTCTATTTTTGTCTAATTCTTTTAGTAAATACACCCTTTTCCACCAAATTAATTAACACATAATGTTTGTGTGTGTTGGTGTGTGTATGAATGTGTGTATTGGTGTGTGTATGTGTGTGAGAGAGAGAGAGTGTGTGTGTCTGTGTGTCTGTGTGTGGTGGTGTGTACGTGTGTGTTGGTGTGTTGTGTGTGTGAGTTTGTTTTAAAGTGGGTGTGTGTTTATTGTTGTGTTTGTGTGTATGTGTGTGTGTGAGATAGATAGTCTATGTGTATGCGTGTGTGCGTATGTGTTAATATTTATGTGCTTCTTGATGAGGTTATAGATTGCTTCTTGATGTCGCATATCTACACCAAAATGATCTCTGGTTCGAGGCCTATCTCCTCAACCAAAGGGTGAAGCTACAAGAAACGTGGGGTGGCATGGAGATGGGGCTCTGACGAAGGGCGAAGGAGGGAGCCTTAACTCCTAGATCCATGGTGGATCTAGGGGGAACGGATGGATGAATCTATGGAGAAGATGTAAGGGATCGATTTGGGGTGATGGGTCAAATTAATGGAGGAGGGACAATGAATTGGCATGGAACTCAAGCTCCAAGTAATTACAGGTTTTTAATTTTAATGCTAAAGGATTGATTAACCCAAAAATTGAAGTACGGAAATTATTCTAGAACTAAAGATTTACCTAGGAACGGGAGACAAGGCCCCGACTTGATCAAAATCGAGGAGGTTGAACTAGCTGGCGGAGCTCCTCCGACAATGGAATGGATCACCCACTCCGACCGTTCCTCCTCGATGCAAATCCACTCGTTGGCTTGTTGTTACCAATTCCAAGAGAACTGGATGACCTAATGGGCTAAGAGCAACCTAAAGGGGATTAAACTTGGTGGCGGAGTTGGAGGAGCTTATTTGTAGGCTGAAAAATAGAGGGTCTTCGATCGAAGATGTTGGTTGAATCAAGGACGATCGATACGATCTTTAGCCTTGGCAGATATTAGGGAGACCTAATCTCTAGGAATCAAGCAGCGCGCCATGGTAGATGATGATGATTTTGAGAGGATAAATGGGAGAAGATCGGGGGTTCTGACAATTCGCGGCTTAAGGAAGAGAGAGGGGTCAGTTGACCCGAGTCAACAAGGACAACCTCTGGTTGCTCCACGTGTACCAATCAAAAAATTCCCTGAAAGAAAATCCTTATAAAATCAGAAATAAATAACAAATGATTTATTTATTAAAACATGAAAATGTTTATAATTTAATTAGTATTTTATACGAATTTTTATTTATTTTTTTGAGACGTTTTATTATGAGTAAATATTTACATGTAAAATATAGGTATGTATAAGTATTTTGACATTTTTATTTTTATTTTGAAATATATATTTTATTATTTTATACATGTTATATATTTTTGATTTATTTTAATACGCGTTCATATATTTTTATTGTATTTTTTGAGTTTGTAAGTACACTTAATTAATTATGTATACATACATTATAGGTATATAATATACAAGTATATCTTATCTATGTATTTGAATGTATTATTTATTTTTTATTTTATATTAGTGGTTTCATTTTATTGTAATTATGTACATATGTTTCAAATAATATTTACAATTTTATAAAAATAAAAGACTTTGAAAAATACAAAAAATAAATATATTGAATAAAATATAAAGGTATATTACACAATAGGGGCCCAAACCTAACTTTTGCATCTTAACTTCAAATTAAATGAAATCATTTCATTAAATATCTTATTAAAAGTTATATACAATTAAAATAATTTTTGTCCATTATGATACAGTATGGAGAAGATACATGTCTGTGATGTTTTTATTTTGACTTTTTATTTTGTGTGTCCCGAGGACATTGTGTATTATTTTTATGTGAAATAAATTTTGTATTTTTCTTTGTATTTCTATCTACAATATTCATGTAGATGATTATATTATTTGAGGTATAAAAATAATAATATAAAATAGGTGTCAAAAAGTAATTATAGATGAATTAAAAATTAGGGTTCAATGTATTTTATGTACATTTCATTTGCCCTATCTCCCCCTACTTTATTCCTTGTCGACCAAGTCATCGTGATGATTGGGTCTCAGGGTCTAGATCATTCAATACCTATGGTGTCTCATTTCTTTTTCTTTTTCTTTTTCTTTTCTTCCTTTATTATTTTATTTTATAATTAAATACATTAAATAAATAGTATTTTATACAATATTTTGTACAAGTTATATAGTGTTTATCTTGACAAATTAATGATATATACATGCATTTATCTAGGGATTTAAGGCCAAAATGAAAGCATAAAAGTGATGATTTGGAGATTCATCACCCCCCTATACTGTCTTTGTTGGTCTCTACCAAACACTTGTTCTTATATGTACAGAAACGAAAATAAAGAAAAAAAAGAAATACCTTGGATTGATTTTGAATTTTAAACTTGTCTTCACAACATTCAAATTTGGATCTCAGTCGGACCTTTGGATTTTTAGTTTGGTTGGAACCTGGTTTGGATACCATACTAGAACACAATAGCCTCCAAGAACCACGAAACTCTGCCCAAGTCTCCTCAAAAGCCAGGTCAGAACAAGTCGATGTCATACGTAGTCCCTTATGATTATGAGTTTATCTTGTACAATGTGTATGATATATAGCTACTCTCGGCAGAAGCGGTGAAAGTCGGGCTTCTCCAATATGATGACCTGATGACACGAAAAACCTGAGCGACTAAGGTAATCAGGTGTATCTAAGATGGTCGTTGCGACCTCGGTCACTCAGACGTGTCAATCAAGAAAAATTGAACCACTAATAGAAATAAAATCAATCAAACAAGGCAAGATAGCGGTCCAGCTATGAGTTTAACCTGGTATAGCTCCCAGGGTCGAACTCGAGGAGCACGGGTTGGCCAAAGGCCTACGAAGTAGTAAAAAAATGAAATAAAATAAAGACACAATGTTTTTAATGATTTTTAATGATTTTTATATTTTTTTGGATTTTTAATATGTGAAGAAAACAAAAGAACACAAAAACAAGCACACTTTAGCTAATTATTTAATGTATCAAAAATCAAGCAAAAATTCAAATAAAAATATTTTTATGTTTTTAATGTTTTTAGTGTTTTTGGTGAATTTTTGGAATTTTTAGGAAGTGTATTTTATTTTCTAAAAATCAAACAGTAGCAAAGAAACAAGGTACTGTCCAGCAAGACCCAAAAGCCCTAGATAAAATATCTAAGGACCTCAAAAGGGTCTGGAGGTATTTTTCCTGTATACTAGATAAAACAAGGAAAATTTGAGTACCAAAATTATTGTTTTTGGATTTTTAGATTATTTACTGTAATTTTTATGGGTTTTTAGATGTTTTTAAGTTTTTATGGTTTTTAATCAGTGAAAAATAGCCAAAATTGGCTAGAAAATCAAGAAACACAAAATAAACAGTACCTAATTTTTATAGAATTTTTGAGGGTGTTTTTATATTTTTTTGGGGTTTTTAAAACTAGACAGTGGCTGAAATGATGGTTTTTGAATTTTTAAAAATAACAAATAAACTCAAAAATGTCCTAAAAAATTCTCAAAAATCCTACAACATGGCAGGAGCCATGTATCAAATTTTCATCGAATTTGGAGGTGATTTGATATTTTATTCAAAAATCACAAGAGGGCACTGTGCATAGGGACTGAAGTGCAAATACCCTAAGTTCTGGGGGTCCAGGTGCAAAATACCCAGCAACGCACGCGCGCGGCGCGTGCCTGGGGCACTCAGGGACCTCTTTGTAAAGAAAATAAGGTCCGGGGACTACTTGGTAACACGTACCAAAAGTCCAGGGACCTCGGATGCAATTTACCCTAAAATAAGCGCACATGCGCAATTAAAACATTCACAGGGGCATGGATGCAAATACACAAAAGATTTCATTCATTTCTAAACATCCAGAACTACAGGGAATATATTGCAAATAACCCAAACATACACGTGACGAAGCACGTGGCTCACACAAACAGGGGCATAAATGCAAATAAACTAAAGTATGAGGTCCAATGTGCAAATAACCCAACGTAAATAAAGTACGCAAAATATTTACAGGATTGGAACTAAAAGCATAAACTAAGAGGGGGCCTAAGATAAATTACCCCTTATTTAACGTCGAGGGCCGGATGGTTGACGCGTGGCTGATCTGACGGCTGAGGACGAAGGCGCCTTTAACCCTTGAGAAGCCTGGCCGGATCGACGTCTGAGAGCGAGGCACGTGGCAGATCTGACGGCTACGGGTGGCTGGTGCCTCTCTCTCTCTGCTCTGACGGTCAAGATCAATCCTCTGGATGATCGGACGGTGACTGCAGCTCCGTGGATGGATGGACCAGATTAAAACTGGAGCGCCGAGGTCGATCTGACGGTCGGCGAGGATCCTGGAAGAACAAGTCGCCGGCGACTTTCGCCGGCCTCGTGCGTGCGCGGTGGTCCTCGTCTGCCGCTCCTGGAGATCGGAGAAGCTCCGCAATGAAGTTCCGCGGCTGATGGTGGGCTCCGATGACCCAGCCGAGCCCTAGAGGGGCTCCGACGAGGTCGGCGGAGGAGAGCTCCTGGCCTGGAAGACTCGAGCCTTCAGATGGGCTCGCACTGACCTGCAAATGGAACCAGGAGATTCGCGGGTCGAGGGCAAAGTGCCTCGACCCGGTTAGGCGTCGTGGAGGTGACCGGTGGGGCGAGATGGGCGAGCTCCGGCGAAGCGACGGACGGTAGAGCTCGAACCCCAGCTCCTGTGCGAGCTGGGTTGAACGGAGGGGCGGAGAAGGTGCGTGGAGAGCAGGCGAAGGTGAATATGGATTCCGATGATCGAGGGGATGCGTGAGGTGGTCGGAATCGACGGAACAAGGCGGCGGAGCGATTTGGGGGTACTCTAAAATTAACGGAAAGGAAAAGCTACCGGAGCTACCTGGGTGGTCGAGGAGACTATGCTGGAGCTGAGGTAGCTCCTGGTCGTGGCCTCAAGGGTTGTCTCGGCCCGAGGCTCGAGCTCCTGCTCTGGGCGGAGCACGGCGGTGCTGACTCGCCGGATCAGTGGTATCCAGCCCCTCTCCTCGCTGCGACGGCACCTGGAGCGAGATGTCACTCACGCTCGGGCACTGGAGCTCACTGGGGGTGGAACGGATTAGCCAAAGATACCGATTGAGGGTGGCGGAGCTCGAGATATATATGGGTGCAGACCCGACTAAGGCCGGTCGGGTAGGGCAACATGGAGCGCGGACCCCGATGCAATCCCCCGGACGTTGGTCTCGGATGCAAGAAGAAGGATTAGGACCCGGGGTTTGCGCAAATGGCGGGCGGATCGAGCGCAGAAAAAGAGGAGAAAACGGGTCGGGCGCGAGATCCGCTGGAGAAGACGGTCCGCGAAGGGAGTTGACCGGAGGTCAACATCTCCGTGGGCCAATGAGGTGCTGCCACGTATTTTATTTTTGTTTATTTATTTTAGGCTAGATAACGGCGGAATTAGCAAAAACTTAAAACACAAAATATTTTTATTTTATTTTTTTCTATTTTTTGGTGATTTTTAATTAATTTTTGGAAATAAAAATGAGGTATTTAAACTATGTAGCTATATATAGGTATATATACAATATGTAGGTTTTTAATTTTTGATTTTTAATTATTATTTATATACAATTTTATCCTTATTTTATATTTTATTTATTTATAGAATAAAATGAGGAATAAAAGGGTATTTGTATTTGGTTTTTATTATTTATAAACATAGGTGAAATAAATAGATATATACAATTATATACATGGCATATGTACAATATATTTTTGTATTTTTAATTTTGTAATTTTTATTTGATTTTTTTTATTCTTTTCATTTTATTTATTTACAATATATAACATAGAATATTTACAAAAAGTTTAGAAAATAATTTTATTTATTTATAGGGTTGAATAAATATAGAAGTATGGTCTATGTACATGGTGAAAGGGCATTTTTTCGATCTTTTTGATTTTTAGCTTTTTATTTTGTTTTTATATTTTATAAATATATACAAATATGTACAAGCATATTTTTGGGTGAGGAAAATATAAACTTATTTATTTACAAATATTTACACATGAGCCCCTATCTCCCTCTACTTTGGCTTTTATGCGGTCAGGCCCATGCTGAGCCCTCCCTTGGGTTAGGTTGCTCAATATTTATTCTAAATATTTCCCTCTTTTTCTTTTTCATCTTTATTCTTTTATTTTTGCACAAAAACATGCTAATTATAGGATTTTACACAATGCATGCTTTTGCTAATTATTCCTATTTACAAGTATCTACATGCATTTGCATAGGTTTTTGTAGCTAAAATATAAGAATAAAGAGTGATGAATGGGTATTCATCACCCCCTATACTATACTTTGCTAGTCCCTTAGCAAACACTTATTTGAAAAAGAAGTGAAAAAGAAAGAAAAAGAAAAAGAGGATGTACATGGATCAAGGTTGATTATTAAACTTGCCTTCATTAAATTGAGGTATGGAGCTCAATCAGATCTTTGGATTATTAATGTGTTGGAACCTTATTTAGACTTAAGCTTAAAACCTAACAGCCTCTAAGTTCCACCAATCTATAACCAAGACTCCTCAATGCTCCAGATCAGAACAAGTCATCAATCACAAACCCTGAAGACCATGAATCTTTCCTTGTCCTGTGAATGTGAAGTCTAAGCTCTCCACCTCAGAAATGGCAACTTGACAACCCTCCCTAACAAGGTAACTCTATGACCTCAATCTGGCCACTCTTTCCTCGAGGAGCGGGGTATTCCCTTCTAAGTTCAAGTACAACCAGCTCAAGAAGAGGGGGAAGAAGAGAATGGGTCAAGGCCAGTGTAGCCAAGTACCCTGGGGAGCTTGACCAGTGTAGCCAAGTCTCCCTGCTGCAAGCTACAACAGGTGAATCATGAAACCAAGCTTTGCTTATTGCACTTATATACATACTCCGGTGGGATTATCATTTTCTCTCAGACCCACCACTTTTTTGGAGTTCTTTTCTTTTTGCACATTTTTTTTCAAGTGCATCTATGCAACATGTACATGTGCAGCATATATACAAGGAGTTTTTCCTCTTGAGCCAGTAGACTATCCCTCTTTTGAAGCTTTATTGCAACCCACAACTCCCGTCGTTAGACCTCATGGCAACCAGACCAAGTTGAGACGCACTTCCTTCACTATAAGAAGAAGAGAGGTTCCGCCTAGAAGTACTACCCTCATATGCTACCCCAAGTCAAGGAAGACTGCCTCCTCACCACCTCATCCATAGAGAGCTCGGTGCATAGTGCGGGTGTCCAAGTAAAGCCATAATCTATATGAGTCATGTGTTGTTGTTAAATGCTCTACTTAGGCTCATTGAGATGACATGTGATCATAGCCTAGTGGACTCAAAGAATTAAGTCACCATGGACCTGAAAAGCCTTAAACCTAAGCCCTATAAGGTTCCTCTTATAATTAGGTGGATTAAGATCTTAATCAAGCTCCATTTCTCAATTTGATTCCAGGCTAGTTTAAATGTCAACTATCATCCAAAAAAACTATATACATATGTCTAAAAAGATGCTTATTTACACAATATTTTACAAACATGCAAAATTTTTGAAAAATGTTTTGAAATCATGGATGGATGATGCATGAAGTGCAAGTTTTGCAAAAAGATATTTACACACATTTACACAAGATTTTTGCAAACTTTTGATTTTCAAAACATTTTGGAAAAATTTTGTACTATATACATAATTTTGATACAAAAATATTTACACAAGCTTTACACAAAAGATTTTTGAAATCATTTTTACAAAAATAATTTGTACACTAGCTATGTATGTGCAAATAAAAGAAGATTATGAACATGAAAAATTTTAATTTTTGTGGTTTTTAGCCATTTTTATTTATTAACCCCCTCACACAAAGTACGAGTTATGGCTAAAGTATATATGAAATATATACACACCCCCCTATACTTAGCTCGAACGATGTCCTCAGAGTCAAGAGCGAAGAAGAAGACATAACTCGTGCTATGTATAGGGAAGTGAAAAGAAAGGCTATGCAAAAGGGAAATGAAAAGTCAAGAGGGACTCAGGTCTCCCCCCTATACTTAGGATCAAGTAATCCTAAGTATAGCAGGCTGTATACTAAGGGAAAACCTGAGTGCAGGATGTACAGGGTCGACCCCCCCTATACTTAGGGTGAAATATCCCTAAGTATAGGCAGCAAAACAGGGGTAGACAGAAACAAAAGCAATACCCAAAAGGTCTCACATCCCCCCTATACTTAGGGTAAAGTGCACCCTAAGTATAGCATAATCACAAGATGGAGAAAGGGATGTGGGACTAAAGAATGTGATGATATGGACATCTGGATCTATATATAGCGGAAGATCAGTGAAACTCAGGCGTGAGATGCATTAGATGTGAGTCAAAGACCACATCTCACGCAAAATGAATAGGGGCAATATCAACGACCTGCGGCTCATGATCTAGAAATGGCTTGAGCCGCTGGCCGTTCACTTGGAAGGTACTCTCAGAAGACAACTCAGATATGTCGATGCTACCGTTGTCGTGTACCTTCCTAACCAGATAAGGTCCTTTCCATTTGCTCTGTAGCTTCCCTGGGAATAATCTAAGCCTCGCATCAAACAGCCATACTCTCTGTCCAATCTCAAAATGCTTGTGGCTGATATGAGAATCATGCCACTCCTTGACTTTCTCCTTATAATGTAGGCTGCTTGAGAAAGCTGCATCTCTAAGCTCCTCCAGGGCAGCTAGCTCTGCCCTCCTCTGGTCTCCCATACCATCTGGATCCATGATAATATCTGTGACTGCCCAAAGTGACTTGTGCCTCAGCTCAACAGGTAAATGGCATGGCTTGCCGTATACGAGGCGAAAGGGAGATGTGCCCAAAGGTGTCTTGAAAGACGTCCTATATGCCCACAAGACCGAGTCCAAAAGCTGTGACCAATCCTTCCGGTCAGGGCGGACGACTTTCTGCAGAATAGTCTTGATCTCCCTATTCGACACTTCGGCTAGACCGTTCGTCTGTGGATGGTAAGGTGTAGCAACACGGTGGTCTATGCCGAACTCGCTAGCAAGTGCCTTCACCTGGTCGTTGATGAAGTGAGATCCCCCATCAGAAATCAGAACTCGTGGAACCCCGAACCGCGTGATGATGTGCTTCCTCAAAAATCTGCAAACTGTCCTCGCATCAGCGGCTCGGGCGGGGATAGCCTCCACCCAACGACTCACATAATCAACGGCCAACAGAATGTACTCAAATCCCTGACTCTTAGGGAATGGACCCATGAAATCGATGCCCCATGCGTCAAAAACCTCACAGAAGTGAATGGGCTGCATCGGCATCATATCATGCTGTCCACAAGTGCCCATCCTCTGACAGTCAGTACACCTCTTCACGAACTCATCCGAGTCCTTGAAGAGGGTAGGCCACCACAAGCCGGATTGGAGCACTTTCTATGCCGTTCTCCTCCCAGAATGATGTCCCCCTGCCTCAAGCTTGTGGCAGTAAGTGAGGATGCTATGGTGTTCCTCCTGAGGAATACACCGACACCAGACGCTATCCCCTCCTTCGTGGTAAAGGATGGGATCCTCCCAGTGGTAGGACTTGGCCTTCGCAAGGAAGGTCTCAAGCCTCTGCCTGGGCCAATCTTGTGGGACTTTCCCAGCAACGAGAAAGTTCACAATATCGGCATACCATGGGAGTGAGGCGATAGCAAGGATCGCCTCATCTGGGAAGGTATCTCGAATAGGGTCAATCTGCTCAGAATCCTCAGGCTGCTCTAGTCGGGAGAGATAATCCGCCACCACATTCTTGACTCCAGGCTTATCCTTTATCTCAATGTCGAACTCCTGGAGTAGAAGGATCCATCTAGTCAGTCTGGCCTTGGCATCCTTCTTTGCCATGAGGTACCTGATGGCGGTGTGATCTGTAAACAAAGTCACTCTAGATCCGATGATATATGATCTGAACTTATCCAGGGCGAACACTACTGCTAGCATCTCCTTCTCTGTGACTGTATAATTCCGCTGGGCGGAATCCAATGTGCGGCTAGCATAGTGTATAGCAAATGGCACTCCATCCCTCCTCTGTCCCAGCACTGCCCCCACGGCAAAATCGGAGGCATCCGTCATGATCTCGAATGGGAGAGACCAATCAGGCGGCTGGAGGACAGGAGCCTCAATGACACACTGTTGGAGAGTCGCGAATGACGAAAGACACTTGTCATCGACAAGGAACTCGGTGTCTTTCGTCAAGAGGTCAGTCAACGGTCGGGCAATCCTGCTGAAATCGTGAATAAATCTCCTATAAAATCCAACGTGCCCCAGAAATGACCGTAGCTACCTCAGATTGGACGGCGGTGCGAGTTTCCTAATGACATCAACCTTGGCTGGATCAACCTCCATGCCCCTGTTGGAGATGATATGGCCAAGCACCGTCCCTTGAGTCACCATGAAGTGACTCTTCTCCCAAGATAGCACCAAATGATACTCAATACATCGCTGGAGTACTCGATCTAGGCAGTCAAGACAAGAATCGAATCTGTCGCCGTAGATCGAGAAATCATCCATGAAGACCTCCAAACATTCCCCTACCATGTCCGAAAAGATCGACAGCATGCACCTCTGAAAAGTCGCAGGGGCATTGCATAGCCCAAATGGCATGCGTCGAAAAGCATATGTGCCGAAGGGACAGGTAAAGGTGGTCTTCTCCTGGTCCTCAAGAGCGATGGCCACTTGGTTGTAGCCCGAGTACCCATCCAGGAAGCAATAATGGTTCTTCCCTGGCAGTCTCTCAATGATCTGGTCAATAAAAGGCAGGGGGAAATGGTCCTTCTTGGTGGCTTGGTTGAGTCTCCTGTAGTCAACACAAACCCTCCAAGAGGTGGGTACCCGTGTAGCGATCTCCTCTCCCGACTCACTGATCACAGTCGTGATGCCCGTCTTCTTGGGCACCACATGCAAGGGGCTAACCCACTTGGAGTCGGAAATGGGATAAATAAAATCTGCACTCCACCATTTCGATATTTCCTTCATCACAACCTCTCTCAGGTTGGGGTTAAGACGCCGTTGGAACTCACGCGACGGCTTTGCCCCATCCTCGAGATAGATATGGTGGGAGCACACTGATGGACTAATCCCATGGAGATCTGCTACGCTCCATCCGATCGCCTTGCGGTTCTTTTCAAGAACCCCCATCAAACGGGATTCCTGCTCTCCAGTCAACTCGGCGGAGATGATGACTGGGTACATCTCTGGCTCGCCCGCAAGGAATCGATACTTCAGCGAAGTAGGGAGCGGCTTCAGCTCTGGAATGCTGGGTGCCGGCAAATCTGGCTGCGGAAGAAACTGAGTGAAAGCTGCAAGGTCGGCCAAATCTGCCTGGGAAAGTGAAAGCGTACTCTCGCAAACTGGATCGGGGGAAGGCGGCTCAACTGCACTGTCTCTGGTCTGCTCTGCCTCTACCTCCTCCTCATCTGTAGGCTCAGGTGGAATCAGGTCTGGCATCTGATCATCACAATCGGCCCAATCAGACTCTGAATCCGAGGGATCTGTATCAACCGTGGTGGCATCAGTACCACCGGAAAACAAGGTGGCCTCAGCACCACCATCACTAAACATCGTGCTGCGATCAAGGACCGGCTCTGCTTCCTCAATGGTATCCTGAACCAGGTCTGTGCTCTCCAGACTCTCCTCTGCTGTCGTCTCTGCATCAGTTGTATCTGAAAGTGAGAGGGTGGTCTGTGTCTCAAGATCTGCCCAAGCTGCCTCATCATCTGTGATCACAAAATCACAGTCCTGGTGGATGTCTGGCTCTGCGTCTATCAGCTGCTCTGAGTCTGTACTCGCATCTGAGCGGGCTCTGAATCTAGCTCTGTAGTCCTCGACCGTCTCTATTTGTATACTCTCGCCCTGGACGCGAAAGTACACCTTCCCGCTATCGTGATCAGTCACCGCCTTGGTTGTGGCCAAGAACGGACGACCAAGGATGATGGGGTTATCAGCCACTGACTCAGGGATCTCCATGTCCAACACTACGAAGTCCACGGGGAATTTCAGGCCCTGAATCGTGACGATAACGTCTCGTAATAACCCCTTCGGCCTCTTGACAGATCGATCAGCGAACTGAAGGACTGTCCTGCTCTGTCGAAGAGTGCCCAACTCGAAGCGGTCGAGAAGGGCTGCCGGAAGAAGGTTGATCGACGATCCGCTATCTAGAAGAGTACGGTCGAACCTCTGCTCACTAATCTGGCATCTGACATACGGGGCCCCTGAATCTGGCCTCTTGGCTGGCAGTCGGTTCTGGATCGCAAAGCACGTGGCTTTCGTCAGCACATGTATCTCTGAAGTGTGGTTCCTCCTCCTCCTCCTGACTGTAGTCCTCTCTCTCAAAGATCGCTGGAGAAGGGGGATGTGATGCAAAGCCTCCTGGAGGGTCAGCTGGATGTGGAATCGATCAATCATGCTCTGGCTGAACTCCTCAAGCTCTCTCTTTTTTGGATCATTTTTCTTCCCCTTCCCCATCTGAAGGGCTCGAGGGAAGGGGATCACTGGGTCCTTCTCAGATGAAGGACTAGGAAAAGGTCTAGACGGTTCAAGGACCGGATCCACACATACATCATGCACCACAGTGGGACCAGAAGAAAGTAAACCTTTTCCTTTATTCACAACAGAGTTCTGAGATACAGGAATACGAGGAAAAACATCATCTCTATCTGTACAAACACCGGTGGCCTCAGTACCACCACGGGCTGGCTCTGCTGCTGCTGCTGGTAGACGTCGTGCGGCATCAGTACCGTGGGCTGGCTCGGCTGAATGGGTGGCATCAGTACCACCTCCTAGATCTGGTGAAGCGGTGGCCTCAGTACCGCCGGTGGGATCAGCATCCTTGGTGGCCTCAGTGCCACCGTCATCGTCTGGAGCGGCCTCAGTACCGCTCTCCTCCTCCTCCTGTGGTGCCTCGGGATGAAGCTCAGATGAGGCGCCGCCGCCTGCTGGGGTCCTACCGCTCCTAAGTGTGACAAAATCAGCATCAAATAGATCCGAAGATGTATCATCAAATGGGTCACTAGGAGTGGCTAACTCAGTATGTACTGCCTGCTCAGATTTCCTCTTGAGGTTGTTCGGATTCGGCTCGATCTGGGCTGGTATGGCGGCCTTCCCTCTCACCAGGTCCCGCATCTCCTGGCAGAACTCGTCCATCTCCCGTCTGAATGTTGCCTGCTGGTCCGTGAGGAGGCGGGCGATGTCATCCAAAGCGGGGCTCTCGTGGGAGCCCGACGAGTGGCCTCTCTGTGGGTGAGGCTGCTGGAACTGCTGTGGCTGGTGCTGGTAAGAGGGATATGAAGGAGGGTGCTGCTGCTGATATCCAGGGTGAGCATGCTGCTCACGTCTCCATGACTGTCCCTGCTGCTGATAGGGACGCGGACCGAAGGATGACTGGTGCTGCTGATATGCTGGGGGCTGCTGCTGCGGCTGGTGCTGGTCTCTCTGCTGGGAGTACTGCCCTCCCTGTCCTGACGGCTGCTGCTGGGGCTGGGTACCACCACTCCCCCACCTGAATCCGGGATGGTCTCGTCGGATCCCAGGCTGGGGGCGGTCGTACCAAATCCCGTTGACATCCATCAACGGCTCGGCATCGTAGGGGGCTGGCGGGAGTACTGCCATAGGTTGGTCCGGCTGGTAGACCACCATCTGCATCTCTGGAGATGGTGGGAACTGGTAGGTGGGCTGCGGCTGCTGGTACGGCTCCGCCTGTACAAGATGGACCTGTCTAGGCTGCACGTGGGTGCTGGAGCGCTGGGACGAGCTGCTGCTGCTGCCGGCGTCGCCTCGCGACTGAAGACGGGGCTGAGAAGCCGTCTGTGCCTCCTGGAGACACATGAGCTGTGTCTTCATGTCGCTCAGAACCTGTGCCATCTGCTCCATCTGCGTGATACCCTGGCACTGCTTCTTCTCTATCAGCTCCATGTGGTCCAGCTTCTCGCTGATAATGCCCATGTCCGCAGCTGATGACTCTGCCTGTGCTGCTGCGGCTGCTGACGAACTGGATGGACCTGCATCTACCCGTGCTATCCGCTGGTACTGCACGGGTCCTGGCTGATGTAGCTGGGTCTTCTGAGTATACAACCTGGTCTGAGACATCACGATGTAGTTCTCAGCCATCTCCTCGAAGATGGCCCAGACCTGGTCGTGGTCCTTGGCGAAGTAGGACCCGCCGCAAGAAGCATTCACCAGGCCCTGTAGCTCTGGTGTCAACCCGCTAAAGAAGCTCTGCACAAGGTTCGGCTTCGTGATGTCGTGGTGCAGGCATCTGTCCAGAAGCTCTCGGAACCTCTCCCATGCCTCGTGAAACTGCTCGTTGGGGAACATGGAGAAGTTGCTGATCAGGGCCCTCGCTGCATTCGTCCGCCCGAGTGGATAGTACTTGTTCAAGTACTCGGTGCGGAGCTGCTCCCAGGTATAGACAAACCTCCCAAGATGCTTCAGCCAGGTGGCTGCTCTATCTGCCAGTGAAAACGAGAAGGCTATCATCCGGATCGTGTCCTGGTCCACATGCCGGTCGTGGACAGTACTGCAGATCATCAGAAACTCCTGGAGGTGGAGGTGGGGCTCCTCGGTGGCAAGTCCGTGGAAGCGGGGTAGCATCTGCAGGGTGTTCGGGGGGAACTTGAAGTCCCCCACGATCGTCGGTACCACCACCCAGTGATGCATCAGAGTAGATCCGGGATTGTGTAAATCCCGCATTGGTCGTGGTGGTCCTCCTGCTCCTGCGGCTGTTGCCGCTGTGGCGGCGGCCGCGGCTGCTGCTGCTGCGGCTCGTGCCTGTGCATCATTGGGCTCCTCGGGCTCGCTCTGCTGGTCTCGCTCTGCTCGGAGTCTCTCCAACTCTCTCCTCATCTCAATCATAAATACTCCCTGATCGCGGAGCTGCTGCTGGACTGTATTGAGTGACGCAATCAGGGTGGAGTTGATCGCTCCCTGGTCTAGTACAATATGCTCTGGCTGACGGGAGTGATCGTCTGAACTGCCGGCTCCGGCCATGTCGACGTCTGCAAAATCAAACGAGCCCAACTCAGGTGCTGTCAAATGTATCAATCTCTCCTCGGGCTCGTATCTCTCAGGTAGATCAGAAAGGGGGTCGAGGGGGAACAGGGTGGAGTCGTACTCGGGCTCGGAGAGCGGGTCTGAGCTCTCGCGAGCCAACCTAGATGATGAGGTAGATGCGCCCGAAAGCGGTGCGGCCAGAGGCTGCCTAAGAGACCGTCTACCCATCATCTCGATCTGGCGAGTAAGGCGGATGAGATCTGAAAAAATTATGATCAGAAAACAAACCCCCGGTTCACCAACGCAACGCGAGCTGAAGACCGTGAAAGTTCGGTCAAATTATCTTGTCGATTTTATTTTGGTGAACAAACAGAATATCAGAGCGCTTACGTGACCTGTTGGGATATCCGATGCTAACTGATGAATCCACGTTTCATCATCTTTATTCTATCATTTTGGCCTTAAAAACCCTAGCAAATGCGTGTAAATAGCATTAATTCATGCATTTTAGCATTCATGTATATGTGTGTAAATATTGTATAAAATGTGGTTTTTAAAGCCAAAATTATAGAATAAAGAAAAGAAAAGAAAAACAATAAAATATTGTAAATATTTTATGACCCGAAACCCCGAGACCTAGGCATCTTGATGAATAGGTCGACAAGGAATAAAGTAGGGGGAGATAAGGGCCAAAATACAGACCAAATACCTATAATTATTAATTCATTCTTTATTCATTTTGGGACCTATTTTTGGTTCCACTTTTTATACCTCAAACAAAGAAACTTTGTACATGAAAGTTGTAGATAATTTTATAAAGAAAAATACAAAATTGATTTCACAAGAAAATATTGTACAAATAAAAAGTTATGGTCTGAATAAGAATCCAGAATCCCAACTTCCCAGACCCGTATCTCACAAATAAAAACTCCAAATGTAGCGTACTCACCTTTAATTGTATATAGAAGAAAATAAGCTAATTAATGGTGGTGGTTTCGCATTTGGCGGAGCTACGGTTTGAAAGTTGACTTTTGGACCCCTATTGTATACATGTACATATTAAAATATTCAATTTATTATTTATTTATTATTTTTATAATTTTATATTTTTATAATGTTGTAAATAATACTTTTAATAATTATGTGCATTAAAATCAGAATAAAAACATAAATAAAATACAAATAAAAATACTTGTATATATTCAATACATAGATACATACCTATACATATCCCTATACAAAACATGTTTGTATTTTATTAAATATACAAAATAAATCAGAAAAATAAAATAAAAATATATTTGTGTATATAAAAGTATTTTATAATTTTAGAAAATAAAAACCAAAATAAAATAAATTAAAAATACCAAAATAAAAATAAAATACTTAAATATATAGATATAGATACCTATAGGGGTATAAATGCAAACTTGTAAAAATAAGTCTCATAAAAATAAATAAAAATCACCATAAAATAATTTATAAAAAAATAAACATTTTTTATTTTATAACCAAAATATAAATAAATCATTTTCTATTTTTTATTGCATTTCTAAGCATTTTTGCCAAGGTTTTTTCTGGTTGGTCCACGTGGACCAACCAGAGCTCTTCCTTGGTTGACCTCGGTCAACTCTCTGACCGAGGTCTGGCTATTGTCAGACTGCATTTTCCTTGGACTTCGCGGATTTTTCCAGGCCAAATCTTTCACCGATTGGCCTCGGTCTCTTCTGCAAAGTTGTTGCCCTACCATCCAGCTATCACGCCCTAGGCTTAGATGCGACATTTGACCGTCGATTCGCGAGCCACGCGCCCTCGAAGTTCGCCCGTCGACCATGTTTCAAAAACCACCCATTCCCTCCATTTTCAGCTTGAACCCCTTTTGGTCCCTGTTTGAGCCTCTTCTTCCACCTCCGGATCGACGTCGGTGACAGGGACGCCTCCAGCTGGGCTAGGAGCGCTCAGGCGAGGACCGAGGAGGTCTCCAACCCCTCATCTCCGGCCTTGGCCGTCGAGGTACCAATCTCAGGTTTTTTTAAAACCTTGAGGTCCGTTTCTATCATTCTTTCTTGCATTTTCTTAGTTAGTATAACCTTAGGATAAGATTCGCACATTCCATTTCAATCCAGATCCCTTCCTTCACCAAATTCACCCCTCGCCGGAGCTTGCTCCGGCGAGCGCCTACCTACGCCCATCACTCCGCCTCCATCTCGTTTCCACCATCCCGCGGGGTCGGGGCACTTTACCCCCGACCCTATCACTTCGTCCTTGCAGGTTCAGGAGTTGAAGAGCGCACCTGGGGTCATTTTGAAGGTCGACCGAGGACCTCGGAGCTTCACAGCTCCGCCAGGCTCGCACGGCCACTCCGGACGTCGCCGGAGCATTTTGAGACCCTTAGTACCTTGGCGAACCTTGCAGGGAGCCTCCGGACAATTTTGTAGCTTCACAGCGAGTCGGAAGGGGCGGGGATCACCGGGAGAAGTTCGCTGCGGCGGGGCTTCGTCCCAGTTCTTCGTCGCCCTCTTTCAACCGTTCGATCAAGTCCGGCTGTCCAGGAGCACAGCTGCCGTCGGATGATGCACAGTCTCGACCGTTGATCGGCCTTAGCCGATCTAATCAAGACCGTCCGAGCCCAAGGGGCATCGCGCGTCCGCGGCGCGACACGTGGCTTAAGTGACTTACCAACCGCCGTCGGATCCGCCCAGTGCTTGGGAATTTTGCGAGTAAACCCTGTCTTATTTTTGTATTTTATAATAGTACCTAAATCTTTCATCTGCTGTTCAAAGTTTTTCGCAAATTTTGCATATCAGCCCGTGTACGTTTGTTTAATTGCGAAGAGACCCCTGCCAGGCGCGCGTGCATGTCACGTGCGCCCTGGCGTTTTTGCAAGTTCAGACTCATGCATTTGTTCATTGTTATTTAGTCTAGCAAAGTTTTTGTTCAGTTATTAAATTTCTGGAATATTTGCGTAGAGGCCCCCTCATTTCTTGATAATTACATAAACGCCCCCACCAGGCGCGTGCTATGCGCGTGTGTCGTGGCTATTTTGCAGGGAAGGGCCCACAACTTTGAGTATTTATGTCTGGTCCATTAAGTTGATGCTTGCATATTATAATTCCTGGACAAATTTCATTTTAGCCCTCACATTTATCGCATATTACACAAATGCCCCTAGCTTACATGTAGTTTCTTGCTGTCGTCTCTAATTTTTGCATGCATCTATAAATCACTAAAAAATCCCCAAAAATCATAGTAGAGTCCTGTTGCATAGTAGATTAACGCCATATTTTTATTTTTCGTAGTTATTGCATTTTTATATTTATTAAAAATCAAAAACATCTATTTTCAGCATTGTCTAGCTTATAAAATCCCTAAAAAAATAAAAACTCTCCAGAAAAATCCCAAAAATATATATTTTGTTCCCTTTAGTGTGTCTTAGCTCCAGACCAAAAATCACTAAAAAATACAAAATGAAACTCCTAAAAATTGCAAAACTCTAAAAACCTTCATAAAAATTTATAAAATTCATAAAAATCCAAAAATAGTGTTTTCTTTTCCTGAATTTTCTTTGTTTTATTATCTTTAGGTGAAAATTAATTTGGAGAATTTTTGCTACTGTTTATTATTTTATTTCTCCATTTTAAGTTTCAGCCTTGCCTTTTTACTACTGTTTGCTTTATTTTGATAATTAAAAATACAAAAACATTCTAAAAATTACCCAAAAATCACAAAAACAGTAAAAAATCCTAAAAAGACCAAAAAGACTTTATTTGCTTATTTTTGAGCATTTTTATCTATTTTTATAAATACCTCTTTCTCTCTTTTATTACATTGTTTTTACATTCCAATATTGAAAAAGAAAATAAAAAAATATAAAATACAAAAAAAATATAAAAATCAGTAAATTAAACATCAAAATACAAAAATATAAAATTAAAAATTAAACAAAAAAATATAAAATTGAAAACCCACAAAAAAATTAGCATAAGTAGGCACTTGATCACCTTCACACATTTTTGAGCACTTGTGCCCCGTTCTACCTGTCTGCTCCCTGTGTTCGACCTCTACACATACTTGCACTATGCACATCTTGTTGTAGAGTTATAATAAATTTTAACTCCGCACATTTACTTTCATTGCTTGATATATTTGTCGTGGGTTAATTGTTGTTTGAATCGGGATTTCGAGCGGTCACCGCATCGACTGCGGTTTCGCCTTGTGAAACCGTACGACCCTCTATTTCTCGATTTATCAAATGGCGCCGTTGCCGGGGAGCAACAGCGCGTAGTTCGGGTCTTGTTGTGATTGTGATTGATTGTCTATTTCGCGGCTTTTATTTTTCGCTATTTTATTTCCTTTATTTTTGATATATCATTTGAATTGTCTGACCACCCTCTTGTTTGGTTTTGTGCGAGGTACGCGGATCGAGGGAGGCACTCCTTTCCAGGAGCGCTCGTGCAACCACGTGAGGCGGCTTTGGCTTCGCACCAAGGCGGACTTGGAGGGAAATTTTGAAGACAATTTCTGAGCTTTTATTTTATTGCATTTATTTTCTATAATTTAAGTGAGAGAGTGACCTATATTTGTAATAATACAGGTACCCTCGGACACTTGGACTTTAGAGCCTAATTTCCAAGTGATTGTTCACTTGGGGGCTCACCGCAGTTTTGACGGTTTTCATCGCATTTTTTTACTTTGTTTCTCGATTTTCGATTTTCTTTATTTTGTGTGATTGAGCCCCTAGTTCTAGGATTGTTTGCGATAGACTAAGGCCAAACACCTAATATTTTGCATGCACCTATAGTCTCGTTTGGACTTAGTCAAATTTTAAACAGTTGATCATCACCTTCAATCCATCGCGCCGCGAGCTCTCCCCGCAAAGCGCTTTCTCCTACCCTCAATTTGTTGAGCAGAGGAGGGGTGAGCCTAGACCGGACTCTAGGGTTGAGGATTGACGGTCAACTTGTGGTTCTTCCCGCTAATAGCAATTTTTGAACTTAGGGCGATTTCATCGGCTTTGCATTTGCATATAGATAGGTTTCAATTCTGCTGAGCATCCTTGCATGTAGAGTGCTGGAGGCAAGGTGAGCATTTACGCTTTAGCATCCATCATTATTTGCCGCTTGCATTGCTTTTCCGACTCTACCTCTGATTTTGCCAACCTAGGATCTTAAAGGAATTGAATCCCCGATAGGCTCGTGCATTTTTATTAAAAATCCAAAAAAAAAAGTGATAACCAAATAAAATTGGGACTGCTAACATTACTTGACCCTAAAATTCACCAAAAAGAAAAATCTTGTATTGGGGCGAGTAATCCCCTCATTGTCTTCGTTTTACATTGCTCGCGCGCACACTAAGGTTAGTGCCCAAATCCCATCAAGCCCCCTAAGTGTGTGTGCAATTCTTTGACTTCTCACCTAACTCTAAAACGGACAAGATTAAAAGACCGCACTTTTCGGTCTCTACCGAGTTGAGTAGGTGAATTGAGGGTTTGATTTGTTTCATTTTTGTTTGTGATTGTTGCGTGTGTGTCCTAGATCATCTCTGCGCATTTGCGCCTTTTTCTTCACTCTCTTGACTTGACCTTCGTGCTCCCCCGAATCACTTCCTTTTGTTTTCGAGATGGACCCCTGGAGTGCATTTTATCCGGACTTTGCGGACCCCTCGCTCGCTCCAGCTGGTCCACCTCCCTTTTATCAGGAGGATCCTCCTCCTATTTTTTCTGATTTTTGTACATACCCACCTCAGCCACAGTATCAGACTTCGGACTTCTATCCACACCCACCCCCACCTGTGCACTATCCATCTCCACCTTCACATCCACCCGAGTTTGACCTGATGGAGTCACCTCCCTCGATCTCTATGAGCGATATCTTGAATCGGATGACAAAGCGCATTGATTTGTTGAATGATAATCTAGCTATCCTGAGGAATAATCAGATTAATGCTCCTTTCGTCGGGAATATAGCTTCACTTGTAGGTGATCAGGGGAGCTTGCAATCGCCAAAAATACAAAAAAATGAGAAAAATTTAAAAATCCAAAAAGATTTCGGGAGACACTTGGTTGATCAAGATTTTGAGGAGAGAGTTCACTTGCCAGAACCCTGGACCACACACCCATTCACGTCCATTCCCACCTTTGACCCCGAGGATGCCGCTGTACAGACTGCTCTTGGCATGCCTCGTGTATATGATGATTCTGACTTCCTTCCTTGTATGGAGGAAATCCAAAAATTCAAAAAAATGTTATCTGAACCCGAAGTGGTGGCTACTATTCATGAGATTATCCGTGCCCCACTTCAGCAGGCCATGACCCAATTATCTGCTCCTCTTCCCAAGAAGAGAAAGCAGAGGAGCAGATCTGAGCGTCACATTCTGACCATGGCCACTGCCCTCACCATCACACACCGTCCCATTCCCAAGAGGAAGAACACAGCTACACCTTTCATCACTTGCACCATCTCTGACTATACTTGTGATCGCACTCTCCTGGACGGCGGTGCTTTGATTAGCATACTGCCCTTCTCGCTGGTACAGTCTCTTCACTTAGGGCCTCTCAAGAAGACCAGGATGATCGTTCAGTTTGCTGATGGATCAATAAAGAGGCCGAAGGGTATCCTTGAAAACGCCGTCATTTCTATTCAGGGCACGAGCCACCATGTTGATTTTGTCGTGTTGCCCATGGAGAACTCCACAGGGGAGCCATCTCCAATCATCCTGGGACGACCATTCCTCGCCTCTGCGAGGGTCGTTATTGATTACGGATCAGGAGAGGTTCGTTTCCGTCCTGTTGACGGGAACGAAGTGTCGATCACCGCACCCACAGTTGACCAGAGACCTGCACCTGATGCACCTCCACTGATTATAGCTGACTCTGGGGCCCATGACAGATCTGATGATACTAGAGATACTTCCTTAGCGATCCCTGATGAGCCCCGACGGATTCCCCGAAAGGGGAGGAAGTCGGAAAGCATGGACCTCACTGATCCTCCTCCTGGTGTGTGGCGATGTGTTGATGAGATCCAGAGTATTTATGTGATTGAACCATTTGATCAGAGGGCAGATACCAAGATAATTGAGGATGCTTATGAAGTTGCCCATTACTTTGAGAGACCTCATAAGGCAACAAATGACTTGAGTAAGACTAGACAGGACGGACCCGTTTTGACTACTTCCACTGATAAATCCGTTCCTGGCCCTTCACAGGTCAAGATGATTGAGGTCGGTTATGATGCTGCTACTTATTTTGATAAATTTAGACCTCTTGTTGAAGACAAGGATTCAGGTGAGAGTCTTGAGGACGATCTGAGTTCGTATACTTCCACTGATGATTTCGTTCCTTTTGATTTTGACCTGGACGAGGACTCGCAGGACGACTCCGATTACACTTCTTCCGAGGATGATGAGTTTGTCCCATTTCACTTTGACATCTGCGAGTCTTCCAAGGCCGGACCTAGTCGTACTTCTTCCACTCACCCGTCTGTGCCTTCACACCATAGGACCACCAAGGGAGAACCTAGCCATACTGCTTCCATCGATCAGTTCGTCCCTTTCCGTTTTGATTCCACTGAGGGCCTTCACCGTGTCGACCCTGATCGGCCTCCGTCCACTGTGGACCCCGATGTCGACATACACCATATCAGATCTATCCCTCAGCGGTCCGGCAAGAAGGTTTGCTTTCCACCTTCTGATGATCACCCTTTTATGTTGTAAATTCTCTCAGATGACTCTTTCTATCTCTTTCCATCTCCCGTTTTTGCTCGTCTACCCATTTCTCGTGTTTGCCTTGCTTAGGACGTACTTTGTCCTACGTATAGGAGGGGTAGATGAGTTGAGCGTTCTTTCTTCGTCCGTCTGATCACTCCTGTTGTTGCCTATACTTAGGGCTTCTTTTACCCTAAGTATAGGGGGAGTGACGTGTACATCCTCACGATCTCTTCTTCCATCTTCATCTCCTTTCTTCTTTTCTTCTTTTCTTCTTTTCCTCTTCTATCTTCTTCATCTACCGAAAAGGTGCCGCCCTTGTAGACAGTTTTCCATACTTAGGACGTACTTTGTTCTAAGTATAGGGGGGCGTGCACCCTGAGTTTTTCTATTCTTTTCGATCCTCTCCATTGTCTCCTCTTCTTGTCTATACTTAGGGATATTTTACCCTAAGTATAGGGGGAGACAATATGAGTACGATCTGTTCATTCCCACCCTTGACCCTCCCTGTGTTGTGCACAGTCTGCTATACTTAGGATTATCTGATCCTAAGTATAGGGGGGACGGTCAACTTCTCATTCGTTTGTTCATCCATTCCTGTATTTATTTATTCTTTAGATTTTCCTATACTCAGTACGAGTTATGTCTTCTCTTTTCTCTCCGATCTATGAGGACATAGCTCAAGCTAAGTATAGGGGGGTCGTATATACTACGTATATACTTTAGCCATAACTCGTACTTTCGTATTTTCCTAATAATATGGCTAATAATTCTTTAAAATTCATTAAAAATCCTTAATAAAAAGATGTGATTATTTCTCAAATTCTTTTTGTATTTACTGATTAATAAATCAGGTGAAAATGTTTTTTGCAAAATGTTTGAAAAATAGTTTGAAAATCTTTGTGAACATTTATTGAAAACTATTTTGAAAATATTTTGTTATATGTTTTCAACCTGTGTAAATTGTGTGGATTGTAAAATTTCTTTTCTTTGTGTGAAATAAAATGTTTGAAAAATGATTTGCAAATGGTTTGAAAAATGGTTGCAAAAATGATTGAAAAACCTATATATACTGTTTGAAAGCCTTTGCAAAAATATTTTCAAATGTTTGTAAAAATGTTTGTAAAAATTATTTTGGACTATAGTTTTCAAAAATTGTGTGTAAAATTGTTTTCAAATAAGTTTGAGGAATACATACATCACACCAAAATCCACATATATATAGGTATAAAATTGACCACTTACCCTATAAATTCTTGAAACTCACTTCTTGTATATAAGAAGCACTCCCGTGTACATATTTTTAACCTAGTTTTCAGCCAAAACTTTTTCTTTTCAAAAATCCCAAAAACACTTGCAAAATTAAAATCCAAAAACATTTGAAAAATCTTTTTGAAAATACAAAAAAATGCATGCATCATCTTTTCAAAATCCATAAAAAGTTCAAAATATTTGAAAATTGCATCACAAAAATATTTTCTGCATTGCATTGCATAGCATTCGCATTTTTCGGGTTGAGTTTGATAGTTGAACAAGTCTAAGTAAAATCCAGAGATTGGAGCTTGATTGGACCTTATAATTTACCTAATAACAGGAACCTTATAGGAACTGGGTTTGAGGTACTTCAGGTCTAGTTGACTTAATTCTTTGAGGATCACGAGACTTGGTTCAATGGATTCTTGACTGCCTAAGTAGAGTATTTCGGAGCACACGTACGACTCTTGTTGATAATGACCTAACTTGGACACCTGCACCTTCACATGGCTCAACTCAGTTGGAGTGGTGAGGGATTGGATTTGCCGGTATGAGACGCACACAAGTGGAAACATTTGTCCTCCTCTAGGGAGGGAAGTGCACCCCAACCCATCCAGTGATTAGGAAGTCTAAAGACAAGAGGCTGTGGGTTGCGATAAAGCTTCAAAAGAGGGATAGTCTACTGGCTCAAGAGGAAAAACTCCTTATGTAAATGCTGCTGTATATAGTATTTCAAAAAAGAAAAATAAAAAAAAAGTTCAGGCATGTGTAAAAATTAAAAGCCTGCAAGTATGTACAAAGAAAATAAGCAAGCTTGAGTTCCAAAGTCATATATGTGAGCCTGCAGCAGGATGACTTGACTACACTGGTCTTGCATCCAAGGATAGGTAGCTACACTGGCTACCGTCCATTCTTCTTTTCACCCCCTCCTCTTGAGCTGGTTGCCACTTGAACTTAGAAGGGAATACCCCGCTCCTCGAGGATGGAGTCATTGGATTGGGGAATCATTGGGTTGTCGTACTGGAGAAGTCAGTCTCTTTGTCATTCTAGTTGGGAAGAGCCACCATCACTTACACTGTACGAGTCAGATTCATAGTCGTAAGGGTTTGCGTATGAATTGAGATATTTCTGACCTGGCTATTGAGGAGACTTGGACAGAGTTTTGGGATTCTCGAGGACTGTTGTATTTCAAACTCGGTTCTCACTAAGGTTCCGCCCGCACTAAAATTTCCAAAGGTCCGACTTAAGCTCCAAACTTTGATTTTGTGAAGACAAGTTTGATAATCAAGTTTAGTCCATCTTTCTTCTTTTTCTTTTCTTTATTTTTCTTTTTCTGCACTTATTGCATAAGTGTTTGCTAGGGACTAGCAAAGGCAAGTATAGGGGGATGATGAATCCACGTTTCATCATCTTTATTCTATCATTTTGGCCTTAAAAACCCTAGCAAATGCGTGTAAATAGCATTAATTCATGCATTTTAGCATTCATGTATATGTGTGTAAATATTGTATAAAATGCAGTTTTTAAAGCCAAAATTATAGAATAAAGAAAAGAAAAGAAAAAGAATAAAATATTGTAAATATTTTATGACCCGAAACCCCGAGACCTAGGAATCTTGATGAATAGGTCGACAAGGAATAAAGTAGGGGGAGATAAGGGCCAAAATACAGACCAAATACCTATAATTATTAATTCATTCTTTATTCATTTTGGGACCTATTTTTGGTTCCACTTTTTATACCTCAAACAAAGAAACTTTGTACATGAAAGTTGTAGATAATTTTATAAAGAAAAATACAAAATTGATTTCACAAGAAAATGTTGTACAAATAAAAAGTTATGGTCTGAATAAGAATCCAGAATCCCAACTTCCCAGACCCGTATCTCACAAATAAAAACTCCAAATGTAGCGTACTCACCTTTAATTGTATATAGAAGAAAATAAGCTAATTAATGGTGGTGGTTTCGCATTTGGCGGAGCTACGGTTTGAAAGTTGACTTTTGGACCCCTATTGTATACATGTACATATTAAAATATTCAATTTATTATTTATTTATTATTTTTATAATTTTATATTTTTATAATGTTGTAAATAATACTTTTAATAATTATGTGCATTAAAATCAGAATAAAAACATAAATAAAATACAAATAAAAATACTTGTATATATTCAATACATAGATACATACCTATACATATCCCTATACAAAACATGTTTGTATTTTATTAAATATACAAAATAAATCAGAAAAATAAAATAAAAATATATTTGTGTATATAAAAGTATTTTATAATTTTAGAAAATAAAAACCAAAATAAAATTAATTAAAAATACCTAAATAAAAATAAAATACTTAAATATATAGATATAGATACCTATAGGGGTATAAATGCAAACTTGTAAAAATAAGTCTCATAAAAATAAATAAAAATCACCATAAAATAATTTATAAAAAAATAAACATTTTTTATTTTATAACCAAAATTTAAATAAATCATTTTCTATTTTTTATTGCATTTCTAAGCATTTTTGCCAAGGTTTTTTCTGGTTGGTCCACGTGGACCAACCAGAGCTCTTCCTTGGTTGACCTCGGTCAACTCTCTGACCGAGGTCTGGCTATTGTCAGACTGCATTTTCCTTGGACTTCGCGGATTTTTCCAGGCCAAATCTTTCACTGATTGGCCTCGGTCTCTTCTGCAAAGTTGTTGCCCTACCATCCAGCTATCACGCCCTAGGCTTAGATGCGACATTTGACCGTCGATTCGCGAGCCACGCGCCCTCGGAGTTCGCCCGTCGACCATGTTTCAAAAACCACCCATTCCCTCCATTTTCAGCTTGAACCCCTTTTGGTCCCTGTTTGAGCCTCTTCTTCCACCTCCGTATCGACGTCGGTGACAGGGACGCCTCCAGCTGGGCTAGGAGCGCTCAGGCGAGGACCGAGGAGGTCTCCAACCCCTCATCTCCGGCCTTGGCCGTCGAGGTACCAATCTCAGGTTTTTTTAAAACCTTGAGGTCCATTTCTATCATTCTTTCTTGCATTTTCTTAGTTAGTATAACCTTAGGATAAGATTCGCACATTCCATTTCAATCCAGATCCCTTCCTTCACCAAATTCACCCCTCGCCGGAGCTTGCTCCGGCGAGCGCCTACCTACGCCCATCACTCCGCCTCCATCTCGTTTCCACCATCCCGCGGGGTCGGGGCACTTTACCCCCGACCCTATCACTTCGTCCTTGCAGGTTCAGGAGTTGAAGAGCGCACCTGGGGTCATTTTGAAGGTCGACCGAGGACCTCGGAGCTTCACAGCTCCGCCAGGCTCGCACGGCCACTCCGGACGTCGCCGGAGCATTTTGAGACCCTTAGTACCTTGGCGAACCTTGCAGGGAGCCTCCGGACAATTTTGTAGCTTCACAGCGAGTCGGAAGGGGCGGGGATCACCGGGAGAAGTTCGCTGTGGCGGGGCTTCGTCCCAGTTCTTCGTCGCCCTCTTTCAACCGTTCGATCAAGTCCGGTTGTCCAGGAGCACAACTGCCGTCGGATGATGCACAGTCTCGACCGTTGATCGGCCTTAGCCGATCTAATCAAGACCGTCCGAGCCCAAGGGGCATCGCGCGTCCGCGGCGCGACACGTGGCTTAAGTGACTTACCAACCGCCGTCGGATCCTCCCAGTGCTTGGGAATTTTGCGAGTAAACCCTGTCTTATTTTTGTATTTATAATAGTACCTAAATCTTTCATCTGCTGTTCAAAGTTTTTCGCAAATTTTGCATATCAGCCCGTGTACGTTTGTTTAATTTCGAAGAGACCCCTGCCAAGCGCGCGTGCATGTCACGTGCGCCCTGGCGTTTTTGCAAGTTCAGCCTCATGCATTTGTTCATTGTTATTTAGTCTAGCAAAGTTTTTGTTCAGTTATTAAATTTCTGGAATATTTGCGCAGAGGCCCCCTCATTTCTTGATAATTACATAAACGCCCCCACCAGGCGCGTGCTATGCGCGTGTGTCGTGGCTATTTTGCAGGGAAGGGCCCACAACTTTGAGTATTTATGTCTGGTCCATTAAGTTGATGCTTGCATATTATTATTCCTGGACAAATTTCATTTTAGCCCTCACATTTATCGCATATTACACAAATGCCCCTGGCTTACATGTAGTTTCTTGCTGTCGTCTCTAATTTTTGCATGCATCTATAAATCACTAAAAAATCCCCAAAAATCATAGTAGAGTCCTGTTGCATAGTAGATTAACGCCATATTTTTATTTTTCGTAATTATTGCATTTTTATATTTATTAAAAATCAAAAACATCTATTTTCAGCACTGTCTAGCTTATAAAATCCCTAAAAAATATAAAAACTCTCCAGAAAAATCCCAAAAAAATATATTTTGTTCCCTTTAGTGTGTCTTAGCTCCAGACCAAAAATCACTAAAAAATACAAAATCAAACTCCTAAAAATTGCAAAACTCTAAAAACCTTCATAAAAATTTATAAAATTCATAAAAAATCCAAAAATAGTGTTTTATTTTCCTGAATTTTCTTAGTTTTATTATCTTTAGGTGAAAATTAATTTGGAGAATTTTTTCTACTGTTTATTATTTTATTTCTCCATTTTAAGTTTCAGCCTTGCCTTTTTACTACTGTTTGCTTTATTTTGATAATTAAAAATACAAAAACATTCTAAAAATTACCCAAAAATCACAAAAACAGTAAAAAATCCTAAAAAGACCAAAAAGACTTTATTTGCTTATTTTTGAGCATTTTTATCTATTTTTATAAATACCTCTTTCTCTCTTTTATTACATTGTTTTTACATTCCAATATTGAAAAAGAAAATAAAAAAATATAAAATATAAAAAAAATATAAAAATCAGTAAATTAAACATCAAAATACAAAAATATAAAATTAAAAATTAAACAAAAAAAATATAAAATTGAAAACCCACAAAAAAATTAGCATAAGTAGGCACTTGATCACTTTCACACATTTTTGAGCACTTGTGCCCCGTTCTACCTGTCTGCTCCCTGTGTTCGACCTCTACACATACTTGCACTATACACATCTTGTTGTAGAGTTATAATAAATTTTAACTCCGCACATTTACTTTCATTGCTTGATATATTTGTCGTGGGTTAATTGTTGTTTGAATCGGGATTTCGAGCGGTCACCGCATCGACTGCGGTTTCGCCTTGTGAAACCGTACGACCCTCTATTTCTCGGTTCAACACTAACCCAACCGACTGGCCCGCACGGAAGAGTCGGTAGTCAGTCGGGACTAGCAACGGGGGGCTCTACCTAGGGTGCGGGTCACTCTCTCGCGCATCCAAACCAATCAATGAGGGGGTTGCTCTCCCTAAGACAAAGTTTTTAGGGTGAGCGGTTTTTAGATCAATAATTTTAGCAGTCCCAATTTTATGGTTTCACTTTTTTAATATTTTTCAAAGCAAACAAAAGGCCTAACGAATTTTTCGGTTCTCCTGATTATTAAGTCCAAAACAGGGGGGAGAAGACGAAAAAGCCGATGCGCGATAAATCAATGATGCATGCAAAGTCAGAAATGCGTACCTGCCTCCAACACTCTACATGCAATATGATCCGCGCATAAAAGTAAAGACAGAAATTAAACTAATCTAAATGATGCAGCGGTAAAACCGAGTCCTAGACGAGCAAGTCTAGCGAAGTGCCGTCTAACCGGTCACCGACCTCCAAGCCAAAGAGTCCGGTCTTGGCCCGTCCCTCCTCTGTCCGACAAATCGGGGGTAGGAGTAAGCGCTTTACAGGACGGGCTGCGACACGTAGGCTACAGAGGCAAATGGATCGGTTATTTTTATTATTTATTTTAAGTAGGTCCAATTATCGATCTATGGGAACAGATAATCAATTAGTTGTGTGGATCCTACTAATTACAGCACAATCACCATGAAATCCTAAATCTAGGGGCTCGAGCAAAAACTGCGAAAAACCGGAAAAGACAGAAATAAAAGAAAAAATAAAACCGCGAAGAAAGCCGCGAAAAACCGCGAAGGTCCTAAAGGGTCCCCCGAGCACACCAGTGCTCGGTGAAACAGACCCGCTACGGTCAAGTCACAAAGGTCCAAGTTCTGTCCCTGTATTATTACAATAATAATATATAAATGAAATAAAAACCTAATCTAACCTCACCCACTCAACTCTCTCCCTCTCGCTCTCTCCTGCGGCTTCGTAGAGAAGGAAGCCGCCTCCAAGTTCCTCGGTTGCACTGGCTCCTCGAAAGTCGCCTCCGCGGTCCTCGGGCCCTCGCAAGAAAAAGAGATGAGTGGTCAGAACCAATAATAAAATAATAATCAAAGGAAAATAAAGACAAATGAAAAATAAGGGTATATGTGCAAAAATATAAAATAAAATAAACCACACAAAATAAAACAAAAATAAAAATAAAAGAAAATGAAAAATAAATCAAAATAAAACAAAAAGAAAATAGAAACAAAAGCCGCGAAAAGCCGCGAGCTCCGAAGAGCCGCGAAAAGCCGCGAAAACAAAAACGAAAATAAAAACAAAAAGAACTACTAAGCCGTGCTCCCCGGTAACGGCGCCATTCTGATGACACGAAAAACCTGAGCGACTAAGGTAATCAGGTGTATCTAAGATGGTCGTTGCGACCTCGGTCACTCAGACGTGTCAATCAAGAAAAATCGAACCACTAATAGAAATAAAATCAATCAAACAAGGCAAGATAGCGGTCCAGCTATGAGTTTAACCTGGTATAGCTCCCAGGGTCGAACTCGAGGAGCACGGGTTGGCCAAAGGCCTACGAAGTAGTAAAAAAATGAAATAAAATAAAGACACAATGTTTTTAATGATTTTTAATGATTTTTATATTTTTTTTGGATTTTTAATATGTGAAGAAAACAAAAGAACACAAAAACAAGCACACTTTAGCTAATTATTTAATGTATCAAAAATCAAGCAAAAATTCAAATAAAAATATTTTTATGTTTTTAATGTTTTTTAGTGTTTTTGGTGAATTTTTGGAATTTTTAGGAAGTGTATTTTATTTTCTAAAAATCAAACAGTAGCAAAGAAACAAGGTACTGTCCAGCAAGACCCAAAAGCCCTAGATAAAATATCTAAGGACCTCAAAAGGGTCTGGAGGTATTTTTCCTGTATACTAGATAAAACAAGGAAAATTTGAGTACCAAAATTATTGTTTTTGGATTTTTAGATTATTTACTGTAATTTTTATGGGTTTTTAGGTGTTTTTAAGTTTTTATGGTTTTTAATCAGTGAAAAATAGCCAAAATTGGCTAGAAAATCAATAAACACAAAATAAACAGTACCTAATTTTTATAGAATTTTTGAGGGGGTTTTTATATTTTTTTGGGGTTTTTAAAACTAGACAGTGGCTGAAATGATGGTTTTTGAATTTTTAAAAATAACAAATAAACTCAAAAATGTCCTCAAAAATTCTCAAAAATCCTACAACATGGCAGGAGCCATGTGTCAAATTTTCATCGAATTTGGAGGTGATTTGATATTTTATTCAAAAATCACAAGAGGGCACTGTGCACAGGGACTGAAGTGCAAATACCCTAAGTTCTGGGGGTTCAGGTGCAAAATACCCAGCAACGCACGCGCGCGGCGCGTGCCTGGGGCACTCAGGGACCTCTTTGTAAAGAAAATAAAGTCCGGGGACTACTTGGTAACACGTACCAAAAGTCCAGGGACCTCGGATGCAATTTACCCTAAAATAAGCGCACATGCGCAATTAAAACATTCACAGGGGCATGGATGCAAATACACAAAAGATTTCATTCATTTCTAAACATCCAAAACTACAGGGAATATATTGCAAATAACCCAAACATACACGTGACGAAGCACGTGGCTCACACAGACAGGGGCATAAATGCAAATAAACTAAAGTATGAGGTCCAATGTGCAAATAACCCAACGTAAATAAAGTACGCAAAATATTTACAGGACTGGAACTAAAAGCATAAACTAAGAGGGAGCGTAAGACAAATTACCCCTTATTTAACGTCGAGGGCCGGATGGTTGACGCGTGGCTGATCTGACGGCTGAGGACGAAGGCGCCTTTAACCCTTGAGAAGCCTGGCCGGATCGACGTCTGAGAGCGAGGCACGTGGCAGATCTGACGGCTACGGGTGGCTGGTGCCTTTCTCTCTCTGCTCTGACAGTTAAGATCAATCCTCTGGATGATCGGACGGTGACTGCAGCTCCGTGGATGGATGGACCAGATTAAAACTGGAGCGCCGAGGTAGATCTGACGGTCGGCGAGGATCCTGGAAGAACAAGTCGCCGGCGACTTTCGCCGGCCTCGTGCGTGCGCGGTGGTCCTCGTCTGCCGCTCCTGAAGATCGGCGAAGCTCCGCAATGAAGTTCCGCGGCTGATGGTGGGCTCCGATGACCCAGCCGAGCCCTGGAGGGGCTCCGACGAGGTCGGCGGAGGAGAGCTCCTGGCCTGGAAGACTCGAGCCTTCAGATGGGCTCGCACTGACCTGCAAATGGAACCAGTAGATTCGCGGGTCGAGGGCAAAGTGCCTCGACCCGGTTAGGCGTCGTGGAGGTGACCGGTGGGGCGAGATGGGCGAGCTCCGGCGAAGCGACGGACGGTAGAGCTCGAACCCCAGCTCCTGTGCGAGCTGGGTTGAACGGAGGGGCGGAGAAGGTGCGTGGAGAGCAGGCGGAGGTGAATATGGATTCCGATGATCGAGGGGATGCGTGAGGTGGTCGGAATCGACGGAACAAGGCGGCGGAGCGATTTGGGGGTACTCTAAAATTAACGGAAAGGAAAAGCTACCGGAGCTACCTGGGTGGTCGAGGAGACTATGCTGGAGCTGAGGTAGCTCCTGGTCGTGGCCTCAAGGGTTGTCTCGGCCCGAGGCTCGAGCTCCTGCTCTGGGCGGAGCACGGCGGTGCTGACTCGCCGGATCAGTGGTATCCGGCCCCTCTCCTCGCTGCGACGGCACCTGGAGCGAGCTGTCACTCACGCTCGGGCACTGGAGCTCACTGGGGTTGGAACGGATTAGCCAAAGATGCCGATTGAGGGTGGCGGAGCTCGAGATATATATGGGTGCAGACCCGACTAAGGCCGGTCGGGTAGGGCAGCATGGAGCGCGGACCCCGATGCAATCCCCCGGGCGTTGGTCTCGGATGCAAGAAGAAGGATTAGGACCCGGGGTTTGCGCAAATGGCGGGCGGATCGAGCGCGGAAAAAGAGGAGAAAACGGGTCGGGCGCGAGATCCGCTGGAGAAGACGGTCCGCGGAGGGAGTTGACCGGAGGTCAACATCTCCGTGGGCCAATGAGGTGCTGCCACGTATTTTATTTTTGTTTATTTATTTTAGGCTAGATAACGGCGGAATTAGCAAAAACTTAAAACACAAAATATTTTTATTTTATTTTTTTCTATTTTTTGGTGATTTTTAATTAATTTTTGGAAATAAAAATGAGGTATTTACACTATGTAGCTATATATAGGTATATATACAATATGTAGGTTTTTAATTTTTGATTTTTAATTATTATTTATATACAATTTTATCCTTATTTTATATTTTATTTATTTATAGAATAAAGTGAGGAATAAAAGGGTATTTTTATTTGGTTTTTATTATTTATAAACATAGGTGAAATAAATAGATATATACAACTATATACATGGCATATGTACAATATATTTTTGTATTTTTAATTTTGTAATTTTTATTTGATTTTTGTTTTGATTCTTTTCATTTTATTTATTTACAATATATAACATAGAATATTTACAAAAAAGTTTAGAAAATAATTTTATTTATTTATAGGGTTGAATAAATATAGAAGTATGGTCTATGTACATGGTGAAAGGGCATTTTTTTGATCTTTTTTATTTTTAGCTTTTTATTTTGTTTTTATCTTTTATAAATATATACAAATATGTACAAGCATATTTTTGGGTGAGGAAAATATAAACTTATTTATTTACAAATATTTACACATGAGCCCCTATCTCCCTCTACTTTGGCTTTTATGCGGTCAGGCCCATGCTGAGCCCTCCCTTGGGTTAGGTTGCTCAATATTTATTCTAAATATTTCCCTCTTTTTCTTTTTCATCTTTATTCTTTTATTTTTGCACAAAAACATGCTAATTATAGGATTTTACACAATGCATGCTTTTGCTAATTATTCCTATTTACAAGTATCTACATGCATTTGCATAGGTTTTTGTAGCTAAAATATAAGAATAAAGAGTGATGAATGGGTATTCATCATGACCCTAATTTCCTTATCCAATAACTCTTTACTCGAGAAGCAGTGTATTTCCTTTTAAGTTCAAGTACAACTAGCTCTAGAAGAGGAGGTAGATAAGAGAATGGATAGTAGACAATGTAGTTACCTATCCTAGGATGCTTGACCAGTGTAGCCAAGTCATCTGGCTGCAGGATCACATGAATACTTTGACTTTGAAGCTCAAGCTTGCTTATAGAATACATACATGCTCCGAGAGAATTGTTTTTTCTTTGATTTTTATCCATCTATTTTTTGGGGAGTTTTTTATTTTTGCATTTTTTATACTATTCATAGCATTATTTACATAAGGACTTTTTCCCTCTTAAGCCAGTAGACTACCCCTCTTTTGAAGCATTATTGCAACTTACAACACCTTATGTCTACTGGATAGGGTTGGGGCACAGTGGCCATGGTATCATGACTTCATAAGTTTTCCATTCATTTGTTTCTCATGCCGGCAATTCCAATCCTCTACCATTTCAACTGAGTTGAGCAAAGTGCAAGGTGCAGGTGTGCAAGTTAGATCATTGTCTACAAAAGTCATGCATGTGTTCTGAAATATTTTAAGCAGTCAAGGCGACACTAAACTTAGCCTTCTGGTCTCAAAGAATTAAGTCTCGTAGACCTGAAGTGCCTCAATTCTAGATCCCTTAAGGTTCCTATGATTAAGTAATTAAGGTCCAACAAAGCTCCAATCTTCAAATTTTACTTAGATTTGTTCAATTGTCATTATCAATCCGAAAAATGCCAATGATATGTACAATACAGAAAATATTTTTTGATGCAATTTTCTGATTTTGACTTGTTTATGGAGTTTTGAAAAAGTTTTGCAAATTTTTATGCAATTTTGACATTTTGCATTTTTATGGGATTTTTGATTTTGCAAATTTAGTGATTTTTTTCAAATACAAAAGAGTTAGTAACATAAATATGTGCAGATATTTACACGGGAGTGCATCTTGTTATTTACCAAAGTTAGGTGATAGACTTCACACTTGGTATTCATTGGTTTTATGTACAAAGTTCGTAAAGAATTTCTATTTGCTTGGATTATGTACAAGTTTTTCAAAGCAATTTGCAAATATTTTGACAAACATTTTGAAAACTTTATTATGAAAGAATAATTTGATAAATATTTTTTGCAAATATTTACAAAATTTGAAAATCATTTTGCACAGATTTTTTAAACAGTATGTATATTTTTTTTCAAACTATTTTTGCAACTTTTTTCAAATCATTTGCAAATAAATTTTCAAAATATTTTATTTAAACCAAGGAAAAGAACTTTTTACAAACGAAATATTTTTACAAAGTTTTGAAATATTTTACAAAATATTTTTCAAATAGTTTACAAAGATTTTTCAATAAGATTTTCCAACCATTTTTCAAACATTTTGTAAAATATTTTTAACCAGTTCATCAACCGTGATTACAAAGAATTTTAGTGTGTGTTTTAATATTTATTAATTACTCATATTATTGAAAATACGCAAGTAGAAGTTATGTCTAAAATATATACATAGTATGTATAACCCCTTATACTTAGCTTGAGCTATGTCCTCAAAGATCGGAGAGAAAAGGAAGACATAACTCTACTAAGTATGAGAAAGACTATACTACAATGGCAGAATAAAGAATAGGAAGTCAGTAGTTCCCCCTATACTTAGGATCAACTGATCTGAAGTATAACAAACTATACACAAAGTAGGGAGGGTAGAGGGTGAGAATGAATAAATCAGGCTCAGCATGTCTCCCCCTATACTTAGGGTAAAATATCCCTAAGTATAGCAAGAATGCCAAAAGTTAAGGGGACAGATGACAGGATTAAATAATGAACACACGTATACGCTTACCCCCCCATGCTTAAGATGAAGTACATCCTAAGTATAGCAGTGATGAATGAGATGAGTGAAGTTTTTTTGGAAGAATGAAAGAATGAAAAAATGAAAAGAAGAAAAAGAAAAAAGACTACAAGTCAAAAATATTTTTAAGTGCATTGTATGAATCTTCTGATGTTGCCGCTGGAAGTTATTGCTCATTGACCACATAGACTCAACCACAGACAGGAAGGTACCATGTTCAAGATAAGGCTTTAAAAGCTATCCGTTGATGATGAAAGGTTGTGTGTCAACTGACAAACCTGATATAACAATACTTCCATTGTCACGCACATATTGCACTACGAACGGCCCGGTCTACTTGCTCTTAGACTTCTCTTGGAATAGTTTCAACTTTGCATCAGACAACCAAACCTTCTGATCCGATTCGAAAGTCTTACGACGGATGTGCTTGCCATGTCACTTCTTGACCTTCTCCCTGTACATAAGGTTGTTGTTGTATTCATAGTCACGAAATTCGAGAAGTCTGTTCAGATATAGCTTTCTATTCTTTCCTCCTTTCTTTGGATCTAAATTGTAGATATTAGTTGCCCACAAAGATTTGTGAATGAGCTTGATGGACAAATGACATGGCTTGTCGTACACCAGGCAGTAGGGAGACATTCCCAAAGGTGACTTGTACGCAATCTGATAGGCCCAGAGAGCATAATCAAGCAGTTGAGATCAATTCTTTCTGTCTAGACGTACAAGTTTCTGGAGAATTATCTATATCTCTCTATTAGAACATTCTGTCAGTGTCAAGCCGTAAGACTTTGGGTGGTATGGAGAAGCTACTCGATGTTCTATGCAATATTTCTGAGTCAGCTTCTTCACTTCTCTATTTATGAAATGACTACTCCCGTCAGATATCAGAATTTTAGGGATCCCGAACCTTGAAATGGTGTTTTCTTTTAGAAATTAGCAAACGGTGCGACTATTGATGGCTCAGATTGGGATAGCCTCCACCCAACGACGGACATAATCGACAACAAGAAGAATATACTCATAGCCTTGACTGTTGGGAAATGGTCCCATGAAGTCAATGCCCCACATATCAAATACATCTAAAATCCGAGTATACTTCAGGGCATTGTGTCTCTCATTCCAATGGTGTTGCCCATATTCTGACAGTCAGTACGTCTTTTCACAAAATCTTTTATATCTTTAAAGTGAACGACCACCAGAGGTCGCATTGTAACACTTCTACTATCGTACACTTTCCAGAGTGGTGTCCTCCTGGTTCTATGACATGATAGTGTTAGAGACACTATGGACTTCCTCTTGAGGAATGCACCTCCTCCAAATGCAATCTGCCCCCTCATGAAAGAGATATGGATCATCCCACTAATAGAAATGAATATCCGACATAAACTCGTCGACTTTCAACTTCAGCCAATCTTGTGGACTTCTCTTAGACACAAGATAGTTCACAATATAGCTGAACCAGGGAAGTGAGGCGACTGACAAAATTGCTTCATAGGGAAAGGTTTGAGTGATAGGCAAAAGTCTCTGCTCAGGAGTATCCGGCTCTGGCAGTCTGGACAGATGGTATGCCGCCAAATTTTTACCTCAAAGTTTATCATGGATTTCAAGATCGAATTCCTGGAGCAGAATGATCCATCTGATTAGCCTTGGTATGATATACTTCTTGGCTTGCAAGTACCTAATGGTGGAATGGTCTATGTACACAATAACTCTGGATCCGAGCAAATGAGATCTGAACTTCTCCAAGGTGAAAACAACCACTAGTAGCTATTTCTCAATGATTGTAATTCTTTTGTGTGTCATCAAAAGTTCTGTTAGCATAGTGAATTGCAAATGGAAGATTGTCTCTCCTCTGTCCCAAAACCGCACATATGGCATAGTCTGAAGCGTCTGTCATGATCTTAAATGGTATAGACCAACCCGATGGTTGCAGAACAGGATCCTGAGTGATCAGATCTTTCAATTGATTTAAGATTTGGAGGACTTCGGCATCAACAAGTAAGAGTTTGAACCATAAGGTCATTTTTGAGAAGTTACGTAAGACACTGATAAACTTCAATAAGTAAGAGTTTTGGAAGGCCGAGTGAGATAGTTGAGATAATATATTTTGCCTCTAAAAAGAGAGTTGGATATCATATAGTCTTTGTGCAGTGGTATAAAGAAATGCCATATAACTCTATATCTCAATCGCCACATAATATAGATCGAAGCACATATAAATCTCATAGGGAAGGAGGGATGGAGAAGAATCGAGGTGGAGGTGATGGGATTCTTCTCCAACGAGTTTTCCTCCCAAGCCGAAGAAGGTTTTTAGCAGCTGCAGCATGTAGGGATGACAGAGGATGGAGGCAGTCGGTAGGAGGCTTGAAGGAAACCTGCAGTAGTGCCGTAGGCTCTCTACAACAAATAGGCCCGGTGACGGAGTTGCTGGGATTAAGTCAAGGAGGTATGGAATAACATCGATCCATAATCCTAAGTTAAGGAAGATAATGAATTTGATATATGCCATTAATAATTCACCTCGCTATTTGAATATAAATCTATAACATAATCCCAAAATGAAATCAAAACTAAGCTAAGGTCTAGAGATGTTTAAATATAAATCTATAACATAAAATGAAATCAAAAGTGAATAATAAATGTCTTATTACATCTCAAAATAGAAAATATCTATACTCTTACTATTACTGGGTTCTTTCCCATCCATCTGCCACGTGTCTTAATGAATTTCTCCCTACACGTTCAAAGTCGTGTCCCCTCTTTCCCATTTCTACTCCCCATTACGTGCCTATTCTTTCTCTCTTCATACTGCCAGCTCCGAAAGCAAATTTTCCTTCTCGAGGTTTCCCTCCCAACTGGCAAATGGAGGGTCTCCTTATCGAGGTTGCTTACAGCTGGCTATTCTGTACACCTATTCTTTAAAATCGTATTACTGAGATTTCCTCCACGCTTCAATGGGGAACATCGTGTTTCGGCACGTTGCAGTCGGCATGTCTTTTTGCACGTTTGTCCTCTCTCCATCTGTTCTCCATCTTGACAAATGTCTTTTATTTGCTCTTTTCCTTGGCAGATGTTCCCCCGTTCGTCTATATTCTTCAAACCCTTTTAAGTTTCGTTTTATTATTTCCACTAACCTCAAGCTCTACATTCTCCAGGTATCCTTCTTGTGTGATTGATTGATAGGTTCCCCCTCTTCGATCCTTTTCTTTGCAGATGCACCATGTTAGCCTTCGTTCTCCGAACCCTAAAAAGGGGTTTCTCGGTTCTTGCTGCCTGCATGCTTTGCATTGTTGCTTTTGCTGCTTTTCTCTTTCTTCTCTGTTTCAGAGACAAGTGATATTCTGAGCTATGTTCTTGGCTTTGGATCTTGGTTATTTCGTCGGTTCTCCTACGACAGTGTTTCGACGAGTCAGGTATGGATCTCTCATCTTCAGCTTTTCCGTTTCTTTTCCTTTGCCTTCACCAAATTCCTTTGTGGAATTCCGAATGTTAAAACATTGTTCAGTTGTGCCTTGCGTTTACGGGAACAACCGTATGAGCAGAGGAAATGGATTTTTCATGTGGGTAGCTTTCTTTCTTATGATTATGACGTCAGTTATTCCATTTGACGATTTGTTTGTTATCCTTTGTTTTTTAGAATATAGTTTGAAAAGTATTGCTTCGTTTGTTGCCCTTACTATTGAAATTTGTTGTGAATGTTACTCTGATATTTGTGCTTCTGCTATTCTTATAAATGTAATATGCACACAGAGGTGTTTTTTTTCTCTATCAAGGGAGGTAGAAATATATAGTCATTGTTCTCATGGATTGGATTTTTTTCTGATAATAAGATGTATGTACTTGCATGATGTTAATCTGATATTTGTCTAGGGTCTTATTTGCAGCGTATACAAAACAGGTAAAATTAATAAAATTGTTTTTCATGTATGATTTAAAGGGGAAATATTTAATTGGTAGTTGTTTCTAGGTGAAAAAGTGAACTGTTGCATATTCTTTGGTTTACCAGGTAAAGTTAAACTTATACTTATATTATCGAGTGAATTTTTGCCTCCACTTTATTGATTTTGGATTATGTTTGTGCATATTTTTTAGTAGTTACTGTCGCCTCTAAGAAGTTACTTCATCAGGTATTATTCGGCCATATTTAAGTTATTGCCTTACTTTATTTCCATGTGTGTTAAGGGATTTTTTCACATATTCTAAAATTTTCCATTTCATTGATATACTAATTATTTGTTCCCCATTTGTGAATTGATTCTTTAAATCTGTTGATTACTGCTATCACGTAATTAGAGAAAACAAACTATCACCTAATAGCACGCCTTTGAAGCAGATATCCAGTATTAATAGACAATATCGTATTGATATAATAAATGAAATAAAAAGAAAAAGGAATTCTGCATTTGCTTCAGATTTACTTGAAGAAGCGTCTAAGACGGGTGAGATATATACATATATGAATTTACATGGATCGTGTAGTGATCAAACTATGCTAAATATGAACGAATTAACTAACTTAAAAGGTGATAATTTTTGCAGGATGAATGTGAATCCAATAATAGATTAGTTGACGAATATGTTTGTTTATCAGATGAAAGTTTGGGTTAAAAACTCAAAACAACTAATAGCATGAAAAGAAAAGAAATGCCCAAGCTTGAAAGACATCGTCTTCGAATTATGCATGAAAAGAAAAAGATAACGCTTTCATCAAGATGTGTCCTGAAATTTTGTTGGGAGAATCGTACATGCTTTGTCAATCAAATGCGAATGCTTTGTTGGAATCATATGCTAATAACCAATTGATTAAAGATATTAGTGAAGAAAGTGAAGGTTACAATTCAGTGAGGTCATTGAAGGCAATTCCTTCATTAGAATTATTTGTTATTTCTTAACTAATAAAATAATGTATATTTATTGTATTCTTGACTTTTCTTCTAAATAATCCAGTTTTGGATCTAGGTTGTCCTAGATGTGTTTGTGAGTACTGTGGAGCTATTTTTTGGTTTGCTTGAAGGGAGAAAATTAACAACAAACAAGTCAATATCACGCTTAAAAATTAAGCTTATTGCATCCTACTCCAAACAATCTTGATGTAAAATTGGATAATAAGAAAGGGTCTTCTGATATAAATTTTTAAAGAGAAAATTGAGCTTATTGCATCATGCTCCAAACTATCTTGATGTATTATTGGATAATAAGAAAGGGGCTTTTGATATAAAATTTAAATAGAAAATTAGAGTGTATTGTTTGGCTTTACTTCCATGGGTGTTAAGATTAATCATAACATTAACAAATGCCCTAGACCATACATATTTCGAATTCGCGGGTGAAATTATCATCGGATAGGATCTCTTCTACCTTAATATGAGAATATTCCTAGATTTTCCCAACTATACATTTTTGATACAGAAAATTAGGTTTCGAACAGAACAAAGGGCGTTGAATAGTGTTGATAGTATAACAAATTTGGAATCTACTGGAGTAGAAGGATTAGTGAAAAATGTTAGAGGAAACCAACTCTATAGTAAAAGCTTTTATGATGACGATAGATCGAATTATTGATTTGCATAATGAAATAGTACATTTAAGATTGAGCTATAATTTTTAACTTGAGATGATGAGGTAATTTTGATTTCTTAATGGAAATCATGTTGCAGCTTCTCAAACTTGATGAACATTTGTTACTTGCGCATAAGCTTGAGCCCTTATTTATTTGTATCTTTTATACTTTATAACTTTATATCGTTGTTTCAACATATATTATATTCAAAGCATTTATTGACTTATATTGACTAGAATATTATCGCATTTCCTGTCACTTAATATCCCATACATCTTTTATACATTTCCATATGCTAACTCTACAATTTGTAATTTCTCAGTTAGTAATTTATGACATATATTCATCATATTCATTTCAAATTTTGTGGAATTTATCTTTTGTAGTCAGTTCTATCTTAGATTCATATTTATTTAGTGAATACCTTACCTATTTGTTGTATAGCTTGCCAAATTCAGCATGTACACTTCTCTTGCTTGGTTTACATGATACATGTAATCCTTCTTCACAACAAATTTCAGGTACGTCTATTCTTTACTCAATTAAAACCCTTGATTAGAAGAATATGTCTTGCCTGCATAACTCAATTCAATTATGTCATATTTAATAAAGTTCTTGACAAATTTTATTTTGTTTCATTCGCACAATGACAGTTTATTGTCGTCTCTACAATAATCCTGCAGCATATTAATCATGAATTTCTTATCTTAATGGTTCCTTTAATTGTCTATTCCATAATAGATTAATTTCTTCTGATTCAATTAATCAATTTTCAAAACTTTTCTACATTCATTTGTATCTTAGTTTCATGATATATTTTATAAATAAAATGCCTATCATTTCTATAGCTTACGAATATTAGTCTGTACACTTTCTATACTTGATTTAGGGGATAAACGTATTCCCTCTTCCCCGCAAATTTCAAGTAGGTATCCTTTTAAATCATTTAGAAACCTTAATTTGAAGTCTCTACTTCACCTGCAAAACCTTATTCTTGTGTCATATTTAATAATTTTACATACAAATTTCGGTTTATTTCATTCATATAATATAAGGACAGTTTATTAGGGTTTTCCCTCTTTTACTTCCATTGAGGGAAACATGATTGTATCTGTCTTTTCCATAAGGCAATATCTTTTGTCTTAGTATCACATAACTTGATGTTTATTCGTTATCTTTAGGACATAGCTCTCTCTTCACTTGCTGTTTCCCTTTAAAAGAGATTCCTTCACCAACGCTAGCATTTGCTTCAATTGCAATTGTGTAGAAAGTCTTTTAAAATGTAATGTTTCTTTCCCTTTCTCCCCTTACTTTTTTTCGAAGAACAAAACTTAATTTACTTTGTTTTTTTAAATACGATAATGTTTTTCACCGATTTCCTGATTGTTAGCCATCTCTGTTCTTGAAGAGTTTTGGACACCTACATTGTGGCCTTATTCGATTGCAGAGGTATTTATTTTGCTTCGACTTTGTATAAATCAATATATTTTATAATGTTTTTTAAAAAATCTTCTTACATATCATTGTGTTTCGAGTTGGTCAGTCTCTATATAACATAGTGTATGCTCAACAGTTACCTTATCATTATGTTTTCTAGAAAGAGCGGAAATATTGAGATCATGTTTGATGATCAAATATTATTTAACTGGTTATAAATTTATATTTTATTCACATGATTATTTGTAGTTGGGTGGGAATTTAATCAGCAGCTTCATATTTGTTTGAAAAATGTAGAATTAAGTTAAGTAATTGGGTTTGTGATTTATATTTTAGCAAGATCTTGCATTTTACTCCAGGAGGCTTCTGGTTATTTCTTTTGCTTGAAGGATAGAGCATTGTTGCGTAGAAAGTACAATATTGTTGTCCACTCCTTGAACTTCTTCGTTTCAGCTCATCAGAGAATTCTTCTTACTAGAGTCAAGGTTGGGAATGCTCTCTCAAAACCGGCCACATGTTCGATTGAAAAGTAGATGATTTTAGTAGCAGAGAACTACATATCCATGCTAGATTCTGTATCACAAGGAGTTCAAATGTGTCGCTATCTAGATAAATTGCTATAAGGATTTCATTGGAATGGGATATGTATTTATTGGTGGTGGTGACATGTATGGCAGCTAGCCTGGATGGCCCATGGACGTGTTTTTTTGGATCTAAGTATTATGTCTAACAATTCAGTTTCACAGAACCAGGATCCTCCAAGGTATGGAAATCAGTTTATATTATAAACACTTATAGATTTAGATGTGACAAATAAATAAACTTGATCTTATAAAAAATTTCATCTATCTCCAGACTAAGAGATAAACAACTGCTTAATGATGCTGGTGAACTTTTTGTATTGAAATTATGTTATTATCTTCTGTTTATATTTATGGCCGTAATTTTACCTTTAAATAATAATAATTGTTCTTATGTAATTTATTAATAATTACTTAGTGGGAAATACTTTCTTCAATAGTAACCACAGTTCTCCAAGAAAAATCCCACCTATCTAAAGTATTCTAAACAAGTACTATATTTATCAATTTTCCCATTATAATGCTTGAGAATAAAATTACCGATTCATGTTTTCTTCTCACTATATAGGTGACAAATGTTTTGACGTCAACAAATCTTCGGACACTAGATGTCCCTTTATTAAACATAACAAAGGATTGCTTTTCACATTTGTGAGAACATTTTTACCCTGTCATTTCATCTTGATGTTTTAAAAATTGACCATTCTTTGTACATGGCAGCTTTTTCCCTCTATTTCCTAAGTTTATTCACATATAAAATCTTCACTTTATTTTTTCAAAATTCGCATTACTGTATTTTCTACACCGCCGCGAAGCGCGGGTATGCTCTCTAGTTATATAAGATCTCTATGATCCCTAGAGAATGTTAAAAAGGATATAGTAATCTTATAAATGACAAATAAAGTCTAGTGGCATGTTTGAAATGGCATCCATGTTGGATTTTCAAATGATATTTTTGAAATGACATCAATGACACTACAACGAAATTGAGTTATAGTGACACTTTTTTTCGAACTTTGTCAATAAACTAACCGTTGTTAAATATAACATCCATATTATTCATTTCGATATGATTTTTTGTACTTGAAATTAACGACGAATATCGTATCTGTCGTTATATCATTACCAATGGTCCATAGCGACGCTTGCCTGTTGCTATTTTTCAAACTTCTAATTAATCGTCACTAAATTTTGAACTGAAAAATAGCGATGATTAGTTGATATTTTGAAAAATAACGGATAAGCGTTGCTATATGGTCCGTTGTTAATGATATAGCGACATGTATACTATTCGTTGCTAATTTCAAGTATGAAAATTCACTTCGCAATAAATAATATTGTCATTATATATTTAATAACGGTTAATTTAGGGACAGATTTTGAAAAAAAATATCACTATAGCTTAATTTTGTTGTAGTGTAAGGTTGGATGTTGAAATAGATAAGTTGTTGTATTCAAATAATGTTTCGGAAATTTTAGTATACTTGTAGTCAAAATAATATTGAAATTTATCCACAAAATTGGATGTTCAAATTGCTAGTAAGTAACGAAAAACCTTAATTGTAAGATATTGATTAAGATCTATATAATAGGATGGGTTGTATACAAAAGCTGAAAGGGGACAGGAAAAGGGCATAGAAGAAGAGGGTATTACGTTGTTTAATCCCTTCATTATCGTATTTTTATCATTCAAATACAAATATCACTAATCAAATCGGGATAACCCTTTCTTATTTCTTATTTCAGGAATCAAATAGAACTTTGCATCAAAGACTAGTGGTGTCTAGAAGTCTATACGACAGCATTAAATTTTCAATAATTCCAATTGCAATGAACAAGTTGGTAACTTCAATATTAATTTCCCAAGTGGTTCAACTCACGCTAACAACTTGTCAATAACTCTAACTTTTGCTTATGTCGTATGCTCTTTTTAATTTAAAAAAATCCCACATTGACCAAACTTTTAACAAATAAAGTTCTCAATTTGTTCTTCTAAAATGCATGTTGCCAATTTGACGTCACTGCATGCCTATTACCATGAAGATGGTGTTCAAGACACTGAAATTGATCGATAATGACTGGATACGTTGTTTATCGTCATTGTAGAAGACAATGAATTTTTTTGTCAGAAAGGCTTTTTTTTCTATGTGAATAAAAAGTGAAATGTAATTTTGACCAAATCTGAGGATTAATTTTCAATTTTTCAGTGAAATAAATCCAAAAATTCTCAAACATAGCTAAAATGTGAAATGATGCAAAATTAAGCTACTGTAAAAAAAATTATTTTTCTGATGCAAAATGGATTTGATGAATTAAGCAATATGTAATTGGTTATTATATGCAATTTAATTTTAATAAATACTAATCAATAAATATTTCCAAAAATAAAATTATCTTAAATAACTCTAAACTAGAGTAATCCAGAACAACTTTTAAAACCTAAAAACACTAAATGATTTAGCAATTAAAAAGCAATTACATAAATCATAACATAATTTGTTTCGGGAGAAATATGCATGCAAATAAGATGATTTTTGGGCATGTGACAGAGAGCTATTAATATAAGCAACTAAGATTTTTCAGAGATTTTTAGAGCTAAGGTTAATTTAATATGAATTAAAGGTCCGAAATTGAGTAAAATATGTATGTTTACATCAATTTAATTTTAATAGATAGATCACAGCTCGCAATAATATAAATAAATAATCACAACATAATTATCGTTTTCACTTTAAAATTCATAACAATTAATTGTTTTAGTTAGTGATTATACATTTTCTTACTAAGAAAAAAATATAGTAACCATTGCAATAGCAACTACGACTGCTACAAATTGTAAGGGCATATGATAATTATTGCCAAATGAACCGTTGGAAGGAACGTAAGAACTGATATGCCATTTTTGTACAAAACCTGTAAATTGTGAGACTGTAAGAAGAATATTATTTATTGTTATGTGGTTAATATCAACTAATATAGGGACGCATAGTAACCATGTACATTTCCTAAAAGGAAAAATCGCGGAGTCTATGCATGATGTCCCCCTACAACAAAATGGGTTTATAGCAACACGTATTTTGGAATCTCTCACTGTATTACACGTTGTCAAATATAATTACGAATAATAAATGTAGTAAAATTATTATTTTATTTAAAATTAGCAACGAATAACATACATGTTGCTAATGAGCTCTCGATCACCCCCATCAATCAATACACTGCCATGCGCATCCTGGTTGATGATACCCTACAAGTGGACCCGTGCTTCATCCTTTTGTGTAAATCGCGACAGGAAGAACAATTCTCTTTTCGCGACGGTTCTATTATAACTCTTCTTTCAAAGTTGCTTGGTACATAATCCTAAAATAGAATTGAAGTCTATCTTCTTTTTCCACCTTTTTTAGTATGGGCCAGTCTGGAATGAAAGCGAGTTGGGCTTTACGAGGAGGATGCGATGTCGATCCCGAGTACGAGCATAGTTTGAGCATGTTGTGACTTTATGCGCTAGGTACAAATCCTTTATTTGAAGTCTTATCATTCACACGGATGTTAGATGACCGGTAACATCTTGTGTCATCGAGATATAGTAGTGCCCTTTTTGATGTGTGCACCTAGGATGATAGGGACTATACATTGTGAGGAAGCGCGATTTTGAGTGAGTGTTCGACTTTTCATCTGAATAAATTGGAATATGGAATGCTCCAAGACATGATGTTCTTTGCCAAGGCATTGAGACACAGGAGTTTGACAAATTCCCTTTTTTGAGAAGACCGTTGGTTGTACATCGATGATATAATGTTGCATTGATCATCAAAATTTGCATTATGCTAAAAATGACATTACTTAATACAAATATTGATGATAAAGAGAACGTATATTTGTTGTTATATGAATCGTTGCTCGTAAGACAGCAACAAATTTGTCATACATTGTCAAATTCGAGTATGAAAAATAGTTCCATAACGGATGATATTCATCATCATATATATAACAAAAGATCAGATAACGATCAATTCAAAAATGTGTCAATCAAGGAAAAGAACACTTACAACTAGTTGGATTCGAGCCCAGTTGAACCTATCAATAACCACCATGATGCTTATATGTCCAAGTTGTCAATTTGTAGACATCCGCTTTCATGTTCCACTCTAGAACTTGTCAATATTCCATGAAGGACTATATTTGGAGTGTTATATATTATTTCATTAATAATCGTTATATCCTCGTGGTGATGTACCGCATCACTTGTTTCTACTTATAGTGGCGACTTCACGTACTCGATGGTCATTACCTCCTAACTCTTTATAGAGATGATTCTATCTCTCGAGGAGCCATTACTGTTGTCAGAGGAAACCCACAATGACATCATTAATTATATTGTAATTACAGAAAATCTCCCGAATTATAGGCCCAATTTCAATATCGTACCTAAGCCATTATTGAGAAAATAGTCATAACAACTTGTTGGGTTTGAACTCAGTTGAACATTGTTAAAAATATGTAACAGAAGGGTATTTTTGTATTTTTTCTTTTCTGTACTCATTAGGGTTTCTAGGTTTGTCCTATATATGGACCCTTAGACCCATTGGAATAAGACAAGGAAAAATATTCTATCTCTGACATGGTATCAGAGCCGTCCCCCAGTCCTCTCTCTTGCCGCCTCCCTCCTGATCCCTAATCCCTCCCCATCGCCTTCCCAGTCGCCCCTCTCCATCGCCAGCGCCCCTCACCTCCACGTCGCCTCCTCCATCTCCATCGCCAGCGCCAGCGCCCCTCCACCGCCATCGCCCCTCCATCGCCTCTACTCGCCCCTCTCCATCGCCAGCGCCAGCGCCCCTCCACCGCCATCGCCCCTCCATCGCCTCTACTCGCCACCCAATCACCCTCCCAATCGCTCTCCCAAGCCCCACCCAATCACCCTCCCGATCGCCCTCCCAAGCCCCACCCGATCGCCCTCCCAAGCCCCACCCAATCGCCAGCGCCCTTCCCTCCCAATCGCCAGCGCCCTTCCCACCCGATCGCCCTCCCGAGATCTCGCCCTCCACTCGCCCTACACTCGCCCTCCACTCGCCCATCCCATCCGATCGCCCACCCGATCCCCAGGCCTCTCTCTGTCCTACATCGCCATACCCTCAACAGCGGATACCATCACCCTAAACCCAGGCCTCTCTACAGCGCCCTCCAACAGCCCTACAGGCCTCTCTACAGGCCTCTCTACAGCAACACCAGGAATCCAACGCCTCCCGCGAAGCCTCTCTACATCGCCCTCCAAAAGCCTCTACCAGGGCTTCTCCAGCAACACCAGGACTCCAACGCCTCCCGCGAAGGTTTCAACTCCACGACTACACGACTTCAACAACTTCAAGGGATCCTGCTATGTCCAGCGACTCTCAAGTGCACAGAAACAGTCCATGAGCAGTCCGATGACTCCAACAACTCTAGCAATACCGTCCGGTGATATTTTACTACAGCCTCATGTCCTCTGAGAATATCATTATTATCTAGTCATTTGCTACCTGTCTTGTGTGGCCGCCATGACTTCTACTCCCACATCTGTGGACTCAAAGTCCCTGTACCAATCTACATCTATGATGGTTCAGGGCACTACTATAAAACTCAAAGGAGCCGAAAATTATGTTCTCTGGTCTCGGTCTTTTAAAATATTTATTGGCGGCCAGCGGAAGGCCTATGTTCTTACTAGAATTCCCCCAACAGAGACAGACAAAGACTTTGATACATGGTTTGTCGATAACTGTCAGGTTATCACCTGGATGACAAACAACGTTGACCCATCTATTGCATCTAATCTCTTATACAAAGAGACTGCAAAGGCAATGTGGGAGAGTCTTGAAAATACATACTCACAGAAAACTACCAAGTCTCGGCTTTCAGATATCTATACGAGGATTTGGTCTGCAAATCAAGGAGATACATCCTTGATCGATTATTACAGGCTACTCACAGGTTTATTTGAAGAACTCCTCATTTTTCAACCGGCATGTTGTGATAAACAGGTTGGGGAACAAGCAGAATGGCAAGTATATCGGTTCCTATCAGGCTTACACCCTCGATATAAATCTGCGAAGGACCAGTTTCTTACTGCAGGTGCATTACCCACTCTTGAAACCATCTTCGGCCGACTTCAGGAAATTGAGTCTCCGCACCCACCTCCATCTGCTGAGGTATCCGCTCACTTTGTTAAGGGACGATCAATCACTTACGGGGGACGAGGACGTGATGCTGGACGAGGACGTGGTCGTGCCTATGGACGAGGCCGCGAATATTCACGGGCCCAAGGTCGTGATCATACTCCTGCCCGTTTCCCCCCATGTACTCATTGTGGTCGCCTAAATCACCCATCGGAACGTTGCTGGGCCAAATTTGGCATGCCTTCGAATGCCAACAGTGCGTATGAGATGACTACCCATGATACTGACTATGAGATTGCTGCCCCAAGCCATGAAGAACATGTGCATACTAGTAAACATTCTTTTACTGCCTCTGAATATGCCAGTCTACGCCAACTACTACAGAACTCTCATACTAATGTGATCACCTCTGCTTCAACAGCTAGTCTTGCCACAACTGCAAGTACAGTCGCCAACACAGCTACTACATCAAATCCTACATGGATCATCGACTCTGGAGCATCAACGCATCTTACAGGGGAAGGTAGTATTCTTACTTCCTCCGAACCATCCTCAGTTGTGAAAACCGTACGTGTTGCCAATGGAGCGCACTCGCCCATTACTAGTGTGGGCACTGTGGAATTTTCTTCCTCACTCAGACTGACGAACGTGCACTGCGCTCCAGCCTTTCCTCTTAGCTTATTATCTGTCCATAAACTATGCACGGAGCTTAACTGTAAAGTGATATTTGACAAATTTTGATGTTACTTTCAGGACATCCGGACGAAGCAGATCTTTGGTGGGGGATATGAGAAGAATGGGATGTATTATCTTGACATCCCTACTGATTCCAAGTTTGCAGGTGCTGTATCCATCTCCACTGATCCCTTACTATGGCATCTTCGTCTTGGTCATCCATCTGCCAAAGCCCTCTCCATGATGTTTCCGGAACTTTCGTCGCTAAAACCATTTGAGTGTGAGGCGTGTCAATTTGGGAAACATCATCGAGCATCCTTTCCTGCTCGAACTGAGCCTCGTCGTTCTACTCCTTTTGCTCTAGTCCATTGTGATATTTGGGGACCTTGTCCGGTCCGTACTCTCAGTGGTCATAAGTATTTTGTTGTTTTTATTGATGATTTCAGCAGACTATCCTGGGTTTATCTACTAAAAGAACGTTCGGAAATAAATATTATCATCAAAAATTTCTTTCAGTATGTTAAAACCATTTTCTCCACCACTGTACAAATTTTCCGTTCAGATAATGCGCTGGAATTCACTCAAAATGACCTTTCCACATTTTTTGCTTCTCAAGGGACCATACATCAAACCTCCTGTCCCTATACATCCCAACAAAATGGGATAGCAGAAAGAAAATTAAGACACCTCCTAAACATTGCCCGATCACTTCTCTCTCAAATGAAAGTCCCCAAAATCTACTGGGGTGATGCTATATTAACTGCAGTTCATCTTACCAACAGAGTCCATTCGCCTTCTCTAAATGGGTCTACTCCATTCTCTTTACTTTATCCCACAGAGTCTCCTTTTCCATTACCTCTACGGGTCTTTGGTTGTGTGTCATTCGTTCATAAATTCCAAAATACAGATAAACTCTCGCCATGTGCGATCAAATGTGTTTTTCTGGGGTACTCTCGCACTCAGAAAGGGTATAGGTGCTATGATCCTGCTGGTCATCGCTATTACATCTCGGCTGATGTTACCTTCTTTGAGAAAACAAGCTTCTTCTCTCATACAATCACGAATATACCCCTTGAACTTCCACCACCACCCATTGTCTACAAACAACGAAACATTTCGACAACTCCAGATATCCCGTTACCAGTCACGGTCCTCCAGGATGATATGCCCTCTTCAAGTATCTCCCACAAGGATGTCCCGGATGATCCTCTCGAGCTTCCAATTGCTCTACGGAAGAGTACGAGACAGTGTACTTCCTATCCGATGTCTCACTACACCTCTACCACTGGTTTATCTGACTATGACAGACAGTATACAGATGCACTAATGACATTTTCCATCCCACGAGATCATCACAGTGCCTTACAGGACTCTGGGTGGCGACATGCAATGGATGAAGAAATGAATGTACTTATATCCAGACGAACGTGGGATCTTGTCCAGTGTCCTAAAGGGACTCGACCGGTGGCTTGCAAATGGGTCTTCACGACCAAGCAAACACCGGATGGCGCAATTGACAGGCTAAAAGCTCGCCTGGTGACTAAAGGTTTTACACAAACCTACGGTGTAGACTATTTTGAGACATTCTCACCAGTTGCACGTATGGGGTCTATCATGACTATTATTTCATTAGCAGCAAATAAATGTTGGCCTATTTATCAGTTAGATGTGAAAAATGCTTTTCTCTATGGCGACCTTGATGAGGAAGTATACATGCTGCAACCTCCAGGTTGTGAAGTCGAGGGGGAGTACGTATGTCGACTTCAAAAAGCAATATATGGCCTCAAGCAAAGCCCAAGGGCGTGGTTTGACAGACTTACCACAGAAATTAGTACAATTGGATTTCAAAGAACAAAATCTGATTACTCGGTATTTGTCAGAAAACAAGCAACTGGTACTGTCATTCTTGCTGTTTATGTTGATGATATGGTACTCACTGGTGATGACCACAATGGGATATCAGAAACCAAAGCCTTCCTTCAAAAGGTATTCGTTACTAAAGACCTTGGTCATCTACGCTACTTCTTGGGCATAGAAGTACTTCGCACTACCGAAGGAATTCATCTCTCACAGAGAAAATATTGTCTGGACATTCTTACTGAAGCAGGGGTTCTCGGATGCAAGCCCTCTAGTATCCCTGCAGACCCAAAGAAACATGTTAGCATGTCTGATCCTACCTTTGATGATGTCACTAGATATAGAAGTCTTGTGGGCAAACTCCTCTACCTTACTGCCACCAGACCAGATATCTCCTATGCAGTTAGCAGAGCTAGTCAACACATGGAACAACCGACTTACAGCCATTGGCAAGATGTCCTACAAATCTTACGATACTTGAAGGAATCTCCAGGACGTGGCCTCTTCCACGGGGCAAATGGGCACACGGAGGTTACTGCATATGAGGACGCTGACTATGCTGGTTCCCCAGAAGATCGACGCTCTACTACAGGCTATGCGATGATGGTTGGAGGAAATACAGTTACATGGAGGAGCAAGAAACAAACCGTTGTATCCAGATCCAGTGCGGAGGCAGAATATAGGGCAATGGCTCAAGCTACATGTGAGATCACATGGCTATTGGCTTTCCTTCAGGAACTTGGCATTAATGTCACTACTCCTATTCCTCTATATTGTGATAATAAATCTGCAACCTACATAGCCACAAATCCAGTATTCCATGAACGAACCAAGCATATAGAGATAGATTGCCACTTCGTACGTGATGCTGTCAAAACTGGAAGAATTGCTACTCCACATATTATCACTGATCTTCAGCTAGCAGATATCTTCACAAAGGCCTTACCCAAGAAACGACTACTGTGGATTATTTCCAAGTTGGGCATGACTGATAAATATGCTCCAACTTGAGGGGGAGTGTTAGAAATATGTAACAGAAGGGTATTTTTGTATTTTTTCTTTTCTGTACTCATTAGGGTTTCTAGGTTTGTCCTATATATGGACCCCTAGACCCATTGGAATAAGACAAGGAAAAATATTCTATCTCTGACATGGTATCAGAGCCGTCCCCCAGTCCTCTCTCTTGCCGCCTCCCTCCCGATCCCTAATCCCTCCCCATCGCCTTCCCAGTCGCCCCTCTCCATCGCCAGCGCCCCTCACCTCCACATCGCCTCCTCCATCTCCATCGCCAGCGCCAGCGCCCCTCCACCGCCATCGCCCCTCCATCGCCTCTACTCGCCCCTCTCCATCGCCAGCGCCCCGCGCCTCCGCATCGCCTCCTCCATCTCCATCGCCAGCGCCAGCGCCCCTCCACCGCCATCGCCCCTCCATCGCCTCTACTCGCACCCAATCGCCCTCCCAATCGCTCTCCCAAGCCCCACCCAATCGCCCTCCCGATCGCCCTCCCAAGCCCCACCCGATCGCCCTCCCAAGCCCCTCCCGATCGCCAGCGCCCTTCCCTCCCAATCGCCAGCACCCTTCCCACCCGATCGCCCTCCCGAGATCTCGCCCTCCACTCGCCCTACACTCGCCCTCCACTCGCCCATCCCATCCGATCGCCCACCCGATCCCCAGGCCTCTCTTTGTCCTACATCGCCATACCCTCAACAGCGGATACCATCACCCTAAACTCAGGCCTCTCTACAGCGCCCTCCAACAGCCCTACAGACCTCTCTACAGGCCTCTCTACAGCAACACCAGGAATCCAACGCCTCCCGCGAAGCCTCTCTACATCACCCTCCAAAAGCCTCTACCAGGGCTTCTCCAGCAACACCAGGACTCCAACGCCTCCCGCGAAGGTTTCAACTCCACGACTACACGACTCCAGCAACTTCAAGGGATCCTGCTATGTCCAGCGACTCTCAAGTGCACAGAAACAGTCCATGAGCAGTCTGATGACTCCAACAACTCCAAGTTGTCAATTTGTAGACATCCGCTTTCATGTTCCACTCTAGAACTTGTCAATATTCCATGAAGGACTATATTTGGAGTGTTATATATTATTTCATTAATAGTCGTTATATCCGCGTGGTGATGTACCGCATCACTTGTTTCTACTTATAGTGGCGGCTTCACGTACTCGATGGTCATTACCTCCTAACTCTTTATAGAGATGATTCTATCTCTCGAGGAGCCATTACTGTTGTCAGAGGAAACCCACAATGACATCATTAATTATATTGTAATTACAGAAAATCTCCCGAATTATAGGCCCAATTTCAATATCGTACCTAAGCCATTATTGAGAAAATAGTCATAACAACTTGTTGGGTTTGAACTCAGTTGAACATGTTAATAAATATCTAAAATACTTACTCCTAAGTTATCGATTAGCAAACATCCACTCTTATAACTCACTTTTTCATTTATAGATATTCCATATGAAACTATATTTAAAGTGTTGCGAACAAAGTCCATCAAAAACGTACAAGTAATTCTATGGGTTGTAAGAACGGAAGATGATTGCTTGACAACTTGGACTTGTGCATTTTGGTGGTTGTAAATAGGTACAAAATTAACAAGTCAGGGCTAGTTTTTTTATAACAGTTTGATTTTAGCCCAGAAAAATTATAAATGATATAAAAATCAAATTCTCTCTTATAACGGAAAGGACCCCTGGAGGGGAGGAGCCGTACTTACATAAAGTTAGGAGGAAAACATTACCAATAGTGTGCAGCCTAACGAATACATGAACCATGAACTAATAACGATGTTGCGAGTACAAGGAAGGTTGTAATAATACAGCTTAGCATAGGGCATGTGATTTTTAGGAGCAAAAGATGACTGTTTGATAACTTGGATTTAAGCATTTTGACTGATTGTGTAAGAGCCAATTGATCCAAACCCAATAAAATGTCAGGATCAATTTTCTCGATAACAACCCGGATTTAATTATCGAATGTTACATACACTAGAAATAGAATAAGAAATTGAATTCAATATTTGAACATCCATTAGTATCGAGTTCTTGTATCTTTTACCAGAGAGAGGATCATCTGTTGTGGGGATGTCACCTCAAACTCAGGTGTGCACCAGCAGGTCCTCCGATGCTAATCATGGACACTAATCACATAGGTTTGGCATCATTTGGGCTCTTCTCGTTTTCCCTCAGAATCGTGGATCCCCCCCTCCCTTCTGCATTCACCGTGCATGCTCATGTTATCGCTACCACCTATGGTTCCTCCTCCTCTAACTGCTTCATTCCATGCCCTCTCCACACTCTGCCTTTCTCTACATCAATTTCCCTCCTCTAGCCCCCCTTCTACTCCAACTCTCTCCCCCTTCTCTACCGCCTATCTCTGTCTCCCTCCATCCTCTCCTCTTCCCTTGCAGGCTTTGACGCACATCATTTTCTTTCCATCACCACTATCCATCCATACATTCTCCTCTATGAATGCATAATCGATTGTCGCACTCGACCTCGAACTCATCCTCTGTCAACACTGATGAGCAATCGATTCTCGATGATCTTCTTTGATTTCGGCAACTTACGTTTCAATATGCTACATTAGTGTTCACAAACTCACTTGTTCACACTATCTCTTTTCACACTATCTCTGGTGGTGGCGGGTCAGCGGGAAAGGAGGGATTTGATACGGCCGTTGGCTACGATTTGGGCAATCTGGCTTCTCAGGAATGCTCTGTTGTTTGCGGGTCAGAGATTTTATTTGGATAATGTAAAATTGCAGGTGTCGGGCTTATTAAGCTCCTGGAGCGAGTAGCGCGTTTTTTTTTGTACTTCCCCCTCCTTCCTTTAATAAATTCCTGGGGTGAACGCCATTGAGTCTCTCCCCCTTTCTTGGTTTCAAAAAAAATCTAGTAATTAGTTGATGCATCATATACATGTATAATGTTGTAGTTCATCTTTGTTTCATGTTATTCTCAGTAAACAACGAGGATTTTTTTCTGTTTATGAAGTTTCCTCAATACAAACTTGGTGATGAAGAAGCGCTCTCGACTTATTCTTATGTGTGTTTATTTCTAGGGGATGGATGAACTTTTTTCGTACAATTACCCCATTAATTTTCATATGCAATATGTTGGTTTACATGCAGACAGAATGTTACAGATGCTCAATGGTAAGGATGCAACTGGGTTGCCACGATCAAGGTCGAGATAGGCAATATTATGTGGAAGAACGAGAACCAATCAGATAGATGCATATGCTGGAAAGGGCGGAAGGCAACGTCATCGTGTACTGACAACCATAGACCAGGTAGAGGTAAAATGTCGAAGAATGACCTGGAGGAAGCAGTACAAGGAATGCAAATGGAAATGAGGGCCAGGATGGGGTGACTATGAGAATTATAGGAAATGGTGCAATCTCCTTTAGGATACACATTGAATCTAAAATTGATCTAAACTAATTGCCTGATCTCCTTGTTATGAAAATGCCTTTGTAAAGAAAGTCTATATAAGCACTCCATTTAAGTGTTACCTTGATCAAAGATGGCATCAACATGACAACATCGCCCCCAAAACATTGAGGTTCATCAGTCAAGGAGAACTATTTTAAAGTTCTAAATATTCCGTGAGAATTAAAAACATAAAATACAAGATCAAAAATAAAATTAGGGTTGTGAACTTCTGACAGTTTACCTGGTTTGTTACAAGTACAGCTGGATAAGCTCGTCGCTCACAACAGATGGAGTGAGAACCCCCAGATCAGTGAATAAAAGAGTGAGGTACTGTGGTGGTGTGTAGTCCCTTGCAGATGTTTCCACCTCTACACCAGAAGGGATCGGCACACCAAAATCAATGGGACGAAGAGCTGGAGTAAGGTCCTTCTGGTCTAATGGGTATAAGCGTGCAAACTGCAAGAAACAAATCATGTCATAACATTGATGAGGCAGATAAATCATAAATTAGGCCTACTGTTTTATATTTATTTCTGGGGATAGTACCTTGTAACTTTCTGCAGCAACATAGACAGGTTTGTTCATGCTGTGAGCTACCAGAGCTATCTGATATGTTCCCATCATGTTAATTATGCCCCCACTTTCAAGGACCCCATCCGCCCCAACAAAAACCATGTCAACCTCGTCCATAGCGTATGCAGCAGCAGAGTCGATGAGAAGTTTCACTGGCACATCAAGAGTTGCCAGTTCCTTCGAGAATCTTAAGCCCGTCCTGTCTGGCCTGCCCTCTGCAGAAACCAATATATAATAAATTACTATTAAATTATACTATTGCTGGGGGAGAGATGCACATTGACAACTGTAAAGAAATTCATTCACAAAAGCAATGACAGGCAGATGCACCAGAGCAGTTTTAATAAGAGAGCAGTCTAATCTTTTACATAAGCAGAGAACTCTGCCAATGAAATAATGATTCATGATTTATCAAAAAGAAATAGCAACGAAGTTTTCATACATGATTTATCAAAAAGAAATAGCAACGAAGTTTTCATACATGATTTATCAAAAAGAAATAGCAATGAAGTTTTCATTCATGATTTTACCAAAAAGAAACAGCAATGAAGTAATAGTACAGTTGACAGTTATACGTATAACACCATTGAAGAGAGGCACTTCTACGAGAAAACGGGATATGATTACTCGAAAAAAGGGTGCTCATTTTCATTTTAGAAATTAGAACAAACTTGTTCCTACCTTTAGGTGTGTGGAGATGAAAAGAAAGAATCGCATTACTAAGAGGTCTTAGGATTCTTCTATACAGGAGAGAAATTTTTTTGGGCACATTACAAAAAGAAGACGAAGAAAATAGAAAATACATAAGCAATATAAAAGATAACAAATATCCCAACACTCCCCCTCAAGCAGGAGCATAGATATCGATCAAGCTCAGCTTGGAAGAGCATCTTTGGTAAGGCCTTCTGGATAGGGCCTTTGTAAGTATGTCTGATGTCTGGTCTCAAGAGCTGACTTGAGTAGTGGTGATAAGACCCTTCTATATCATGTCACGAGTGTAGCGACAGTCCACCTCTATGTGCTTGGTCCTCTCACGGAAGGCAAGATTGTTTGCAATGAAAAGAGCAGCCCGATTGTCGCATTGGAGGTGCATGGGAAAAGGCACCTCGATAGTCAGGTCAATAAGAATAAGATCCGACCCACATCATCTTTGTGATAGCTTACGCCATGGCCATGTATTCTGACTCACCACTAGATCTGTCAACCACAATCTGCTTCTTACTCTTCCATGACACTAGGGAATTTCCTATGAATACGGTGAAGCCTGAAGTAGGCTTCCTATCCTTGGGACACCCAGCATAATATGCATCTGCACATGTTGTAACTGAAAAGGATGTACCTTTACTGAAAAGAAGTCCCATGCTAGGTGATGCATTCAGATACCAGGCGGCATCCTTGCCGCTGCAAGGGCTGTAAGCCTCATCTAAGGCGTGCCCTAGTCCACCTCGTCTCTTCGGCCGATATATGGATTTGAGTGCGTAACGTCTACATACGCACTCAAATCCGATGCAGTTGGTGTAGACATTCATTATCTTGTCTACATACCCTAGTTCTTCTCCAGCGGCAGTATGTCAGAATCGAAGGTCGATATGCCCTCCACCAACGCATTCAAAGGTCCTGCGCCAATAGTGAAGATGGACGCGTCTAACTAAGAGCTATGGGCTATGCAGTTCATGAGCCTCATGAAGTCGAATGGTAAGAAGCACATTCTTACCGAGGATGAGCCCGCAGAGAAGACAGGGATATATGCCTCATGGGAGGCTGATGACTCCTACGCAAAGGTCTGGTTGTCTGGTACATTGACGATGGAGATTGCTAATGACGTCCTCCATCAGCCCACTGCCAAGGCGATGTGGGACATTCTTGCCGCTACATATTCGCAGGTGCGAAATGAGACAAAGATGTTGCAGCTTCAGCATGACATTTCACAATGAAGCAGAGCGGCAGACCTCTCCATTCCCTATACACATCCCTAAGAGGGATGTTTGAGAAGTTATACAGTACCATTCCCCTCACTGCTACTCCTGAACAGCAGAAGACGTTTCGGAACGCCACCATGGTGGGTGTTCTACTTGCGGCTCTTGATCCTGAATATGATGCAACCTGGTCTCAGATCCTAGCTGATGCAGTTATTCCTCCAGTGGAGGATGTTTACAGAAGGCTCAGATTCCAGTTTCCTCCAGCTCTTCTACTCCACCCCCATCAGCGATGGCAGTCTCGCGTAGGAGAGGTGGCCCGCCTTCTGGTCGTGGTTGTGGACGTGGCCGTGGACCCCAGGGAAGGGGTGGTCGCTTCAGTCAGGCATGCTCCTATTGTCACCGCACAGGACACTCGGAGGAGACATGCTATTCTAAGCATGGGTTCCCAGCATCGGCACGTGTTGCAGAGCATTCTCAGTCTCCATTACCATCTACTGCAGATAATCAATTTGACGAACTTGTGGCACGTCTCCGAGATATTATGCCACATTCATCTGGTGATTCGTCTGGTGGTCCTTCAGATGTTGCTGCTACAGCCTCCGCCAGTTCATCTGCCGCTGCTAGTACCTCAGGTAGATCTACTGCATTCACACCGTCTCATGATATATCTGACTGGGTTATAGATTCGGAAGCCACACATCATCTCTGCCGAGATAGAGATAGATTACAGTCCTACAGGAACATTCCTCACGGCCGTTCAGTGCAGATCGCAGATGGTACCCATTCGCCCCTTGTTGGACAGGGGGAGGTCTTCCTATCCTCCACTATGCAGCTACAGAACGTCCTACATGATCATGAGTTCTCAATGAATCTGTTATATATTAGTCAGATTACGAAGGATTTGCATTGTCGTGCTATATTTGACCCGTCTTCTCTTATTTTTCAGGACATACTCACGGGCAGGGTGATTGGTTGTGGCTCTGAGCAGAATGGTCTATATCGGCTGGTTCGGAATTCCTATGCTGGCGTCTCCTCTCATTCTGCCGGACCAGTCTCTCCGTACATCTGACATCTCCGGTTTGGTCACCTTCCGCTCCAGAAAATGCGTCATCTTCTGCCCCAGATCTCTCCTAGTTCGTCTTTCCACTGTGAAGCATGTCAGTTGGGAAAGCATCATCGGTCGAGCTTTCCAAGTCGTCAGAGTCAGAGCAGTAGCTCCCCTTTCGAGTTGTTACATATAGATATATGGGGTCCGAGTCGTGTTCCCGATCATCAGGGGCACAGATTTTATCTTGTGGTAGTGGATGATTTTTCTCGTGTATCATGGGTCTTTCTTTTGAAGAATAAATCTGAAGCAGGAGATGTGATCAAGAATTTAATTAATGAAGTGCACATTGTTTTCTCTTCCTCGGTCAAATATGTTCGGACGGATAATGCCCTAGAATTCTGTACACGCTCACTTTCTCAATTTCTTTCATCAAAGGGTATTATTCACCAAACCACTTGTGCATATACATCACAGCAAAATGGTGTGGCAGAAAGAAAGCATCACCATCTCTTGGATATTACTCGAACCCTGTTGATTCAGAGTTGTGCTCCTATTTCTTTCTGGGGGGACGTTGTTCTCACTGCATGTTATCTGGTCAATCGAATGCCATCCTCAGTTCTTGGTGAGAAGATACCTATCTCTCTTATTTTTCCAGACAAGGAGTTATTCTCACTGACTCCACGTGTCTTCGGTACTGTGAATTTCGTTTATCTTCTGTCTCCCAGACTTGACAAACTCTCTCCTAGAGCAGTCAAGTGCGTCTTTGTTGGTTATTCCAAGACTCAGAAGGGCTACCGGTGTTATGATCCTACGAATAAGAAGTACTTCGTGAGTGTTGATGTCACTTTCTTTGAGTCTGTCATGTATTTCTCTCCTGCAGGTGACAGACTGGTACCATCCACTACCAATGATGATGTCTATGCTCCTCCACCACCTACATGGAGTTCACCTGAGTCTTCCTCAGTGCATGTCTCCACGCCAGCACCACCACCACCACCTCCTCCTCCACCCATTCCACGGCCTCTCGTTTCACCGCTACCAAAATTCTATATGTGTCGATCAGGTCCTGCTCAGACTACACATCAGCCACTCATCACGCCTCAGGTATGTTCAGATGGCATTACTACTGACGGGTCAGGTTTGGTACATGTGCAGGATTCTTCAGTACAGGACGACACTAGCCCATCCAGTACAGCAGATGATGATCTGGATGTTTCGATTGCTATTTGGAAGCAGAGGCAGCAATGTGCCTCTTATCCATTTGCCTCACAGGTTTCCTTTCACCGTCTCACTGGTGATTTTCATAGATTTGCCTCAGCCTTGTCTTCCGTGGATATACCACGGACCTACCAGGAAGCTTTGAAGAATGATTGCTAGAGGTTAGCTATGGAAGAAGAGATGAGGGCCTTGCAGTCTCGTGGCACATGGTCTTTGGTCCCTGCACCTCCTGATGCATCCGTTGTGAGCTGTAAGTGGGTCTTCACTGTTAAATATCATGCAGATGGCACATTGGATCGGTACAAAGCACGCTTGGTCGCCCGTGGGTTTGCACAAACCTATGGCGTGGATTATATGGATACGCTCTCTCCAGTGGCGAGACACTCTGCCCTTCGTATTCTCTTATATGTTGCTGTGGTTCGTGAATGGAGTATATCTCAACTAGATGTCAAGAATGCCTTTCTGTACGGGGACTTACAGGAGGAAGTCTACATGCAGCAGCCACCTGGGTTTACTGCTGAGGGGGAGAAGCAGATGGTCTGTAGACTTCACAAGGCGATATATGGCCTCAAACACAGTCCGAGAGCATGGTTCCAGAAGCTGTCCAACCTAATTGAGCAACAGGGATTCAAGAGGTCAAATGCAGATCACTCGTTGTTTGTCCATAAGTCATTGGCAGGTACGTTTGTCATTATGGTCTATGTGGATGATATTCTTGTTACAGGAGATGATGTTCAGGGCATAGAAAGGGCGAAGGCATTCCTAGGCCGTCAGTTTGTTACAAAGGATCTTGGAACCCTAAGATATTTTCTGGGGTTGGAATTTGCAAGGAATGCACAGGGCTCAGTGATGACCCAACGAAAGTACATTACAGACTTCCTGATTGAGACTGGCATGGATGGATGCAAACCATCAAGTATTCCCATGGACCCTAGCATGAAGTTGTATGATGGTGATACTGATGAAGTAGATAAGAGGAGATATAGAGAAATGGTGGGAAAACTCCTCTACATTACCATAACTCGTCCAGACATTGCATTTGCAATTAGCAGGGTGAGTCAGTTTATGGAGCAGCCAAGACAAGTTCACATGGATGCTATACACATGATACTGAGGTATCTGAAGTCTTCTCCAGGGTCAAGGCTGCTATTCAGAAAGGGCATAGACTTATCCATCTCAGCGTGTGCAGACGCAGATTATGCAGGATGCCCTAAGGATCGAAAATCAACCTCAGGGTTCGCAGTGTTTGTTGGAGGCTCTCTGGTTTCTTGGAAAAGCAAGAAACAAACTGTTGTGGCAAGGTCCAGTGCCGAATCCGAATATAGGGCCATGGCTCAAGCCAGCACGGAAATGATGTGGGTTCGGTCCGTACTAGAAGATCTACATGTAGCTGTGCCCCTACCTATGAAGCTTCAATGTGACAATCAGGCAGCATTATTCATTGCCAACAATCCAGCTTTCCATGAAAAGACCAAGCATATTGAAGTTGACTGCCATTACACTAGAGACTTGATCCAGAGAGGATTGATATCTACTGCACATGTGAGCTCAGGAGATCAGACTGCAGATGTATTCACCAAGCCACTGCTCAGAGGACCTTTTCAGAGATGTTCATCCAAGCTGAGCATGATAGACATCTATGCTCCACCTTGAGGGGGAGTGTAGAGATAGTTCTTAGTATTATTATCTCTTTATGTATCTTGTCGTTATTTCTTTATCTTTTATAGACCTCTTTGTAATTTACCCTTAAGTTCTCTCCCTATATAAGAGAGCCTAGGGTTTTTCTGAATGATAATCGAATTCTCTTTTCCCAACAATAATCACAGAGCTTCATGCTTGGGTCCATAGGAGTATTGGTAGGTCTGATATCCGCCATACATGTCTCACAAAGGAGATCTGTAGTGTACTTCCTTTGGGTTATCACAAGACCTCGTTGATTCCTGCCAAACTCCAATCCAAGGAAGCGGCATAAACTACCAAGGTCCTTGGTCACAAACTGCTGACCGAGAAAATCCTTGACAACCTGAATGTCATGCTCGTCATCCCCTGTAACAATAATATCATCAACATAGACCAGAATGACCATTGTACCTCTTTGAGTCATGTATATAAACAATGAGTGATCGACAATCGATCGCACAAACCCCTTGTTGATCTATCAAGTCCGAGAGCTTCTAGAACCATACTCTTGGACTCTGCTTAAGGCCATAAATAGCCTTGTGTAGCCTACAAACCTTCTAACACTCTCCCTCAGCAACGAACCCAAGTCATTGTTGCATGTGGACCTCCTCATGTAGATCACCATATAGGAAGACATTCTCCACATCAGGCTGGAAAAGGAGTCAATCTCATGTCATAGCAACATATAGGAGTACGCATAGTAGAATATCTAGCAACTGGAGAGAGTATTCTAATAGTCCACCCCATATGTCTGGGTGAACCCACGTGCCACAAGCCTTGCTTTATAGCGATCTACACTTCCATCTGCATGGTCCTTCACAGTAAACATCCACTTGCACCCCACAACGGATGCGCCAACTGGAGCTGAAACAAGACTCCAAATGTCATGCGACTGTAGCGCATCCATCTCCTCCTCCATGGCTAGACGCCACTGATTGTCCTGAATAGCCTCCTGATATGTTTGTGGTATTTCCACTGCTGATAGTGCCAATGTAAACCTCATGAAGTCATCCGACAGTCTGCTTAAGGAAACATGGGATGCCCGAGGATATGTAGCACACGTACGTCTCTGCTTTTGTAGAGCAATAAGCACATCAAGGTCATTTATCATGTCATGAACTTGTAAGTTTCCCTCTTGAGAGGGTACATGCTCATCCTGTAGAGAATCATGCTGCACAAACAACTCAGTAGTGCCATCAGTAGAAACAATGTGCTCATTGCATACCTGAGGTGTGTTGGATGATTGGGAAGGCATGTGAACAAGGGAAACAGAGCAAGAACTGCGAGTAAACACATGTGGTATAAACTCAGTCAAGGAAGGCGGTGGTCCAGGAGTAGGCACAGGAGCAGGTGGTGGTGGAGGTAATAGGGGTGGTAGTGGTGGCGGTGGTGGTGGCTGAGCAGGAGTAGGTGTAGGTGGTGGTGTGACAGTAGGAGGTGTAGGCATGTAGATCTCATCATAGTCTGACGGGGCTAGTCTATCACCTATAGGAGAAAAATACATGACATACTCAAAGAAAGTAACGTCAACACTGATAAAATACTTTCGCTGAAGCGGATCAAAGCAACGGTACCCTTTTGGGTATGAGAGTAGCCAACAAAAATGCAATTGACAGATCTAGGGAAGAGCTTGTTACGACCTGGTGTGAAATCATGAACAAAAGCAACTGAACCAAATACACAAGTAGTAAGGGAGAACATATCCTTCTTGGGAAATGCAATCGAGAAAGGGATCTTCTCTCCCAACACAGAAAAGGGCATGCAGTTCACTAGGTAGCAGGCAGTAAGGACCGCACCATCCCAATAAGCATGAGGAGCACGACTCTAAATCAATAAGGTTCTGGTCATATCAAGTAAGTGACGGTATTTGCGCTCGACAATACCGTATTGTTGGGATGTATAAGTACATGAGGTCTGGTGAACAATGCCAAGAGATCTAAGAAACTCGGAAAGCTATAAGGTGCATAACTCTAAGGCATTATCAGAAAACATATATTTGATATTTGCAGAAAAATATGCTTTATCTCATTAATGAAAGATTGGATAATAGACCCAGCCTCAGACTTATTCTTTAATAAAAAACCCAAGAAAGTCTAGAAAAATCATCAACAACGACCGGATAAAAATGATATCCCTGGTGATCAGGGACACGACTCAGACCCCAAATATCTAAATGGAGGAGCTCAAACAAGTGAGATCTGCTCTAACTCTAATGAGATGGAAAGGAGGAATGGTGGTGCTTCCCAAGCTGGCATGACTCACACTGGAAAGAAGATTGCGTGGAAATCTACAGGAGGACATGACACAACTTCTGCAGAGAAAGGTGGCTAAAACAAAGGTACCATAGATACAGTGAGACTAGTCCAGTAAGAATAGTAGAGACACCAGCATGAGGTTGGACCAGTCTATAGAGCCCCCGCTGCTCACGGCCACATCCAATCACCCTGCACGTGAGTATATCCTAGAACACAAGAGATGAAGGGTCAAAAATGCCACGACAATGCAGTTCTTTAGTATTCTGACTAATGCAAAGTAAGTTCATCTTAAAATTAGGGGCATATAAAACATTCTGAAGGCACATGGATGACGTCAGATGCACCTCCCCCTATCCTGTGATTGGACGCGATCCTCCTTTCCATCCTCGCGAGCGAGGCGATCCTTCTTTCCCTCCGCGCGAGTGCGGGCGGCGCGGCTCCACGTGAGTTCGGGCGACGCGATCCTTCTTCTCCTTCGTTCCACGCGAGTTCTGGCGGCGCGGCTCTGCCATTGGCGTTGGCGACTTCGGGCGGCGCGTATCCTGCGAAGGGGTTGGCGACTTCGGGCGGCGCGATTCCTCTGTCGGCGCCAGCAAGGGGTTTAGACCTAGGGGCTTCTCCGGTCGGCTTCAGGGCGTCAGCCAGGGGGATGGGGCTGGGGGTCTCTCCGCTCCTGCAACTGGCGCGGGTGTGCAGGTTGGTTGGGGGCGTCGCGCGGGTGTGCAGGCTGGCGCAAGTGCCGCGGGTGTGCAAGCTGGCGCGGGTGTGCAGGCTGGCGCGGGTGTGCAAGCTTCCGCACCGGGCTGCCAGGTCCGCGAATGGGAGCAGTTGTCAGGGGGAAGGTCTGGTGGCTGGGTTCCGAACAAGGGTGACAGCGAGGGCTGTGGTGCGTCTCAGGGTTGGCAGCTGGTGGTTGGGCGTCGCAGGGGGAGGTTTGCTACTTCTGGGCGTAGGCGTGGGCCGCCGAAGGTCTCCCCCTTCGGACGCGGCTGTTTTCGGTGCGGTGGGCTGGATCATTGGGTGCAAGTGTGTCGGGAGCCTGTGTGTTGCTTCTCTTGTCGGGGTTTCGGTCATTCTCGGAGGTGCTGCCCGAAGGCGGATGCGGGTGCAGATGTGCTGGTTGGCGAGGGTGGGGGAGAGGGGGCGTTGTTTTTGGCGACTTCGGACGTGGGCCTCGTGTCCAAGGCTACTTTTAGGGGTGATGTGGCTCGGCTATCTCCATGGAGGGCGGTGGCGAGGGGCCTCAGCGAATGTGAGAGCCGGAGGTTGTTGCTTGGGCCGGTGCCTGGGGGCTTGCAGTTGAGGTGGCGGAGGCCGAGGGACTATGATGTTGCCGTGCAGCCTGGCAGTGTGGAGAGGGTCATTGTCAGGGGGCTTCCGATGGGGATGAGGACGAGGGAGCGCATTTCAGAGCTGCTGTGTGGAGTTCTCGTGGTTGTCTCAGTCGAGAGTTCGGGATGTCAACCCGGGCAGCCTTTGGAGGTGTTCCTTCGGGTGAGGCCGCTTGGTGTCGAGAAGTTGGGTTGGTGGGAGGTTCGATTGGCTGGTAGGCGGCTTCTTCTTGAGCTGGTGGTTGTCGATGTGTGGGCGGCTATTCTGGCTGCTGGGTGCCGCAAGGAGGTCCCGATGGCCGAGGTGGCGGCGGTGGATGGTGAGGTGGTGCAGCGATCTGATGCGAAGGTGGGGGCTTGGCGCCCAGAGGTGGGGCGGCTTTCGGTGGGGGGGGGCAGCTTTCGACTGTGGCCCGCGCCACGGGGGAGGGACTTCGGTTCGGTTCCATATCGGCGATGGACTTTCCGAGGTTGACGGATGTTTCTTTGCCTTGGTTTCTGGCGTCTTCGGTGCGGTCTCCTGGCAGAGGGGAGGCTCTAGGAGTGGGTGGGGCTCGGCCAGCAGCGGCTGCTTGTCTGGTCGAGGTGGTTGAGGAGGGGGCTTTGGCCAGAGGTGTGGAGGGGGTTGCTTTGGGCGCCGCTTCCGAGAGGGGGGAGCTGCGAACTCTCCGCGGGTGGACGTATCTATGGGGGAGTGGGTTGCTGTCCCGGGGGGGCAGGATTTTCAGCTGGATGGGACGGCTGCTGTGGTTGGGGTGGCTGTTTCGTCTGAGGGTGCGATGGGTGGGGAGGCTCCAGCTGGGGGTGGGGCCGACCCGGCTGGGGGGGGGGGGAGGATCCTTGCAGCTGTTGGGCGGGGAGTTTGCCACGGCGTTTTGGTGTGGAGTATGAAAGGGGGAGGGGGAAGCGGGGGAAGGCTGAGAAGGAGGCGAGGGCTGCTCTAAGGGCATCTCTGGCATCGGGGGCAGATGCTAAGGTTGTAAGCGTGAGGGCGGCCAGCCCGTTGGTGGTGCGGAACCGTTTTGCGGCTCTCGACAGGGACATGGCACGACGCTTGGGGGTTATTCCCCCAAAGAAGAGGGAAGCTTTGGTCGCCAGATGAAGCTGCTATCTTTGAATGTGAGGGGCCTGGGCCGGCCCGAAAAGAGGCTCGGGGTGCAGAATCTGCTGAGAGAGGCTGGTGCAGATATTTTTTTGCTTCAGGGGACTAAGTTGCAGTCTTTGGAGGACCAGTTGCGGCGGGAGATGAGTAGGGGGGTTTTCTCGTTGGCGGACTGATTCCTTCGACTTGATGGGGATCTCCGCATCCCAATTCACTTGGTCTGTTCGGCTGCGGCGGAGGGCGGATGGAATCTGTCTGTGCATTACTAATGTCTATGGACCGTGTCGGCGGCAGGATGGTAGCTTGGCTGGGGATCTGGAGAGTGCTGGGACTGACAGTGGCGACGGTATTTGGATCTTCGGTGGCGACTTCAATGTCACGCTGCTACCGGACGACAGGCCGGGGGGGAGCGGTGGCTCTGATCCGGGATCGGCAGATATGAGGCAGGTGGTTCGGTCTCTGGGATTGTATGTTGTAGATGCGGCTGGGTGCAAGTACACTTGGAGGAACGTGAGGGCAAGATCCAGACTCGACATATTCATAATGTCGGTTGAGGCAGGGGAGGTCTTTCCTTTGGCGAGGGCTTGGGCGCTTACGAGGACTATATCAGATCACACTCCTGTTCTGTGGTTTTCTGATGAGGAGCGCTTGGCTCGGTTCTCCTTTCGTTTTGAGAAGAAGTGGCTGTTGGAGGATGGATTCCGGGACATGGTGCATGAACATTGGCGGAGTGTGGCGGTGGCAGGCTCGGCAGTGTCGCGGTTTGCGGCCAAGCTCGAGTCACTGAGGCGGTTGCTGTTGAGTTATGGGAAGGATGTCGCCAGGAGGCGACGGGCCGTCAGGGCAGAGGCGGAGGCTGGGATCAGCAGGTTAGAGGGGCTTGATGATGATTGGGGCCTGTCTTCGGAGGAGGCGGAGGAGAGGGCAGCCTGGCTTGAGACTGTGCTTCGGGAGGACAGGAAAGAGGAGGTTCATTGGCGGCAGAGGGCCAGGCAGAAGTGGCTAAGGGAAGGGGACGCCAACACGCGGTTCTTCCATTCTGTGGCATCCGAAAGGAGGAGAAGGAGCTTCTTGCATGAGATGGAGGTAGGGGGCCAAAGAGTGTCAGGCGAAAGGGAGATTGGGCTCGCCTTGCGGGGTCATTTTGTGAGTGCCTCCAGGAGGATGCTGGTGGAGGATGGCTGGGGGTGGTCGGGTCTGGGGGTGAGGCACTTGAGTGGTGCCCAGGCTGATTCGTTAGTGGCCGAGTTCACGGAGGCTGAGGTGCGCAGGGCGGTTTGGGAGCTGAATGCGGACGGGGCTCCGGGTCCGGATGGCTTTTCCATGGTTTTCTACAGGGAGTTCTGGGATCTGCTGAAGGGGGACATCTTGGAGGTTCTGACTGAGTTCAGGGGGGGCAACATGGATTTTGAGAAAATTAATAGGGCTTTGATTTTTTTGCTGCCGAAGAAAGATACCCCGGTGGGGGTGGGGGACTACATGTTGATATCTATCTCCAATGGCATTTATCTTATTGTCGCCAAGGTGTTGGCGAGCCGACTTAGAGGGGTCTTATCCTCTGTGGTTTTGCCGGCCCAACCCGCCTTCATTCCGGGTCGGTCTATGGCGGATGGAATCGTCACCGCTTCGGAGATTTGTCGTGAGTGGAAGAGGTCTCAAAAAAAAAGGGACAGTTTGGAAGATTGACTACGCAAAGGCTTACGACTGTGTCAGTTGGAGATTCCTTTGGTTAGCTCTGCAGAAAAGGGGTTTCCCGGAAGTTTGGATTGCTTGGGTTAAGAGATGCGTCACCACTAGCTCATGCTCGGTGCTGGTAAATGGGAGGCCTGAGGGCGAATGGTTCCAACCGCAGAGGGGGTGCGTCAGGGTTGCCCCCTAGCTCCCCTGCTATTTGTGTTGGTTGCAGATTGTCTTGCGGTTTTGTTTGACCGGGCAGTGGAGGAGAACTGGTGCGAGGGCTTCCGAATGTGGGACATCTCATTCCCGGTGTTGCAGTATGCGGATGACACGCTGATATTCCTGGGAGGGTCGGAGGAGCAGAACCGCAATACAGTTGTGCTGATGGATGTTTTTGGGTGCCTCTCTGGGTTGCAGATTAACAGGCAGAAGTCGGTCCTGGTTCCAATGGGTTTGGGTGGCGAGGAGAGCATCAGGCTGGCGGAGTGGGCAGGATGCCCCTTGGGGAGACTGTCGATAACCTATCTGGGTTTGCCTCGGTTGAGGGCAGGCTGAGGAAGTCCGATTGGGATTGTGTGCTGCGCAGAATGGAGGAGCGGTTGGAAGGTTGGAAGGCTGCCACTCTGTCCAAGGGTGGGAAGCTTACATTACTGAAGCATGTTCTTTCGGCCATCCCGACTTTTTTCTTTTCGACGAGATTAATGCTTGTTGGTGTTAAATGGAGGATTGAGACCTTGATGAGATCCTTTTTCTGGTCTGATGAGAGACAGGCAAAGAGGGGGTTGCACCTGGTGGCTTGGAAGGACCTGACTGTTCCGATTGCAGAGGGAGGCCTTGGCGTTCGGGACGTGGAATCTATGAACAAAGCTCTATTAGCCAAGTGGGTGGTGCGCATTTGGGGTTCGTCCGAGTCGCCTGTCTTGCAGCTGCTGAGAAAGATTTATGGTGTTACTGGGGAGTTGGTGGCGGAGAGGAAGCGTCATGAGTCTTCCTTGTGGACTGGGATCCGTGTCGTTCTTCCGGTGCTTCGGCCACTTCTTAGGCCGATTTTGGGGGATGGGCTCTGGTTCCGATTTTGGTTGGATGATTGGACGGGGGATGGGGCCCTGGCCTCCCGCTTCCCTCGGCTGATGGCTTTGGCAGTTGATAGGGGAGCGCGGCTGGCGGAGGTCGTCGAAGCTGGGACGTGGGCACCGAGATTCCTTGCGGATCTCTCGGATCAGAGGTTGTTGGAGTTTTTGAGGATGTTGTCTGAGATTCCCCCTGTCGGGGACCTGTCGGGGGACCCGGGCCGTTTTGAGTGGACTGGTGGTAGGTTCTCGGTGAAGGCGGCCTATCGAAAGGTTACTACGGCTTTGGTGGAGCGTGATGAAGAGCTGTGTGCTGACGTGAAGATGATTTGGGCAGCTAAGATTCCTACGCGGGTGAAGGTATTCCTTTGGTGTATGAGGAGAGGTCGTATTTGTGACGTGGTGAGAAGAGGCAGGCTGATGGGTGGGACGGATCTTAAGTGTGACAGATGCGAGGACAAGTTGGAGGATGTGGACCATATTTTTTTTGGTTGTCGGTCTTCCGTTGAGGTTTGGGAGTCATTGGGGCTCACGTGGGTCCGGGCCTTTGATGCTGATCAGTTTTGGCGGTCGGTTCGTCGGGTCGACCATGGGTCTTCCGATGATGTCTCCAAACCTTTTGCCGCACTGTGGGCTATTTGGCTTGGTAGGAATGATACAATCTTCAAGGGGCAGCGGTTTTACTCGGAGAATGTTGTAGCCCATTGTAATGTTTTGTACAATTTCTGGTTATCTAACTGATGTACACTTTTCTTTATTAATGAGTGATTTGGTGTGGTGACTCCCGCCTCGGGAGGCTCCCCCGTTCCTTTACTCAAAAAAAACAAACCATCTACTAGGAGGTAGTCATGTAGGACCTCAATTGGACTCTGTCTCCACAAAGATGGTGGGATGCACCAGAATCCATGATTCATTGTCATATTTCCACCGCTAGTACCAGAAAAAGCGTAAGAGATACCTGAGGAGCTCGAAGAGGCTCTGGCTGCAGCAGCGGTATCTGTAGATTCTGTAGTGGTGGTGCCTGCAACTGAAGACATAGTCTCTCGTATACGAGAGACAATGTCATCCAAGCATGGATCGGTCTATAAAGCAGGAGTCTCTAAAGGCTCAATTCGTTCTGCCACACGAGCAGAAGCAAGATACCAATACTTCTGTTAGCATGTATCCTCTAAGTGTCGTGGCCGACGGCAGTAAGTGCAAGGATCACGCTGATGTCCACCGCCTCTGCCACGAGGGTTGCATCCTCTGAACTGGGTGGACCCTCCTCTACTACGAGAAGCGGTCATCACTGAAGAGGGTTGTGGAGTGGCAGTAGGAGGAAGAAGGAGCATGTTGAGACGGTTATAGGACTCCTCCATGGGAGGTATGGTTGTTCCGATGAGGAGTTGTGTATGTACAACATCATACTCTGGGTCAAACACAGCCAAGAAAACTCCAACCACCGTGGAGTTCATGTATGACATCTGTTGCTTTGTGGATTTCTTTTTTTTTTTGAGGCTCGCTTTGTGGATTTCATAATAGGCATGAACCTGTGAAGCTTCTCGAACATGCCACAGAACGAGGAGTAAAACATATGCAGAGGACGACCATTCTGTTTGGCCCTATAAATATCAAAATGAAGCTAAAGAATCTTGACCTCATTCTTCGCTTGGGCATAGGCGGATGCCAAAATACCCCACATCACCTTAGCAGTGGGTTGATTCACAAGCATTTGCTATCTCCATGGTGAAGGTCCTGGAAAGCCGATTACGTGCATGTGTGTCATCTTGCTTCCAAGAAGCATTGGTCTCAGTCTTATTCGTCGGCTCTGGCTCAGTCAAGATATGCTCCTTGTTATTGCACTACATGAGGGTGAGAAACTATATGGACCACAACGCATAGTTGGTCACATCCAACTTTACAATTCAAGTAGGGCCTTTGAAGGCATCAGACGAAGAAAAAATCACCCTTGTTCTCTGACATGATAGAAGAAAGATCGAAAACGGAACTCGATTGGGAAGTAGACTGATTTAAGCAAGTTTACACGATCATATGGAAGATTAGTTGTACATGTAGACTCATACAACCATCCTCGTCAATCCTCAGTACGTGTTAGGGCTGGAAAACGTGATTTATAGGTCTTGTTAGAAAATATAATGCAGAAGCGTATCAGAGGAATAAAGAATGAAAACTTTAGGAACACTGAGATTTTACGTGGAACCCTAATCCCTAAAGAGCGGGATGAAACCACGAGAGAATGCCTCAAAGGGCCATATGTTTTATTGAACTTTCTCACTGGATACAGGAGGGTTAGGGCATTCTTATATAGCCCTCACTGAGTCTCCACATCCCACAAACAGTCGATGCGGGACTAAACAATTGATGATGTAAATGGATCATGGAGTGATCCATTTACCCATCTACACCATATGTGACGCATAACACATATATTCCAACATTCCCCCTCAAGCTGGAGCATGCAATGCTCAGTTTGGACAAACAGAAAGAAATCTCAAACTCACGCTACAGGACACTACTAACAATATCAACTCAATGTGCACAACTGTCGGTTGTTGTCGAGTATGTTGCTTCTCATGTCGTGCAGGTGAGGATGACCAAACAGGTTGGAGTGTGAGTCAAACTGAATGTGCTCTGTACTGCGCCTGTCAGAGCTATTGAAACTGAAAATGAGTTTCCACATGGAGAACTCTGGCCCGCCACAGTAATGTGGACAACTGCTCCTTCTCTGAATAGCCCGAACTAAAAAAGCCGTAAATACATCCTCGTCGAAGTCCACGGACGTTGGAGAACGGAGTCTGAAGAATCTCCTCGTCGGAGAACTGGGCCTCTCTCGTTCTAGCTCAGAGAATGGGATCTATACTCTGGAGTCCTTATGAAACCACATAAAAAACCTAACTCACATGGCATAGGGAATGGGATCTCTACTCTGAGGTCCCTATGGAACATATGAAAACTCTGAGCCGACAATACCAGAAAGATGTGGACCACAAATGATGGCAAACACGTGCACATCAAACTGAAGACTCAGAATCATCTAAACGTCGAATCTGAAAACTGTAGAGTCTGGAAAACCTGGAGTCTGGAGAATCTGAGAAAGCAGCATGTAGAACTCTGCACAATACTCAATATTCCCCCTTTCTCCCATACTTGTCGGAAAACAATGGCATCGACAAAGTTGGGAGAAGACAATAAAAAATGGAGAAGAACAAAAACCAATAAACCGATCACATTTTTTTCCTGCAGCTTTTCAAATCATTTTTCTGCCAATTTTTTGCATATGGTTTTTTTGTATGCGCCCTTTTTTTAAACAAACACATTTTTTAATGTAAAGGAGCCCCACAAATATATTTTTTTCCGTTGAGCCTTCTCAAAAAAATCCATTCTCTTTTTTTTACTTGGTTCGAACAGCAGCAGGGCCTCCATTTTTTCCTTTCCTTTCTTTAAGAGCAGTCGTAGCCCACTTGAGCTTGCTCTCTTCCCCCCCTCCTTTTTTTGTTTACAATGTACGGTCCACTTGGGCCTAAATCAGCAGCTCAAAAAAAATTTTATGCGTTTCCCCGACGGGAACCCCTTCGCTCGGAACTATCGCACTGCTGTGGAGGACCTGCGACCATCGTGGAACGCCGCCTTGGGAAATGCGACCTCTCGCCTGGAAGTAGGAGGGAGGAGGGTTGTTGGGTTTGCTGGAAGGAGCATAGCACGGTGGTGGCATGTGCTGGAGGGTGCTTGTGCCGGATCTTGCCGCATAGAGAAGGCTCGCCGCTAGAGCATGTGTGGTGGTGGATTTCGTGCGGAGGCGACATTGCTGAAGGGGGAGGTGGGGATCGGCGGCACGATGGGACTCCGCTGCCTGGAGTTGCAGGGCTCAGCACCACCGTAGGGGGGTGCTCTGCTTGGAGCTCGGTGCCTCGGCGAAGGAATCGAGGCTCCTTGTCGATTGCATAAGGTTGTTGTTGGAGAAGGAGGAGCCCTAGAGGACTGGAGAAGGATGTTGCTGGAGAAGGTTCCTGCCGGCGATTCCGCATGGAGCATATGTGTGTGGAGGCAGGGACTGGAGAAGTTGAGGAGCGATGAAGCATCGCCCCCGTCGCTTGGGAGGACTAGAAGAGGGGCTGAGTCGCCTGGAGGTGCCTCCGCCATCGAGATGGGGGTCCACAAGTGGAACATGGACAGCCTTTACCGATGGAGCGGGGCGGCGATGCCAAAAGGCACCCTAAATCTGGAAGAGGGGCCGTCTACCGCCTGGATTGGCAGAACTAGGTTAGGGCTGGAGACCAGACCTGTGTTGCTTGATGATGAACCCTTCAAGAACAACTAGGATTTCAGAAAACCCTAGATACCTGGAACTGGAGAATAACATCGAATCTCGAATAGAGCATGAACATAAATCTTCAACAATAAATCCACGAGAATCGAACCCGCTCTGATACCATGTTAGAAAATATAACGCAGACGTATATCAGAGAAATAAAGAATAAAAACTTTAGGAACACCGAGATTTTACGTGGAACCCTACTCCCTAAGCAGCGGGATGAAACCATGGGAGAAGGCCTCAAAGGGACATATGTTTCAAACTTTCTCACTGGATATAGGAGGGTGAGGGACTTCTTATATAGCCCTCATTGAGTCTCCACATCCCACAGACGGTTGATGTGAAACTAAACAACTGATGTTGTAAAAGGATCCTAGAGTGATCCATTTACCCATCTACACCATAAGTAACGCATAACTTATATACTCTAACATGTCTGAAATCACCATTTTCGGTCGGAATCAAACCGTTTTAGGGTCAAATCAGACTGTTGGGAGTCGTGTGAAGCCATAGGAAGGGTTGTCGGTGCCCTCGACTCACCGCAGCAACCAAGAGGGGGCTCAGGCGACGGCGTTGGGGGCTTGCAGAACCCCTATGCGGTGATTCGAAGGGTTGGAGGCGGCGCTATCGTTGGAGGCGGCCCTGGATGCCGCTCAGAGAGAAGCAACGATGTTGTGGCATCGCATTATTGTTGTGCGGCGGCGGTGGTGGTGTCGTGGCACTGCTCTTGCGGCTATGGAGGGAAGCGACGGTGTTGCGTGGAGGTTGCAACTGCGAAGGGTGACAGCGGCAACGACTAGGGTTGGCAGTGGGGTATAGAATTAGGTCAGGGCTCTGGTTTAGGATTGTCGCCCTGATACCATGTAGAGAAAAGAAAGAATTGCATTAGTAAGAGGCCCTAGGGTTCTCTTATATAGGACAGAAACATGCTGGGCAAATTACAAGACAAAGAAAAAAGAAAATACAAAAGCAATATAAAAGATAATAAATATCACAACAAAGTGGAACAAGTTTAACTTTACCTGATGTGGCATCGATTCCAAAAAACTATTTACAAATAGACTTAGACCATTTACATCCTTGTGATAATTATCTTTTATCATTAAAGTAACATTATAGACTATAGAAGTATGTAATAGATGGGTAATTAGATCTCTCCAAGATCCAGCTACTCCACTTGTGTTTAGTCCCACATAGATGAGCGATGGGACTCTAATCTTTCTGTGGGGCTATGTAAGAAACCACATACCCTCTGTAATCATTGAGAAATTCTAATAGAAGATCCAGGCCTTTGGGGTCTTCTCCCATGGTTTCATCATGCTCCTTAGGAAGTAGGGTTCCACGTTAAATAATAAGCGTTACATATTTTATGTCTTTATTTTATCGGTGCTTGTAGAAGAAAAAGAATTGATTGCATTAATGAGAGGCCCTTGGGTTCTCTTATATAGAAGAGGAACATATTTGGTAAATTACAGGAAGATAGGTAATATCTCAACACTCCCCCTCAGGCTGGAGCGTAGATCAGGCTCAGCTTGGAACAACATGTTTGATAAGGCCCTCTGTCTAGGGCCTTAGTGAAAACATATGTTGTCTGATCTCCAGAGCTGACATGAGTAGCGGCAATAAGACGATTCTATATCATGTCACGAGTGTAGTGACAGTCCACCTCCATGTGTTTGGTCCTCTCATGAAAAGCTGGATTGTTGGCAATGAAAAGAGCAGCCTGATTGTCACATTGGAGGTGCATGGGAAGAGGCACCTCTATAGTCAGGTCAGTAAGAACAGATCTAACCCACATCATCTCCGTGCTAGCATGCACCATGGCCATGTATTTTGACTCAGCACTTGATCTGGAAACTATGATCTGTTTCTTGCTCTTCCAAGAAACAAGGGAATTCCCTATGAACAAAGCGAAGCCTGAAGTAGACTTCCTATCCTTTGGACACCTAGCATAATCTGCATCTGCACATGCTGTAATTGAAATAGATGTATCTCTGCTAAAAAGAAGTCTCATACCTGGTGAAGTCTTCAGATACCTTAAAATCATATGGATTGCATCCATATGTGTTTGTATGGGATGCTCCATAAACTGACTCACTTTGCTCACGGTAAAAAGATATGTCAGGCTTGAAAATAGACACATATAGTAGCTTACCAACAAGCTCCATGTACCTCCTCTTGTCGACCTCCTCAGTGTCATTATCACATAGCTTCATGCTCGGGTCAATAGGAGTAGTGGCAGGTCTGCAATCTGCCATGTTTGTCCCTGAAAGAAGGTATGTAACGTACTTCCTTTGGGTCATCACAAGACCTCGCTGGCTCCCGGCAAACTCCGGTCCAAGGAAGTAACATAAATTACCAAGGTCCTTGGTCACAAACTGTTGACCTAAGATGTTCTTGGCACTCTGAATACCCTTCTCGGCATCCCTTGTAACAATAATATCATCAACGTAAACAAGAATGACAATACCTCTCTGGGTCATGTGCACAAGTAAAGAGTGATGGACAGCCGATCGCACAAACTGCTATATCAATCTGAGAGCTTCTGGAACCATGCTCTTGGACTCTGCTTAAGGCCAGATAGCCTTGTAAAGCTCGCAAACCTTCTGACACTCCCCCTCAATAGCGAACCTAGGTAGTTGCCGCATGTAGACCTCCTCCTGTAGATTACCATAGAGGAAGGAATTCTTCACATCAAGCTGGTAAAGGGGCTAATCTCGTGTCACAGCAACAGAAAGTAGAATGCGTAGAGTAGAATGCATGGCAACTGGAGAGAAAGTAATAATCCGCCACAGATGTCTAGGTGAACCCACGTGCCACAAGTCTCGCCTTATAGCGATCCACACTGCCATCTGCATGATGCTTCACAGGGAACACCCATTTGTATCCAACAACGGAAGCGCCAACTAGAGCAGGAACAAGACTCCACGTACCACGTGACTGTAACGCAGTCATCTCCTCCTCAATGGCTAATCTCCACTGACTATCCTGAAGAAATTCCTGATATGTCTGTGGTATCTCCATGGCTGATAGCGCCAATGTAAACCTCTTGAAATCCTCTGACAGTCTGCTCAAGGAAACCTAGGTTGCAAGAGGATAAGTAGCACACCTACGTATCTGCTTGCGTAGAGCAATCGACACACCAAGATCATCTGCCAAGGGCACCTGCTCATCATGTATGGAGTCCTACTGCACAGATAACTCAATAGTGCCATCAATAGAAATAATGTGCTCATTACATACCTAAGGCGTGATGGATGTTGGGCAAGGCATATGAGCAGAAGGAACCGAGCGAGACCAGCTCGCTAAGGAGGTCAAGGTGGAATTTGGTTATGTGGTGGGAATCGGGCTAGCGGGGAGAATTGTGACCAAAGATGTTGAAGTTGTTGCTACCTTCAGAGTAAACAAAGAAGAGGACTCTTGTCGTGGGGACACCCCCTTTCCCCTCTACCCAACTGCTCCCACTATCGCTCACGCCCTCACCTCAGATCCCCTCCACCCTTGTTTCCCTCGAGGGTTTCATGATCCATGAAGGTCGCGGAGGCCCTCTCTTGCCCTTGACAACGCCTAAACCACGAGGGAGGAGCTTCGATCGTCAGGGCCAGAAACAGATAAGGGTAAAGAGGAAGGCCCTCCAAGCGATGCTAGAGTAGTGCCAGAGGATGCTGGAGCTCCTCAAGGATGCTGATCTGGAGGCCCTAGGGCTGGAGGATCCGGTGGACGAGGAGTGCTCTCCACTAAGTGGGGAGGGAATCAGGGGATTTGCCGCAATCGAGAGCATCTGCAGTGGCAAACGAGTCTGACATTGATGAGGTATTGATTTTTTATTATTTTTATCATGTTGGAAGAAAAATCCCCAGTGTCGGGCGTCGGAGAAGGGGGAAGGAGGAGGAGCACGGGGCGAAAGAGGCTAGGGAGTGGGAGGAGGAGCAGGGTGAGATTTTGGACAGATATATCCCTCTTAACCTCATCATGGTTTGAGAAAACCATGGTTAAGTTCAACTCATTGACGGCTAAAGTAACGGAGGGGTACAAGTGATAGAACGGCAAAAAGTCGGGGGCACAACCGATATTTCAAAAAGAGAAGGAAATATCGGATATAGTAATATCTCAGAGGGGTACAAGTGATAAAAATCCAAAATAGAAACCAGTCACAAATCGGTTGGACCGCATTAACCCGGGTGAACCAATTGAATCAAATCACTGGTTCGACCATCTATTTTTTTTACAAAAAATAATTCATAATTATTTGATAAAATGCAATTTTTAAAAAATCATTCATAATTCAATTTCATTCTATCACATTGTATGATACTCCTTTATCTCTTCTCCTTCCATGACAGTATTGTCATTTGTAAACATCACAATTAATGTATTTATATGAACTTGATAATATATATTCAATGTGCCTTTTTGAATTTTTCTTGATAGCATATATGCGCTTCACTTGACACATTCCCGATTTGATGCCATGTTCGGGTTTTTTTAAGAGAAAGAAGGGTGAGTTGGGACCCACCACACTGTGTGTATGTGTGTATAATATTAAAGTATGGGTATTACATCATATCACATTTGCCATGATAGACAGAGTGCCCTATAATGTCCAATTACCTTATCGGTATGAAATGCCCCCCCCCCAAATGCCATTGTTCCTTGCACATCAAATCGACCACACAACTGCAAAGGGGTATGAAGTATCCTCGTACCCAAAGCCGCACACTGATCGAATATCTCTCCTGTTAGAGTAATTATACTTAGAATTGTGTTTGTAACCCTTCGGGTTCCGTAACTCTTAAGTCTTAACCCTTCGGGGTTCCGTAACCTTCAACCCTTCGAGTTCTGTAACCCCTCAGGGGTATTTATGTATTTTTTTTCCTTTTGTGCTCTCTAGGGTTTTCTCTCTATATAAGAGACTCTAGCCCTATGGAATAGATATCTTATTCGTCTCTCTTCTCCACATGGTATCAAAGTAACGGTCCTAGACCGGGATTCTGACCTAAAATCCCAACCACCTTCAAGCCTCGCAAAATTCTGCACGGGCCCTCTTCCCCGAATTAGGGCCCCACGCAAGGCCATCCAATCGTCTCCAGTACAGTAGCTCAACCACAAAGGAGCATATCCAATAGCTAATGATGCTGCTAGAACCACCTATGGAGGCCCGCTAGTGCCGCCAGGAGGTCACAACCCTCCCGCTAGCACTGCACAGCGCTTTCAGGAATCTAAATCGGTTGTTCGTTGAGGATTTTCAGCCCTTCTTGAAGGGCAAACGTGAATTCTAAGGCATTTTCTAGCCTTTCATACATCCTTAGTTGATCACAATATCTTCTTTATATTTTAAGACCACCATGACGCATTCTTCTACAGAAACAAAGCCCTTGGCCACAATTATTATGGCACAAGGCACTGCTATCGAACTTAAGGGCACAGAAAATTACGTGCTCTGGTCTCGATCTTTTATGGTGTTCATTGGTGGTCAAAGGAAACTCTACATTCTGACTGAAGATCCTTTAGATGAAAAAGATAAAGAGTACGACAACTACGTACTACGGAGGGGCCCATCTTTCACAGAGGAAGTATTGCATCGATATTCTGACTGAGGCAGGACTACTTGGATGCAAGCCATCTGGCATCCCTGCAGAAGTGAGAAAATATTCAGCATTTACTGATCCACCTTTCGAGGATGCAACACGGTGCAGAAGCTAAGTGGGAAATTACTCTATCTCACTGTTTCTAGGCAAGATATATCATATGTTGTGAGCAGATCCAGTCAGCATATGGAGAAGCCTCTTTACAATAACTAGCAGGATGTTCTTTTGATCCTTCAATATTTGAAGGAATCTCCTGGACGTGGACTTTTCTATGGGGTGAATGGGCACAGTTATCCCACCTATACAGATTCTGACTATGCTAGCTCTTCGGAGGACCGTCGATCCACTACAGGATACGCCATGTTTGTTGGGGATAACCTTGTCACTTGGCGAAGCAAGAAGCAAACAGTGGTCTCCAGATCCAGTACGGAAGCAGAATACAGAGCAATGACTCAGGCCACTTGTGAGATCACATGGCTTGTCTTTTTCCTAACAGAACTTGGCATGTCAGTCGCCACTCCTGTACCCTTATACTGTGACAACAAGTCTGCCACATACATCGCCACCAATCCAGTTTTCCATGAGCGGACAAAATACATTGAAGTTGATTGTCATTTCATTCGTGATGCAGTACGAGAAAGACAAATCAGCACTCCACACATCTCCACTAAACTTCAACTCGCAGACATCTTCACAAAGGCTCTTCCAAGGAAGCGCCTCATGTACTTGGTATCCAAGTTAGGCATGATCAACAGATATACTCCAACTTGAGGGGGAGTGTTAGAGTAATTATACTTACAATTATGTTTGTAACCCTTTGGGTTCCGTAACTCTTAACCCTTGGGGTTCCGTAACCCCTCGAGGGTATTTATATATTTTTCCTTTTGTACTCTCTAGGGTTTTCTCTCTATATAACAAACCCTAGCCCTATGGAATAGATATCTTATTCGTCTCTCTTCTTCGCATCTTCAAAAGGTGGGACAGTCACTCCACGCAAGCCACGTGATGTTGGCCCGATTCCAAACCTCAGCAGAGAATGGGCACGAGAAGAATAAACCGCCAAGAATAAACCTCCAAGAACCGTGCCCGATTCCGTGATGTTGGCCCGGTTCGGTTTTTAAAACCTTGTCTAGGATAATGGTGTTTTAACAAGAATCTTCACGTCCCAATCATGAGGTTAAACCTCCAAGAAGCATTTGTATGCCTTTTTTTATCACGCGTGCAAGGTAAGAAATCAATGAAACCCTCTACATTTGGTTGCTTCTTTGCATTGGCATCAACTGATGTAGTATAGAAGAATGGAGGTTAAGAAAGTGAGAGAAAGCGAGTATGAGTGTCCCATGAGGTTTAGGTCCATAGGTATGGAGTCCTATGAGGAAAACGGGAGAAATAAGGAAAGGGGAAATGAGAGTTAAGCTCCATTTTTTCTATTTCATAGCTAGTTTATATTTAAACACACCAACCCCCTTATGTCAAAAGAGGTGAAATTATATGAAAAAAAATAATAATCAAACCAAATCACGCAAATCCTGACAACTAAGATAATTAATCCTAGTTGGCCAAATTCCTAAATTGATGATCGGTTCTAACTTAAATACCTTGATTGATCCGCAAAACAGTCATTTCCCAACAGACATTTTTAAACAGAAAATCCTCAGACAAGAACGGGAAAATGCATATATTATATAGTACTTTACCAACCTGTGCAGAGAACTCGAAAAAGTTTCTTATTTGATGCTGCTGTTTTCAACACCTCAAGAACAACTCTAGAGAATCCATGAACTAGAATGGTACAACCGTCAAATATAAAATCTTGACAAAGCATTGCAATGGTCCTTCTAGCCTGAAAGCACAAAGCTCATTAGTCTCCAATAGATACCTCCTTGTTGTGGACAAAGGAACATAGGTACACAAACTGTGCCTTGAGAGAGATCTCTCCAAACTTTCCCCCACGTTCAATTAAGCGTGCTTTTGCAGCATCAAAGTCCTCAAATTCCAATGCAGATGTTCTGGTTACATATCTCATAAACAGGTCACATCCAGCTGACAAAGATATGGATGTTGTGTCCCAAGACTAAGGCAGCACAGCTACGAGAAGTTAGAGATGATCTCCCAAGTTTATGAAAATAACAAAAAAATTAATCTCCATAAAATAAACCAAAAAATAATGGTAAGACAAATGTCCCCATCAAAGAATTGAGAAGAATTTGCATATACCTACTATTAATCAAAACAAGAAAAGTCAAGTTATCTTTATAAAGGACTGCAGGCAGTTGAATATTGATAAAGTGGTAAGAATGCACATGAATGACATATATGTTAGTGTGGTTTCTTGACCCAAAAGCACACTAAGTGAGAAAAGAATTTCATAAGATCACAAGCCACCAAACATCGTGCACCACAAGTTGTTGCTTGCATTTGTGGAAAAAATCGCCTTTCGAATTTTTCCTGCTCTTGGGAGCAAGATTAAAAACAAGAGAACTAAGAATGAAAAAGAATAGATTATAACTGTAAGCTTATCCAATTTCCCCTTATGGATTTGGAGTGGGATGGCAAGCATCAGTTTACGACAGCGAGCATTTGCCTCATTCAGTCATTTGAGTTCCTTGTTGTTTAATAGATATTAAGCTGTCTATTGCATCAACATATCGAGAGTTCAGGTACATTGATGGAAAGAGAATGACTTCAAAGTCATTCTATGTGTTCCACTGGGTTTTAGTCTTCCAGAGATTAAAAAAAGTGCTTCGATAAACAGTTTTTTTTTTGAAAAGCCAAAGGAGGACTACATGAGGTTGGTTGCCATCCAAAATAACTTCACTCATCATGGCAAAAAGTACAATACATATGCAAACTCTGTATGAACACCTTAATCCGCAGAGGGATCCTCCGCCTCCACAAGTATCCAAACTCCAAAGAGACAACACTTAATTCAAAAACCATGATCGCATAGAGTGTCTTATACCCATTCCAAACCAAAAAAAATCAGCCCGTATCCAGTGGTCAAAACCAATAGTAGGTCTCCCCACCTACGACAGAACCTCCAACAGCACCGGGAACTCGACAACCCTCTGGTCTGACATTTCCAAATGAAATTGGGAGCTCCTGCCATCCCCATCCCAATGATCACATGCTTGTCCAAAAAAATCCCAACATTCATTGTCGAGGTGAATAAACAAGGGAAACAATCACAAAGCACGCCATGCCCAGTCCAATCATCAAATTGGAGACAGAAACCTCTCCCAACACCAAGGGTCAGTCTAAAGAAATGCGAGACTGTATGCAACATCGAACAAATACCCCTCCGAAAATTCGATGGAGCGTGCATCAAACCTTCCTACCAAGCTAGCTCCCCAAAACACCATATATATACAACGAAGAATCTGAGCCAACAAATATGAACCCTGACCCATATCTGAGACACCCACTTGATCAGCAAGGCCATGTTTATCTCCTCTAAGCTCCCCTCCCGAGACCACCATCCTCCACCAACATCACCATCCTCATGTTCACCAGAGGCATCTCATGAGTATCATCAGTACTTGCCCAAAAGAATCTACACATCAAACTCTCCATCTAGCCTCGACCACATACAAAAAGCATGCAAGTAGACAAGATAAAGAGTTTCCATAGTTGATTGAATATTTTGTGATTGGATAAGAAGCATGCAAACAGGGTGAACACCGACAAGCAGGCAAGCAAGCTGAACAATGACAGGAAGTGTCCTTTGTAGTTGAGTGAATATTTTATGATTGGACTATATTAGTGTCTGTGGTGTGATCAGCATATATATATATATATATATATATATCAATTATCAAGGGTAAAATGGGGATGCCCCTCGAGGGAGCTAACTTGGCTTCCCTGACCTATTTTTCTCATTTTTATTTTTAAAAAATAAAATCGTGAAAATTCATCACTATATCCCTATATTATGCCATTCAAGTTTCGTGCGAAAAAGAGACTCCTACGGCCTTCATCCAGACAGTCATTTTTTAACGATTGCAAAATTGTTGAAATCGACCCCGTCTGGATGGAGGTCGTAGGAGTCTTTGTTTCGCACGAAACTTGAATGACATGATATAGGGATATAGTAATGATTTTTCACGGATTTATTTTTAAGAAATAAAAAATTGAGAAAATGGGGTGGAGGAGCCAAGTTAGCTCCCTCGGGAGCAGCCCCATTTTACCCATATATCAATTATGCTTCCATACATGTAATCTCGTATAGGGTAAAGAGCTTCAGGAATCTTTTTTTAGCACAGTTTTTAGTCCCAAAAACGAGGGTAAGAATTTTGTGTTTATGCAACCGTTGTTGATGGCCAGGAATATTACAATTTTTTAAAGATAACATCCCTAGGTAGAGAATGCTTTGGGTAAAGGTGTACCATGGGTATTCAGCCTTTATATTCTCAAAAAAAAGTTCCAAACCCCCCATTGAGACTTGCATCAGATCTGACCCTAGACATCCATTTCATTGAAGAAAGCTAAAAACTCTACAACAGCTTCATTAATACAAGAAAAAATGCCTAGATGCGGACGCAAGGAAGAACTCCTCTAGGTAAATCCTATAATTAGTCGCATCAAGGATCTTTAGTTAAAGCTCTCCAATTAACATCCAGAAATTGTCAAATCCTAGGTTACGAGCCTTAAAATCCCCCGACCTATCTAGCCCATGAAGATTATAGTTGGAAGTCTCTACCAATCAACCACAATAATTAAAGAAAATGAAACTTGCCCTCGCCTGGCTCAAGCCATGGTTTCACTCACACAGCAGCCCCTATGGCCCATAAATTAAAGACGCCAGTAATCATAGGTCTCTTACGACTCTCCTCAACATCACAATCACCACTCTGGTGCCCCCAAAGTAGATCCTCTTGCACAAACAAGTCACCCTTCCACCCAATCGAAGTGTTCACACTCACCGATTAGCATCAACCACTACAAATTCCATCAACATGGTACCTATTACACTCCATGTTTGATCATTGTACTGCTTCAATTTTGAATCGTATGATTTATCAACATCCAACCCTCATTGAGTAAAATATGTTGGCATAACCATCCTCTTCCCTTGATTCCGCAAACCCCTAATACTCCATGAGATGACCTTCATTTGAGAGTCATTGCACGTGTTCTTTATGAATGAGCACCCAAAGCTCCCAGCACAATTTTTCTCACCTCCACATCAACCACTACTATGTCCTCATCATCATTGTTCATTGAGGATGAGCACTCTGCATTCATGAAGAAAAAGCATTTCGAGTGTTTTTTCTTCCTCATCTATATCAAGATTACGATCACCTTAACATGATAAGAGAAACCCCTGGCCCTCTCTTAGCTGCCTCTATGGGACCACCCCACTTGAAAATGAAACATCCCTCCTTCCATACTATAATTATCACTCCCCCACAAAGCATGGCGGGCTCCTTTAAATGCCCAATCAGATGAGCACCCTTTCTTGGCACGCCCAAGCAGCTTTGTCCAAAATGATCCAAAACACTTTGCCACTTTTTAAACAGGATACAGATTAAAAGAATCCGTTATCATGGCCCTCTCTGCCACAATGGTCTGCCTAAGGCCCCAATATAAAGACCCCCTTTATGCAGGTACCCACAGGACAAGATCTCCACGCATTCACCCACATTCTTTCTCTCCTAACCATGCTCCACTTGGTGGCAATGACACCCGATATGATCAGAATGTCACTGGGACAGCAGTTAAATATCTACAATCATTTCATCGTCGAATAAAGAAATCAAAGTCCCTAAATTACACATCCCAAGGTAGAATGCTAACGTTCTCATCCATCAATCGAGGGGGCAACCCTCTAGCAAGGGCTCCCTAGACGTGTTGTTTAACACCGTACTAACCACATCCGTAATTGTTATAACGATCGTAAAGGCCCTTCCCACCTTTCAGGCCAGTGTCGTATGATGGAAAAGTCTCTTATCGCGATCATTAATGACCACCATGTATCAGCCTCCTCCTTGCCAGTTCCATTTGAAAAGAAATTCTCCATTGTTTCCCCCAATAGACCCAAAGTCAAGGCTACCGATGCAAAGTCCATGCATCATAAAGATGGCATTTGCATCAACAATGTTCAATATCGGCGTTGCCCCTAGACCGTGGACACCACTAGTGGCACATTCCACAATAATCCCCACCTCAAGCACCTTCAAAGTCGATCGAGCTCTACCATTGTTACTCTGCATGCACAAACCAAAGTGCTACTCGAAGGAACCCATATCCATGGAAAAATCATGATCGAGCTCCACATTCACCCATGCAAAGCTCTCTCAGATCACCTCCCATGGCAGTTGGCATCTTTGCCACCAAACGGTCAGTGAGCAAGCTTACCATGTCACCAGTTCCACCCAACTACAGCGAACTACTGATGAATCTCGTATTCATCATGGTAAAAGCCACTAATTAAAACCCCCTGCTTAATCAATCCAATAAAAATCACCTTTAAATCCCTATTTTTATCCTGTATTATATTGTGCATAAATTACCATTAAATTATTGTATTTAATTCCCTTTATTTTCTTGTAATTATTTTTAAAAACCCCTAAAAATTAGGTAGCATAATTGTCCATAATTCACTGACCATTAAAAACATTAAAAAATACAAAAACATCTCAAAACTACAAAATCGGTGTTTTTATTCCCCTAAAAATACCCCCAAAAATACATTTTGTACAAATGACCTCTTTTGACTTTTTGACCAATATAAAAGTTGTAGATCTCGTTGAGACGAGCAACTTTCATATTTTGACTTTTTCCTAATTCGGCATCTAACTATTTCTTTTCTATTTTTCTTTGTATTGGGCCACGTGGCGCTCTCTGGAGCGTTCACGTGGCCCGCTTCCCCTCTCAAGACCCGGCGGCCTCCTGGGCCGTTGGATCCTCTCAGCCCCGCCTCCATATAACCCGTTGAACTCCGCTCCATCGCCCACAGTCCAATCTGCGCTCTGATCAGATCTACGCCGCTACTTAGCGCCTCGTCTACAGCCGTTGGATCAACCTCCTATCCGACGCCTACCCTCATGCCACGTTGCCCTTCTCCATAGCCATCTGATCGACCTATCATCCAACGCTCCCTATCGCTCCACGACACATCTTCACCTCAGCCGTTAGATCGTCCCCATCTTCCAATCACAGCCGCTCCTTCGCGTTATTCTCTCAACCGTCCGATCAGATCCTCAGATCTGATTGCATCCCTCCATCAGCGTGACCATCCTGACCGTTGGATCATACGATCCAATGGTCCACCATCCATCGTCAACCTCCAGCACCTCCTCCCCCAGGCGTTACGACTCGCGCACACACCTCCCCCTTCCATTTTTGGCCGACACCTCTGGCCATCTCTCCCGCTCCTAACGGCCGCCCCGCATAGCCCTATCTTCCACCTTTCTCGCATAACTCCCTTCGACCATCTCCATTACACCATCATTCAATCCTCGCCCGACGAAACCCCCCTCTTCACCACTGTAACGGCCGGACTCCTCCGCCTATTAAACCACCCCCCCTGCCACCAGAGCAACTGTCCACCATTCACGGGCCTTCGACCTAGCTTCCACTCCATCCTTGTGACAGGAGGAGGAGATTTTGGCCAGCAATAATGGTCGTTGGCCCCGGTGTCGACCCACGGTGACTCATCGTGTCGCTCCGCCTCTCTGGCGGTAGCAAAGCTCCCTGGACCGATCGGCCAGGTTGAGCCATGACCGGAGGGTCGATTCGACCCTCAGCATAGACCTCCTCCTCCACCAACTTGCCATCTCCGACGAGGTACTCCTCTTCCATATTTTCCTTACTTATTCTCTTAATTTTCCCGTCACCTTCGATCCCTTCCCCCTTCCACCGATCATCCTATCATCGCCGCCACACCACCATCATACTCGCCAACACTTCGCTCACCCTCTTCCTTACTCCAGACCTCCAACCACGTCGACCCACTCTCTCGTCGGTCTGCCGAAGAAGGAGCCTCTGCCCTCCACCTTCTTCGCCGCACATAGGGCTTCACCTCATTCACCACACACACGCACTTCATCAGAGCACGCTTCGGCTATCTAACCTATGCAAGTCTCCAGTAGCCGGACATTGAGCCTCCTCGCCAGTCTCGAGCTTCCATTCAGACGACTCTCCTCCGCATTGCTCTTCCAGATGACTATGGAGCTACACCGCCGACCGAGCTTTAACGCCCAGCCCTCACGGAGCTTCCTCAACCGTCAGGCAGGCCGCCTGAGCACGGTGGAGTTCCATTGAGTCCGTCGGAGCCCCGCCTCCTCCGGTGGCCTACGGCGGAAGAAGAGGAGCAGGCATCGTCCGATCCTCATGATCGGACAGTCATGATGGCACCACGTGGATCAACCAAGCCTCACGCCTAACCTTAGGCTCGGGTCAGCCAAACCACTCTCCCGAGCCACCACCAGACGCCACGTATCTCCAATCCAATCGAGCCTCCCGAGCCTGGTCCCTCGCGTGTACCTCACGTGAGGGCTTGGGCATATTACACGAAGACCCCAGCAGCTCTCAGATATTACAAAGAGGTCCTCCAGGCGCGTGTCTCACGTGCGCGCCTGGGGTATTTTACAGGGATGCCCCGCCGGATTTTGGAAATTACAAATAGGTCCCTGTGCGCAATGGAGAAATTATATATGGGCCCAGGCGGTTTTCTTTATTTGCAATTAGGTCCCTCAAGGGACCTAAATGCAATATTTATCCCTTTATTTTATTGTATTTTTATTACAATTATGCCCATGCATTCTTTTTAGCATAACTTGAGCATCGTAGGTTCAAATTGCATGATTTTAGTGTCGTTTTGATCCTCGTTTTGTCCTCTACATTTTACCATGTTTAATTGTCTCATTTGCCACTATTTTAATTAAAGAGATTTTTTTATGAGAAAAATGGGACCATGCTCTCCTTGTCTTGCTTTGATCTGATGACCGCTTTTATTGTTGTGATTAAATTGACACTGATCTCAATTCTATCATATTGCTCATAATTTTTAGGGTATATTTGTAACCTTGTATTTAACATACATGTTCTCTTGCATATTTGATCATGCATCACTTTAACTTGCATAAAAATAAATAAAAAAAATAGCATGCATCATGGCTTTGCTTTGTAATTACCATATTGCATCCTGTGGACCTGAAATTGAAATTAGCTCATATTGTGCTTCACGAATCGAAATTCGATAAGCATATTAAGTAGCTGTGTCCCTGTGTTCGACCTTGGTACACTTTCCAAGTAAAAATATTCCACAACATTCAAAGTTTGTGGTTTTTGATCGACCGAAATGAGCCTCCTATACTACAATTACCGATTATTAAAGAGGTGAATTTCGCGTTCATCAAATGGTGCCGTTGCCGGGGACACGGCTTTGCTTAATTATTGATTTTTTATTCTTTTATTGATTTCAAATCTCTTAGGTCCTCATTTCATGCATCAATTTTTGCATCATATCTGTTGATTTAATCTCTCTGTGGTTCTAACATCTCTCTTTTGTGGCAGGGCCCATGATGATCGAGGACGCTTGATCCTCATGGAGGCGTGAAGTCGGGAGCTTCCGCTGTAGAGGCCGCAAAAGAATGCAGGAAGAAATTTAAGGATTTGTAAAAAAAAAAAAGAGAGTAGATCACTTGATGATCTACCCCCCCCCCCACACACACACACCTACACTTGCACATACACACTCACTCCCACTATCCCTCTGTATATTTCTTTCTCTCTCTATCTCTATCGCTATCTCTCTCTGTGTGTGTATATATTTCACGAATTCCCTCCCCCTCACCCTTGTATCATAGAACACCTCCCCCCTTATTCAGACCTTACTTAGGGTAATTGTAGCCTAAGTATAGGGGGGCCCGCCTGCTCATTCCTCCCTCGTTCTGTCTTCGTATGCTTAGGCCGACCTTGGCCTAAGTATAGGGGGATCCCCATCCTCAGTTCCGCTATATCACCTGATATTTGAATCGAGCCGTGGCTTCATGGCACTTGTGCTATGAGGACATAGCAAAATTTAAGTATATGGGGGTATACCGTATATTATTGTATATTTACTTTAGCCTTATCTCGTGTTTTTAGAACTTTTTAAACGTTATTTTTGGGCTGGGTTTTGGTAAGCTTGTGAACTGGGTAAATACCTTGTAAAAATTGTTTATTAAAATTGAGGGTTTTGTAAATATTCCTGTATTAAAAAATATTAAAAATTAAAAATCTTTCTTGGAATTTGACTCTGACTACTAGGCTTAGTAGACATTTTCAGTGAGGGAACCTCGGTCTCCCTTAGCAGAGTGGGTGGTTTAGAGGACATCGCATTAGACCCCGTCCTCAAGTAACACGGGTCTCGGCCTGTACTTACACCCATACTGGCTGAGAGTGGATACTTTTATTTGAGCTTGGGCCAGTCATTGTCTCTCCGAGGAATTAAAAAAAATTAAAACCCATAAAAATCTGCAAAAATCACACAAAATTCACTAACCTAAGGAGTTGGTGTATTCCTGACACATTTACACTCACTCAAGGCTTGAGGATTTTGAGGACACCGGATTTCTGGGATCTTGAGAAGTCTGAGTTAACATGCCTTAGTCATTAGGGTTTTTAAAGACTTAAATATCCACACTTCCCTGGTTTGAAAGATTTGAGTGTTATATTGCACTCTTCATCTCTACCTTCAAGAAAATATGATCAGCACAGTCACTTCCACAACTGCTTGATTGATGAGCTGAATTGAGATATCACTTGAGGAACTAGGACCAAAGACTTGAGTTTAGACCCAATCTAATGATATCCAAGGATGGGATAAAGTTAATGAAGGTTTCAAAAAACCTGAGTGTCAGCAAAACCCTATCCAGTATGTGAACAAGATTCATATGCTATCTCTTTGATATTTACCTAATGTGCTAGGGTGTGATGAAACTTAATGGAATTTGTTGATCAGTGTGCGCCAACTTTTAGTAAAAGCAGTGGAGCTAGCCAACAAAAGAAATGAAATGTGAAAGAAAAAGCTCTGAATACCAAAGTCAAAATACAAATGAGTTTCTACCAATGGCGAGCGCTCCCAAACATTTTCAAAGTGTCCACTTGGACCAAGAGCTAATTAGGACCAAGGAGTCGGGCTGACACCACAAAAAGGGTCCTGCATCGTAAGCGATACAAGTCTGGGTGTCGAAGGTATCTTAGATACTCAGAAAAGACACACCCCGATGTACTCCCAGAAAAACAAGTGCAGACGACTCCAACTCTCTTGACGGACACATTGATCAACAAAAATTAAAATTTACATGTGTTGAGTAAAAAGGCACACGAGAGGCCCCTTGTTCCAATGTGAGGGTGAGAAAAATAGACACAATCCCATTACCTCCGTTCATCAACATTTCAAGTCTGACAAACTAATGAGACGGTTGACTGAAGCAAGAACAGACTTATTCCCTAGTATTGAGGATTAGGTCTAGAGGAGAGTCTTTGGGACTGGAACTTTAAGTGATGCATCGACTCGGCTCTCATGAAATGCAGTACACTAAATGTCATATCCTTATATTCTATGTACAAAAAGAGAGTCTGATAATCAGAGAAGTCAGATTCCTTCTGAGTAAGGCTTGGATAAACCCACAATTTTAGGATCACTTAGGTCAAGGGTCTTCGAAAGATCAAGCTTTGAAAATTTCACGCGCACTGTCAGGAATTAATACGGCTCATTCATTCTTTAGGTGCTCGAGGACGAGCATGGTTTAAGTATAGGGGTATGATGAATCTCGTATTCATCATGGTAAAAGTCACTAATTAAAACCCCTGCTTAATCAATCCAATAAAAATCACCTTTAAATCCCTATTTTTATCCTGTATTATATTGTGCATAAATTACCATTAAATTATTGTATTTAATTCCCTTTATTTTCTTGTAATTATTCTCAAAAACCCCTAAAAATTAGGTAGAATAATTGTCCATAATTCACTGACCATTAAAAACACTAAGAAATACAAAAACATCTCAAAACCACAAAATCGGTGTTTTTATTCCCCTAAAAATACCCTCAAAAATACGTTTTGTACAAATGACCTCTTTTGGCTTTTTGACAAACATGAAAGTTGTTGTAGATCTCGTTGAGACGAGCAACTTTCATGTTTTGACTTTTTCCTAATTCGGCCTCTAACTATTTCTTTTCTATTTTTCTTTGTATTGGGCCACGTGGCGCTCTCTGTAGCGTCCACGTGGCTCGCTTCCCCTCTCAACACCCGGCGGCCTCCTGGGCCATTGGATCCTCTCAGCCCCGCCTCCATCTAACCCGTTGAACTCCGCTCCATCGCCCATCGTCCGATCTGCGCTCTGATCAGATCTGCACCGCTACTTAGCGCCTCGTCTACAGTCGTTGGATCAACCTCCTATCTGACGCCTACCCTCATGCCACGTCGCCCTTCTCCATAGCCATCCGATCGACCTATCATCCAACGCTCCCTATCGCGCCACGACACATCTTCACCTCAGCCGTTAGATCGTCCCCATCTTCCAATCACAGCCGCTCCTTCACGCTATTCTCTCAACCGTCCGATCAGATCCTCAGATCTGATCGCATCCCTCCATCAGCGCGACCCTCCTGACCGTTGGATCATACGATCCAACGGTCCACCATCCATCATCAACCTCCAGCACCTCCTCCCCCAGGCGTTACGACTCGCGCACACACCTCCCCCTTCCATTTTTGGCCGACACCTCCGGCCATCTCTCCCGCTCCTAACGGCTGCCCCGCATAGCCCTATATTCCACCTTTCTCGCATAACTCCCTTCGACCATCTCCATTACACCATCATTCAATCCTCGCCCGACGAAACCCCCCTCTTCACCACTGTAACGGCCGGACTCCTCCGCCTATTAAACCCCCCCCCCTGCCACCAGAGCAACTGTCCACCATTCACGGGCCTTCGACCTAGCTTCCACTCCTTCCTTGTGACAGGAGGAGGAGATTTTGGCCAGCGATAATGGTCGTTGGCCCCGGTGTCGACCCACGGTGACTCACCGTGTCGCTCCGCCTCTCTGGCGGTAGCAAAGCTCCCTGGACCGGTCGGTCAGGTTGAGCCATGACCGGAGGGTCGATTCGACCCTCAGCATAGACCTCCTCCTCCACCAACTTGCCATCTCCGACGAGGTACTCCTCTTCCATATTTTCCTTACTTATTCTCTTAATTTTCCCATCACCTTCAATCACTTCCCCCTTCCACCGGTCATCCTATCATCGCCGCCACACCACCATCATACTCGCCAATACTTCGCTCACCCTCTTCCTTATTCCAGACCTCCAACCACGTCGACCCACTCTCTCGCCGGTCTGCCGGAGAAGGAGCCTCTGCCCTCCACCTTCTTCACCGCACATAGGGCTTCACCTCATTCACCTCACACACGCAGGAGCCTCTGCCCTCCACCTTCTTCGCCACACATAGGGCTTCACCTCATTCACCTCACACACGCACTTCACCAGAGCACGCTTCGGTTATCTAACCTATGCAGGTCTCCAGTAGCCGGATATTGAGCCTCCTCGCCGGTCTCGAGCTTCCATTCAGACGACTCTCCTCCGCCTTGCTCTTCCAGATGACTATGGAGCTACACCGCCGACCGAGCTTCAACGCCCAGCCCTCATGGAGCTTCCTCGACCGTCAGGCAGGCCGCCTGAGCACGGTGGAGTTCCATTGAGTCCGTCGGAGCCCTGCCTCCTCCGGTGGCCTACGGCAGAAGAAGAGGAGCAGGCATCGTCCGATCCTCATGATCAGACGGTCCTGATGACACCACGTGAATCAACCAAGCCTCACGCCTAACCTTAGGCTCGGATCAGCCAAACCACTCTCCCGAGCCACCACCAGACGCCACGTATCTCCAAGCAGTCGAGCCTCCCGAGCCTGGTCCCTCGCGTGCACCTCACGTGAGGGCTTGGGCATATTACACGAAGACCCCAGCAGCTCTCAGATATTACAAAGAGGTCCTCCAGGCGCGTGCCTCAGGCGCACGACTGGGGTATTTTATAGGGATGCCCCGTCGGATTTTGGAAATTACAAATAGGTCCCTGCGCGCAATGGAGAAATTATATATGGGCCCAGGCGGTTTTCTTTATTTGCAATTAGGTCCCTCCAGGGACCTAAATGCAATATTTATCCCTTTATTTTATTGTATTTTTATTACAATTATGCTCTTGCGTTGTTTTTAGCATAACTTGAGCATCGTAGGTCCAAATTGCATGATTTTAGTGTCGTTTTGATCCTCGTTTTGTCCTTTACATTTTAGCATGTTTAATTATCTCATTTGCCACTGTTTTAATTAAAGTGATTTTTTATGAGAAAAACGGGACCCTGCTCTCCTTGTCTTGCTTTGATCTGATTACCGCTTTTATTGTTGTGATTAAATTGACACTGATCTCAATTCTATCATATTGCTCATAATTTTTAGGGTATATTTGTAACCTTGTATTTAGCATACATGTTCTCTTGCATATTTGATCATGCATCACATTAACTTGCATAAAAATAAATAAAAAAAAATAGCATGCATCATGGCTTTGCTTTGTAGTTACCATATTGCATCCTGTGGACCTGAAATTGAAATTAGCTCATATTGTGCTTCACGAATCGAAACTCGATAAGCATATTAAGTAGTCGTGTCCCTGTGTTCGACCTTGGTACACTTACCAAGTAAAAATATTCCACAGCATTCAAAGTTTGTGGTTTTTGATCGACCGAAATGAGCCTCCTATACTACAATTACCGATTATTAAAGAGGTGAATTTTGCGTTCATCAACTACCCCCTTCCGCCATCTTATTGGTATGCCGAATATTGGAATGGGTGCATGAAGAATGTCGATGCACCCCTTCCCACACCAGAAGCATGTGACTAGCTTTTATACTCCTTCACAAAATGCCCGGCCTTTAGGCATGCAAATGGATACGAATGCATCCGTATCTGATCTGTTACCATATCTGTTTTATACAGATTTTGAAATTTGTACATGTTTTAAAGTGGCTACAGATATGGACATCACTTTGATATCCGTAAACATATGTATATGTATTCGTACATCCGTTTTCATACACAAGTATAGTTGTAACTATATTTTTAACCATATTTAACATAATATTAGATACATTCTTTTACTATGTTTGGTATAATTATTATGATATAAGCACGTTTAGTATATTAATACCGTGTGTATTCCATTTAATATAAGTATATTTAAGCTAATCTATAGGTATTTCCTATATTACTTGTATGCCATAAATATATGTTTTACATCTGTGTCCATTTTTTAAGGACAAGGTGATATAGTTTTAATATCCGCAATCGTATTCATATTTTAAAATAGATAAGGATCAGAATTTTTATATAGAGGGGGCACAAACTAAAAGAATCATTTATATGTTGATTATTCTATTATCATGACAAGTAGAGTAATTATGATGCTGTGAAAATTGACATAATTTGATTGAACTTCCTTAATTTTTAGCTTTATGCAAAGTGCATGGATCGTCTGATGTGCTATTGTTTCTGTAGTAACCGCTTGAGCAGCTCGATCTTGATCGAGCGATTCACACGAATTTGCACGGTATGGGTCCACAAAAAGTGTGAAATCGTGCGAACCGCTCGATCAAGATCGAATGGCTCAAGTGGTTATTACGGAGTCTACTGCAGTACCTGCTAAAGCAGATGACCCGGTCCCTTATGCGAATGAGACATATGTAAGAGATTTGGGCTTCCTTTTTTTGGAAAATCGCTCCATTCTTATTACATACATATATATATAATTATGGACATCGGATAAATAAAAATTCATAGACTCAAAATAGATCAAGTGTGACGCTGATTTTTTTAGCTTGCAACAACAAAATTTACATTGCTAGTAGTCAGATAAATTTTTTTGTCAATATTGTGGTAAATTTTCATTGCCACAGGTCAGATATATGTTGTGGTAAAGTAACATTTTCCTTTCTAAATTAAATTGAATATAGATTGGATTAGCTTAATATATAGTGTAGGTGTTCTTTCTATTAATATGGTATTATAAAAAAATGTTGCAACAATGATCTAGGACATCGGATTTATAACTATATCAATAATTTTTTCGACTATAGATTATTGTCATATAACATTCATTGTTAAATGTAGGCTAAATAAAGATTTGTGGCAATGATACGTTTGTTACTAATACTCTAATTATAGATAATGTATTGTACATAATGTCAGACGACTTTATAGATAAAATATCACATACTTTGTGACAACAAAATGTTCATGACAATAGAAATAACCGATAGCTAATTATTTTCTGTTCCATTATTTATTACTTCAATTATAGTTTGTTGTAGTGATAAAATTTTATATAATTATATATTGTAGTAAGATTTTGAAACTTGTTCCAATAAATAGAGCTTCAAAAATTAAATGCGCTATCAGAATAGTAGTAAACAATCGATACAAACTCAAACATATTTAGATGACATCACTGAAAATAGAGAACTTATAAAGAAATACAATCATAAAATAAAGTTAGATACCATCCCTTTTTGATCGGGAGAGAGAAAGAGATAGATGAAGGAGAAAGATAGAAAAAGAGATGTGTAAAGAGAATATGTGGGGAAAGATCTTCGCAGATGAAAGAGCGAGAATGCGAAAATTGTAGAAATATATCATATTGTTACTATTTTTTTACTTTTTTAAAACTTATAAATTAGATTAGTATATAAAAATCAAATTAGCACTATATATTTAACATATATAGCAATAATACATGGAAGATTTACCTAAAATCTAGAGGGAACATGTGCCCCTCCATGCCCCCCTCTAAATCCGTCCATGTCAGTATATGCATCCATCCGTTTGCATCCCTACCAACCTTCCCATAACGAAGGCATCTCCATTCTGCCCCTCTCTCCGTCACACATAATTGTGCCACATAGGCATCATGTGAGACTCCAACCAATGCCAGTTGCCTCATCCACTTCCTCCAAACCTCGACAACATCACCCCCTATCCCTCTCCGATGAACGATGTCCCTGATTCACTCTGTTCGCCCTTTCGCCAATATCCCTTTCTCACCATTCTTCAAGTAGGGTATACCGTACGACAATTTGTCTTGGGGTTGTTTGTTTGGCAAACACGACAGTGTTGTCTATAATAAGCTTAGATGGTCACTATTTGTCAATTCTCCTTCGAGAAAATATCTCAATTTCGTCAAACGTGCAGAAGCAATGCAGAATAGGCCGCACAAATATAGTCATCGTGCATTCCGCGTGATAACAAAATCATGCTATCAACAAGGCGATTAGAAGTTCGTTTTTTACTGCAGGTGTACGAGGCAGCACAATCTACTCAACGCCTAATGCAGTGACCAAGCTCGAAATTCCCTCGAAACCCATAGTCGTCCATTTCCGGTTCCGACTTTCAAGTGACCCTCGTATCTTTCGCTGTTTCGGCTTTTATGGCATTCATGGAGATTTCATTTCTTCATACACATCACCAAATCTCATGTACCTTCAAAGCGTTGGACGCCTCCTTGAGTTCCCCCTCGAGCTCCATCATGGTCGTTGCCTCACTAGACCTGATCACCGCCGAGAGAGCCATGATGGCCGCGACGGCCTCGGCGAGGTCGGGCTTCTTGCGCCAGTAGTTGAATTCGTCGGTGACGCTGAAGCTCTTGCCGAAGCCCCTGTTAGCAGCCCTCTCGGCCGGAGGTGTCTCCCTGTAGGCGGCGGCGACAGCGGCCTTCTGGGACTGCGCGAGCCAGTCGCTGGTTACGACACCGTGGTGCTCCGCCCGGGTCTGATAGTAAGCGGAGATCGCAGCGGGGAAGCCGGCGACGGCGGCGTTGTTGGGGTTTTGGAGGTCATCCGTTGGGAGGTCGGAGGTGTGCTGCTGCTGGCGCTTGTCGAGGACGAATGAAGCGGAACGCCTCCACATCTCGGAGGTCGATGAACGAGAGATGGGAATTGCCGGAATGTGGGCTGTGGAAGGGGCCGCTTTTGCGTATACCTGGTTGAAGGGACTGTTAAACTGGGATTTTTATCCGCTTCTAATTCGATTTCTTTTTCTCCTTCAGCATTTACCGATATTCCCCTCTGCGCGGGTTTAAATAGATAAACCCGGGCTTCACAACGGAAATTAAATTGCTTTTTTAATGTAAATTTAAATATTATTTTGTTATTTTAATTAAATAAAAATGATTGAAATGAAAAGGTGCGATGAGAATAAATAGGATAATTGAAATTAGGTGAAATTTTTAGTGTAATTTCCATCTAAAATAATTGCACGCATATCTATAATAAAGATGAGGCCAGAACAATGTGCGGCTATATAAAGAGATGATCCCATAGATATTATTCTCGTTGTACATTTGATCAACTGTGAACTCGTGATATATCACTTATTTTGAAATATGTAAGTATCACACATCTAATGTAATCAAAATGCATTGAAATATATGGAGATCAATGCAAATGTTCAATATATTGGATAAAAAATAAGATCCATTAAAATTGGATAGGACATGATTAAGGCAAAATCTGATCCGTTCAAATTCATGTGAACTCTGTGTGTGTGTGTGTGTGTATGAGTGATCCTATGAGAGCAAAAAAATGTGAGAGAATGAGAGCATGCATTCTGGACCACTAGATTCTGTCTTCTCTCTCCCAATCTTCTCTCTCTTGATTGAATCCAATAGTCCAGAATACATGCTCTCATGCTCTCACAGGTTTTGACTATCATAGGATCACTCATATATATATATATATATATATATATATATATGAACATGGGAATAGTAGTTTTTAAAAATTTTTTGTTTACAAACTAGTAATTCTACAAAGAAAAAATTAATACACATTTTTCGAATTTTATAAATGATATTAATTACATATGTAATTGACATTATTTAATGGGTAAAGGGACCCTGCCTCGGGTGGTGCAGGGAGCACCCAGCACTCGGGATCCCAACCGTACGATCGCATACGCGATCGACGGTGCGAATCGCGAAACCCACCCCGGCGCGAAACCCTCCCCTGCACCCCTCTCTCTCGCGAAACCCCCCCCCCCCCCCGCACCCCTCTCTCGCGAAACCCTTCCCCCGCACCCCTCTCTCTCGCGAAACCCTTCCCCCGCACCCCTCTCTCTCGCGAAACCCTCCCCCCGCACCCCTCTCTCTCGGGAAACCCTCCCCCCGCCCCCGCCTCTCTCTCGCCGACGACGGAGCCTTGGGGAGGAGGAGGGACGAGTGGGCGGCCGTTCGGATCCAGTCCGCCTTCAGGGGTTATCTGGTGAGTTTCTGCTATAGATCTAACGGATCCTGTCTGATTTTTGCCCTATTCCATGTTTTGCAGTTGGGTTTTTGGTTCTTTGCAACTGCTCTTATGCTGGAACTATCATATGGTATCCGAATCTTTGCTTGTGTTGTTTCTAGCAGACCAAAACAGTTTTCCTCTCAGAAGTGTTTTCGAGATCTCATAGAACCCAAATAGTTAACATAAGAAAATCTCCTGAAAAAGGAGCTTTCCATATTTAAATTTGCATAAATCTATATTAAAAGAACGCCTAAGCGTGTCCTCCATAATAATTGCAGCAACTTGATCGTTGCTTAAGTATCAAAAAGTCGCATTATGGTCCAGACGCTATTTCGAAATCCCTTGAAGGTTCCCAAAAGCTACAACATTTGGTGTGCACAATACCCATCAACTCTACTTCTGAAATCCGCGTAATGCCTTTGGAACTATGTACTGTACAAATCATAGCAGGAGAAATTATATTCTTTTTTTATCACCGCTTTAATGGGTTGTTCACATGTCGCTTTCGCCAAAGCAAATCTTCTATAATTAGGATCCTGAGCAGCTACCTTGCTGAGCTGTGGATTATTTCCAGCGGATAGCCACGGTTTTTTATTTCAATGTTTTGAAGAAAATACCAATCTCTTGCCTTTTTGAAGTATCAGGGTTTAGGAGTTGTGTAAGCTATTTTTTCATCAACAATTGATATAGTGGGATTCATGGATCGTGATCGAGGTCTTGTTCCGTTGGATCATTTTCAGTTAACTATTGCATTGCATTTTCAGTTAACAAAAACTCTTTGTTAACTTACATCAACTCCTCTCCATTGACATTGTTGGAATCACATATTTGGATTTATTAGGTGAAATGCATGCTGAAGATTTGCAAGAAATGGCTGACACTATCATTAATGAAGAATATGTGATTTTTGGACCATCATTCTAGTGATCAAGTCTTGTATGTAGAAACAAAAAACATACGAGGTGAGAGAAAATGTAACTAAACCAGTTATTGGCATGAAATTTTCTTCAGATGAAGATCTGGTTGCATTTTATAATTCATATGCACGAACTACGAGTTTCTCCATACGCAAACATAAAATGCGTCGGTCGGAGCGTACAAATCTTCTATTGCTAGAAAAGTAGTTTAATCTAAGCAAGGATTTAAAGATATGAAGGACAAAAGAGATGAAGGAAGAGAGGTTAAGCGCAGACGTGACACTAGAGAAGGCTGCCAAGCTCACATTTATGCCTCTGTGGATGATGAAGGGACTTGGGTGATTCGAACTTTTCATGAATCACATAACCATGTGATGACAAGTCCATCGAAAGTAGAGAAGTTACGATCACACAAGGAGATTTCATCTTGTGCGAGGGGACTGATTGACACGTTGCACTTTTGCGGGTTAGGTGCTTCCAAGATCTCTAGTGTTTTGAGTGCCTCTGGTGAAAAGAATATTACGAGTCAAGTTTGCATTGACCAAATCAAAGTCAGTCGAAAGAACAACCTTGGGTCATGAGAGTATGGCTGTTGTTAGATATTTTGAAGACAAGATGACAACAGACAATGAGTTCTTTTTCAAAGTTGAGCTTGATGAGAACATGACAATGCGAAGTGTCTTCTGGGCTGATGGACGATCCCGAGCTTCTTATTTGCGTTTTGGTGATGTTTTAGTGTTCGACACTACATACAGAACTAATAAGTTTATGATGCCTTTTGCACCATTTACCGGTGCCAATCATCATAAACAATCAACATTATTTGGATGTGCTTTGTTGGCAGATGAGACGACAGAAACCTTTATTTGGTTATTCCGTACATGGTTGCAGTGCATGAGTGGCAAGTTTCCTGTTGCAATAATAACGGAACAAGATCCAGCTATGCGTGAAGCTATTGCTATGGTATTCCCTACAACTGCACATAGATTTTGCATTTGGCATATCAGAAAGAATGCATTAACCATCTACATCAATTGAGATGTGATAAATAATTTGAACATGAATTTGAAAAGTGGATATATGGAAGTCAAACTATTGATGAATTTGAGGAACGATGGGGAATTATTCGGGCAAAGTACAACATAGCTGAAAAAAGTTGGCTTCATAATATGTATGAATTGCGAGGGATGTGGATACCTGTATATCTGAAAGATGTATTTTTTGCAGGTATGTCTTTGACACAACGTTCGGAAAGCGTGAATTCATTTTTTGATGGATATGTCCACTCTAACACACCATTATCAGAATTGTAATACAATATGAAAGGGCCCTAGTGGCACGTCGTGAGGCTGAAGAAAAGTCAGATTTTTCAGCTTTGACTACAAAGGGCAACAATGTGGGCTGACCATCCAATGGAAGTACAAGCTTCTACCTTCTATACTCCCGCAATATTCACGGAGTTTCAAGATGAATTTAAGAAGATTATTAATTGTGCTCACCAAAAAGTTGTGAAGAATGATAATACTGTTACGTATGGATTTTTTTTGCGTGCACATAAACATCGAAAATATTTGGTTGACTTTTTCCCAAATGAAGGCAGATGCTCGTGCTCGTGCAAGAAATTTATATCTGAAGGGATCCTTTGTTGTCATGTTCTTTACATTTTCCAGAAGAAGGATTTACCTGAAATACCCAACGAGTATCTACTTCGCCGATGGTCGATCGAGTCTAGATTTGTGGGTGTAAGAAAGGAGGATGTTGGTGATGCAAAAGACAAGCCAAGCCTTAACATGTTATGGGGATTGCGATCGTTGCATTCCCAAATGTATGACTTGGGAACTTTAGATGGGAGTAATTTCAAAATTGCTCTTGAAATAGCCGAAGAAGGTTTAAAAAAAATGAAGCTATTGGAAGCAAACAAAGTGGTCAACCAACCATCTACTAACGAAGCACTCTCTATTGTCGAGCCAAGAGTTACGCATTTTGATATCCGTGATCCACTCTGTGTGAAAGCAAAAGGGAGGCCTAGAAGAGCAGAGAGGATGAAATCTGGTGTCGAAGTTTCCACCTCACAAGGTGAAATAAAGAAAAAAACGTGTGGAAATTGCGAGAAGAAAGGACACTACCAAACGACATGTCCAGAAAAGGTATTGTTTGTTGCTTTAGTTTCTTAGTCTTCGTTAAAATAATGATTGCAACTGTTAGGAAAAATGCTTAGCTGTCATGTAATCATTGCAACTGTTAGCAAATATGCTTAGCTGTCATGTAATTGCAAATGTAATTTGGTTTTTTTTGTAACATGAGACAACTAAATGATGTCGTTGTAACTGCTATTTTCTGAAGCTTGGACCCAGTTTTTTTGTAAAAGGCAACTACTTGATCAATAATAGTTTTGTAAAAGCTTGGACCATTTGTGGACGCTTGGATTGGTTGCATTCTTTTGTGGGTCTTTATGTCTTAGTTATTCTCTGCAAACAATGGTTGGACCATTTGTGGAAGCTTGGACCATTTGTGATATTTTGATGTATTGGGTGCAAACAATGCAGATTGCTTGCACAACAATTGTATTTGACAATTGCAACCTTGACTTTTTCTCTTCTTTACAGCGTTCAGATGTAGCTCTTCTACAATCAAAAGTCTCAAGGACAAGATTTCGTGTCAATTACTGTCTAGTAGCAGTCTGTGTCTTTGCACCCTGGCTGCTTTTTAGGTTCTGTTCACAAGCAATAGAAAGCTGCAACTGCGCTGCTACTAACTGGAAGCAACCAAAGTTGCTTATGTTTCATTTGTTGCAGTATATGACGTCTTTTAAAGTACCATTCTGTGTGCAACATTAGTCATGCTGTTGCACTTGATTTTCACGCGTTATTCCTAGCTTCGTGTGGATTAGTGGTCCTATTAGCAAAGAGACAAAGTACTGCTGTTTAACCTTCACAGTGTTTTTGTTGACAGAACTGTTGCTTCACAAAATCAATGTGACCAATGCAAGTAATCAAATGTAATTAGTGCAACTCTTACTTTCATGAAGAAATGGTGTGTCCTGCATGGCCTTAGATCTAGCATATTGAAACTCAAGTACACTGTCCAAACGAGGGACAACTAAACTAGCATTTCTCTTGGTCATTCCTTTTCTTGGGAGATGGTCTGCGTATAAAATTTACTACCAAGAAGTTGGAAGCTTGTGTTCTTGCGGAAACAGAATGTCGGCAATCTGTGTTAGAGTCACAGCTATCTTTCTCATTTCTCTACCATCAACAACCAGTATGGCATCAGACGAAGGTTGCAAAAGTGGTGCATGTGTTGCTTGCTTCCTCTTTCACGTCAAGGAGAGACAAGACATGTCCATGCAAGCATCACGATGCATTTCCAATCGGACGGCGACCATCCCCCCAAGTCTCCTGGACTAAAAGCCGCTTTGTTCTTGATGGAGCATCAGATCAACATTTGGTAGTAGTGGGACCTCTGATATATGTCCAACAGAGGATGCGTGAGCAGGATTGATTTCTCTCTCTCCGATTTTTCATTATACACATGACGCATCTCTCCAACTATGCCATGGAAGTAAAGTTTTGAACATTTGAAGGGCATCTTTGTCACCCAACCCCTAGCAAACCACAACAACCTTACAATAAACCACAATCTCTCTTAAAACAAGCACAGGACTAAATGCCCAATTACCACAAGCGAATTGCTCACTCGTCAGCCAGGGTGCAAAGACACAGACTGCTACTTGGACCATGAGACTTTTGAGAATATATGGATGGTGGTACTTGAGCAGAAGGCATAAGGTAAAGCTTGTTTCGCAGGTACATGATTAGAGCAAAGATTAAGCATTGCAAATAAAGACGTCAACGTTTTGTTACGAACAATGACATAACAAAGACAATGACATAACAACTTGAATCTCTAAAATAACTACTTAAGCTCCTAACAATGACATAACAAAGATAATGACACCTATAAAAATACAACTGGAATCTCTAAAATAGCAATGACATAACAAAGACAATGACTCCTAATATTGCAATCACAATTACAAGGATTAAACAAAAAAGTCGATTCTCAATTCCAGTGAGCCGCTTCTCCAATCTGTCCATTTGCTCCCTTCCTTTGTCCATCCGCTTCTCCATTTTACACGGTTTTTTATTTGTTTCATCCATCTGCTTCTCGACATCGTCTTTAAACGCGTTTATCTGATACTTTAGTTCTATGTTGTTGTGATTGACATCGTCAGCCCAAATAAAGAAATGGCATGAATCTCGTTCCTGTATAAACAAAAAAATCAAATTAGCCAACGATATCAACGATGTCTTTCATATTATATCTGTTACAATAGAAATATATACCTTCCATTTGGGACATTGTAAAAAGCGTCTACCCTTATTGGCCTCTTTCTTAGAGACATATGTTAGTGCTTTCAATCCACAATAGCAATTGACATCAAAGGGTGGCTTCCACGATGATCCAGATGAGAGACAATCGCTCATCTTTTGTATAATACCCTACATGATCAAACAATTTTTTACACAAACATTACAATGTCCTACACTTTTATGAAGCCAAAGAATGAGAAACATGACGGAATTCGTGAGAGTAAAACTACGTCATTCCTAAACCCATGCATGTCGATCTTCTTGGCCTGTTACAGGTTCGGACTAAGGTAATGCACAAACTTGTTTGATTTGAACAGAAATTCCTGCACATTCCATATATTCCATTTGGCAGAATGGACAACACACAACTATTCTCTTGGCATTTGAATCCTCATATCAAATAGTTGCAGACATTTCATTTTATGTCCAAAATAATACTCTACATATTAGCTCTCATGTGATGCAGCGTACACGAATACGTACACGCATGTATCGAGGGACTTAACCACAATCAATTGCTAGCTCAGCATTGAGTATAGGTGATACTTGTTGCTGTGCTTGATGATTCTATTTACAGTCATGTCCAAACAAAGCTTTCCTATGAATTACAGTCAGCAGATGATTCTTTTTACTTTCAGGAGATCTTTCAGCAGATGTGGCAGACACTACTTGATAGGAAAGTCATGTTCTGTAAGAGTTTCAAGGTAATCGGTAAGGGCTCGATAGTATGAAATTGTAAATGAGTAGCAAATGAATGTAATGAAAGAATAATGTACTGAAAGTAAATTGTATGTCCTGGATGCATTGCATTTAATATTGTGTTGACAAGTACTTGAGCTAATGTGTGGGATGATTAAGCACACCCTCCAGTCATATCGTAGTTAAAAAACGAGGGTAATTGTACTCCGAATTGGATTGGATTAATAGGCTCAGTCATCTATGCTTCAAATAACCCAAGAACACAAATCTGTACAAAAAAAAGAGAGATACTCACGAGTAGCAAATGTGCTGCGTGGGGAGAGTTGCTGGGATTTGTGATGCGGGTCGATTGGAATCCAAATATCTTTCAGAAAAGCTATTGTGATTCCACAACAATTATGTTGATTGTCTTGGACAAAAAAGCTCGGATAATGCAGCACCCATCTGTAATCAATTAGGCAAATCGACGAAATTATCTTTCAGAAAGCAAAGGCAAACATAGCAAATCAAACACCTCATTGTTCCACATTCTAATAAACATCGATTAAAATCTGCTGCACACAAAGACAAAGTGCCATCAGGACTTGTTGATTGATTGTTTGTCAGATACATATCAGTGTTTGTTTGGGCTGGGAATAAATAAGATGCGATTATGCAGCAGGAGGGATAGACTTTGTTGGACATCATACAAGCGCCTTCTATCTATAGTAATAATCGCAAAACCGAGAGTGAGAAGGATTAGGTTGAACAGATAGCATCAAATACTTGCACACACAGAGAACATGAGGAGCCGGTGCGGCAGGCGGGAGGCGTGCGACGGGAGGAGAGGGGATGGGGTTGAGGAGGAGGCGATGGGGCTTGGCGAGAGAGAGAGGCGGGGGCGGGGTTGAGGAGGAGGCGATGGGGCTTGGCGAGAGAGAGAGGCGGTGGCGGGGGGAGGGTTTCGCGAGAGAGAGGGGTGCGGGGTGAGGGTTTCGTGAGAGAGGGGTGCGGGGCGAGGGTTTCGCGAGAGAGAGAGGGGTGCGGGGGGAGGGTTTCTCGCGGGGGTGGGTTTCGCGATTCCGCACCGTCGATCGCGTATGCGATCGGACGGTTTGGAACCCGGGTGCTGGGTGCTCCCTGCACCACCCGAGGCAGGGTCCCTTTACCCTTGTTTAATTAATATTACTATGATTCTACATTTATAAATATAGAGGTAATGTGGGAGAGGGCACGCTAATTGAGGAGAGAGATGACGGGAATGTGTTGGACATGCAAGCCCACGGCGAGCCATTATGCAATAAATATTATTACAAATATCAATCCCCGAACTAAAATGAATAATAACTAATTTGCATAATAGGTCCCTTAGTACAATTAGGGTTATGAACCATGGCCATCTTAATGATCATACAATTGTTGATTCAATTGTCGAATCATAAAGGCTGGGCTTGGATGAAATATAAAGAGTTGGATTACGAACTCATCAAGAACCGTCAAATGATTATTAAGAGATGATCTCCAACCTGAGTAGGAGATGGCAATCCTTTCTCTTTTGGTTGATATCTGACCGACCTCTTGATACATGTCCTCTTCATGGGAATAGAGATTCAAAGGTGTCAGATTAGTTAGGTCAAAGAGTTGACTTAACGAGATCGAGATAACCAAAGACCTATGTCGTATGTTGTCACGATATAGGCACGTACTATATGTCTGAGTATGTACATTTGGCAGACCGATAGATTGATGGCCTAATCAAGGTCTATACACCGGTGCGCTGGTGTACATACAAGGACATATGAGTAATACGATCTCACAAAGGGATCATACAGGTTGATTTACTGAATCGAAGACATGAGCTCACTCATGAGATATTGGGAATCAAATTCTGTGCACGGTCGTCTTGCTTTGGAAGCTTAACTGAATTTGCAGGTTTGATATATGCTTTTGTAGTATATGATCAATACCTAGGTATGATATATGCTTTTGGAAAGTATATGATCGATGTTGACTCCCAATGATCGAATGAGAAACCTAAAGATAAAACTCTGAAGGAGACAGTCTAAATAGATCTAAAACTTCGGGTTTATTTTTAGATCTTCCAGTATGCAGGATGTATAGATATTAGGAATACCTGAGGGTAATGTGATTATAAACGATTATATAACCATGACGCTCCCATTCCTGAGGAGTGATGAAACAGATTTAGACTTTGGTGACTCCTCTCAATAGAGAAGTAATATGATCCTAGTCCAAATAATGGACAGTGATCTGAATGTGATTCAGATGTAATGAAAAGATTAGACTTACGGTTTTGATTTAATCAAACATCTATGGGAGGTCTGCAAGATCTCGATTTGATATTCGACCTCAATATCCAAGTCATTGTACGTGGAATGTACAATCGCCATGTCCTTATCTCCAAGTATCTGCAGAGAAAGCGCATTATTCCTGAAAGAGTTCAAGAATAATTTCATTATTGATAATGTATCCAAGCATTGAGAAATAAATAACTAAATGTGTTTTAATTGTCATGAATAATGTGATTTTGATTCATGTTATTTGGACATATAAAGAGAGTTATTTAAAATAATTAAATATGATTTAATTATCAAAGATGTGAATAATGTGAATGTAATTCATATTATTTGGGAGCATGAGAACAGAGATCCAAGATAATTAAATATGATTAAATCATCATGGATATGAATAATGTGGATAGAACTATTCATATTAATCATATATATTATAAATGTGATTTATAATATATAAGAGAGAGCTATTTGTAAATAACGTTTACAATTTAAATATTAATGTGAATTGGATTCACATTGGACAATTAATTGGAAATGTAATTTATTTTTTATTTGTGGTGTGAATGTGATTCACAAATTTCCAGTGACATGATTGCAATATTCACAAAATAATTATGAATTATTTGTGTGAATAAATTTTCAACAAAAGTTGTTGCAAATTATTGGAGGTTTTCATGGGATAATGTAATCTCATGAGATAAATAGATAAAAGCCCTATTCCATCTAAAGGTGGTGGACGGCCACCAAGTCCTAATTAGAATTGGTTGTCGTCCCCCGATTTATGGAAGAGGCTAATCTCTTTCCAATTATCTGCAAGGATAATTGATTTAATCTAAAATTGATTTATATTGATTAATCAGTATATATTTAAGTTATTTAAATTAATTGTTGTTGTCTTTTTTACAATATATCACGACCATTGAAAGAAACACAAATCAATCCCATCCTATGATTTTATGTTGTCCATGGATTGGGATCCATGGACTCCCAAAATATTATATAAGAAGAGGCAACCCTAGTGATGAATCTGTGATTCATCACTTCAAAAGTCAAAAATAGAGCCTTGTTCCCGAGAAAATAGATGCATGTTTCCCTTTATATTGCATAAATAGCATTCTTGCATACATTCATAATTCATACATGTTAGCAGTCCATTTGCATTTAAATAAGAAGCCAAAAATCACTTGAAAAATAACCATTCACTAAAATAATTTCTTCTTTATAATTTGTACTCCTTAGTTAATCATATAGGGAAGAATGCCAAAAATCCCCTTTGTAAAATAGCCAATAAAGCCTGAGAACCCCTGTACACTAAAATGCACATAAAGCCCTCCTACAAACTCCAAATTAGGTCTACTTACTCTTAGAATACTACACATTAAAAGACCTTTGAAATGAGACTAATTTCATTGAATTTGGAGCTTGTATGGGAAAGTTGGGTTTTTGGGGCCACTTTGTATACTACATAGGTGTATAATTGTATCTTGTATTTATGTATCATATTGGACCTCATCTCCGTCTTTGGTCAACATGAAACTTGTAGATCTCATCGAGATCTACAACTTTCATGTTTTGAGTATTTCCGAATTCGGCCCCCTCTTCTCTCTACACATTCATGTACTTCCAGCCACTCACAGCAGGCCACGTGGCGCCCTCTGGTTGCGCCACGCGGCCCGCTCCCCCTTGCCTCATCTGCCTCATCGTCCAGCCGTTTGAACTCCTCCTGAGATCCAACGACTCCAGGCGTTCCACGCACGCCCCTTTGCGTGGGCCGTCAGATCATCTCGTGCCCTCTCCATCGCCGTTCATTAGCGCCTTAAGCAGAGCTTGCCACGTGTCAAATCCGCAACCCTCTGATCGACCTCTGCCTTTCCATCTCAGCCGCGTTTTCCGCCTTTTCTTCTCAGTCGCTCGATCATTTCCATCTGCTCATCCTAGCCGCTCGCTAGCGCTTCGCCCGCAGCTCGCCACGTGGTTCAACCGCAGCCCATCATCACCGCGCCCCGATCTAATCCTACCCGGCCATTTCCTCTTCGATCTCCACCGTTGGATCACACGATCCAACGGTGGAGACTTCGTCTCCTACCTCCGGGTACCCCCTCTCTCCCACGTTCCCTGCCTTGCGGGAGGGGCGCCCCCTTCCTATTCTTGGCAGCACCTCGACCACCGCAGACGAGCACCGCCACATCCACGATGTCGCCCACTCGTCCCTCATACTCGCCGTCTACCTCACTCCCCACTACGACCACCAGAGAAGCCCCACTACTTCCATGAACCTCGCCTCGTCGCCAACACTGCTGCCACCTTCAACCTTTAAATACTCCACCACCGGCAACCTTCAACCGCATCTGCCAACCCCGAGAGCTTCCCTGAGCTCAGATCTACCAATTGGTGACAGCAATTTGACGAGTCTTCGAGCGAAGAAGGGCTTCTTCTCCGGCGAGATCCACGGCGCCTCCGCCGTGTCGCAGCCGCTCCTCCGAGTAGCTGCACGAGCTCGGGACATCACCGGTCCCTCGAGCGACGACCTGGACCTCAAGAGAGAGGTCCAATCCCCAGGTGAATCCCTCTATCCATCTCCGATCTTTGAATCTTTTCTTCTTCGTTTTTCTCCGATTTTATTCGCCACCTACGGTCACTTCCACGCCCTCCATCCATTCCGCCGAGCTTCGCGTCGAAGCTCCCATCTTCGCGATACCTTTCAAGACCTCCGACGACGCACCTTGCAACACCCCGTTCACCAGCTCCGCCATTTGGCCGGAGCTCCATCTCCAGACGCCCTCCGTCACCCTTAGGCCTCTCCGATCACCATAACCTCTTCACGAGCGCACGCACGAACTTCGGCTCCTTCTCTAACACCTGCAGGTACTCCTCTTCTCATTGAACGGAACTTCGCCGGAGCCAACTCGGAGCTTCATCGCCATCGCCAACCATCCACCCTCCGCCGCTCCTGAGACGACCAGGATCTTCGTCGCCGTATTACGAGTCTTCTGGGATATCTCCGACAAGTCGGAGAGCGTCAGCGACACGAGGAAGGACGGGCGGAGCTGCAGCACCTTCGCCGGAGCCCCGCTTTCTCCTCCGCAGGCGGCGGAGGACCGTCGGAGCAGACAAACAGCTGCCGTTCGATCACGTCGATCGTACGGCCCTTACATCGCCACGCGTCCCCTCACCGCAGCAGCTCCCAACCATCGATTGCTCCTTTGATCCAGCGGCCCTCAACGAGCCACGTCGTTGTCTTCATCGAGCCCAGAGGCCGTTGGATCATCATCGATCCAAAGGCCCGAGGTCACGCCACGCGTCAGCACCGACACCCCTCGGATCCATCTTGATCCAAGGGCCTTCAGTACGCCACGTAGCCTCGGCCCGAGCCTCCTCTCCGAGCCTAGGTTCGGGTCGCACGAACCTCACTCCAGACCTCCAAAGCGCCCGAGCCTAGCTCCGAGCCTCCGCAGCCATCCGAGCCTAGGTCGCCCACGTGAGGAGCACGTGCGGCCTGGGTAATTTACACAGAGGCCCCGGGAGCTTTCCATATTTGCAAGGAGGTCCCTGTGAAGCTGAGCCCACGTGAGGAGCACGTGCCCTGTGGAGAATTTGCATTCAAGTCCACAACATTATAGGTAATTGCATTTTAGTCCCTGTCTGCATATTTGCTTATTGTATTTTTATTTTTCTGTATTGCATTTACACCCCTGTGTTTGCACGCATCCCTAGGTTGCATTCTACATCATTTTGCAAATCTAAAAATTGCATGTTGTTGGGAATTTTGTCCTCTATCTATTGGTCCACGTGTCATATTTTTGTAATTTTAGTTGAATTATTAATGAATTAATTGGTGAATTTTTGACATATTTTGCCCAGTGACACCTTTTAATTTGTAGTTAATTCTCTGTGCTTCCAAAAATCATCAAACATTCACAGTAGCTTAAGGACAATATTCTTAACATACCATAAAAATCTCATGTCATTTGCACGCATATCGAGGCCTTAATAAATTGTTAAGTGATTTTCTTAATTTAATTTTAATAAATTCATTTCACATTGAAACTCAGATCTTTCAATTTTCCTGGATCCCTTATTATTAGTGCTATCTAGGATAATTTTAGTTCTTGAAGAATTTGTGGTTTGTTATTTATTAAAAATTAGAAATTGAAAATCACCCTGTCTACATATTTAATTTCCAGTAAATCCATTTAGTGTCTGAAAAATCCAAAAAAATTAGTATAGGTCATTTTCATCATCATTAATCATCTGGCCAATTTTGAGAATTTTTGGACTTCATTTGATATATTAATTAAATTTAACATTAAATTGGCCTGCATCTTTGTACTAGTCTGCATAGAAATTAAAAAGACCAAAAAAAATAATTCCTCGAAAATCAACACTTGGACGCTTGCTAAAATTCACCTAAGGAGACAGATGCCTCCCTGAGATCGACCTTGGACTTCACCAAGTAAAAAAATCTGCCGCTTAAAATTAACTTAACATTAATTGATAAGTGGTTTTTGACTAGCCTCTCGTATCCGACTGCAACGAACTATTAACATTAATTTGGACATTAATTTGACCGAATTAACATAGGGTGCGGGACGGTTATCACCTAGCTCTTCTTTAGATAATGAAAATATGCTCTCTCTCTCTCTCCAAATGCCAAGTCTCTCTCTCTCATTGTGGCCATCCATCATAGAGCTCCATAGAGAGTCGCCATCACCGCTGCATCACCGTTATGTTGTCAGATCATTTGCTCGTGGGTCTCCGTCTTCTTCGGTGTGCTTCATTAATTAAGAAGACATCGGATTTTGTGTGATGAGATCAGGAGATTCGTTGCTTGGATCATCAACATGGATTGTGGGGAGCACATGTTTCATCAATGTGCCCGCAAGCGACTCCTCCGTCAAATTGGGCTTGAGACAGGAGGTCTCTTCGTTTAGAGACTCGATCACAACCACGCTTTAAAAGGTAAACATAATACTTGTTTGTGGTTTAGATGAAACGACCTGAGAAGTGTTCTCGGATCATGTTTTTTGTTTCATCGTTCAAATTTTTTTTAAATATCGCTACCTCAGGCGACTAGTACGACTAGTCGATCCCGATCGCATACGATGTCATCCTCACACTTCCATGATGCGCTTAAGGATTTTCTCATATCCTTCAAGTGGTATTAGAGCCATAGGTTGGAGGTTTTGGATATTATCCATAAACCTAAGATGACTTGGGCATTTTCTGTTGTGTGATGTTTTATCGCATTTTGTTCACGCAATCATGTTTTGTATGATTTTTTAGAACTATTTAAAATAGTTAAACATGAAATTATTAATGCGAATATGTTTCCATTAAATAAGAAAATCCTGGGACTTGAGTTTGCATGATTTGAAATCTGATTACTCAAGTTATGATCATTTTAGTGAACATGAATCCACTGTTTTGGGGATGACGAATCTTGACGTAATTAAAGAGTTAAATACGATTTTAAAATTCCTATAAATACGTGAATATCACTTAAGTTCTAGTATGAATCAAATTAGTAAACTTTGAAAACTTATTTTTACGTAATTTGAATTTAAATTGATTGAGATATGTTAATTTTAGTAAGTAGGGGTCACTGTTGAAAATTACTTTCCCAATCAAAAACCTTGTGATTGTCGTTTAATCAATTAGTGGAAATTAATGGTTAATTTTCTGAAATAATTTTTGATGAATATTTGTGAAATATGTATGATGATTATTTCTTTAAATGACATTACATTAAACAAAATTGATTAGATATGCTTTAGGTTACAATTGATTACATAAATCCCAACAAACATAATTGCTTGAATGGGATTGGGAATTTGTTTATCAAATCTCCTTATAATACTAATCAAAATAGTTTTGATAAATATCATATGGTATAACTTCAGTTGAAAGACCGATTATCATCTCAGATACAAAATGATCAAATCGTATTATCCTAACCTGAGGTGGATATGGTGTCTAGTCGGGGAGCGTTGGGGTAGTAGGCTGCTCCGTGAGCGGTCTGTTCCACTCCCGTCGGTATTGGCCATGACATCGGGTAAGGAAAGGATGATGCTTGAAGCGATAATGATGTATTTTTCTTATTATTAAAATTCAAATAATACATATTTTGATATTATACCATCCTTCAAGTAATAATCAAAATTGATTGTTGGTTGATAAATTGGATTGATAATTGACTTAATATGATTGAATTAATTATATCCAATTAAAGCACTCATGAATAGAGTACTGTTTCCCTTGGAAGAATTAATCATTGAATATGATTCATTATGATTAATTAAAATTTGAAAATGATACGAAGGATCACATAAGTGACCTCCATGGTCTCCCATCAAGGCGAAGGGTTCCGTCGTCAGGGATTGTATATAGGAGACACATGTTCAAAGTGACAGTTCCTGCATTCAAGCACATCTGGATTGGGCTCTTTCCTTATCGAAAGAGTAAGGTCGTAGCGTAGTGATCCCAATATCGACTCCTCATATTATTGGGACGATATTGGATCGCGCGTAGAGAGTTCTAAACATGTTGATGGTTGGTTGAATTAACGACGGGTCAACATCACCTTAAGGGTGGTGGACTCGGGTGCTAAAGACCGAATTGGGAATGCAAGTTGGACTTGCAAGGCGGAATGAGTTCTCGCTTCTTTTTATCTGAGTTGCAAGTTCTCATATTATTGGGATGTAACAAAGATAAGAAAGGAGATTCCAAAACTTGCTTGACATATAGTGGTAAGTATATCACTTACATTGAAAGTGATTAAGGGAATAAACTTTCAGTGTTGACAACGCAAGATAACTTTGATATAAAAATTCCTAAATCAAAGTAAAATATGTAATTATGCAAATATCTTATTCCAGATAATCCTCATTAAATCCACTCAATACTATAGTCAATAATAACCAGTAAAATATCATGTATTGGATCCATGATCAAGATGTTGTAGTTGCATTTGGACACATAATGTATGCGGTTTCAATGTGCAATTTTCCTCATAATAATGAGGAATGACAATTAAATAGATAATAGGACAACAACCTAGGGTTGTGTGTCTCTATGGTCTTGATCTCTCGTCGAGTGTGCTTTGGAAGTATCATGTTGATGATGATCGTAATTGTCAAATAATCTATATAAAATCTAAGAAGATCTTTTGGCATACATATGTGCTCTCAACATTTAATCATGAATGACATGGTTCACTGCATTATGCAGAATGGTGGCTCGATAAGAGATGATGTACTCAAAATATTTGAGCACTACATGAACCAAAAGTCTTTTAGAGTTTAGATGGATGTAGATTCGATGAGTGTCATCATTCTACTGTCTATATTCTAGTCTTCAATGAAGCTTCATAACACTCGCATCATATAATATGGATGAAGCGTGTATAAATGTTGAAATACTCTTATATTGAAATCCTTTGAATTAAACATAAGAGATCATTGGTCTTAAGCAATGGTTGTTTATAGTTGAAGGGAGTGCAGTGGAAGCATGGTCGGACCCAAGTAAGAAGGAAAGTCAAAGAGTTGATTGGACTTCTGTGACTTCCATATGACATCCAAAGAGTTGGATGAATGCTAATACTGCAACAAGCCGATGTGCTGATAGTATGACTATCTAGACTATTTAGGATCCTTAGAGAAGGACTCGGATAGTGAATTGGAATAATCTATGACATCATTAAAATTGGCTTACTTATTATATAAGATCAAAGTCTAATAATTGTATCTCATTCTTCTAATAACACTTGCAATTGGTTGCATATGTTTTAGAAGATTGGAAAATTTTATCTTAAAGTTTAATAGTCATCCACATGGATATTGATGCAATTGTTGCAACAATCTTTATTGGATAGATCGACTTCATAAGCTTAGTGGGAGAGCCCTTAGTCTTAGAGAATGTATCCATGACCTAGATATTAGATTACATTCATTGTTTATTTCTAAATGTTGGAAATAAACATGAACTAGAATAGACCTATCATAAAGAGTTATGATGGATATATTTCAGATGGTAATCTGACATCTGGATGTCTTTACTAAATTAAAAAATTAATGAATGGTTCATTAACATTTCTAATACTGAAAATTAAACCTTAAAAGATCAATAGAAGGATGAAGATCATTTGACAATGATCTGACATCAAGACTTGGACATTTATCTATTGATGAGATCAATAGACTAGTAAGAAATAAAACTTTAATATGTCTGAAATTTCAAATCTTACATACTTGTGAATATTGTATTCAAAGTAGAAATAGTCCATTGCACCCTTCTCTGGAATGGTGTAAGATGCTAAGGTATTCTAGATCTCATACATATTGACGTATGTGGAGCATCTGTATTGTAATAAACATTGATGATATGTGATATCATTCAATGATTATTTGTGATATGAGATTTCTTCCCTTCACCTTAGAAAGCTTTGAAATGTTCAAAGATTTCACAATTTTGATTTAGAACCAAAGTTTAAAGGAAGATGAAATGAATTTGATCTAACCCAGGTAGCTTGTATCCATTAGATGAATTTAAAGAATACCTTATGGAGATATGAATATCATTCCTATCTCACTCTTCCCGATACACATAAACTCAATAGAGTTGTAGAGAGATACAATTGGATCATGTGTGACATGATTTGATCAATTATGAATATTATCATGATTACCTCTTAGTTTCTAGGTATGTATGTTGTAGAGGCTACGATATATATCCTAAAAAAGATTCCATGTAAATCTAAATCCGAAAACCCTCATAAGCTATGGTTTGGAACCTAGCCTAGTGTTGGCCACTTGAGGATTTAGGGTGCGTGGTCCATAACTTTGTCATGGATGCAAGTAAGATGGAATATAGCACCAGAGAGTGTTGCTTCATTAGGATAATAAAGGATGATATTGGATACCTACTTTATGACCTCATATTCTTATAAGATTTCATCTCTAAGGATATGATTCTTAGAGGATGACTCTCTTGAGAATCAAGATGAAAATAGTGGAGGAACTCATTTAATCTTGAGAAGATAATGAGGCTCCTGAAATCAAAAACTAAAAGGACAATTAAGATGAAATAGTCATACCTCTTCAAATGAGCTTGAGGATGGATTCCATATGTCAGTTAAGTCTGACAATGATCTTACTTCATGTGATGAAGCTTCTGAAGATCATGACATGGAAAGATGGATGTTAGCAGTAAAGTCTAAAGTAGACTTCATATACAAATGTTGTATATGGACCCTCGAGGATTCACCTGTAGATAAGACTCGATAGGTGTAAATGGATCTTCAAGAGGAAGACGGAACCTGATGAGAAGATAGAGACCTTCAAAGCACAGCTCGTAGCCATGAGCCACACACCGAAGAGAGAAACATCGCTTGCGATGAAGCTTGCTCTTCAGAAACCATGCTTAAGCCCATCAGAATATTGCTAACTATAGCTACACAACTTGACTATGACATCTTCAAGATGGAAGTCAATATTACATTCCTCTATGAATACCTCTCTAAGGATATTCACATGAAGTAACCCCAGGGCTTCATGGCTGAGGAAAGCAAGATGTGCAAGCTGAATAACTCCATATTTGGACTCAAATAAGCTTCTTGTAGTTGGAACATTAAATTTGATGAAATTATAAAGGTTATGATTTCAGATAGAATATTGATGAACCATGCGAAGCTTCGTGGGAGTGCTATTGTGTTCATCATGCTAAATGTATACAATATCCTAATCATTTGGAATGATATAAGGATGATAATAAGTGTTTTATAGTATAGCTATTCCATACCTTGAGATATGATCTCAATGATGCTTCTTAAGATCTTAGTTCTGAAAGTGTTCAGAAGCAAAGAGAAGAGGGTATTGGGGCCGTCACATTAGTGATACACCTTTGACATGTTTCATTTTCTGGAAAAATCCAAGAAAGGCTTCTTTCCCTTAAGATATGGTATTGACCTATCTAAAGGGATAGCACCTCAAAGAGTTGAGGATGTAAATGCCAAAGCTACATGCCCTTATGCATTAGCTATGGGAAGCTCTGTGTATTCTAGATGTGTACAGAAAGTCAGATGTCTGCCATGCAGTGGGAGTAGTAAACTGTTACTAATCCTAGAATGGAGATAAAACACTTTACATCAGTAATAACAATATCTTCAAAGAAGACAAGATTTTTGAGACGTGATCTCAAAGTCTTATTTTCTAGAAATTGAGACTTTATAGATAGTGATCTAAAAAGTCTTAAATGCATATGCCTTATAAGACATAAAACTGGGCTTTAGTCTTAGGAGATAGAGATTTGTGGGGCATTCTAATAAGGATGATAGAAATTACATACTAGTTATGATGATTATCGAATTGTAGTGTCAAAGACACTATAATTGCTTTAACAAGATTGAGTATTGGTTGCATAAGATGCAACATTCGCATGGCATGCGAGAATTGTTACTAGGAGATATGCAAGTGTTGTAAAAGAACTTGGCGTAGTCTCTCTGAGATAGAGTGACTGATCAACTTACTTAGCTATATTAAATATCTTATGATTGTCGCACGAGTGTGAGTTTAAAAATTAGCCCATTAATGGCTCTTTGGGCTAGTGGGAGATTGTTGGACATGCGAGCCCACGACGAACCATTATGCAATAAATGCTATTCCAAATATCATCCCCTAATCCGAAATGAAGAATAACTATTTTGCATAATAGGTCCCTTAGTACAGTTAGGGTTATGTACCATGGCCATCTTAATGATCATACAGCTGTTGATTCAATTGTTGAATCATATAGACTGGTGCTTGGATGAATATCTAAAGAGTTAGATTGATGACTCGTCAAGCACCATCAAATGATTATTAAGAGATGATCTCCAACCCGAGTAGGAGACGACAATCCTTTCTCTTTTGACTGATATCTGACCGACCTCTTGATGAAGGTCCTCTTCATAGGAATAGAGTTCGGAGGTGTTAGATTAGTTAGGTCAAAGAGTTGACTTAACGAGATTGAGATAACCAAAGACCTATGTCATATGCTATCACGATATAGTCATGCATCTGATGAATCTCGTATTCATCATGCTAAAAATGATCAATTAGGCTTTGTTCCCCATAATTCATTTTCATTTAATAATTAATAGAGCATCATTAGCATTCATCCATGTGTAAATAATATTTGCATTCATCATGCATAATTGCATTAAAAATTCCAAGTGTAAATTGACCTAAAAAGCAGCTAACTTCCACAGTTTTTAGTTAATTTACCCTAACTCTGATTGATCCCAAACCGATCTATTGTGTAGATATTACTAATAAGATTAAATGAAAAATACAAAAAATTTACTAACTCAAATAAGTGGCAAATAATCTCAAAGTCTAATTTCACATCTGACGTACTATGCATATATCTCCCTCATACAGTGTCTGATTTTGGCCTAGTCACTTTTAAAGTACTCCATTTTCAAATACCTTCAAAACAAGACCAATTTCATAAAATTCGGAGCTCATATGTGAAATTTGGATTTTAGGCCTCTTTTACGCATTTTAACTTTTTGCTATTTTTGACCTGAGTTTTTATATACATAATTAACCTTTTTAATTCTATTTCTTCTTATTTGTGTTCTTTGATAAAGTTTTATTAAGCGACATAAAATTCCAAATCTAGATCAAGACTGAAATCAAAGAAACTGACTGAGTCCAAGGGGTCCTAGTGAGTCTATACAAAAATCTCGTATTTCGTACTTGTATTTTATTTTTCTTATTTTATTATTTATTAAAAATCCCAAAAAATAGATTAGTATGTAATTATTTTTCTTGTATTTTATCGTATTTTTTCTAGATCTTTATCCTCTTTTAAAACCACCAAAAAAATTAGAAAACCCCCAAAAGCCAGTTTTCTATACACATGGAGAACCACCAAAAATACCACTTCACGCAGATGACCTCTTTTACTTCTGGCTCCTTCATGAAAGTTGTAGATCACGTCGATATGAACAACTTTCGTGAAGGAAATTTTTTTATTCTAGGTTTACTGCTACTTCTTTTCCAAATTTCTTCTCCTTTTAATTTTTAAATTTTTTTGGGGTGACACGTGGCAGCCCCTGGGCGTGCCACATAGCACCCCATCTCACCCGTACATCCTCTCTCCTCCCCTAGGTCATGTGCCACACACGTGACCTCTCCTCCTCCCTGGTCACGTGCGGGGCACATGACCCGCACCCCCTTTCCTTCCTCCAGCAACGTCCGCCTCCCCTCTCATAACCACCGCCCCGCTACCCCCCCCCTGCCTCTGCCGTTACGACCCCCGACGGACTTCACTCCCCATCGTCGGCAGTTACGGCCATCTCCATGTAACGCCCTCCGCCACCTCTCCTTTAAATCTTGGCCTCCACCTCCATGTAAACCATCTGCCATTCTTCCCAACCCCTGCGTCCGAGCTCAGAAATTCCTCGAAGGTGACAGCTCCATGAAGGCTTCGTCGAGTGACAAGAAGCCCATGTTTTGGTGTGATCCAAGTTGCTCCAGCATCTTGTCGCAGCACCTGCAGAATCTGCAGTAGCTACTCAGCTCCAGCTTCCTCCGCCGGGGCCTCAGAGCGAAGACCGGTCGAGGTCCTCCGACCTTCAAGCGAACTCCTCCACCATGTGACTTCCTCTGCTACGACACACCGCACCCATATCCAGTCCCCTCCATCTTCCCTTCTACCTCACATATCTCCCTCCTCTCTGGCCTCGCAAAGGCCGGAGCTCGGCTCCCTTCCCTCATCGCCGCTCGGAGCTCCACCCCCTTTTCTATTGGTTTTGCCTTAACCCTTGCAGGTACCCACCATTCCCTCGCAATCAGTCCACGACGTCCCCTGCCATTGCCAACGACCGGACTTCTCCTCGACCTCACACGGCCTCTGCCCTCGCACTTGGTCTCCTCCGGTCGTGTGTCGGCTGGCCGAGACTGCCTCGCGTCTTCACCGTCGAGCTCCGCACCCCCTCTCCTTCCTCCAGCAATGTCCGCCTCCCCTCTCGTAACCTTCACACCACTGTCCAAGCCTCCTGAGGCACGTGCAAGGCACGCGAGAAGGGGTAAATTATGTAGACACCCTCGAAAGTTCCAGAAATTGCAGATATACCCCCGATAGGGGTAAATTACAGATGAACCCCTCTGACTCCTTGATTTTACAGATAAGCCCCTCCAAGGACCATACTGAAAGAAAAAACTTCATTTTATTTATAATTTAGTCCCTGCAGATTCATCTTATTGTATCTTTTGCATCCGAACTCCAATTTTAGCGCATAATATGTCGATTTGAAGCTTATTTTGTGCTCTTCTATATTATACAAGATGTGAACAGATCTGGAGACATTTATAATCAATTATTATTCAAGGGTTAATTTGATCTTTGTGTAGGTTGAAATTTGACTTATATGTGCTATATTATTGAGAAAATCTTTAATCTTTTTACAGGAACTTAATTGAAAATATTTTATAAGATTTAAATTCTTTCAGAGATTGGAAATCATTATTTGCATAATCTAATTTGTGCATGGGCTCATTCAAGGAAAGTTGATAATTCTTTGAGGATTGAATCTTAAGGGCTACTATTGATTTATTTCACAGGAGTGATTCGATTGATTAATTTAATAGTCTGCAGCTTGGATTTATCGATAAATATTTCTGTATTTGATATCTTTTGATCTGTGATTTAATATAGAGGAAATTGATTATTATTGTTTAGATTGAAATTCATGATCACAGATTCGGTGCTTTATTCTCTATCTTTAGTTTTCTTCACGTTGCATCTTTCATCATTGCATTCCAACTTTATTTGTATTTCCTGACACAGAAATTAATCTCGTGTTTAATTAATTATGTAAATTAATTTAAAGCCACACAACTAAAAATCTCTGTTCCTTGTGTTCGACCTTGGTACACTTACCAAGTTAAAAATACTCCACAACATTCAAGGATTGTGGTTTTTGACGAACCAAATTTATCTCCTATACTACGACAATTATCTATTCTTAAAGAGGCAAATTTTATGTTCATCAAATGGCATCGTTGCTGGGGAACAACGAGTTTTTAGGGGTTTAAATTAATTTTTGTAATTAATTTTTGTGAAACTGATTTTTGTGTCATTTTTCTTCATTTGCATTTTATTTTCTGCATTTCATTTTACATTTTTTCTCTCGCTACATATACTAACCGCATCGTATCTCTTTGTAGATAGCATGGAGCGATTTTTGGATATTATTCAAGGATCTGCAAAGAAGACTAAATTTTATTTTTGTGAGAGAAAGCTTAGATAGTTTAATTTATGCATTATTCTTAGGGTCCCTCTCTCTGAACCCTTGTAATAATTCAGACTGAACTTCTCTGTGGTGTGTCGGGTCTGTAACCCCTTTTGTGTGGTTGGGACTCGACTTGACTGGCGTATGATTTAGGCATATATACGCTTGCTTAGTTATCATTGATTGTTCTCATAATTATTAGGCCACACTCTCACTAATTATGCATACTATAGATCGTTCAACATTAGCCAAATTGAAATCAATTCTTCCCGCTAATAGAACTATCTGCCTAGGACGTTTTTCAACTGTGCATATCATTTAGTGTAATTTAAAATTCCTTCTATTGCATCCCGCATGAAGAACACAAGGAATCACTGTAAGTCTTCTTCTTAAGCATGTATCATTAATTTATGTTTGCATTAGCTTTTTCGATTCTCCCTCCTAAGTTTTACAACATAAGAATTAAAGGAATTAGGATTGCTCGTTAAGCGTGAATATCTGTGCTCGCATATACTTAAGTGATAATCTTAATCTAAAACTGGGACTGCTAATCGAGGTGACTGTAAATAAATTGACATAAAAGTAACCATTGCGTCAGGTGGAGATTAACCCACTCATTGTTTGTAAGGATCAGATCACACACTCAGGATATAGCCAAAAACCGAAAAATTTCATTCAGACTCCTGGTTTTAAAAACAATTAGCTACTTTTCAGCGAGGGTCTCGGGTATCCATTTTACGGTCCGATTTCCCTTAGTAGAGTGGGTAGTTTAGAGGACCTTGCGTAAGGATCCATCCTCAAGTAATATGGGTAGCCATTTAAACGGTTTGTACTTACACCTATACTGGCTGAAAGTAGGCGCAACTAGTTGTATAAAATCAGAACAGTCTTTGTGAAATAATTTGACATCTAACAGCTCCGCTTAATTTTCAAAGATTGTTTTGTCATTAAACTAAAATTGAAAAGATAAGCGGTCGAGCCCTAACGTGCCTTCACCATAGTTGAGTGGGTAAATTGACGAGTTTTGAATTGCGTTTGTTTTGAGTGGGTCCTCTGTACATTTGTACGCTCTGTGGGAAATTCCTTTGTACGATGGATTCTTTTGGAATTCTTCGTTCGGACTCTGCGAACAAATCTCGAGCTCCTCAGACAACTCATCTCCTCGGTTTCGAGATGACTCTCTTCTCGAAACCCCATGATATGGAGACAACTCTTTTATCCAAACCATGGTTCACCCTACACCCATATGGATTAGCCAACCCCAGACTAACCCTCTCTCTTACGTCCTTCCCGCCAAAGAAATTTTCATATTTGGCAGAACCCCTAAACCTTGCAAGCACGAGCCTAACTCAGATTTGTTTGCATTTGAAGGTGAAGAAGATGATGAGATGCCTCCAAAGAAGGACGATAACGACAATGACCCTATTCGTGTGCCTTTGGCTAGAATTACTGCTGCTGAACAACACAATGAACTCCTTGGAGCCAAGATGACAGAAATGCAACGTGGTGAGGCTGCTATGGAAGTTACGTACCTCCCTGAATTAGACTAAGACTATAATTGGTTGAGGTCGGTACCCCCAGAGGATGCATTCGAACACAAACTGCATTTCCTTACATTGTTGCCTAAGTTCGGAGGGAATAATCATGAAGAACCATACATCTTCCTCCGTGACTTCGAGCTAGTATGTGCTAACCTGTGCCACCCTATGGTTAGCGAGGACTACATAAGGCTCAGAGTTGTCCCCTTCGTCTTGATTGATAAGGCGCCTTACTGGCTGAAACATTTAGGGAAAGTGGTCACTACATGGGCCACCTTCAAGACACTGTTCTTAAAGAAATTCTACCCAGATAGTAGAATCAATCAAATGAGGATCGAGCTCACGAGCTTCACCCAACACCCGAGTGAACCATTCCATGAAACCTGAAAAAGGTTTACATACCTAATCCAGAAATGCCCAGGACACGGGATAAGTAAAATGATGCCGGTCCAAAGTCTTGTTAGTGAGCTGAACCCTGAGACCCAAGGGTTAGTAAGTGCATCCTGTGAAGGAAGCTACATGGGACGCCACGAGAACACCGTCTACAAGGTGTTCAAGAGACTTGCTGGATCCAGTCGTGCGTGAACCACCAGTCGGGCCTACATAGCCAGCTTAAAAAAGATCGAATAATCTGACGACCGATCAGAGCACTGACATGGGAATAATAGTTGATAAGCTAACTATGGTCGAACATATAAGAAGGTGGACGAACTCCATAAATCATCTGATATGGAGAGATTGGCTAAATTGCTTAAGCAAATGGAGGAATTGGCTGACATGGTATCTAAGATTTAAATACCTGCCCTGACTTCACCCCATGCACCCATACACCAAATTCACTACATTCAAGGATAAGGGGTAGGGCAACAGGGTCATTGGGGTGGAGACCAAGTCTTGTCCCATCAAACTGAAGAAACATCCGCTCAAACTATTTATGAGGAACTTCCACAAGTCATGGAGATAAATGGAGTTTGGTATAACCTGGAACTTGTCAACCATTCAAACCAAAACTCTACTCCGAACCCTCGTCCACCACAAGCTCGACCCATCTACCAGCCTCAACAACAACAGCATCAGCAGTACCGCACGAGTTATCAGAACCCGCAACCACAACCACTGCAGTATCAACGCCAAGGCCAGCAGGGCCAATTCAGACAATATCAGCAACGTCAGGTCAAGCAGGGCCATGGGTCCTCCTCTTCTTCTATCTCTCCGGAGCTCCAGCGGGTGCTGGACGAACCTCATGATATGAGAGTCGATAAATCGACTCTCTCGATGGATAGATGAGGTGACTGCACCCCAAACTATGATTCCAACTCAAGTCCAGACTAATCCAAATAGCCTCGGACAGAATCAGATATTAATCTCTGAATATTCCTTACCTGAATACGAGATATTATCGAATAATGATGCTTATCATATTTCTCTTATGAGCGGAAGGACCGTAATCATGCCTGATTGAGCGAAAGAACACTGTGACATAGCCCCAGTGTCCACAAATTCACGCAATTCTGGGGTAATTGAGGAGGAGAGGCATGAGGAAGAGATAGAAGAAGACCCACCCACACCACCCGTCATACACTTCACTTCTAAAGGTCATGGAGAGTCTGAGTCCGACAAAGAAACGCCACCAAGACATCCGCAACAGTGGTCCACTAATTTTCCTGTTTTTAGATCAGTTAGTCTGAGTCCTGTAAATAATTCCTCATTCAATAAAAGTGATGTTTTTTATCACAATGAGCTCATCCCTTTCCCTCATGCTCTTACGGCCGGAAAGAAGAAAAACATAAAAAACCAAAAAAATGATGACGAGATGACCCGCATCTGTAAAGAAAATATTAAGGTCACTCTGTCCCTAGACGAGATGATAGAAAGAGACCCAACTTTTCGGAAATACCTTAAGGTGAGATGCACACCGACAAGGGCCAGCAAAAAGAATCACAGCCGAACAAAGAAGCACATACTCTCTATTGCTACATCTCGCCTTATAAAAAATGAGCAACCAAAGAAGAAAAGAGACATGGGTGCTCACTTTGTCACTAGCCAGATCAATGAAATCAAGTTTGCCCGAACATTGTAAGACAATGGCTCATCCATCAATCTCATGCCCACAACTCTATTTGAGCATTTAAAACTAGGCCCTCTTAAGCAATCTTCAGCTGTAAGCATTTAAAACTAGGTCTTCTTAAGCAATCTTCAGATGTACTTCAATTCACATATACATCAACTAAGATACCTAAGGGGGAGATTCGAAACGTTGTCATCAACATAGAGGGACAAAATTACCCAGTCGATTTCACAATACTCGACATGGATGTCCCTAGAAATTGGAAAGACTCCCAAATGATACTAGGGCGACCCTTCCTTAGGACCGCATGAGCTATATTCGATTACACGTTTGGGAGAATCCAGTTTGATAAAGTTGAATTTAAAATGAAGCAAACTAGATTTCAAAAATCTGACACTGAGTCAAGCACCGAGTCTGAAAAATCAGAACATGAGGCAGAATATATGGAAGCAACAGTTGGGCCCTAGAGACAAAACCCAACCGCAATGATGGAATCAACCTCATCTGGAGAGGACAATGTTGATGATTTAGTCCGCCAGCTCATCCATGCATCTACCTATACTCTCGGAGACTCAAAGGTCCCTCTTGACCTATCAGTCCATTCTCCTTATGGACAATCCCAGAGTGAGGTACACAGATCGGACGTCTTTAGCGATCCGATCCCCAAAACAACCAAGATGGTGGCCAATATTGATACACTGCTAACATCCACATCACAACCAGAATCGATAATGAGAGAGCCAAATTCGGTAAACGATACAGACTTACCCGATCTCAAACCATTGCCCCCTACTCTTAAGTATGCATTCCTTGTAGGAAATAAGGGACAGTTTCCGATCATCATCAGTTCACATCTGACCGAAGAGCAGGAGATCCGCCTGCTTAAAGTTTTAGAGAAAAATCGCAAGGCTATAGGCTGGAGATTGTCTGATCTTCCAGGGATAAACCTAGCCCTATGCTCACACCATATTTACCTTAAGGATAATGTTAAACCCTCTCGTGAATGCCAACATAGGTTGAATCCAAACTTACGGAAAGTGGTTAAGATGAAGATCGAAAAATGGTGTAAGGCGGGTTTCATATATCCCATCTCAGACTCCAAGTGGGTATCGCCATTACATATCGTCCTGAAAAAGTCGGGACTTCAGATTATCACCAACGAGGAGGGAGAAGAGATCACGATACAGGTATCTACGTCGTGACGCTTCTGTGTGGATTACAGACGCATGAATGCCGCAACGAAGAAGTATCACTTTCCGTTGCCTTTTATTGATCAAATTTTGGAGAGATTGGCAGGGAGAGAATACTTATGTTTCTTAGACGGGTACTCGAGCTACAATCAGGTAGCCATTGCCCCTAAGGACCAAGAAAAGACTATTTTTACATGTCCTTTCGGCACGTACACATTCAAGCGCATGTCTTTTGGGCTTTGCAATGCCCCCGGCACTTTTCAGCGGTGCATGATTGCAGTTTTTGTCGAAATGGTTGGAGATTTCCTGGAAGTATTAATAGATGACTTCTCGGTTCATGGTGATTCATTCGATGATGGCCTAACGCACGTGGATCAAGTCTTTCAAAAATGTAGGGAAGTGAATCTGGTGCTTGATGAATCTCGTATTCATCATGCTAAAAGCCGCTAATTAAAATCCCTGCTTAATCATTCCAATAAAAATACCCTATAATTCCTTATTTTTATCCTGTAGTATATTGTGTATAAATTACCATTAATTTATTGTATTTAATTTCCCTTTATTTTCTTGTAATTATTTTACCCTCAAAACCCCTAAAAATTAGGTAGAATAATTGTTCATAAATCAGTGTCCTTTAAAAAGATAAAAAAATACAAAAATTTTAAAATCACAAAATCAGTATTTTTATCCCCCTAAAAATACCCCCAAAAATACGTTTTGTACAAATGACCTCTTTTGGCTTTTTGACCAACATAAAGTTGTAGATCTCGTCGAGACAAGCAACTTTCATGTTTTGACTTTTTCCTAATTCGGTCTCTACCTTGTTCTTTTATATTTTTCTTTGTAATTTTATTTGAATTCTTTTGATTGGGCCACGTGGCGCCCTCTGGGCTGCCCACGTGGCCCTCTCCTCTTTTCGCCACCCGACGCCTCTCTTGGGCCATTGGATCACTCCATCCCCGCCTCCATCTCCGCCGTCCATCACCGCCTTGTTCTCAACCGTCAGATTTGATCCACATATCTAATCTCAACCCTTCGCCCTTGCCTTCTCCATAGCCATCCGATCGACCTATCATCCAACGATCTCCCTTGTGCCACGTCTCCCGTCAACCACCACCGCTCGATCATCTTTCCATCTAACGTTCCCCCGCAATCCACGTCATCCATTAAACCTAGACCATTGGATCTTCCCCACCTTCCAATCACAGCCGCTCCTTCGTGCTCTACCCTCAGCCGTCCGATCAGATCTAATGATCTGATCTCAGCCTTCCGCCCGCGCTTCCATCCTAGCCGTTGGATCGCTAGATCCAACGGCTGGGAGATCATCTTCCTCCTCGTAACCCCCCTTCTCCTCAGTCGTTTCTCCTCGTAACACCCGCTCCCCCTTCCTATTTTGGAAGCCCATTCCGGTCATGTCTCTCTCTCCTGACCGTCACCCCACGTACCCCTTCCCTCCGCCATCCTCGCGCCACCATCAACACCCCTCGCCAATACCCCCCTCACCATTAACACCTCGTTCAAAAATGCTTCGCACTCACATAACCGGCCGGACTCCTCCGCCTATTAAACCACCCCCCTTCCACCTGAGCTGATGTCCACCATTATTGGGTCTTCACCTAGCTTCCTCCGCCCCTCCGGTGACAGCGGAGGGGCGGAATGTCGAGGCGATCATGGTACTGGTCCGGTGTCGACCCACATCCGCATTGGCCGTGTCGCGGTTGGCTCCGCCACCACCGAGCACCAGGGATGATCGCCCCCGTTGTGCAACGATCCCCTGAGGTCCGATGAGGACCTCGAGCCCAGATCACAGCCTCCACCATATCTCGCTCCGGCGAGGTGCTTTTTATTTTATTTTCTCGAATTTTTTCCTTCTGTCGATCGTCACCTCCACCTCCGTCTGAACCCTCCACCAGCTTCGCAACAACACCGTCACCCTCGCCAACCTCCTCCGACTCCATCTTCCCTTCTCCACAACCCCCTCCACTCCGACCCATTTCTTCCCCTGCTCCGCCGGTGAAGAAACCTCCGGCCACCGCTTCCCGTCAATTCAAGGCCGCCCACTCGCCTCACCTCACTCGCACGCATTCGCCCAAAGCTTCGGCTATATCTAACCCTGCAGGTACTCAATGGCTGGAGCGAGGCAACCAGCTCCGATCTCCACCAGCCTCTCCGAGGACACAGCATTGCCCTACCTCTCCTAAACTCGCCGGACCTCCACCTTGCTACCATCATCCTCGCCCGTACGTCAGCTTCCTCATCCACTCCATGGAGGATCGCTGGAAGCATGGCGGAGCATCAAGCACACCACCGGAGCTCAGCCTTCTCTGATGAGATGGGGCGGAGCACAAAGAAGCAGATACCGTCCGATCAAATGGATCGGACGACCCTGATGTCACCCTAGCCTCATCGCCAGAGCTATAGGCTCGTGCTTCACCGAACCTCGAGCCAAACCTCCAGAAGAAGCCACGTGTCCCGAGCCTAAAGCCTCCTCCCGAGCCGGGGCCCTCACGTGCACCGTACGTGAGGCTTGGGTAATTTGCAAGAATGGCCCTGGTACTTTAAAGAATTGCATTTTGGTCCCCAGGCACGTGCCTCACGTGCGTGCCTAGGTATTTTATAGGGAGCCCCTCCAAGGTTTCAGAAATTACAAAAAGGCCCCTGCGTGCAAATGGTGAAATTGCATAAGGGCCCAAGCGGTTTTTGGTAATTGCATTTAGGTCCCTCCAGGGACCTAAATGCAATATTTATCCTTTATGTTTCTAGCATTTTTGTTACAATTATGCCCCAGCACTATTTTTAGCATAACTTGAGCATCGTAGGTCCAAATTGCATGATTTTAATATCATTTTGATCCTTATTTCGTCCTCTACATCATAGCATGCTTAGTTGTCTCATTTGCCACTGTTTTAATTAAAGTGGATTTTTATGAGAAAAATGGGACCATGCTCTCCTTGTCTTGCTTTGATCTGATGACTGTTGTTCATGTGTGTTCAAAATTGACACTGATTTCATTTCTATTATATTGCTCACATTTTTAGGGTATAATTGTAGCCTTTTATTTAGCATACTTGTTCTCTTTCATATTTGCTCATGCATCATTTTAAATTGCATAAAAACTAATAAAAATGCATGCATCATGACATCGCTTTGTAAATAGCATAGTTCTTCATTTGGACCTGAAATTGGAATTAATTCACATTGTGCCTTCATGAATCAAGATTCGATAACTAAATTAGGCAGTTGTGTCTTTGTGTTCGACTTGGTAGACTTGCCAAGCTAATTTTTTCCACAGCATTCCAACGACTGTGGTTTTTGCTGAGCCAAATTCGCCTCCTGTACTACGACATTATTTTGGATTCTTAAAGAGGCGAATTTTACGATCATCAAATGGCGCCGTTGCCAGGGACACGTCTTTGCTTAATTATTGAATTTTGTTTTTTTTATTAATTTCAATTTTTTAGGACCTCAGTTCATGCATCCATTTTTGCATCATATCTGCTTATTTAATTTTTCGTGTGTCTAACTTTTCTCTTTTGTGGCAGGGCCCATGATGATCGAGGACGCTTGATACTCATGGAGGCGTGAAGTCGGGAGCTTCCGCTGAAGAGGCCGCAAAAGACATTTGGAAGAAATTTGAGGACTTTTATCAGTCCGATTGCATTGCACATTGTAAACAAAAAAAACTTGCATCTGCATATTTATTTCCAGTTCTGCATGTTGTACACAAAAAAGAGAGTAGATCACTTGATGATCTACCCCCCCCCCCACACACACAAACACGCGCGCACACTTGCACATACACACTCACCTCACCCCATCTCCCTTCCCCCTATATTTCTCTCTCTCTCTATCTGTATATTTCATGAACCCCCTCCCCCTCACCCTTGTATCATAGGACACTCTCTCCCCCCTAATTCAGACCTTACTTAGGCTATTTGTAGCCTAAGTATAGGGGGGACCTGCCTGCTCATCCCTCCCTCGTCCCGTCTTCTTGTACTTAGGTCGATTTTGGCCTAAGTATAGGGGGACCCTCCTTCTCAGTTTCGTTATATCACCCTATATTTGAACCGAGCCTTAGCTTCATGGCACTTGTGCTATGAGGACATAGCAAAATTTAAGTATAGGGGGTATACCGTATATTACTGTATATTTACTTTAGCCTTAGCTCACGTTTTAATTCTTTTTAAATTTATTTTCGGGCTGGATTTTGGTAAGCTAGTGAACTGAGTTTTGTAAAAACCTTGTAAAATTTGTTTATTAAAATCGAGGGTTTAATTTTTGTAAATAGTCCCTTAAAAAAATAAAATAAAATAAAAATTGAAAAAATTAAAAATCTTTCTTGGAATTTGACTCTGACTACTAGGCTTAGTAGACATTTTCAGCGAGGGAACCTCGGTCTCCCTTAGCAGAGTGGGTGGTTTAGAGGACATCGCATACGACCCCGTCCTCAAGTAACACGGATCTCGGCCCGTACTTACACCCATACTGGCTGAGAGTGGATACTTCTATTTGAGCATGGGTCAGTCATTGTCTCTCTGAGGAATTAAAAAAATAAAACCCATACAAATCTGCAAAAGACAAAATCACACAAAAATCACTAACCCAAGGAGTTGGTGTATTCCTGGCACATTCACACTCACGCAAGGCTTGAGGATTTTAAGGATAATAGATTTCTGTGATCTTGAGAGTCTGAGTTAACATGCCTTAGCCATTAGGGTTTTTAAGACTTAAATATCCACACTCCTCTGGTTTGAAAGATTTGAGTGCTATATTGCACTCTTCATCTCTACCTTCAAGAAAAATATGATCAGCACAGTCACTTCTACAACTGCATGATTGATGAGCTGAGTTGAGATATCACTTGAGGAACTAGGACCAGAGATTTATGTTTAGACCCGATCTGATGATATTCGAGGATGGGATAAAGTTAATGAAGGCTTCAGAAAACCTGAGTGTTAGCAAAACCCTAGCCAGTATGTGAACAAGATTCATATGCTATCTCTTTGATATTTACCTATGTGTCAGGGTGTGATGAAACTTAAAGGAATTTGTTGATCAGTGTGCGCCAACTTTTGGTAAAAGCAGTGGAGCTAGCCAACAAAAGAAATGAAATGTCAAAGAAAAAGCTCTAAATACCAAAGTCAATTACAAATGAGCTTCCACCAATGGCGAGTGCTCCCAAACATTTTCAAAGTGTCCACTTGGACCAAGCGCTAATTAGGACCAGGGAGTCAGGCTAACACCAAAAAAGGGCTCTGCATCGTAAATGCTACAAGTCTGGATGTCGAAGGTATCCTAGATACTCAGAAAAGACACACCCCGGTGTACTCCCAGAAAAACAAGTGCAGACGACTCCAACTCTCTTGACGGACACATTGATCAACAATTATTAAAATTTTACAAGTGTTGGGTAAAAAGGCACTCGAGAGGCCCCTTGTTCCAATGTGAGGGTGAGAAAAATAGACACAATCCCATTATCTCCATCATCTGGCCGTCCATCAACATTTCAAGTCTGACAAACTAATGAGACGGTTGACTGAAGCAAGAGTAGACTTATTCCCTAGTATTGAGGATTAGGTCTAGAGGAGAGTCTTTGGGACTGGAACTTTGAGTGATACATCGACTCGGCTCTCATGAAATGCAGTACACTAAATGTCATATCCTTATATTATATGTACAAAAAGAGAGTCTGATAATCACAGAAGTTGGATTCCATCTGACTAAGGCTTGGATAAACCTGGAATTTTAGGATCACTTAGGTCAAGGGTCTTCGAAAGATCAAGCCTTGATTTTTTCACGCGCACTGTCAGGAATTAATCCGACTCCTTCATTCTTTAGATGCTCAAGGACGAGCATGGTTTAAGTATAGGGGTATGATGAATCTTGTATTCATCATGCTAAAACCACTAATTAAAACCCCTGCTTAATCATTCCAATAAAAATACCCTCTAATTCCTTATTTTTATCCTGTAGTATATTGTGTATAAATTACCATTATTTATTGTATTTAATTTCCTTTTATTTTCTTGTAATTATTTTACCCTTAAAAACCCCTAAAAATTAGGTAGAATAATTGTTCATAAATCACTGTCCTTTAAAAAGATAAAAAAATACAAAAAAAATCTCAAACCACAAAATCAGTATTTTTATCCCCCTAAAAATACCCCCAAAAATACGTTTTGTACAAATGACCTCTTTTGGCTTTTTGACCAACATGAAAGTTGTAGATCTCGTCGAGACGAGCAACTTATATGTTTTGACTTTTTCATAATTCGGTCTCTACCTATTTCTTTTATATTTTTCTTTGTAATTTTATTTGAATTCTTCTGATTGGGCCACGTGGCGCCCTCTGGGCCGCCCACATGGCCCTCTTCTCTTCTCGCCACTCGGCGCCTCTCCTAGGCCGTTGTATCACTCCATCCCCGCCTCCATCTCCGTCGTCCATCACTGCCTTGTTCTCAACTGTCAGATTTGATCCACAGATCTAATCTCAACCCTTGGCCCCTGCCTTCTCCATAGCCATCCGATCGACCTATCATCCAACGATCTCCCTTGTGCCACGTCTCCCGTCAACCACCACCGCTGATCATCTTTCCATCTAATGTTCCCCCGCAATCCACGTCATCCATTAAACCTAGACCATTGGATCCTCCCCACCTTCCAATCACAGTCGCTCCTTCGCGCTCTACCCTCAGTTGTCCGATCAGATCTAATGATCTGATCTCAGCCTTCCGCCTGTGCTTCCATCCTAGCCGTTGGATCGCTAGATCCAACGGCTGGAAGATCGTCTTCCTCTTCGTAACCCCCTTCTCCTCAACCGTTTCTCCTCGTAACGCCTGCTCCCCTTTCCTATTTTGGAAGCCCATTCCAGCCATGTCTCTCTCTCCTGACCGTCGCCCCACGTACCGCTTCCCTCCGCCATCCTCGAACCACCATCAACACCCCTCGCCATTACCCCCCTCACCATTAACACCCCGTTCAAAAACGCTTCGCACTCACATAACCGACCAGACTCTTCTGCCTATTAAACCACCCCCTACCACCTGAGCCGATGTCCACCATTATTGGGTCTTCACCTAGCTTCCTCCACCCTTCCTGTGACAGCGGAGGGTCGGAATGTCGAGACGATCATGGTGTTGGTCCGGTGTCGACCCACGGTCGCATTGGCCATGTCGCGGTTGGCTCAGCCACCGCCGAGCACCGGGGATGATCGCCCCCGTTGTGTGACGATCCCCCGAGGTCCGATGAGGACCTCGAGCCCAGATCACAGTCTCCACCATACCTCGCTCCAGCGAGGTGCTTTTTATTTTATTTTCTCGAATTTTTCCTTCCGCTGATCGTCACCTCCACCTCCATCTGAACCCTCCACCAGCTTCGCAACAACACCGTCATCCTCGCCAACCTTCTCCGACTCCATCTTCCCTTTTCCACAACCCCCTCCACTCCGACCCATTTCTTCCCCTGCTCTGCTGGTGAAGAAACCTCCGGCCACCGCTTCCCGTCGCTTCAAGGCCGCCCACTCGCCTCACCTAACTCGCATGCATTCGCCCAAAGCTTCGGCTATATCTAACCCTGCATGTGCTCAATGGCCGGAGCGAGGCAACCAGCTCCGATCTCCACCAACCTCTCCGACGACACAACATCGCCCCACCTCTCCTGAACTCGCTGGACCTCCACCTTGCTACCATCATCCTCTCCCGTACGTCAGCTTCCTCATCCACTCCATGGAGGATCGTTGGAAGCATGGCGGAGCATCAAGCAACCACCGGAGCTCAGCCTTCTCCGATGAGATGGGGCGGAGCACAAAGAAGCAGATATCGTCCGATCAAATGGATCGGACGGCCCTGATGTCACCCGAGCCTCATCGCCAGAGCTATAGGCTCGTGCTTCACCGAACCTCGAGCTAAACCTCCAGAAGAAGCCACGTGTCCCGAGTCTGAAGCCTCCTCCCGAGCCTGGGCCCTCACGTGCACCGCACGTGAGGCTTGGGTAATTTGCAAGAATGACCTTGATACTTTAAAGAATTGCATTTTGGTCCCCAGGTACGTGCCTCATGTGCGTATCTGGGTATTTTATAGGGAGCCCCTCCAAGGTTTCAGAAATTACAAAAAGGCCCCTGCGCAAATGGTGAAATTGCATAAGGGCCCAAGCGGATTTTGGTAATTGCATTTAGGTCCCTCCAAGGACCTAAATGCAATATTTATCCTGTATTTTTCTAGCATTTTTATTACAATTATGCCCCAGCACTGTTTTTAGCATAACTTGAGCATCGGAGGTCCAAATTGCATGATTTTAGTGTCGTTTTGATCCTTATTTTGTCCTCTACATCATAGCATGCTTAATTGTCTCATTTGCCATTGTTTTAATTAAAGTGATTTTTTATGAGAAAAATGGGACCATGCTCTCCTTGTCTTGCTTTGATCTGATGACCGTTGTTCATGTGTGTTCAAAATTGACACTGATTTCATTTCTATTATATTGCTCATATTTTTAGGATATAATTGTAGCCTTTTATTTAGCATACTTGTTCTCTTGCATATTTGCTCATGCATCATTTTAAATTGCATAAAAACTAATAAAAAATGCATGCATCATGGCATCGCTTTGTAAATAGCACAGTTCTTCATTTGGACCTGAAATTAGAATTAATTCACATTGTGCCTTCATGAATCAAGATTCGATAACTAAATTAGGCAGTCGTGTCCCTGTGTTCGACCTTGGTAGACTTGCCAAGCTGAAATTTTCCACAGCATTCCAACGACTGTGGTTTTTGCTGAACCAAATTCGCCTCCTGTTCTACGACATTATTTCGGATTCTTAAAGAGGCGAATTTTACGATCATCAGTGCTCTCTTGGGAGAAAAAACATTTCATGGTCAAAGAAGGCATTGTATTAGAGCATGTCATCTCCAAGAAGGGAATGGAGGTTGACCCTGCCAAGGTGGATGTGATCAAGAAACTCGAGCCACCTACCAATGTGAAATAAGTACGGTCTTTTCCGGGGCATGTCGGATTTTATAGGAAATTTATTAAGGATTTTTCAAAAATTGCTCGGCCGCTGACTGACCTCTTAGGGAAAGACAACGACTTCATTGTAAATCATAAGTGTCTTGAAGCCTTCGAGCTTCTCAAAAAGAGGATCATTGAGACTCCTGTCCTACAAGCCCCCGACTGGTCTCTTCCCTTCGAGATCATGGTAGACGCTTCAGACTTCGCTGTAGGGGAAGTATTAGGCCAAAGAAAAGATGGAATCATATATGTGATTCACTACGCAAGCAAAGTTTTAGACCCAACTCAGAAAAATTACACTGTGACCGAAAAGGAAATGCTTGCGATAGTACTCTCCTTGGAAAAATTCCGATCTATACTTCTAGGATCTAAGGTGACACTTTACATAGATCATTCTGCCATTCGATACTTACTGACGAAAAAAGATGTAAAAGCGCGACTCCTTAGATGGATACTATTGCTTCGGGAATTTGATTTGGAGATTAAAGATAAACTTGGGGTTAAGAATGTCGTGGCTGATCATTTATCACAGATCGAACATACCAAAATCCCTGAGTCTGAAACCATCCATGAAACCTTCCCAGATGAGACCATTGGGAGGATCCGTTCCTTTTCTTTGAAGGACCAGATTGCATATGGAGAAGATGTATTCCTCAATAGGAATACCATAGTGTCCTAAATCTCTGCCATACATTGGAGGCAGGAGGACATCACGCCGAAAAGTGAATCGCTGAGAAAATACTACAATGTGGACTTTACTGGCCGACCTTGTTTAAGGATGCCTACAATTTTGTCAGGTCGTGCTCCGTCTGTCAGAGAATGGGAGGGACCATTGGTGCCAAAGATGCCATGCCTATGCAACCGGTGATCATTTGTGATGTATTCGACACTTGGGACATTGACTTTGTGGACCCATTCCCTAACAGTCAAGGATTTGAATATATTCTTCTCGCCGTAGATTATTTATCTAGGTGGGTGGAGGCTATCCCTACTAGAACGGCAGACAGCAAAACTGTATGCAAGTTTTTGAAGGATCATATTATTTCGAGGTTTGGAATCCCTAAGGTATTAATATATGATGGGGGTAGCCACTTTGTCAACCGAGAGATGATGAAGTTGACTAAGGAATACGGTATCGAGCACCGTGTCGCAAGTCCTTACCATCCACAATCCAATAGCATGGCCGAGGTATCAAATAGGGAGGTCAAAGGAATTTTACAGAAGCTAGTTGATAACCTCGAAATTCGATGTGGTTGTGTCGACTCACAAGGCGAGTCAACAGTCGGTGTTTGACCACACAAATTCTGAAATTAATCAACAATTAACCCACACTAAAGATCAACAAATTAGAACTAATGTGGAGTTAAAATTTATTTTTAACTCTGCACAAATGGTGTATAGTGACAAGTATGCAGAGAGTTCGAACACAGGGAGCAAACAAGGTAGTTCAGGCAAATGTGCTCAAGTGTGTGTGTGATGTGTCTACACTAAGCAATTAAGCAAAGGGAATTTTTGTGGGTTTTTAGTTTTTAATATTTTTTTTAAATTTAATTTTTAATTTTGTATTTTTATTTTTGATTTTTTTGATTTTTATATTTTATATTTTTTTAATTTAATTTATAATATTGGAAAGTAAAGACAATATAATAAAAGACAAGCTAAACTATTTATAAAAATGTGCAAAAATAACCAAAAATTCAGAAATAAATTGTTTTTAATATTTTTAGGATTTTTTATTATTTTTGTGATTTTTGGGGATTTTTCAAGGTGTTTTTGGTATTTTTAATTACTGAATTAAGGCAAAACAGTGGAAATAGGGCTGGCTGTGAGTAAAATGGGATTTAAAAATAGCAACCAGTAGCTAAAAATTTTCACACTATTTTTCAAATAAAAAGGACAAAATAAGGAACAAACAGGAACTGAGTTTTTGATTTTTGGAGTTATCTACTATTTTATCTATTTTTTTGAAGTTTTTGAGTGTTTTTAAATTTTTAGTGTTTTTCTTTTGAGATTTTTAATGATTTTCGGACTGACACTAAAATAGGATAAAATAGACACTAGGTAATTTTTTTTGGAATTTTTGGAGAGGTTTTAATATTTTTTTGGCATTTTCTAAGCTAGGCAGTGCATAAAAAGCAAGTTTTTGATTTTTAATAAATATGAAAATAAAATAAAATCAAAAACTAAAATGGTGGCGTTAAAGTACACATGTCCAGGAGCTTAACCCTATTTTTGTGGAATTTTTGGGCTTGAACTGATCATTCAAACAAATACAACAAGCATCCAATTAATAAATAAGCCTGGCAGGGGTATATATGCATTATATCAAACATCCAGGGGTGTACATGTAATTTTTCCACAAAAGTTTATACTGAATATTCAATTTATAGCACCAAAAGACAATTACAAAAGCCGCCTGGGCACGCTAGCAATTTTCCCACCAGGGTGCGTGACTCGCACGCGCCTAGCGAGGACTAGATCGCAATATCCAAGAACTCAGGGGGCTTCCATGCAAAATATCCAAAAATATAACACTTAATGCCACAATTTTGGTACTAAAACAAAATAAGCAAACAACCGAGGGCCCTTCTGCAAAATGCCCACACCTCACGTGTACAGGTCACGTGAGGTGACGTGGCGAAGGACCTATATGCAAATATAGAAAGTACGGGGGTGTTTGTGCAAATAAACCAAAGTTTTTACGTTACAGACAAAAGTTTAAATACTAAATAATAAATACAAAAGGCGCGAGGGGTTAAGGTGCAAAATACCCCTATTTGCGCGCGATCCAACGGCGGGGGTGATGTCACTTGAACACGTGGCGCTCGGAGGACGGCCGATGACGCTTCGCAGATGTCCGACTGAGATTAGATCGCGGGGAAGAATCGGACGGTACTGGCGAGGCGAGATCGGACGGCCGATGTTGGATCTGGAGCTGCTGCTCGATCAGACGGTGGAAAAGCGAGGAGGAAGAACAGGGAAGAGCACCGACGAAGGCGCACTTCCCTGACTCCGATCTCGCTCCTCAGGCGGTGGATGGGCTCCAAAATGGAGCTGCAGACTCCTGGGAGGTCACTCTGTGGACTGGAAGGCTCTGATTCGTCGGAGAGGCGTCGAAGTGCTGGCGCGGAGGCGGCGGAGCTCGAGGCTCCAGGTATCTCCGGCGAAGATCGCAAAAATGCTCTCCAGGTTCGTTCAGGGCTCTTTGACCTGCAAGAAGTGGTGAAAAGGCCCAGGGCAAATTGCCTGGGCCTCGCGGAGGCGTGGGGATGCGTGATGTGCGGCGGCGGTGGATGCAAAGAGTGATGGTGGCCGGAGGTGTCTCCGGCGAGTGATCGATTTGGCGAATCGATACACGCAAGGGATAACTCTATGGGGGGAAATGAAGAGGGGAATGCAAGAAAGAAAATGACGATGAAAAACTAACGGTTAGCACTGCCTCGAGCCCAGGTCAGGCGAGGGAAGAGGGTACCTCAACGGCGGTCGTCGGAGGTTGTGGAACGCGCCCAAAAGTGTCCTATCCACCGCCCTGACGAGCGCTCCTTGGAGCTGTCACCTCCGGGAACTCAAGCAAGGTCTGGGGGGAAGGTTTTTGCTGGATTATGCGGTTCAAATTTTCAAATGAAGGTGGGCTTTAGGTTTTAAAGGGTTGATGGTCAGAGGAGGAAGAACGAGGTGCGGAGGTGGTTGGCGTGATGCACATCCCGATGCAAACACTAGGCGTGCAAGACGGTCCAGCGAGGAAGGATTTTGCAAAAGGAATTGAGTCGAAAGGATGAAAGCTCGCTCCTCGAAAAAATGGTGAAAATGGGGGTCAAACATAGTCTGACACGAGCTACAGGGTGTAGGTCAGACTGTTGACCTTGGTCAACAGTCCTGACCTCCTGGTTGGTCCACGTGGACCAACCAGGAAAAACCCTGGAAAAACATTTTATTAATTCAATTTAAAATACTAAATGGCCGAATTAATTAAAAGTTATAAAATAAAAAATGCTTAGAATTTTATGTAGTATTTTATTTTGATTTTTAATTATTTTTAGGAGTTATATTTTTACAAGTTACCTTTTTAACCCTATATAGGTATAATACCTATGTATTTTAGTATTTTATTTTTATTTTGTGTATTTTAATTTCTTTAATTTTGTTTATAATTTTATAACATTGTAAAATACTTTTATACACATAAATATATTTTTATTTTATTTTATTGATGTATTTTGTATATTTAATAAAATCTAAGAGCATTTTGTACAGGTGTAGACATAGGCAGTATACCTATGTAGTCTTTATACAAGTATTTTTATTTTTATTTTTCTTTGCATTTTATTTCAATTTCAATGCACATATATATTATAAGTGATATTTACAAAATTATAAAAATATAAAAATGAATAAATAATGAATAAAGAATAAATTGAATATTTTATTCAGTACAAGTATACAATTAGGGTCCAAAACTCAACTTTCAAACCGTAGCTCTGCCAAATGCGAATCTACCACCATTAAATAAATTATTTTATTCTATATACAATTAAAGGTGAGTACACTGCATTTGGAGTTGTCAGTTGTGAGATACGGGTCTGGGAAGTTGGGATTTTGGATTCTTATTCAGACTAGAACTTTTTATCTGTACATTCTTTTTCTGTGAAATCAATTTTGTATTTTTCTTTATAAATTTATCTACAACTTTCATGTATAAAGTTTCTTTATTTGATGCATAAAAAGTGAAACCAAAAATAGGTCCCAAAATGAATAAAGAATGAATAAAAGGTATAGGTATTTTATCTGTATTTCTGACCTTATCTCCCCCTACTTTGTTCCTTGTCGACCTATTCATCAAGATGCCTAGGTCTCGGGGGTTTTGGGTCATAAAATATTTACAATATTTTATTCTTTTTCTTTTCTTTATTTATTCTATAATTTTGGCCTTAATTACAGTATTTTATACACTATTGTGATGCACATGCATGAATGCTAAGATGCTCTATTTAAGGGTATTTACAGGCATTTGCTAGGGTTTTTGATGCCAAAATGATAGAATAAAGATGATGAAATGTGGATTCATCATCCCCGTATACTTTACCTTTGCTAGTCCCTAGCAAACACTTATGCAATAAGTGCAAAAAGAAAAAGAAAGAAAAGAAAAAGAAGAACTTGGATTTTATTCGATTATCAGACTTGTCTTCGCAAAATCAAAGTTTGGAGCTTAAGTCAGACCTTTGGAATTTTAGTGCGGGCGGAACCTTATTGAGAACCGAATTTGAAATCCAACAGTCCTTGAGAATCCCAAAACTCTGTCCAAGTCTCCTCAATGGCCAGGTCAGAAATACCTCAATTCATACGCAAACCCTTACGACTATGAATCTGACTTGTACAGTGTAAGTGATGGTGGCTCTCTCCAACTAGAATGACAAAGAAACTGACTTCTCCAGTATGACAACCCAATGATTCCCCAATCCAGCAACTCCATCCTCGAGGAGCGGGGTATTCCCTTCTAAGTTCAAGTGGCAACCAGCTCAAGAGGAGGGGGTGAAGAGAAGAATGGACGGTAGCCAGTGTAGCTACCTATCCCGGGATGCAAGACCAGTGTAGTCAAGTCATCCTGCTGCAGGCTCACATATTTGACTTTGGAACTCAAGCTTGCTTATTGACTTTGTACGTACTTTGCATGCTTTTTATTTTTATACATGCCTGAACTTTTTTTTTCGAATACTATATACAGCAGCATTTACATAAGGAGTTTTTCCTCTTGAGCCAGTAGACTATCCCTCTTTTGAAGCTTTATCGCAACCCACAGCTCCTGTCTTTAGACTTCCTAATCACTGGACGGGTTGGGGTGCACTTCCCTCCCTAGAGGAGGACAAGTGTTTCCACTTGTGTGCGTCTCATACCGGCAAATCCAATCCCCTCACCACTCCAACTGAGTTGAGCCATGTGAAAGGTGCGGTGTCCAAGTAAGGTCATTATCAACAAGAGTCGTGCGTGTGCTTCGAAATACTCTACTTAGGCAGTCAAGAATCCATTGAACCAAGTCTCGTGATCCTCAAAGAATTAAGTCAACTAGACCTGAACTACCTCAAACCTGGTTCCTATAAGGTTCCTGTTATTAGGTAAATTATAAGGTCCAATCAAGCTCCAATCTCCGGATTTTACTTAGACTTGTTCAACTATCAAACTCAATCCGAAAAATGCGACTGCCATGCAATGCAATGCAGGATGCAGAAAATATTTTTGTGATGCAATTTTCAAAGATTTTGAACTTTTTATGGATTTTTGAAAAGAAGATGATGATGCATATGCAGATGCATTTTTTTGTATTTTTCAAAAAGATTTTTCAAATGTTTTTGGATTTTAATTTTGCAAATGTTTTTGGGATTTTTGAAAACAAAAAGATTTTGGCTAAAAACTAGGTGAAAATATGTACACGGGAGTGCTTCTTATATATACAAGAAGTGGATTTTAAGAATTTACAAGGGTAAGTGGTCAATTTTATACATATATACATAGTGGATTTTGGTATGATGTGTATATTCCTCAAACTTATTTGACACAAACATTTTCAAACAATTTTTGAAAACTATAGTCCAAAATAGTTTTTACAAACATTTTACACACATTTGAAAATCATTTTGCAAAGGCTTTTCAAACAGTATATATAGGTTTTTCAAATCATTTTTGCAACCATTTTTCAAACCATTTGCAAATCATTTTTCAAACATTTTATTTCACACAAAGAAAAGAAATTTTACAAACCACACATTTTTACAAAGGTTGAAAACATGTAACAAAATATTTTCAAAATAGTTTTCAATAGATGTTCACAAAGGTTTTTAAACTATTTTTCAAACATTTTGCAAAAAACATTTTCACCTGATTTATTAATCAGTAAAATACAAAAAGAATTTGAGGAATAACCACATCTTTTTATTAAGGATTTTTAATGAATTTTAAAGAATTTTTAGCCATATTTATTAAGAAAATACGAAAGTACGAGTTATGGCTAAAGTATATACGTAGTATATACGACCCCCCTATACTTAGCTTGAGCTATGTCCTCATAGATCGGAGAGAAAAGAGAAGATATAACTCGTACTAAGTATAGGCAAGTCTAAAGAATAAATGAATGAATCAATGAATGAGAAGTTGACCATCCCCCCTATACTTAGGATCAAATAATCCTAAGTATAGCAGACTGTACACAACGCAGGGAGGGTCAAGGGTGGGAATGAACAGATCGTACTCAGATTGTCTCCCCCTATACTTAGGGTAAGATATCCCTAAGTATAGACAAGAAGAGGAGACAATGGAGAGGATCGAAAAGAATAGAGGAAACTCGGGGTGCACGCCCCCCTATACTTAGGACAAAGTACGTCCTAAGTATGGAAAGCTGTCTACAAGGGCGACACCTTTTCGGTAGATGAAGAAGATAGAAAAGGAAAAGAAGAAAAGAAGAAAAGAAGAAAATAAATCAACAGACAACAGAGTGATATAAACAGATGGATCTGTATAGCGGAAGATAGAATTGATCACCATGTATGAGATGTAAATGATGAGAGCCAAAGGACACATCTCATACCAGAAGAATGGGGGCAACGTCAATGGTCGGTGGATCATGATCAAGATATAGTTTCAAGCGTTGACCATTGACGCGGAAGGTAGAGGAAGATGACGGTTCGGATATATCGATGTTGCCATTGTCGTGTACCTTCCTGACCACATACGGTCCTTTCCACTTGCTCTGCTATTTCCCTGTGAATAATTTCAGCCTGGAATCAAACAACCATACTTTCTGATCTGGCTCAAACTGTTTATGGCTGATATGCGAATCATGCCATGTCTTCACTTTTTCCTTGTACTGTAGGCTGTTGGAAAAGGCTGTATCTCTAAGTTCTTCCAGGGCTGCCAATTCTGCTCTTCTCTGGTCTCCTATACTCTCGGGATCTAGAAGCAACTCAGTAGCTGCCCAAAAAGATTTATGCTTGATCTCCACTGGCAAATGGCACGGCTTGCCATAGACGAGACGAAAGGGAGATGTTCCCAATGGATTCTTGAAAGAAGTCCGATAAGCCCATAAGACCGAGTCCAAAAGCTGTGACCAATCCTTTCGGTCTGGGCGGACAACTTTCTGCAAGATAGTCTTTATCTCCCTATTCGATACTTCGGCAAGACCATTAGTCTGAGGGTGATAAGGAGTGGCAACCCGATGGTCAATGCCGAACTCATCTGCAAGGGCCCGGACTTTGTCATTGATGAAGTGAGACCCCCCGTCTGAAATCAAGACTCTAGGTACCCCGAACCGTGAAATGATATTTTTCCTCAAAAATTTGCACACGGTTTTAGCATCTGCGGCTCGGGCGGGGATGGCCTCAACCCATCGGCTGACATAATCTACAGCGAGCAAAATATGCTCGAATCCCTGACTTTAAGGAAATGGGCCCATGAAATCAATCCCCCATGCATCAAAAACCTCACAGAAGTGAATGGGTTGCATGGGCATCATGTCTCTCTGTCCGCAGGTTCCCATTTTCTGACAGTCAGTACATCTCTTCACGAACTCATCAGAATCCTTGAAGAGAGTAGGCCACCATAGGCCGGATTGAAGCACCTTTTGTGCTGTTCTTTTTCCAGAATGATGTCCTCCTGCCTCAAGCTTGTGGCAGTATGTGAGGACGCTGTGCTGCTCTTCTTGAGGAATGCACCTCCTCCAGATACTATCCCCTCCTTCATGATAAAGGACGGGATCCTCCCAATGGTAAAACTTGGCCTTAGCTTGGAAGGTCTCAAGTTTCTGCCTGGGCCAACCCTGAGGGACTGTCTTGGCAACAAGATAGTTTACAAAGTCAGCATACCACGGGAGTGAGGTGACAGCCAAGATTGCCTCATCTGGAAATGTCTCTGTGATAGGTGCGCTGGGCTCAGATCCCTCAAGATTCTCCAATCTGGAGAGATGATCCGCCACCACATTCTTTACTCCAGGCTTATCCTTAATTTCAATATCAAATTCCTGGAGTAGAAGGATCCATCTGGTGAGACGTGCTTTGGCATCCTTCTTAGCCATTAAATACCGGATGGCGGTATGATCAGTGTAAATGGTCACTCTAGATCCGAGAATATATGATCGATACTTATCAAGAGCAAAGACTACGGCCAGCATCTCTTTCTCAGTCACAGTGTAATTCCGCTGCGCGGCATCCAAAGTCCGGCTGGCGTAGTGAATGGCAAAGGGTAGTCCATCCCTCCTCTGTCCAAGCACAGCCCCAACGGCAAAATCTGAAGCATCCGTCATGATCTCGAATGGAAGAGACCAATCGGGTGGCTGAAGGACAGGAGCTGAAACAACCATATTCTTGAGAGTTTCAAATGATTCAAGACACTTATCATTAACAATAAACTCGGTGTCTTTGGTCAGCAAGTCAGTAAGCGGTCGGGCAATTCGACTGAAGTCCTGAATGAACCGTCGGTAGAAACCGACATGCCCCAGAAAAGACCGTAACTGACACAAATTGGACGGTGGATTGAGTTTTCTGATGATATCCACCTTAGCCGGATCGACCTCCATGCCCCTGTTGGAGACGATGTGACCAAGGACCGTCCCCTGAGTCATCATGAAATGACTCTTCTTCCAGGATAAAACAAGGTTAACCTCAATGCAGCGCTTGAGCACACGATCTAGGCAGTCAAGACAAGCGTCGAACCCGTCGCCATAGACCGAGAAGTCATCCATGAAGACCTCTAAACAATCACCCACCATGTCCGAGAAGATGGACAACATGCACCTTTGGAATGTCGCCGGAGCGTTACATAGACCAAAGGGCATCCGTCTGAAAGCATAAGTCCCAAACGGACAGGTGAATGTCGTTTTCTCCTGGTCTTCGGGCGCAATGGCCACTTGATTGTATCCAGAGTACCCATCAAGGAAATAATAGTGACTCTTCCCAGCTAACCGCTCGATAATCTGATCAATGAAGGGTAGCGGGAAGTGATCCTTCTTGGTGGCCTCATTCAATCGTCTGTAGTCCACACAGACCCTCCAAGAAGTTGGTACTCTGGTAGCGATCTCCTCTCCAGACTCGTTGACAACTGTAGTGATACCTGTCTTCTTAGGTACCACATGTAACGGACTTACCCATTTGGAGTCGGAGATGGGATAGATAAAATCGGCGCTCCACCATCTTGAAATTTCTTTCATGACTACGTCTCGAAGATTCGGGTTCAGCCGTCGTTGGAACTCACGCGACGGCTTAGCGTTATCTTCAAGATAGATGTGGTGAGAGCAAAGATTTGGGCTCAGCCCCTGGAGATCAGCTATACTCCAACCGATTGCCTTGCGGTTTCTTTCAAGAACCTCCATCAGACGAGATTCTTGTTCTCCAGTCAAATCTGCTGAGATAATGACTGGGTACATTTCCGGCTCACCCGCAAGGAATCTGTATGTCATCGACTGCGGCAGAGGTTTCCGTTCTGGACCACTGGGAGGTGGCAGATCTGGCTTCTGATATGTCTGTGTAAATGCGACCAGGTCTGCATGGGAGAACTCTCGTTCTGCATGGATTTCTGACGAAGGGCGGCCTGCTGAATCATCAATAAACTGCACTGGCTCGCACTCTGTCATGGCTGTCGGCTCAGAAGGAATCAGACAAGGTAAATAATCATCAAAGTCATCCCAGTCTATGTCTGAATCCGAGGGATCAGAAGAAGATGAGCAAGAATGGAACTCATCTGCACCACTCATCACAACACTGTCAGCTTCAGATGTATCCTCCTCCAGGGATGTGCTCTCCCGGCTCTCGACTGCCATGAGCTTGAGATATAGTGAATCTGTAGGCAAGGCGAGGGTCGGTGCTACAGGATCTTTCCAGTTGGATTCGTCATCAGTCATCTCGAAATCACAAACCTGGTGAATGTCTAGCTCCTCCTCTGTCATCTGTGCTGCTTCGCTGGACTGCTCGGAGCACTCTAACTCTCTAGCTCTGATTTCTTCGATCGTCTCTATTTGTATGGTTTCGCCCTCTACGCGAAATCATACCTTCCCACTATCATGGTCGGTCACCGCCTTGGCTGTTGCCAAGAATGGACGTCCGAAAATGATGGGGGCATCAGTTACCGACTCAGGGATCTCCATGTCCAACACAACGAAGTCCACGGGGAATTTCAGGCCCTGAATGGTAACGGCCACGTCTTTCAATAACCCCTTCGGCCTCTTAATCGACCTATCAGCAAACTGAAGGATGGTTCTGCTTCGAAGAAGAGGGCCAAACTCGAATTGCTTGAGTAAGGTTGCCGGAAGGAGGTTAATTGAAGAGCCGCTGTCTAATAGAGTACGATCAAACTGCTGCTCCTGAATCTCGCATCTGACATAGGGAGCTCCTGCGTCTGGTCGCTTGGCTGGCAGCTTGTTCTGGATGATGCAACATGTGTCATGAGTGAGCATATGGATTTGATCTCTGTGCCTCTTCTTCCTTCGAACAGTAGTTGTCTCTTTCAAGTTCTTTTTGAAGAAGGGGATATGCTCAAATGCTTCCCGTAGAGTCAGCTGAATGTGAAATCTGTCAATCATTTCGTTGGCGAACTCTACCTGTTGATTCTTTTTTGGATTTTCTTTTTTGTTCCCCTTCGCCCGGCGGAGTGCTTCGGGAAGGGGATGGTAGGGGCCTCCTCAGATGGAGGACTAGGAATCGGTCCCTGTGCCTGTGAAGACGGAGAATCCATACAATAATCATCATTCATCACATATGGATCCGCAATTTGAACAGAAACCTTTCCTTTATTCATATTTTTGTTCTTGTTTTTGTTCCCACAGTCTCTAGGTACAAAATGTGGTAACATCACAGTTGATGGCTCAACAAAAGTAGATGTGGTGGCTTCAGTACCACCACTAGCACCGGTCTTTGCGGCATCAGCACCGCGCTCGGGTTCATCATCCAAAATGGTGGCTTCAGCACCACCGTCTGCATCTGGTATCACGACGGCATCAGCACCGTCGTCCTGGACTCCATCATTGGTGGCATCAGCACCACCGTCTTCAACATCATCATTAGCGGCATCAGCACCGCTAGTCTGCTCCTCTGGCGCTCCTGGTTCAGCATCTAGTTGTCGCTCAGAAGAGGCGCCGCCGGCTGGCATCCTACCACTCCTAGTAGTAACAAAATCAGCATCATAATAGGAATAAGACATATCATTCAAATCGTCACTAGGAGAGGTATCCTCTGTGAACTCTACCTGCTCAGATTTTCTTTTTAGGTTATTAGGATTAGGTTCGATCTGAGCGGGTATGGCGGCTTTGCCTTTGATGATATCCCGCATCTCCTGCCGGAATTCATCCATTTCTTGCCTGAAAGATGCTCGCTGTTCAGATAGCAAGCGGGCAAGATCATCGAGGGCTGGGTTCTCATAGGCTGGACCCTGAGAACCGGATGTCTGTCCCTGCTGGAAATGGGGCTGCTGCTGCTGGTGTTGCTGCTGATACTGGGGGGAAGGCTGGTGATAAGACTGCTGAGGCGGCTGTCGCTGCCTCCACTGCTGTCCCTGATAGGAGGGACGAGGACCACTCTGGTATTGTTGCTGATGGGCATAATGGGGCTGTTGCTGCTGTGTCGGCTGGCTGTTCTGCTGTCCTTGGGCAGGAGGATGCTGCTGGGATGAGGATCCACCATTCCCCCAACGGAATCCGGGGTGGTCCCTACGAATTGCGGGCTGAGGGTATCGGTCATACCAAATCCCATTGACTTCCATCAATGGTTCCTGCTCAAAGGAGGGTGGAGGAAGAACTGCCAGTGGCTGCTCCGGCTGATAAACCACCATCTGCGTGTCCGAAGATGGCGGTTGCTCTGAATGGTATTGCAGCAATGGAACCGGCTCCGCCTGGATATGGTTCACCTGGCGGTATGAGGTAGAAGCCTGGTTGGGATTGCTGCTGCTGGAAGCAACCTGTGACCTGGGAGGCTGTTGGGAATGGGCTTGTGCCTCCTGAATACATAGAATTTGAGTCTTCAGGTCACTCATGGTCTTGGTGAGAAGGTCCATCTGAGCAAGACCTTGGTTCTGCTTCTTTTCCAGGATCTCCATGCGGTCCAACTTTTCACTAATGATGCCCATGTCGGCTGCTGCTGATTCGGCTTGGGCTGCGGCTACCGACGTTGTGCTGGGACCGGCATCGATGCGGGCGATCCTCTGAAATGATCCCGCTCCCTGCGGGGGTTTCTGCTGAGTGTAGACTCTGGCCTGGGTCATCACTGTAGAGTTCTCTGCCATGCCTTCGTAGATGGCCCAGACATCGTCTTCACCTTTGGAGAAATATGATCCACCGCAGGAGGCGTTCACAAGACCCTGCAGCTCCGGTGTCAGCCCACAGAAGAAACTCTGTACGAGATTGGGCTTGGAGATATCATGGTGCGGACACTGGTCGATGAGCTCTCTGAATCGATCCCATGCTTCGTGGAACTGTTCATTTGGGATTATGACAAAGTTGCTGATCATGGCTCGAGCTGCGTTGGTCCGGCCGAGAGGATAGTATTTCTTCAAATATGCGGTCCGGAGATCTGCCCAGGTGTCGACGAATCGCCCAAGGTGCTTGAGCCAATATGCGGCTCTATCAACCAATGAGAACGGGAAAGCGATCATCTTAATGGTGTCCTCGGTCATCAACCGATCATGGATAGTACTGCATATCATTTCAAATTCTTGGAGGTGGAGGTGCGGCTCTTCGATCGGCAACCCGTGAAACTTGGGTAGCAGCTGGATCGTATGGGGCCGAAGCTCGAAATCTCCGTGGATTGGCGGGAGTCTGATCCACCGGTGAGTGAGGGATGCAGCTGGGTTGTGCAGCTCCCTCATGATGGTCTGCGGCGGTCGCTCAGCGTCTGGATCGCCTCCTCCTGCATCGGGTCCTCCTCCTCCACCTCCGCCACCGCCCCCCGGTCGGTTCTCTCTCATCTGCGCTATTTCTCTCATCAGATCACCCATGAATGTTCCCTGATCACGGATCTGTCTCTGCATATTTTCCAGGGATGCTAGTAAGGAATTGTTGATGGCCACTTGATCAATTATGAATGGAGGGTGATCGTGGTTATCTGGGTGCTCGCCTCTGTCTGCCATTGCTGGATTTTCTGAAAAAGCAAAAGAGGCCATCTCAGGTGCTGTCGAATGAGCGGAACTCTGTGATGCACTGAATTCTGACACAATTGGACTGAGAGAAGGAGAATGGGAAGGGTGGTCGAGGGGGAACAGGGTGGATGTGAACTCGGGCTCGGAGAGCGGACTCTCCGAGGCATTCCTAGATGAATAAGGAGGAGTGCTAGATAGCGGTGCCGACAAGGTCGGCCTAAGAGACCTCCGTCCCATCATCTTGATTATTCGAGAGGAGTGGGATAATGCAAGAGAAGAAGATGATATGCAACAAAATTGTGCACAATTGTGCGGTGTTTTTGATCTTCACCTAAATAAATCTAGCAATCAAACGCAAAGCAAGGGTAGATTCACCAACTCAACTCGTGAAGCCGTGAAGGTTCGGCTTTTATCTTGTCAATTTTAGCTTGTTTTCAGGTATTTATCTTATCACGAGTCCTTAGAACGCTACGCCTATAGGAGCGAGAGTACTGCCAGGAAAGTGTCCCCGTACTTGTCCTCCTCCTGTGTAACCTGTAACTTGCACTTTTTAAGGTCCTTGTAACCCTTCCTGGATCCCTACTCAGCCAAAGAAATAGAGGGAGGAAGCCGATAGGCGAAACCGATACTTCGGACCTCGCTCGCAACGGAATCACCCGTGAGCGTGCAAGATCCTACTCGGACGCAGCCGGTGAGACAGACACACCCGTGAAGGCGTGGCCTAAGCTCGGTACTTCGTACAAGGTCGGTGCTCACACAACAGTGAGTCACCAATGGCGACCAAGCCCTACTCGACTACGTACGATAGTAGCGCCAATACTTCGGAAATCCAGGCGATACACAAGGCAGCCACAAGTTGGGTTTTGGGCTCTAATCCTTACGAAGCGCTCACCTCACTTGGAAGGAGACCTTCCCATGCAACCTGAAGACAAGTGAGGGTGTTACTCTCCCCAAGCAATGAATCCAATTACCGATTTTATTTTGGTCAAGTTTTCTTTAGCAGTCCCTTTTTTAATTTTTTTGGTGTTATCGCTTCTTTTGAGTAAATTCAAACAAGCGCCTAACGGTTTTTGTATTTTTCCTTTATCCTACTTTGTTCCAAAAACAGAGGGAGAATAGAGTCGGAAAAGCCGTGCAAGTCGACACCAAGGTGGAAATCTCACCTTTGTGCCTAGATGATGTATGCAAAGTAAGAAGACTTACAGCGAATCCCAGCTCTCTCCATGCGGGATGCAAAGCAGAATTTTTAAACCTATACTATATGGCGAAATGCAAAGCGGAAATCGTCCTAGATTAGGCAACTGCTAGCGTGAAGAACCACAATCTAACTATTAACTCCTAATCCGAGTGTCCGGTCTAGGCTCACCCCTCCTCTGCTCAACACATTTGAGTTAGGAGAAAGCGCTTATTCGGGTGTGAGCTCGCGGCACGTGGATCGGAAGCTACTAGCTAACTATTTAATTAGTCTAAGTCCAAATGCGAATCTATAGGAGCATGCAAAGATAATTAGGTGTTTGGACCTATTCTAATCGAATCAAGCAGGACCTAGAACTAAGAGCTCAATCCACAAAAGAAAGTGAAAAATGAAAACAAAACCGGAAAATGACAAGCGAGAAAAACTCGTCAAAAACCACGGTGAGCCCCCGGGTGAACAAACACCCGGAAGTTAGGCCCGATAGTCTGAGTGTCCAAGTCCAAGTGTACCTGTATTTTTACAAATTAATAGTCTCTCTCTCACAAAAATAAATGTAAGCTAATCTAATCACTCTCCCTCACTCCTCCTGCTCTCTCCTGCCGGCGTGACCTAAGAAGGCCGGCTCCGCTTCCCAAGGATGCTCCGAATCACCTAAGCAATCCGCCTCGCTCCGCGGTCCCTCGCAAGAAGACAAAGCAGAGTGGTCAGAATGCTCAACAAGATATATCAAAAATGTAAGAGATGGAAAATAATGCTATGGTAAACAATCACACAATCAAACAAAATGTGAACTATTCGCTGTTGCTCCCCGGCAACGGCGCCATTCTATAACCTCGAAATTCGATGTGGTTGTGTCGACTCACAAGGCGAGTCAACAGTCGGTGTTTGACCACACAAATTCTGAAATCAATCAACAATTAACCCACACTAAAGATCAACAAATTAGAACTAATGTGGAGTTAAAATTTATTTTTAACTCTGCACAAATGGTGTATAGTGACAAGTATGCAGAGAGTTCGAACACAGGGAGCAAACAAGGTAGTTCAGGCAAATGTGCTCAAGTGTGTGTGTGATGTGTCTACACTAAGCAATTAAGCAAAGGGAATTTTTGTGGGTTTTTAGTTTTTAATATTTTTTTTAAATTTAATTTTTAATTTTGTATTTTTATTTTTGATTTTTTTGATTTTTATATTTTATATTTTTTTAATTTAATTTATAATATTGGAAAGTAAAGACAATATAATAAAAGACAAGCTAAACTATTTATAAAAATGTGCAAAAATAACCAAAAATTCAGAAATAAATTGTTTTTAATATTTTTAGGATTTTTTATTATTTTTGTGATTTTTGGGGATTTTTCAAGGTGTTTTTGGTATTTTTAATTACTGAATTAAGGCAAAACAGTGGAAATAGGGCTGGCTGTGAGTAAAATGGGATTTAAAAATAGCAACCAGTAGCTAAAAATTTTCACACTATTTTTCAAATAAAAAGGACAAAATAAGGAACAAACAGGAACTGAGTTTTTGATTTTTGGAGTTTTCTACTATTTTATCTATTTTTTTGAAGTTTTTGAGTGTTTTTAAATTTTTAGTGTTTTTCTTTTGAGATTTTTAATGATTTTCGGACTGACACTAAAATAGGATAAAATAGACACTAGGTAATTTTTTTGGAATTTTTGGAGAGGTTTTAATATTTTTTTGGCATTTTCTAAGCTAGGCAGTTCATAAAAAGCAAGTTTTTGATTTTTAATAAATATGAAAATAAAATAAAATCAAAAACTAAAATGGTGGCGTTAAAGTACACATGTCCAGGAGCTTAACCCTATTTTTGTGGAATTTTTGGGCTTGAACTGATCATTCAAACAAATACAACAAGCATCCAATTAATAAATAAGCCTGGCAGGGGTATATATGCAATATATCAAACATCCAGGGGTGTACATGTAATTTTTCCACAAAAGTTTATACTGAATATTCAATTTATAGCACCAAAAGACAATTACAAAAGCCGCCTGGGCACGCTAGCAATTTTCCCACCAGGGCGCGTGACTCGCACGCGCCTGGCGAGGACTAGATCGCAATATCCAAGAACTCAGGGGGCTTCCATGCAAAATATCCAAAAATATAACACTTAATGCCACAGTTTTGGTACTAAAACAAAATAAGCAAATAATCGAGGGCCCTTCTGCAAAATGCCCACACCTCACGTGTACAGGTCACGTGAGGTGACGTGGCGAAGGACCTATATGCAAATATAGAAAGTACGGGGGTGTTTGTGCAAATAAACCAAAGTTTTTACGTTACAGACAAAAGTTTAAATACTAAATAATAAATACAAAAGGCGCGAAGGGTTAAGGTGCAAAATACCCCTATTTGCGCGCGATCTAACGGCGGGGGTGATGTCACTTGAACACGTGGCGCTCGGAGGACGGCCGATGACGCTTCGCAGATGTCCGGCTGAGATTAGATCGCGGGGAAGAATCGGACGGTACTGGCGAGGCGAAATCGGACGGCCGATGTTGGATCTGGAGCTGCTGCTCGATCAGACGGTGGAAAAGCGAGGAGGAAGAACAGGGAAGAGCACCGGCGAAGGCGCACTTCCCTGACTCCGATCTCGCTCCTCAGGTGGTGGATGGGCTCCAAAATGGAGCTGCAGACTCCTGGGAGGTCACTCTATGGACTGGAAGGCTCTGATTCGTCGGAGAGGCGTCGAAGTGCTGGCGCGGAGGCGGCGGAGCTCGAGGCTCCAGGTATCTCCGGCGAAGATCGCAAAAATGCTCTCCAGGTTCGTTCAGGGCTCTTTGACCTGCAAGAAGTGGTGAAAAGGCCCAGGGCAAATTGCCTGGGCCTCGCGGAGGCGTGGGGATGCGTGATGTGCGGCGGCGGTGGACGCAAAGAGTGACGGTGGCCGGAGGTGTCTCCGGCGAGTGATCGATTTGGCGAATCGATACACGCAAGGGATAACTCTATGGGAGGAAATGAAGAGGGGAATGCGAGAAAGAAAATGACGATGAAAAACTAACGGTTAGCACTGCCTCGAGCCCAGGTCAGGCGAGGGAAGAGGGTACCTCAACGGCGGTCGCCGGAGGTTGTGGAACGCGCCCAAAAGTGTCCTATCCACCGCCCTGACGAGCGCTCCTTGGAGCTGTCACCTCCGGGAACTCAAGCAAGGTATGGGGGGAAGGTTTTTGCTGGATTATGCGGTTCAAATTTTCAAATGAAGGTGGGCTTTAGGTTTTAAAGGGTTGACGGTCAGAGGAGGAAGAACGAGGTGCGGAGGTGGTTGGCGTGATGCACATCCCGATGCAAACACTAGGCGTGCAAGACGGTCCAGCGAGGAAGGATTTTGCAGAAGGAATTGAGTCGAAAGGATGAAAGCTCGCTCCTCTAAAAAATGGTGAAAATGGGGGTCAAACATAGTCTGACACGAGCTACAGGGTGTAGGTCAGACTGTTGACCTTGGTCAACAGTCCTGACCTCCTGGTTGGTCCACGTGTACCAACCAGGAAAAACCCTGGAAAAACATTTTATTAATTCAATTTAAAATACTAAATGGCCGAATTAATTAAAAGTTATAAAATAAAAAATGCTTAGAATTTTATGTAGTATTTTATTTTGATTTTTAATTATTTTTAGGAGTTATATTTTTACAAGTTACCTTTTTAACCCTATATAGGTATAATACCTATGTATTTTAGTATTTTATTTTTATTTTGTGTATTTTAATTTCTTTAATTTTGTTTATAATTTTATAACATTGTAAAATACTTTTATACACATAAATATATTTTTATTTTATTTTATTGATGTATTTTGTATATTTAATAAAATCTAAGAGCATTTTGTACAGGTGTAGACATAGGCAGTATACCTATGTAGTCTTTATACAAGTATTTTTATTTTTATTTTCTTTGCATTTTATTTCAATTTCAATGCACATATATATTATAAGTGATATTTACAAAATTATAAAAATATAAAAATGAATAAATAATGAATAAAGAATAAATTGAATATTTTATTCAGTACAAGTATACAATTAGGGTCCAAAACTCAACTTTCAAACCGTAGCTCCGCCAAATGCGAATCTACCACCATTAAATAGATTATTTTATTCTATATACAATTAAAGGTGAGTACACTGCATTTGGAGTTGTCAGTTGTGAGATACGGGTCTGGGAAGTTGGGATTTTGGATTCTTATTCAGACCAGAACTTTTTATCTGTACATTCTTTTTCTGTGAAATCAATTTTGTATTTTTCTTTATAAATTTATCTACAACTTTCATGTACAAAGTTTCTTTATTTGATGCATAAAAAGTGAAATCAAAAATAGGTCCCAAAATGAATAAAGAATGAATAAAAGGTATAGGTATTTTATCTGTATTTCTGACCTTATCTCCCCCTACTTTGTTCCTTGTCGACCTATTCATCAAGATGCCTAGGTCTCGGGGGTTTTGGGTCATAAAATATTTACAATATTTTATTCTTTTTCTTTTCTTTATTTATTCTATAATTTTGGCCTTAATTACAGTATTTTATACACTATTGTGATGCACATGCATGAATGCTAAGATGCTCTATTTAAGGGTATTTACAGGCATTTGCTAGGGTTTTTGATGCCAAAATGATAGAATAAAGATGATGAAATGTGGATTCATCACTAGTCCATCCTGATAGGAAGAACTGGTCCCAACTACTGGACCAGGTTCTATGGGCTTACCGGACGGCTTATAAGACCCCATTAGGCACCTCCCCATTTCGAATGGTATATGAAAAACCATGTCATTTGCCCACAGAACTCGTGCATAAATCAGAATGGGCGATTAAAAAGATCAATTGGAACTGTCACCAAGGTAAGAAGAACGGAGAAATGGATTTGAATGAACTATCCGAAATCCGAAATCATGTCTACGAAAACAACACCATCTACAAATACAAAGTAAAGAAATGGCACGACAAGAACATTCGAACAAAGACCTTTGTCCCAGGGCAGAAAGTATGGTTATTTAATGCAAGACTGAATATTTTCAAAGGAAAATTGAAATCAAAATGAACGAGACCCTTCATCGTAAGAGAGGTACACAATAATGGAAGTATTGAGATCTCAGAGACCGCAGATAGCACGCAAACATCTATAGTCAACGGTTAGCTACTTAAACACTTTGTTGAATCCAATAAATAGTTAGTGCAAGTAGAACATATCTCCTTCACTCAGGACGTGGCACTTGACAAACGACTCGAACTGCCTGGATTAACCGCCTCTTCGAATCCAATACTCTTCTGTATATCCATCAACCCACTCTCAGTTTCCTCATAATTAGTATAGGGGGACCGATTTCATTGTGTACACATCACTTCTATTCTTTCCGCTCACCCTCGACTGCCTCATTTCATGCTATTCTTTTATGCTTAGTTCCTCAAAAGTCTAAGTATGGGGGGGCCATGTTGACTTCTATTATTCTTGACTCAACTATATTTTGTACGAGCTATGTCTACATTTCACTTTGTGCCATGGGAACATAACACATGATGAGTATAGGGGGTATGTTTGTATGTATTCTATCTACTTTATCCATAGTTCGTACTTTAATCATTTTCATCTAACATCGGGGATGGGTACAAGTAGTGTATATTATGCATATAACACTAAATACTTTCTGTAAATAACACCTATTACTAAAAAAAATCACTATGGTCCTGCATTTCATCAAGCATCTCATGCATTCCTTGGTTTGATTATTCCTCACACATTCACTATCAATCAAGGCTTGAGCAATTTAAGGACACTTGATTTCTGTGATCTTGAGAGTCTGAATTAACATACCTTAGTCATTAGGGTTTTTAAACTTAATTATCCACATTTCCCTAATTTAAAGATTTGAGCGCTATATTGCACTCTTCATCTCTACCCTCAAAAGAATATGATCAGCACTTCACTTCACAGTTGCATGATTGATGAGATGAGTTGAGTTATCACTTGAAGAACTAGGACTAGAGATTTGAGTTTAGACCCGACCTAATGATATTCGAGGATGGGATAAAGTTAATGAAGGCTTCAGAACACCTGAGTGTCAGCAAAACCCTAGCCAGTATGTGAACAAGTTCACGTGCTATCTCTTTGTTATTTACCTATGTACTAGGGTGTGATGAAACTTAATTGTTGATCAGTGTTCACCAGCCTTTGGTAAAAGCAGTGGAGCTAGCCAACAAAAAAAAGAAAAAGAAATGTCAAAGAAAAGCTCTATCCTCCAAAAGTCAAATTACAAATGAGCTTCCACCAATGGCAAGCGCTCCCAACCATTGTCAAGTGTCCACTTGGACCAAGCGCTAATTAGGAACAAGGATTCGAGCTGACACCATAAAAGGGCTCTGCATCGTTAGCGATACAAATCTGGTTGTCAAAGGTATCTTAGATACTCAAAAGAGACACACCTCGGTGTACTCCCAGAAAAACAAGTGCAGACGACTCTGAATTCTCTTGATGGACATACTGATCAATAAAAAGAAAAATACATGTGTTGAGTAAAAAGGCACTCGAGAGGCTCCTTGTTCCAATGCGAGGAGAGAAAATTAGACACAATCTTATGCCCCCCGTCATCTGGCCGTCCATCTACATTTCAAGTCTAACAAACTAAGGAGACGGTTGACTAAAGCAAGAATAGACTTATTCCCTAGTGTTGAGGATTAGGTCTAGATGAGAGTCTCCTGGACTGGAACTTTGAGTGATGTCTCGACTTGACTCTCATGAATGCAGTACACTAAAAATCATATCCTTACATTATATGTACAAACAGAGAATCTGAAAATTAGAGAAGTTGGATTCCTTTTGATTAAAGCATGGTTCAACCCAGAATTTTAGGATCACTCAAATTAAGGATCTTTTATGAATTGAGCCTTGAAAATTCACATGCACAATCAGAGATGTATTCGACTAAGTCATTCATTCATTGATGCTCGGGGACGAGCATTGTTTAAGTATAGGGTATTTTTGGTGAGAGATGTAACGTGAAGAAAATTAAAGAGGTATTTTTGGTTGTGAATGTGATTCTCGACGAGATCTACAACTTTCATGAAGGACACAGGAGCAAAAGAGGTCATCTGCACAAAGTGGTATTTTTGGTGGTTCTCCATGTGTATAGAAAACTGGCTTTTTGGGGTTTTGATTTTTTTGGGGGTGCCACGTGGTAGCCCCTGGGCGTGCCACGTGGCACCCCATCTCACCCCTGCACCCTCTCTCCTCCCCCAGGTCACGTGCCACACACGTGACCTCACGTGACCTCTCCTCCTCCCTGGTCACGTGCGAGGCACGTGACCCGCATCCCAATCCTTCCTCCACCAACGTCTGCCTCCCCTCTCATAACCGCCGCCCCACTACCCCCCCCCCCTGCCTTTGCCGTTACGACCCCCGACATGCCTTCACTCCCCGTCGCCGGCCATTACGGCCACCTCCATGTAATGCCCTTCGCCACCTCTCCTTTAAATCTTGGCCTCTACCTCCATGTAAACCATCCGCCATTCTTCCCAGCCCTTGAGTCCGAGCTAAGAAATTCCTCGGAGGTGACAGCTCCAGGAAGGCTTCATCGAGTGAGGAGAAGCTCAGGTTTTGGCGTGATCCAAGTTGCTCCAGCATCTTGTCGCAGCACCTGCAGAATCTGCAGTAGCTACTCAGCTCCAGCTTCCTCCACCGGAGCCTCAGAGCGAAGATCGGTCGAGGTCCTCCGACCTTCAGGAGAACTCCTCCACCAGGTGACTTCCTCTGCTACGACACACCGCACCCATCCCCAGTCCCCTCCATCTTACCTTCTACCTCCCAGGTCTCCCTCCTCTCCGGCCTCGCAAAGGCCGGAGCTCGGCTCCCTTACCTTATCGCCGCTCGGAGCTCCTCCCCCTTTTCTCTTTGGTTTCGCCATAACCCTTCCAGGTACACACCATTCCCTCGCAGTCAGTCCACGACATCTCCTGCCATCGCTAACGACCGGACTTCTCCTCGACCTCACACGGCCTCCGCCCTTGCACTTGGTCTCCTCCAATCGTGTATCGGCCGACGGCGAGCTCCGCACCCCCTCTCCTTCCTCTAGCAACGTCCACCTCCCCTCTCGTAACCTTCGCCCCGTTGTACGAGCCTCACGAGGTACGTGCAAGGCACATGAGAAGGGGTAAATTGCGTGGACACCCTCGGAAGTTCCAGAAATTACAGATATACCCCCGTCAAGGTATAGAGGAACCCCTCTGACTCATTGATTTTGCAGATAAGCCCCTCCAGGGACCTTACTGGAAGAAAAACTTCTTTTTATTTACAATTTAGTCCCTGCATATTCATCTTATCTTATCTTTTGCATCCGAACTCCATTTTTAGCGCATAATATGTCGATTTGAAGCTTATTTTGTGCTCTTCTATATTATACAAGTTGTGAACATATCTGAAGACATTTATAATCAATTATTATTCAAGGGTTAATTTGATCTTTGTGCATGTTGAAATTTGACTTATTTGTGCTCTGCTATTGAGAACATCTTTGATCTTTTTGCATGCACTTAATTGAAAATATTTTATAAGATTTAAATTCTTTCAGAGATTGGAAATCATTATTTGCATAATCTAATTTGTGCAAGGGCTCATTCAAGGAAAATTGATAATTCTTTGAGGATGATTTATTTCACAGGAATGATTCGATTGCTTAATTTTACAGCCTGTGGCCTGGATTTATCGATAAATATTTCTGGATTTGATATCTTTTGATATGTGATTTAATATAGAGGAATTTGATTATTATTGTTTGGATTAAAATTCATAATCGCAGATTCAGTGCTTTATTCTCTCTGTTTATTTTTCTTCACGTTGCATCTTTCATCATTGCATTCCAACTTTCTTTGTATCTCCTCACACAAAAATTAATCTCGTATTTAATTAATTACGTAAATTAATTTAAAGCCACACAACTAAAAATCTCCGTTCCCTGTATTCGACCTTGATACACTTACCAAGTTAAAAACACTCCACAACATTCAAGGATTGTGGTTTTTGACGAACCAAATTTGTCTCCTATACTACGACAATTATCTATTCTTAAAGAGGCAAATTTTACATTCATCAGCATCCTCTGACTGGAGATAGATGTGTTACTATATGTCTGAGTATGTACATTTGGCAGACCGTTAGGTTGATGGCCTAATCAAGGTATATACATCGGCACACTGGTGTGCATACAAGGGCATATGAGTAATACGATCTCTCAAAGGGATCATACAAGTTCATTTACTGAACCGGAAGACATGAGCTCACTCATGATATATTGGGAATCAAATTCCATGCATGTCATCTCGCTTTGGAAGCTTGACTGAATTTGCGGGTTTGATATATGCATTTGAAAAGTATATAATCAATACCTAAGTATGATATATGCTTTTGGAAAGTATATAATCGACACTGACTCTCAATGATCGAATGAGAAACTTAAAGATAAAATCTTGAAGGAGTTTTAAATAAATCTAAAACTTCGAGTTTATTCTAGATCTTCCAGTATGCATGATGTATAGGTATTATGAATATCTGAGGGTAATGTGATCATAAACGATTGTATAACCATGACGCTTCCATTCCAAGGGAGTGATGAAATGGGTTTGGATTTTAGTGACTCCTCTCAATAGAGAAGTATTGTGATCTTAGTGCAAATGATGGACAGTGATCTGAATGTGATTTAGATGCAATGAAAAGATTAGATTTACGGTTTTGATTTAATCAAACATCTATGGGAGGTCCGCAAGATTTGGATTTGAGATTTAATCTCAATATCCAAGCCAGTATACATGGAATGTACAATCGCCATGTCCTTATCTCTAAGTATCCGCGGAGAAAGCGTATTATTCTTGAAACAGTTCAAGAATAATTTAATTGTTAATAATGTATCCAAGCATTGAGAAATAGATAATTAAATGTGATTTAATTATCATGAATAATTTGAATTTGATTCATGTTATTTGGGCATATAAAGAGAGTTATCTAAGATAATTAAATGTGATTCAATTATCGAAGATGTGAATAATGTGAATGTAATTCATATTATTTGGACACGTGAGAATAGAGATCCAAGATACTTAAATGTGATTTAATTATCATAGATATGAATAATGTAAAATAGCACTATCCATATTAATCATATATATTATAAATGTGATTTATTATATATAAGAGAGAGCTAGTTGTAAATAACATTTATAATTTAAATATTGATATGAATTGGATTAACATTGGACAATTAATTGAAAATGTAATTTACATTTTATTTTTGGTTGTGAATGTGATTCACAAATTTCAATGGTATGATTGCAATGTTCACAAAATAATTATGAATTATTTGTGCGAATAAATTTGCAACAAAAGTTGTTGCAAATTATTGGAGATTTTCATGGAGATAATGTAATCTCGTGTGATAAATATATAAAATCCACATTCCGTCTAAAGGTGGTGGACGACCATTAAGTCCTAATTGGAATTGGTGGTCATCCTCCCTATTTATAGGAATAGGCTAATCTCTTTCCAATTATCTCCAAGGATAATTGATTTAATTTAAAATTAATTTATATTGATTATTCAATATATATTTAATTTAATTAAAATAATTGTCATTGTATTTTTACAACAAATAATGGCCATTGAACGAAACACAAATCAATCTCATCCATTGATTTTGTGTTGTTCATGGATTGGGATCCAAAGACTCTCAAAATATTATATAAGAAGAGACAACCCTAGATCTTCTGAGGAAATGAAAATATGTTCTCTCCCTCTTTCTACATACCGAGTCTTTCTCTCTCTCTCTCATTGTGGTCGTCCACCATGGAGCCCTCGAGAGAGTCACCATCACTACCGCATTGCCATTATGCTGCCAGATCATTTGCTCGTGGATCTCCGTCTTCTTTGGTGCACCTCGCTCGTGAAGAAGACGTTGGATCTCGTGTGATAAGAACTTGAGATTTGTCGCTTGGTCATCAACATGGATTGCGGGGAGAACGTGTTTCATCAACATGCTCGCAAGCATTTCCTCTGTCGAATCGGGCTTGAGATAGGATGTCTCTTCGTTTAGAGACTTGACCACAACCACACTTCAAGCGATAAACCTAATACTTTTTGTGGTTCAGATGAAATGACCCTAGAAGTGTTATTGGATCATGTGCTTTCATCGTTAAATTTTTTTTCAAATTCCGCTACCCCAAATGACTAGTACGACTAGTTGCTCTCGATCGCATGCGGTGCGATCGTCACACTTCTATGATGTACTTAACGATTTTACCATATCTTTCAGAACGTAGAGAATTTAAAGAGGGAGAGAGAGAGGGAGAGGGAGAGTGTAGAAAGGGAATTTAAAAATAGAAAGAGAACACACACATTTTTCAAATTTTATAACTGATATTAATAATATATATTATTGCCATTATTTAATTAATATTATTATGGTTATAAATTAGAAATGCATAGGTAATGAGGGAGATGGTACCTTAATTTAGGAGAGAGAGGTTGAGGAACATAGAGAATTTGAAGAGAGAGAGAATGTGTGAGTGAGAGTGGAGATATGATTTAAAAGTGGAGAGAGAGAGAATTTAAAAAGGGGAGAGAGAAACAAATATAAAATGGAAAGAGAGGAGATTGTGCGGAAATGCTTCTAATGAATTTTGTCCGCTTTTGACAATGCCTTTGACAATGCATATCTTGTCAGCTTTTGACAATGCTTCTAATGAATTTTGTGGATTCCTCTGATAACAAAAACTCTCGAATTCAAAGTTATAATTCCGACAAAGTTGTCTATGAGATTTAAGTCTATATCGTGGAGTTGAGAGAATATGAAGACCTCGTATTATGTATTGCAGTTTAGAGAGTGTTGAATAACTGATGACAGATTTTCCATAAACACACGTTCACAAATGGGGGTGTTAAACAAGGCTCGGGGTTGGGAGCAGGGCACAAGTCGAAGGCGACAATTCGCATGTATATAATTTACAGGTTCATAAGATGTGGGTTGTACAATGATGTGTCGTGCAAGTGTGTTATTGTAATGATCAGAGATATTTGATAATGTGAATTTTAAACCAATTGGTCGGACTTGACAGTCGTCCATCCATTATGCCACAAATATGTAACCGATGGATGCCCTTTTTCTATGTGAACAAATACGATCATATGATGCATATATGATAGAAGGCATTTCCTCGACCATCTCTCAAGCTTCTTTTTTATGATTTCTCACGAGATATCGATTTCATACTTGAGGCTGCAATTAAGATGTTGAATCAAACGCTCACCTCTTTCATTCTTTCATTTGTCTTGAGAATACTTTACAAACACATGTTAACAGACATTAATATCATGCTCGTGGAAATATCTACAAAAACATAATACGATATTATCGTTAAAAGGGGCAATAAAAGAATTAAAGAAAATAGAAAAAAAGAATGATGTAAATATATACATACTGAGTGGAAGACTAAAAACAAACATAGTTATCATATATATTTATAACCATTGTCCTAAGACCAAGTAGACTGCTTGAACAACGATATTGAGGTGAGAAAATAAAGAGAATACCAAAAGTCGTGAATTATACAAGTAATGACTCGATGTATATAAACATAATATGTTTAAAGCTTTAAGTATTTATATGGATTTTTTACTCAACTCTTTTCACTTAATTATTTACGTAAATTGTTAAAAATGTAAAAATGCAAAAAAATCCAAAAAATTACATCAAGTATATACCAACAAAATAAAAAAATGGTTTCTCAAATTTGAGATTTCAAAATATTGTATCTTTAATTTTCAAATGCGAGTGTTTGAAAGATTGTATCTTCGACAAAGGACTCATCAAAGGATTGGTATTTTCTAAAGGTCAGTGCAAAAAATATCAAGAATACTTCATATATGAGAATGTGTTATTTCGTGACTTTGAGTATTTGGGGACTAGATTGTGCAACTACAACATCATTATGAGTTTCACCATATTGTGCATTATTATGTGCAACGTATTTTCCTTATCTCTAATTATGATATACTTCCTTGATATTATGTTATGATAATGAGGTGTAAAGGCAAATAAATTCAAATAGAAAAATCAGAAATCCAAGAAAAAGATTACAGGTCAATCTGACCTAAGTATGTTAGTGTATAAAGTTTTTTTGATGAGTAGTGTATAAAGTTTACATACAATAATGTAAATTAATTCCAAATATATTTTTGCAAGTCATTGATATATAGTATTATTTCAATAAACATAAATTATATGCAGAGTTATTAAACTAAAAGGTTAAGATAATATATACCAATGTAAAATACGCATGTCATATACGAATATTTGAAATTATATGTTCATTAATTTCCAACCTATTTCTTATATAATGTTGCATGTTACCGCTTTTTAAGAAACTTTCGTGATTTGGTGTTCATCATTTGGATTTATTCACTGATTAGAATGTATTCACGAAGGGTTTATTCATTTAAATGGACACATTTCATTACTATATTTTTTTATTTCTTCTTGTAGTGCTTGCTTGTATTTCTTTTCAATTCTATTTAGGCTCGTTAGAGTACAAATTACAACCCATCAAATTCCGAGCAGATAGGTTTTACCTTTCCCAAACCATCCGAGTTTTCAAAATATTCATTAATTTTAATAATTACATAATTTAAAATTAAATCAAATAAACGTTATTTAAAAGTACAATGCATAAAAGAGCTCAAAATAAAAAAACATATGCATGTTATCGTCATGCCCGGAGGGTCGCGATACTCAACAATACACATCCACACATACGATCTTACATTCGAAATATAAAGCAGTACCAAACATGCAGGAGAACAATAAAGAATCGTATTTTTTTTCATTTTCCATTCACGACATTATGTCTATCAAAATATGTTATACAATGACGTAGAAATATAGCAACATGTATAGATACATCATATCCCTAAAAAAGTACAGTACATGTACAACAAACATAAGAACGAGAATCCATTGTACCATAAAAGAAGTTGAACCAGCTCACAGATGCGACCGTTGCTCATGCGAATCTGTTGAATTCATGCAAAATAGGTTACAAGGAAAGCATCCAATACGGATATAAAATAACAAATATAATGGTAAAAATAAAAATGTACAAGAAAGGGTTGTGAAAATCCGCAAAGTACAACCAACTTCCATATTCCCAACATCCACTAAGAAACAACACCTCGCAAAAAACAACCATTCCACGCAATGCGGCTTCTAATAAATCCACTTATAGTTCTAATCCAAATGTGAATATGTATTGTACACCAATTGTAAACTATAAAAGAATAGGGCCATAATAGAAATATAATCAAGTCCACATTCCATTGACAGGACTCCCGACGGAAGGGCATGATCTCATTCGATATATTTGATCAAGGGTAATCGTTACTAATCATGTGCTCTTAACTTTTTTTTATTTAATAATCTCGGTATATTTCCTCGTAGGGGTGAATTCAGATACTTATACGTGGGGCCAACACCTATATGTACATAAAAGTCACGTTGATAAGAAAGATGAGCTTGGACTGTAGTTTAATGTTGTTTAGGATCATCACTCACACCCCATAAACAAACACTCAAGAGGAGTCACATGGATCTTGTAGGCCTTGTCGCTAGGCGAAGAACACAAAGAACATAACGCACAACACAAAGCATGAGGTCGTGTAATCGGGGGCACATAGCTGCTCGACACAATGACCAAAAAATCACTAAGATGCCTAGAGGAGCACTAAGTAGTGCATACATCACACGATGAGCTAAAGCAACATTAATCTCTCGATGGAATTATTACATTTGTCCAAGTCTCTATTTGAGTTTCCAATGAGGCATGCTTCTCCTTGGAGGATTATTTTTCTTTGTCACTAACCTGAAGATAAGGTTCATCTTCAGGTTGACTAATATAAGATCACTTAAACACTAACCTGGTTTGAGTCAGATATTGCTATTCTCATGGCTATTCACTTATTTGCATTACATTGGGTACATAATCAAGTCATTCCAAGGTAACACACGTAGGGAATCGAAGCCACTGAGGTCAAATAAACCACCAAGATGAGCTACATGTCCCTTCCTTGTTCCAAAATCGCTCCTATGCTTGAAACTGTAAGGTAGCCCATCTTCTACATTTATCGACCATTGATTATTTCTCGTATGTATAACAAGTTAAGTTAGGCTACACTACAATATGTGAAGGTTGAAGCGCACATTCGACATGGATCTAAGTGCCCAATGTCAACTTCTAATGCTTTTAGTGAGCAAGAATAAAATGAATGGTAAAGGAAAAACCTTGATCAAGGGGTAAGTTTAAATAATACAAAACCCAAAAAGAAGGCAACCGAACCCCTGCATCATATGAGTGTCGAGTCTGATCATCAGCAAAAAGGAGTTGCAATAATAGTACTAGTTATGTAATGGAGTTAAATGGTGCTCAAATATTTCCCCAGTTTACATGCCCTTCCTCATTTGTTCCTAGACTAATGAACTCCCAATACTTAACCATAAAATCCTATAATATTCAAAGTTCTTGAAACTTGCATAAAATGCATCCAAGTTAAATAAATAAATCCATAGAATATAAACTCATGAGACGATGATTAATCCAATTCAGCTTCTCTGAACTTAACTACATGCTAGAGAGATTTTATCATGTATAAACATAGTGAATGAAATTCCGTGTTTTGGATTATACTGATATGTCGGATCTGATACCCCATATAGATTCAACAACTCGAACATATTCAATACTACGCGTGGATCCAGTAACCCAAATGGATCCATCAGCCTATATAATCCCATCAACTCACAAATTGCACATAAATTGTTCGAATGCTTATTCTTCCTCTACCAGGAGAATGAGATCAAAAAAATCAATAATTTAATCACGTAAAATGGGGATGATAAACCAACTCCATGTACATAAACTAAGCTATTAAAAACAATCACATCCCGACATGGCTCTGCCGCCAACCTAAGTTTACCTACAACAAAGAAACCTCTATAAATTTCACTCTCAAATAGCACAATCACAATAAAGACAGATTTTTAGGATATCTGAACAAGAATTTGGAGTAGAAAGTTGACAATTCAAATGTAAGACATATCAGTGAGAGGAAAATCTTCTGCTCAATTTTGCATCTTTGCAATATCTTCGCAATCCCAAAAGCAACCAGCAGAAATTGTAAAGCCTTGAACTAGGACGCTTTCGGATCCTATATCATAAGATCTGACTCGACAAGAGGAAACCAACGAAATTTGTTTCGTACGAATCGGACTTGGTTTCTAATTGTTATTATTTTTCGAAGAAAGAGAAGAAGGTTTAAGATGTCATTAACTATTAATGACCATCATTAAGATTAGTTAATCGTGATTAAAGAAATTAGTGACGGACTAAGAACCACTAGTCACCATTAGTGAACGCTGATCAGAGGTTAGCAAAAGTTAAACGTAAGTTGCGAAAGTTAATCACAATTAGTAAAAGTTAATCATGACCAGCTAATTAAGCAGCATTAGCTAATCTAATAGCTTCTAGAAAGTTCTAACTTAAGTTGTAAGTTCCGGATAAACTTTGGTCAAAACCATGGATTAAAATCATGAGTGCTAACCATGGTTGAGGGTTAGACCATGTTTTACTAACCATGGTTGGCATTTTCTAAAGCCTATAAATAGCCCCACCTATTCATTCTCTGTGATTTCCACTGCCACCACTACCTCCGGGGCTGGGGTTGAGAGGTTGGGAGGAGGAGAGGGAGGTCGGGAGGAGGACGAGGAGGAAGACGGTGTGATCCTCTTCTGGTTGGCGTCATAAGTAAACTCTATCTTGAGCTAGTTTTTAATTCATCTTTTTTTCAAGTTAAGTTTTCGATCCTTCTTCCTTTCCAATTCATTATGTATCTATGGTTCAAGGAGGAATCTGATCATAGCCCTGCTCGACTGTGGGTGGCTAAGCCGTCAGTGAGAATACAAGTTATTCGTATGGCTCACTCACCCTTGACAAGAGACTTGCTTATTCATCAGTTTTTATCAATTGTATAGTTATTTTGGTGGAGAAATCTTTGTAACGCCCTACTTAGGTACGGATGGCTTGGCACATCAGTGAACCCTATGATTTATCACGCGCTTCACTCACCTAAGATACGTGGTGTCTACCGATTCTCCATCGCTTGCAGTTTTGTTAATTCTTTCTGTCTCGTTGTTATTTTCCTCTCAATGATTTTATAAAGGAATCTCTTTTTGTTTTTCTTTTGAAATATGTCCTAATATAAGGGGAAACTCTGTTGAAATTTTCATAGAAATATGTCCCGATATAAAGTTAAACTCTACCGAAATTTTCATAGAAATATGACTCGATATAAGGGGAAACTCTGTCGAAATTTTCCTATAAATATCACCTCGTATAAGGGGAAGTTCAGCTGAAATTACGAGAGAAAATATGTTTTTCGTATTCTTCGTGTTCTTCATTCGTTCTTTGTGTTCTTGGCACGTTCTTGGTGTTCTTGATGTGAAAGTGAAACTCGATCATTTCAGAAGCCGCAAATCACCATTTCTGAAAATGAATCGTGATAAAGCACTGCATACGCGGGAGATAGCTCGGTTATGTAAGGAAGTCATGCCTCTTAGTGAAACTGGATAATAATATATTTTTATCGTGCAGTATTTTGAAGAACGTTTACATGCTTATTGTCATGATTTACTATCAAATAATTCTTATAAGTAGAATTGGTGTAATGAATCATCCTTCTAGCTGTTGTGATAATTGTGCAATATTATACTGATACTAGTTGAGAATCGATATGTCATAAATGAGATATAATTTCAAGTTTCACATTCTTTGTTACAATAAAGATGATTTGGATTAGATACTATAAGTCGGTTATGCAACCTGTAGGTTTGTCAGAAGAACATCCGTATTGGCAGACCAAACCTAGGTGGTACACGGTTGCTTGGATATGTTGAGCGCACGAAATAAATTATTTGCAACACATGATACTCAGCTGCCATTAGGCATATTGACTGACAGAAGATGTGGTCGTGTCATGTGGAGGCACGAGTGGTTGGATAATGGCTAGGTCACGATAACACATATTTAGATCCGTTAGTATATATGATTAAAGGTTAACATGTGGTTTTATGCTACCGGGTCCTCGAGGGCAGTGTACTTCTTTGTTTGTCAGGCTAAGGGTTTGAAATCCTATATAATAAAAGAAAAGGAAATTACCAGGGCAGTATTTGAGGATTGGTTGAGGCGGCATGTAACAACATAAGCTCACCAGATCAATGCAATCTCCAATCCTGAAGTATCCATAACTCTGGACTCCATGAGTGGTGAAGTATTCTCTGCATTAATCCCTAACATGGAATAGAAGGGATATGAATTAAGCTAATAAGAAGAAATGAAACTTTCTGGTATAATAAATTTTGCTACACTACACTACTTCTTTACTTTTCTCTTCTTTGTTATTTAGCACTTGCTAATTGATTGTCACGTGATTTCTGAAAATCCAATAGGCATCGGAGAATCATCCCAGGGATAATAGCCATCTAGTTAGTCGCAGTAGCCTCACTTTGTAAGGTAGTTGGCAATCTTTTTGTATATTTCCTTTCCAACTGATGTAGATGTAAATGGTTATGGCGGGACAATGTAGCATGGAAACTTTATTTTGTGAATGGAAAAGTATTAAATATCTCATTCTTAGTATTTTTAATTGCAATGTGTTTTTGAATGTTAGTTGTGATTGTTGAATAAATTATTGTTGAGTAACCAGATCTGGATATGGGAGGATCTGACGACCCAATATTGGGATCGTGACAGAACCTATATCGAACTGAACTCAAACTTGAAATTCCTTAACAAACCAAACTCAAACATAGATATGTTCGTTATAGTTCGATTTAATTAGTAGCCCTAATTGGAGATGAAGATTGATGGATGGGCCACCTCATTCATATATACACTTATCGATATGATAGTTGTTTTGGACTAGGGTCTTCGAGGGGCATTGATTTTGCACATGGAGAAGAGTTTTCACCGGAGTTGGGAACATAGGTACAAGCCACACACGATCTCCTACAAAAAGCTGATCAAAGCCACACGAGGTTTCCACGAAAGCGAGCTTATTGTGATTGGAGGATTCGGGATGGTGCACAAAGGGGTCCTCCCAAGACCAAAAACATGTGTTGCAATGAAAAGGGTGTCCCACAAGTTGCATTAGGGCATGAAGGAGTTCGTGGTTGAGATTTCCAACATCGAGGGTTTGCATCACCGCAACTTGGTACAAATAGGGGGAAAAGGCTACCAAAAGCTAGACTTGAATAAGCTCTTCTTTCCTATGGTCATATCCGAAGCAAACTCAAAGCAACCAACAACCATAGTTTTCCCTCGCTCGGTCCATAGCTTATTTCTATTGAAATCTAACCCATCTATTGCAGATGTAATTATACAACTTATTAACATTGTTTTTTTATAAACAAGTTTATATAATGGTGAATATCTCATCAGTCTCTTTTGCATTCAAGAATTAAACTTGATATATAAAACATCAAAGAGATGAGAGTTCAAACAAAACCAGTAAATAGTTCACTTGGGCAGAGCCTCTCTAATACTTCAACGAATGTAGGTGTAAATCCCATTGAGGGTCTTGTTGGTAATGAAGCTTGCATAGTTCGACTTGTCAAGTCTCGATTCTATCTCTATGCTTGGTCGTTCTTACCCAATGTCCACTTTATCAATCTGAGATCTTTTTACCGGCAACGTGGAGCTACTACTTGTGCGTGACTACATGCCCAACAAGAGCTTTCAACATACTCTTCTTCAACAACCCAAGAAATATTTGGATTGAAATAAGAGGATCGGGATCCTCAACGACGTGTCACATAATTTATGTACATGTTCGAGGAATGGGAGCATGTGATGATACATAGAGATGTAAAATCCATAAGCGTGATGTTGGACGGATGCTACAACATGAGGTTGAGAGATTTCAGTCTCGCAAGATTGTGGGACCATGGGGCCCATGCATAGACAACACAAGGGGTTAGGATGATAGGCTACCTCACGTCAGGGCTTATGAGGGAGGGGAGGGAAACAAAAGCCACATATATGTTCACCTTTTTGGTGCCATTGTCTTACAAGTGGTTTGTGAATAGACGCTAATAGCCATGCAGAAATGGGGAAATAGTTCTGGTGGATTGGGTGCTAAGGAGGTGGGTGGAAGGGGGGAAGCTCGTGGGGACTACGAACGAGATGATGTAAAGAGGATATCATAAGGAAGAGGAGGAGGTGGAGAAAAAATGTTATGAGGAAAACCTTAAGCACGTCACGGAAGCGTGAGGATCACTATGCGATCGGGAGTGAATAGTTCCACTAATCGTTCAGGACAACATAATGTAATAATTTTAAATTGGTGAAATTACATGATCCAAGAACACTTATCGGATCATTTCATCTAAACCATAAACAATATATTATGGTTACCTCTTGAAGCGTGGTTGCGATCGAGTCTCTAAACAAAGAGACCTCCTATCTCAAGTCCAATCCGATGGAGGAGACGCTAGCGAGCGTGTAGATGAAATGTGTGCTACTCATAATCCATGTTGATGATCCAAGCGGTGAATCTCCTGATCCCGACTCACGAGATCCGATATCTTCTTCATACGCGAGGTGCACCAAACGAGACAAAGATCCATGTGCGATCGAAGCGACGACACAATGACGTAACGATTACGACGACCCTTTCTAGGGTTTGGAGTGGAGAGCCACTCTAGAATGAGAGAAAGAGAGAGAAGCTTGGTGTGTAGAGAGAAAGAGAAAGGGATATAGAATATTATTGTGTTCCTCCTTGAAGAGCTAGAGTTGTCTCTTCTTGTATAATATTTTGTGAGTACATTGATCTTAATCCATGAACAACACAAAATCTAATGGTGGAGATTAATTTGTTTCTTTCAATGGCCATTTATTTTGTTGCTAAAAACATAACAACAAATAATTAAATTAAATTATTATATTGAATAATAATTAATTTTTATTAAATCAATCTTCCTTGGAGAAATAGGAAGGAGGCAAGCCTCCTTCCATATGAAGGGGGACAACCATGTATTTCCATAAGGAGTGGGTGGTCGTTCACCCTCTTCATAAGAAAAGGTGGCTCCACCTTTATTTATTATGTGGTTGCATATCTCACGTGAATCTCTTATATTTACAACATTTTTTGTTGCAAATCATTTCACAGAAATAAATCCGATTTATTCGTGGACATTGCAATCATGCCATTGGAAATTTGTGAATCATATTCACAACCCAAAAATAAAATTTAAATTATATTTTTGATTAAATATCCAATGTGAATCCAATTTAAATCAACATTTAAATTGTAAATGTTATTTACCAATAGCTCCCTCTTATATATTATAAATCACATTTATAATATATATATATATATGATTAATATGGATAGTGTTATTGATGAACGCGAAATCCTCCTCTTTAATAATCGATAATTATCGTAGTTTTGGAGGCAAATTCGGTTCAGCAAATATTACAATCGTTTGAATGTTGTGGAGTATTTATACTTGGCAAGTCTACCAAGGTCGAAGACAGGGACACGAGCTACTCTATCTATTTCTCGAATTTTTACTAAAGATCAAGTGTGAATTATTTCTTGATTCCAGGTTTTTATGAAAATGCATGATGCACTATGCAGATGACAATGCAATAAAATGATGCATGTAATTATTAGTTGATTTTTATGTGATTAAAAGATGATGCATGAGAGTAATGCAAGGGAACTTATATACCCTAAAAAGATCACTGAAAATGAGCAACATAACAAGAATTGAAGTCAGGGTCATTTTGATCACAACAATAAGGTCAGTCATCAAATCAAAGCAAGGACAAGTAAAGCAAGGTCATCATCTAACATTAAAAATCACTTATTTTAAATGGTGGTAGATGAGAAAATTAGGCATGTCATGAGATAGATGAAGAAACACGGATCAAAACGATAATAAAATCATGCAACTTGGACCTACAATGCTCAAGTTATGAAGAAAACAATGCAGTGGCATAATTGTAAATAAAATGCAACACATAAAAGGATAAATATTACATTTAGGTCCCTGAAGGGACCTAAATGTAAATACCAAAAATGCATGGGTCCCATTGTAATTTTTCCATGCGCACAGGGACCTTTTTGTAATTTTGCAAACTCGCGAGGGCCTCCCTGTAAAATACCCAAGCACGCACGTAAGGCACGTGCCCGGGGACCATTCTGCAAATATTGAAAGCTTCCAAGGTCTTCGTGTAAATTACCCAAGCCCTCACGTGTGGTGTACGTGAGGGTCCTAGGCTTGGGGGGCGTCGCAAGTTCGGGACACGTGGCATGCGATGGCAGCTCGAGAGAAGGTTTGGTAAACCCGAGCCTGCTGGTGCGGATTTAGGCTCGAGTCATCCACGCATCATCATAATGGTCGTCCGATCCAGATGATCGGACGACATCTATGTCTTCATCTACCGCCGCTGGTTGCCGGAGGAGGCGGGGCTCCGGCGAGGTCGATGGAGCTCCTCCACGCGCCATTCGCATGCCTGAAGGTCAAAGAAGATAGCTGGACAGCCGTCAGAGATGGTGGAGATCCGGCGAAGCTCCGGGAATGGTCAGAGCTTGAAGTCGACGAAGCCTCGTCGAAGGAAATCGGCTCGACGGAGCTCCGATACTATCTCCGGCCAATGAAGATGGTAGCACCTGTAATTGTTAGCATAGCCGAAGCTCAATGTGCGTGAGTGATTTGTGAGATGAGTGTAGGCCCTGGGGTGATGGGAAGTGGAGGCCACTGCTCCTCCTCGGCGAAGTGGAGGAGGAGATGGGTCGGAGCGGGGGAGGTTCTGAGGAAAAGAGGGGTGGTCGGCGAGGATGAGGGTGAACTTGCGGAGATGGTCAGGTGATCAATGGAGGGTAGGAGTGAATAGATGTGGTGCGATAATTAGGAGAAAAAGTAATGAAAGATAGAGGAGATGACCTGGAGGTCGGAGAGGAACTGGCGAAGGAGGTGGCTTGGGCTGAGGTCCCAGAAGGTCCTCGAGTCGTCGCCCAACGAGGTCAACCGAGTCCTCGGAGCTCAGCGGTGGCGGAGCTCGCCGCAGCACGGCCATGGTGGGCGTGGGTCGACACCGGAGCAGAGAGGTCATCGTCGCTTAGCTAATGTCGCCCTTTGCTGTCAACGAAGGGGCGATGAAGGCTGGGCCTCAGCCCATGGATTGGTAGACGGGGATGACGTACGGCGGAGCGAGGGGATTTATAAGAGGAGGAGGTGGTCGGTTATGGTAGAGGTGAGGTGTTTTTGAAAGGGGTTGAGTGAAGGCTGGGAGTAATGGCGGGGAGGGTTGGGGGTTACGCGAAGAAGATGGAGGTAATGGCTACATGGGGTGGTCGTTAGAAGAGGGAGGAGGTGGCTGGAGCGACGAATAAAAATGGAAGGGGGCGGGGGTCTCGCATGGTGTAACGGCTGGAGAGGTAGGCGTTGGGAGGTAGGGGATGAAGCCCTAACCGTTGGATCCCGCGATCCGGGTCAGGATGGAGGCGTGGTCGAACGGAGTGGATCTGATGAAGGATCAGATCGAACGACTGAGATGAGTGTGGAGGTGAGCGGTTGAGATGAAAAGGCGGTTGCTATTAAACGGTGGAGAAGGGTGGGATGACGTGTAGTGGTGAGAAGCGTCGGATGAGATGCGATCAAGCGGCTGAGGTGAAGGGGAGATGTGGCACGAGAAGGAGCGTTGGATGGACTGACGATCGGGAGGCTGAGGTTGAGGCGCAATGGGCGGCAATGATATGATCTGGGCACTAGATCCAACGGCTAGGAATGAAGCGACAATGGAGGGCTGAGATGGAGGCAGAGAAGTGAGATCGGATGGCTCCAAGAGAAGCCAGGTGGCGCGGTGAGAGAGCGGGCCACGTGGGCAGCCCAGATGGCGCCACGTGGCCCAATCAGAAAATTTGAAATTGTAAATACAAAGAAAAATATAAAAGAAATAGTTAGAGGAAAAATTAGGAAAAAGTCAAAACATAAAAGTTGTTTATCTCGATGAGATCTACAAGTATCATGTTGGACGAAAAGCCAAAAGAGGTCAATTGTACAAAAAGTATTTTTGGGGGTACTTTTAAGAGGGTAAAAACACCGAACTTTCGGTTTTGAATTGTTTTTGTACTTTTAGTCTTTTTTGAGGGTTAGTGATGTTATGGATAGTTGATCTACCTAATTTTTAGGGGCTTTTGATAATAAAATAATTACAAAGAAAATAAGGGTAACTAAATACAATTAAGGGTTAATTATACATAATATAATACATGACAAAAATAAGGAATTAATGGTGATTTTTCTTGGATTGATTAAGCCAGGGGTTTAACTAATGAATTTTAGCATGATGAATACGAGATTCATCATACCTCTATACTTAAACCATGCTCGTCCTCGAGCATCTAAAGAATGAAGGAGTCGGATTAATTCCTGACAGTGCAAGTGAAGAATTCAAGGCTCAATCTTTCGAAGACCCTTAATTTAAGTGATCCTAAAATTTTGGGTTTATCCAAGCCTTAGTCAGAAGGAATCTAACTTCTCTAATTATCAGACTCTCTTTTTGTACATATAATATAAGGATATGAAATTAAGTGTACTGCATTTCATGAGAGTTGAGTCGAGGCATCACTCGAAGTTCCACTCCACGAGACTCTCCTCTAGACTTTATCCCCAACACTAGGGAATAAGTCTATTCTTGCTTCAGTCAACCGTCTCATTAGTTTCCAGGCTTGAAAGTGTAGATGGATGGCCAGATGATGGAGGGCATAGGATTGTGTCTATTTTCTCTCCCTCACATTGGAACAAGGGGCCTCTCGAGTGCCTTTTTACTCAACACATGTAAATTTTTATATTTCAGAGAGCTGGAGTCATCTGCACTTGTTTTCCTGGGAGGACATCGGGGTCTGTCTTTTCTGAGTATCTAATATACCTTCGACACCCAGACTTGTATCGCTTACGATGCAGAGCCCTTTTTATGGTGTCAGCCGACTCCTTGGTCCTAATTAGCGCTTGGTCCAAGTGTCTACACTTTAAAAATGTTTGGGAGCGCTCGCCATTGGTGGAAGCTCATTTATAATTTGACTTTAGATGATAGAGCTTTTCTTTGACATTTCTGTTTATTTTCTTTTGTCGGCTAGCTTCACTGCTTTTACCAAAAGTCGGCGCACACTGATCAACGATTTTCACTAAGTTTCATCACACCTTGGCACATAGGTAAATATCAAAAATGTAGCATATAAATCTTGTTCACATACATCTAGGGTTTTGCTGACACTCAAGTTTTCTGAAGCTTTCATTAACTTTATCCCATCCTCGAATATCATTAGATCGGGTCTAAACTCAAATTTCTAGTCATAGTTCCTCAAGTGGTATCTCAACTCATCTCATCAATCATGCAGTTGTGGAAGTTATTGTGCTGATCATATTCTTTTGAAGGTAGATTGAAGAGTGCAATATAGTGCTCAAATCTTTCAAATTAGGGAAGTGTGGATAATTAAGCTTAAAAACCCTAATGACTAAGGCGTGTTAACTCAGATTCTTTAGATCACAGAAATCCAGTGTCCTCAAAATCCTCAAGCCTTGAGTGAATTTGTTTGTGTCAGGAATACACCAACTCCTTAGTTAGTGACTTTTTGGTGTGTGTGTTTTTGCAGATTTTTATGGATTTTAATTTTCATTTTTTTATTAATTATTTGGAGAGACAATGACTGGCCGAGGCTAAAATGAATAAAAGTATCTACTCTCAGCCAGTATGGGTGTAAGTACGAGCTGTTAGACGGACCCATGTTACTTGAGGACGGAGCCATATACAGTGTCCTCTAAACTACCCACCCTGTTAAGGAGACCGAAGTTCACTCACTGAAAGTGTCTACTAAGCCTAGTAGTCAGTGTCTAATTCAAAGAAGAGTTTTCAATTTTTCATTTTTTTTGAAAAGGAGTATTTACACAAATTAATCCCTCAATTTTTAAGAAAATAATTTTACAAGGTTTTTACAAAACTCGGTTCACAGGGATACTAAAACCAAGCCCGAGAAAGACTTTTCAAAAAGTTTAAAAAAAATAAGTATGGCTAAAGTAAATATGCAGAAATATACGGTATACCCCCTATACTTAAATTTTGCTATGTCCTCATAGCACAAGTGATATGAAGCCATGGCTTGGGCAAATATAGGGTGATATAGCAGAACTGAGGAGGAGGGTCACCCTATACTTAGGTCAAAAATTGACCTAAGTATAAGAAGACAATGCGAGGGAGGTGACTAGGTGGGTCCCCCCTATACTTAGGCTACAAATAGCCTAAGTAACGGATCTGAGTTGAGGGGGAGGGGTATTGTGTTTGGAGGAATAATTACACTACGATACAAGGGCAGAGGGGTTGTTTTACAGAAGATGGTGATCGGGGAGAGAGCGAGGGAGAGAGGGGGAGAGAGTGATTGTGAAATATACAAAGGGGGTGAGTGTATATGTGCAAGTGTGTGCGGGAGGGGGGTAGATCATCAAGTGATCTACTTCTTTTTTTCCTTTTTTTACAACATGCAAGCCCTGAGGAAAAATAAATATGCACATGCAAGTTTTTTTTACAGTATGTAGATGCCGGGTGACTGATAAAAGATCCTAAGATTTCTTTGCCAATTCTTTTGCGTCCTTGATTTTCATGGGCCCTGCCACAAAAGAGAAAAGTTAGAAAAATACAGAGGAAATTAATCAACAAACATGATGCAAGAAATGATGCATGAAATGAGGACCTGTAAATCTTGAAAATATTCAACAAAGATAAATCAAAATTCAACAAATAAATTAAGTTAAGCTATATCCCCGGCAACTGTGCCATTTGATGAACGTGAAGTCTGTCTCTTTAATAATTGATAATTGTCGTAGTATAAGAGGCAAATTCGGTTCAGCAAAGACCACAATCGTTTGAATGTTGTGGAGTATTTATACTTGGCAAGTCTACCAAGGTCGAACACAGGGACACGAGCTACTCTATCTATTTATCGATTTTTTACTAATTAAGATCAAGTGTGAATTATTTCTTGATTCCAGCTTTCAATGAAAATGCATGATGCACTATGCAAACGATAATGCAATAAAATGATGCATGTAATTTTTAGTTGATTTTTATGTGATTATAAGATGATGCATGTAATTTTTAGTTGATTTTTATGCGATTATAAGATGATGCATGAGAGTAATGCAAGGGAACTTATATGCAGAACAAAAGGTTACAAATATACCCTAAAAAGATCACTGAAAATGAGCAACATAATAAGAATTGAAGTCAGGATCATTTTGATCACAACAATAAGGTCAGTCATCAAATCAGAGCAAGGACAAGTAGAACAAGGTCATCATCTAACATTAAAAATCTCTTCTTTTAAAACGGTGGCAGATGAGAAAATTAGACATGCCATGAGATAGATGAAGAAACAAGGATCAAAACGACACTAAAATCATGCAATTTGGACCTACGATGCTCAAGTTATGAAGAAAACAATGCAGGGACATAATTATAAATAAAATGCAAGAAATAAAAGGATAAATATTACATTTAGGTCCCTAAATACCAAAACTACATGGGCCCCATTGTAATTTTTGCATGCGCGTAGGGACCTTTTTGTAATTTTGCAAACTCACGAGGGCCTCCATGTAAATACCCAGGCACGCACGTGAGGCACGTGCTTGGGGACCATTCTGCAAATATCAAAAGCTTCCAGGGTCTTTGTGCAAATTACTCAAGCCCTCATGTGTGTTGCAAGTGAGGGTCCTAGGCTCGGGGGGCGTCACAGGTTCGGGTCACGTGGCATGCGATGGCAACTTGAGAGAATTCGGTAGACCCGAGCCTGCTGGTGCGGATTTAGGCTCGGGTCATCCAGGTGTCATTATAATGGTCGTCCGATCCAGATGATCAGATAGCATCTGTGTCTTCATCTTCCGCCTCTGGTTGCTGGAGGAGGCGGGACTCCGGCGAGGTCGATGGAGCTCCTCCACGCACCATTCGCACGCTTGAAGGTCAGAGAAGATAGCTGGACAACTGGCAGAGATGGTGGAGATCCGGAGAGGCTCCGGGAATGGTCAGAGCTTGAAGTCGACGAAGCCTCGCCGGAGGAAATCAGCTCGACGGAGCTCCGATACAATCTCCGGTCAATGAAGATGGTAGCACCTACACCTATTAGCATAGTCGAAGCTTAATGTGCGTGAGTGATTTGTGATGTGAGTGAAGGCCCCAGGGTGACGGGAAGTGGAGGCCATTGCTCCTCCTCCGGCGAAGTGGAGGAGGAGATGGGTCGGAGCGGGGGAGGTTCTGAGGAAGAGAGGGGTGGTCGGCGAGGATGAGGGTGAACTTGCGGAGATGGTCAGGTAATCAATAGAGGGTAGGAGTGAATAGAGGTGGTGCGATAATTAGGAGAAAAGGTAATGAAAGATAGAGGAGATGACCTGGAGGTCGGAGAGGAACCGACGGAGGAGGTGGCTTGGGCTGAGGTCATAGAAGGTCCTCGGGTCGTCGCCCGGCGCGGTCAGCCGAGTCCTCGAAGCTCAGCGGCGGCGGAGCCAGCCCAGCACGGCCATGGCGGCCGTGGGTCGACACCGGGGTGGAGAGGTCATCGTCGCTTAGCTAATGTCGCCCTCCGTGGATGGTGGTAATGGTGTGGCCATTAGAAGAGGGAGGAGGTGGCTGGAGCGATGGATAAAAATGGAAGGGGGCAGGGGTCTCGCATGGCGTAACTGCTGGAGAAGTAGGCGTTGGGAGGTAGGGGATGAAGCCCTAACAGTTGGATCCCGCGATCCAATGGTCAGGATGGAGGCGTGGTCGAACGGAGTGGATTATATTAAGGATCGGATCGAACGGCTAAGATGAGTGCGGAGGTGAGCGGTTGATATAAAAAGGCGGGTGCTATCAAACGGTAGAGAAGAGTGGGATGACGTATAGTGGTGAGAAGCGTCGGATGAGATGCGATCGAGCGGCTGAGGTGAAGGGGCGACGTGGCAGGTGAAGGAGCGTTGGATGGACTGACGATCGGGCGACTGAGGTTGAGGCGCAGATGGGTGGCGGTGATATGATCTGGGCGCTAGATCCAACGGCTGGGAATGAAGCGGCAAATGAGGGTTGAGATGGAGGCGGGGAAGTGAGATCGAATGGCTCCAAGAGAAGCCAGGTGGCGGGGAGAGAGAACGGGCCATGTGGGCGGCCCAGATAGCGCCACGTGGCCCAATCAAGAAATTCGAAATTGTAAATACAAAGAAAAATATAAAAGAAATAGTTAGAGGCAAAATTAGGAAAAAGTCAAAACATGAAAGTTGTTTGTCTCGATGAGACAAGTTTCATGTTGGGCGAAAAGCCAAAAGAGGTCAATTGTACAAAAAGTATTTTGGGGTGTATTTTTAAGAGGGTAAAAATACCGAACTTTTGATTTTGAATTGTTTTTGTACTTTTAGTCTTTTTAAGGGTTAGTGATGTTATGGACAGTTGATCTACCTATTTTTAGGGGCTTTTGATTATAAAATAATTACAAAGAAAATAAGGGTAACTAAATACAATTAAGGGTTAATTATACACAATATAATACAGGATAAAAATAAGGAATTGATGGTGATTTTTCTTGGTTTGATTAAACCAGTGGTTTAATTAATGAATTTTAGCATGATGAATACGAGATTCATCAGTTATCCACATTATTCATATACATAATAATTAAATCACATATAATCATCTTGGATCTCTATTCTCATATGCCCAAATACTATGAATCACATTCACATTATTCACGTATTTGATAATTAAATCTTATTTAATTATCTTATACAACTCTCCATATATGGTCAAATAATATGAATCAAATTCATATTATTCGAGATAATTAATTCACATTTAATTATCAAATTTTCGTAATGTTTGGGTACATTATCAAGAATGAAATTATCCTTGAACTCTTTCAAGAATAATTCGCTTTCTCAATGGATACTTGGAGATAAGGACATGACGATTGTACGTTCCAGGTATAGTAACTTGGATGTTGAGATTACATCTCAAATCCATATCTCGGGGACCTCCCGTAGATGTCTAATTAAATCAAATTCGTAAATCTAATCTTCTCACTGCATCTGAATCACATTTGGATAACTGTCCAACATTTGGACTAAGATCAGATCACTTCTCTATGAGAGGAGCCACTAAAATACATACTTGTTTCATCACTCCCTTGGAATGGAAGCGTCATGGTTATACAATCTTTTATTGATCACATCACCCTCAGATATTCCTAATATATGTACATCACGCATACTGGAAGACATAGAATAAACACAAAGTTTTAGATCTTATTTAGATTTTCTTCCTCGGGGTTTTATCATTAAGTTTCTCTTTTGATCAGTGGGAGTCGGTATCGATCATATACTTTCCAAAAGCATATATCATACCTATGTATTGATCATATACTTTCCAAAAGCATATATCATACCTATGTATTGATCATATACTTTCCAAAAGCATATATCAAACCTACAAATCCAGTCATGCTTCTAAAGCGAGACGACCGTGCATGGAATTTGATCCCAATATCTCATGAGCGAGCTTATGTCTTCCGGTTCAATAAATAGAACTGTATGGTCCCTTTGAGAGATCGTATTACTCATATGCCCTTGTATGCACACCAACACGCCGGTATATAGACCTTGATTATACCATCAACCTATCGGTCTTCCAAATATACATACTCAAACATATAGTAAGACACCCGTCTCCGATCAGAGGATGTGTGCCTATATCGTGATAGCATACGACAAGGGTCTTTGGTTATCTCAATCTCGTTAAGTCAACTTTTGACCTAACTTATCTAACACCTTTAACTATCTTTTCCTATGTAGAGGACCTGTATCAAGAGGTCGGATAGATGTTAGCCCATTGGAGAAAGGATTGACATCTCTTACTCAAACTAGAGATCATCTCTTAATAACCATTTGACGGTGCTTGATGAGTCCTCAATATAACTCTTTAGATATTTACCCAAGTACTAGCTTCTATGATTCAACAATTGAATCGACAGTTGTATGATCATCAAGATGGCCATGGTATGTATCCCTAATTGTACTAAGGGGCCTATGATGAATCTCCATTTCATCACCTTTATTCTATCATTTTGGCCTTAAAAACCCCAGCAAATGCATGTAATTATCATTAATTTGTCTATAAAAGCATTCATTATTTGTTGCATTCATTGTACATAGAATAAGGTTTTTAATGCCAAAAATATAGAATAAAGAGAAGAAAATAAAAAGGAATAAAATATTGCAAATATTTTATGACCCGAACCCGAGACCAAGGCCAGCATGGAATTGGTCGACAAGGAATAAAGTAGGGGGAAATAAGGGTCAATAGTACAATAAATATTTCATTTATTTATTCATGCATTTTTGACACCTATTTTGTATATAATTATTCATTCATCAAATAGAGAAACTTTGTACATGAAAGATGTAGTTAATAATGTAATACAAAATTGAGTTTGTACAAAAATGATACACAGTGTACATTTTACACTCAGAATAAAAAGCCAAAATCTCAACTTCACAGACCCATATTTTGCAAATAAAAACTCAAAATCACCCAAAATCACCTTTAATTGTATATAACTCTTCAAGAAATATTTAATAAAATTGGTTTCATAATTTTTGGAGTTCATCTGTGAAAGTTAGGTTTTTGGCCTTCATTGTGCAATCTGCCTGATTAAAATATTCAATTTATTCATTGTTCATTATTTTTACAAAATTATATTTTTAGAATTTTACAAATAATGTATACAATACATGTACATATTGAAATTAAAAGAAAAACCAAAAAGGATTTGTAAAATAAAATAAGTCTATGAAATACATAGATAAAATACCTATGCTATCTATATGTATATAAAATAAAAGGGGATTTCATTATTTTATTCTTTATTCATCAATATTTTTATAATAATGTAAATATTACATATAACTTATTAAAAATACAAATTCAAAATAAAAACCAAGAAAATACATTAAATAAATAAAGTATATACATTATATGGGTAAAATACCTATAAGTATACCTACTTATATATGCACCTATTTATTTAAATATGTAAATAAACTCATAAAAATTAAGCAAAAATATATCTACACTCACAAAAATAAGTTATAAATTTATAAAATAAGAACATAAAATAATAAAATAAAATGTACAAAATAAAAATAAAATACACAAAATACATGTAAATACACGTATAAACACATTATTAAAATAAAACAATAATAAAATACATCAAAAAAATTAAATAAAAATCATAAATAAATACTACATTAATTAATAAACATTTTTTATTTTATAAGCAAATTCTAATAAAATCATTTATTGTGTTAAATAAATCATTTTCAAATAACTTTCCCTATTTTGTCCGTTAGCGGCCTATGTGGACCAATGAGGAGCCTGCCCAAGTTGACCTCTGGTCAACTGTCCCATCGGGACCTGGCGCCTCTGAACCTTGTTGTTTCCATGACTTGCACCATTTTTCCCGGGCGTCTCGTCCCTTATTTTCGCTCACCGACTTCACGAGATCGGTAGAGGGATCATCCATCTATCATGCATGCTTGTTGGATCGAGAAATGATCATTGTACTCGCCGGAATATGCGGGCCAAGTAGGACGCCCAGAATGTGTATAAATAAGAGCCCTCGACCTCCTCCACAAAGTTGGCCAATTTACATCCACCCAAAAGCCTCGAATCCATTCCTGGGAGGTTCCTTGTGATAGGAGGAGCATTTCAGCAACGCGAATTAGTCGGAGGAGGGATCAATTTTGTCGCGGCGGAGCTCCGGCGTCCGTCCTGCTCCCTGGAGGCCCCAGGTATAAGAGTGGTGCCTTTTATGTTCTTTAGGTAGTTTTCGATTCCTGCATTTCAATTCCGTCCTTAGTTTAGTCTTTAGATCAGTAGCGTAGCGTAATTTTGCCAAATCGAAGTTCACCGGAGCTCCGCTCCGGCGACTTCTCCACAGTGCTTCCGACCAGTTCTAACGCCCATATACATCCCATTTCGTTCCCCAACATCTTCTCCATCTCTCGATCCCATTTGTTCAACCGAGGACCCTCTGTCCTCGTGAATCGGAGCTCCACCTCCACCGTTCGTCAGAGCTCCTCCGCTTCACTTCATCATGCAGCCAAGCTTCAAAACCCAGGGTCGAGGAGATAGCCCTCGGTCCCCTGGTTCTTCCCGTGCAGGTATCACAGAGAACCGAGCCCCTTGGGACTCGATTTGATCCAGGAAGAGGCTCCTGGAGGTCCCAACCTTCATCGACCTAAACTGACCTCCTTGGACCTTCAGGAGCCATGCCAAGACCATTAGCAGATGCGGGATGCCTCCAGCTACGATCAGAACATCTCAGACGCGAAGGAGAGGTCCGGAGGAGCCTGCAGTTCACGATCGAAGCTCGCCTCGCGCGAGCTTCTTCCCTGTTCTTCCAGGAGGCTCCATCGCCGTCCAATCAGGATGGCACCCCAGATCACACCAGAGCCGTTCGATGAAGCCCTACACCGACCGTCAGATCAGCTTGGCTGATCTAATCTCATCCCTTCATCGGCGAAGCGGTACCGGCTGTTGGATGCGCGACGCGTATCCAAGTGAGATAATCATCGCCGTCCACCAGCGCGCACTTATGGGTAAATTGCAGACCTTCGCCCCAGTTTTTTGGTATTTATTGATTACTGTTGTAAATAAAAGTTGAAGTTCAAAATAATGTGGATATTTTGCATGGACCCCCTGTACGTTTGTGATATTACTTTTAGGTCCCGTCCACGTCCCCTCATGTGTCGTCCCACGTGGGGTGGTTAAATTGCACAAGACCCCTTGTATGTTTGTATATTTATCTTTAGTCCTTAAAATAAAATTTCAAGTGTATTATTTTTGTGAAAATTTGCGTTAAGGACCTTGAACTTTCTGAAATTACATTTTGGTCCTTGTGGGTGCGGATCACGTGTAGTCCCACGTGATGGTCAAATTGCAAGGGGGCCCTGGCAGGTTTGCTAATTTGGTTTTAGTTCTTAAAATTGCAGAATACGTTCATATATTTTGGTGTTTTTACACCGTAGCCCATGCCTTTGTGTTTATTTGCAAAAATGCCCCTACCAGGCCATATATTTTTGCTTGCTTGCTCTATTTATGTCATGCATCATATTAACTTGAAAAATTCCACAAAAATCATGCCAAGCTCCTGTTAACTTGCACTTTCAAGCCATAGTTTTGCATTTTTTGTTGAAGTTTAACATTTATTAAAAATCAAAAACATGCATTTTAACTACTAGCTAGCTTAGAAAATACCAAAAAATAGTAAAATACCTAGAAAAATTCCAAAAAAATTACCTACTATCTATTTTATCATACTTTAGTGTCAGTCCAAAAATCAATAAAAAATTCAAAACAAAAACCTTAAAAATTAGAAAACATCTTAAAACTTCAAAAAAATCTAAAAAATTATAGAAAACTCCAAAAAATGCAAACTCAACTGCTGTAGGTTCCTTATTTTAGTATCTTTATTTCAAAATTTATTTTGGAAAAATTTTTGGCTGTTTGATATTTTTCATTCCTATTTTACCTTCAGCCAGTGGATTCTTCCTTGTTTTCCTTTATTTTGCCATTTAAAAATGTCATAAATATTCTGAAAAATACCCAAAAATCACAAAAATAGTAAAAATTTATAAAAAGACAAAAATAATTTATTTCTGAATTTTTGACTATTTTTGCATATTTTTATAAATATTTTAGCACCTCTTTTATTATGGAGTTTATATATTCCAATATTGAAAAAAAGAAAATAAAAAATATATATGACATAAAAAGTAAATATAAAATCAGAAAAACCAAAATACAAAAATACAAAATTAAAAAAATATAAATTATATATATATGTATTATATTCTCTATACATACTCTTTATGGGTGTATATCTTTATATATCTATATTATATAAATCATATATATATATATATAAATATACAAGTATATGTAATATTAAATATATATATATATATTAATAAAAAATAATAAATAAAAAATAGAAAACCCCAAAAACCCACAAAAATAGGTTTCATGCAAGGATGACTCTGTTGTACATGAACATCATAGGCTACTTAATTTTTGTATTGCTCTCTATGGTTCGACCTCTACATGCTTATTCACTATGCATTTTGTGGTAGAGTTAAATGTTAATTCACAAATTTTGGGACTTAATTGATTTATTCTTTGATGTGGGTTAATTGCTGATCAACTCGTGTTTTGTGAGCGGTCGCCTCAGCGACACTACATTTTGACCATCGCAAAATTACACGTTATCAGCCTATAATGTAAATTAGTTATTCTTCATTTCGGATGAGGGAATGATATTTGCAATAACATTTATTGCATAATGGCTCATTATGAGCTTGCATGCCCAACAATCTCCCACTAGCCCAAAGAGCCATTAATGGCTTATTTTCGCTCGCCGCCTTCACGAGATCTGTAGAGGGATCATCCATCTATCACGCATGCTTGTTGGATCGAGAAATGATCATTGTACTCGCCGGAATATGCGGGCCAAGTAGGGCGCCCAGAATGTGTATAAATAAGAGCCCTCGACCTCCTCCACAAAGTTGGCCAATTTACATCCACACCAAAAGCCTCGAATCCGTTCCTGGGAGGTTCCTTGTGACAGGAGGAGCACTTTAGCAACGCGAATCGGCCGGAGGAGGGATCAGTTTTGTCGCGGCGGAGCTCCGGCGTCCGTCCTGCTCCCTGGAGGCCCCCAGGTATAAGAGTTGTGCCTTTTATATTCTTTAGGTAGTTTTCGATTCCTGCATTTCAATTCTGTCCTTAGTTTAGTCTTTAGATCAGTAGCATAGCGTAATTTTGCCAAATCGAAGTTCACTGGAGCTCCGCTCTGGTGACTTTTCAATAGTTCTTCCGACCAGTTCTAACGCCCATATACAACCCATGTCACTCCCCATTATCTTCCCCATCTCTCGATCCATTTGTTCAACCGAGGACCCTCTATCCTCGCGCATCGGAGCTCCACCTCTGCCGTTCGTCGGAGCTCCTCCGCTTCACTTCATCTTGCAGCCAAGCTTCAAAATCCAGGGTCGAGGAGATAGACCTCGGTCCCCTGGTTCTTCCTGTGCAGCTATCACAGAGAACCGAGCCCCTTGGGACTCGATTTGATCCAGGAAGAGGCTCCTGGAGGTCCCGAACTTCATCGACCTAGCCTCGCCTCCTTGGACCTCCAGGAGCCATGCCAAGACCACTAGCAGATGCGGGACGCCTCCAGCTACGATCAGAACGTCTCAGACGTGAAGGAGAAGCCCGGAGGAGCTTGCAGTTCACGATCGAAGCTCACTTCGTGTGAGCTTCTTCCCTGTTCTTCCAGGAGGCTCCATCATCGTCCGATCAGGATGGCACCCCCAGATCACACTAGAGTCGTTCGATGAAGCCCTACACCGACCGTCAGATCGGCTCGATTGATCTAATCTCAGCCCTTCATCGGCGAAGCGGTACCGGCCGTTGGATGCGCGACGCGTGTCCAAGTGAGATCATCATCGCCGTCCACCAGCACGCACTTATGGGTAAATTGCATACCTTCGCCCCAGCTTTTTGGTATTTATTGATTACTATTGTAAATAAAAGCTGAAGTTCAAAATAATGTGGATATTTTGCATGGACCCCCCGGTACGTTTGTGATATTACTTTTAGGTCCTGTCCACGTCACCTCATGTGCCAGCCCATGTGGGGTGGTTAAATTGCACAAGACCCCCTGTATGTTTGTATATTTATCTTTAGTCCATAAAATAAAATTTCAAGTGTATTATTTTTGTGAAAATTTGCGTTAAGGACCTTGAACTTTCTGAAATTATATTTTGGTCCCTGTGGGTGCGGATCACGTGTAGTCCCATGTGATGGTCAAATTGCAAGGGGGCCCTAGCAGGTTTGCTTATTTGATTTTAGTTCTTAAAATTGCAAAATACGTTCATATATTTTGGTGTTTTTACACCGTAGCCCCTGCCTTTGTGTTTATTTGCAAAAATGCCCCTGTCAGGCCATATATTTTTGCTTGCTTTGTCATGCATCATATTAACTTGAAAAATTCTACAAAAATCATGCCAAGCTCCTGTTAACTTGCACTTTCACGCCATAGTTTTGCATTTTATTTTTTTTGAAGTTTAACATTTATTAAAAATCAAAAACATGCATTTTATCTACTTTCTAGCTTAGAAAATATTAAAAAAATAGTAAAACACCTAGAAAAATTCCAAAAAAATTACCTACTGTCTATTTTATCATACTTTAATGTCAGTCCAAAAATCACTAAAAAAATCAAAACAAAAACCTTAAAAATTAGAAAACACCTTAAAACTTCAAAAAAATCTAAAAAATTATAGAAAACTCCAAAAAATGCAAACTCAACTGCTGTAGGTTCCTTATTTTAGTATCTTTATTTCAAAATTAGTTTGGAAAAATTTTATGGTTGTTTGATATTTTTCATTCCTATTTTACCTTCACCCAGTGGATTCTTCCCTGTTTTCCTTTATTTTGCCATTTAAAAATGTCAAAAATATTCTGAAAAATACCCAAAAATCACAACAATAGTAAAAATGTATAAAAAGATCAAAAATATTTTATTTCTGAATTTTTGACTATTTTAGCATATTTTTATAAATATTTTAGCACCTCTTTTATTATGGAGTTTATGTATTCCAATATTGAAAAAAAGAAAATAAAAAAATATATAAAACATAAAAAGTAAATATAAAATCAGGAAAACCAAAATACAAAAATAAACAATATAAAAAAATATAAATAAAAAATATATATATATTATATTCTTTATACATACTCTTTATGGGTGTATATCTTTATATATCTATATTATATAAATCATATATATATAAGTATACGTAATATTAAATATATATATATTAATAAAAAAATAGAAAACCCCAAAAACCCACAAAAATAGGATTCATGCAAGGATGACTCTGTTGTACATGAACATCATAGGCTACTTAATTTTTGTATTGCTCTCTGTGGTTCGATCTCTACATGCTTATTCATTATGCATTTTGTAGTAGAGTTAAATGTTAATTCATAAATTTTGGGACTTAATTGATTTATTCTTTAATGTGGGTTAATTGCTGATCAACTGGTATTTTGTGAGCGGTCGCCTCAACGACACTACATTTTGACCCTCGCAAAATTACACGTTATCAGATGGCGCCGTTGCCGGGGAGCAATGAGCGTAGCCTATCATATTTTGTCATTCTTGTTTGGAAATTTGTTCGTCATTGATTTTGTGAGCAGCTGTTTCTTTTGCAATTGATCACCATGCTTGATTTATTTATTTGTTGTGATTAATTCCTATCTGCTTTATTTTATTGATTAAGATTATACTAATTCAATCTCTTTGTGACTTTGTTGCGAGGGCCCGCCACGCGAGGATGGTTTCTTAGGGAGCCAAGGCAGCCGAGCTTGGAGGAGGTTGGTCTTCACTTCATGTCCAGCTGGAGAGAGCACCAAGGATGCAAGGAGATGAGAATTAGATATGCTTCAAGCAATTAGGATTATTTTTGTAATTTATGGTGAGAGAGAGTAATTTTGGCATGTAATAATTAACAGGACTCTACTCTTCACAATGAGGTCCAGTGCCCGGGTGATTGTTCACCTGGGGGCCTCATCGCGGTTTTTCGAGTTTTCCATCACTTTCTTTTCTTTGTTTCTCGAAGTTTTGAGCCTTCCGCCTTTATTTTACTTTGTTTTGTGTGCTTGGAGCCCCTAGATATAGGTTGCTTGACTCGGTAGCTAGGTCCAAACATTAATAAGAATGCATGTTCCTATAGTATACTTCGTATGGATCTAGTCAAACTTAAACAAGCCGTTCATTTGTCTCTTAGCCCTTGTGCCACAGCAAGCCCCATAAAGCGCTATCTCCTAACTCAAGTGTGTTGAGTAGAGGAGGGGTGAGCTAAGACCGGACTTTTTAGGCTAAAGATGAATGAGCGACTTATGATTCTTCACGCTAATAGCAGCTAATGTTTAGGATGATTTTGTGCCTTGCATACCAACATGTAGATAGGTTTAAAAATTCTGTTTTGCATACCGCATGGAGAGAGCTGGGATGCACTGTAAGTCTTCTAACTCAGCATGCATCATTCGGTTTAATGGTGAGATTTCCATCATGGAACCACTTGCACGGCTTTTCCGCTATCTCCCTCTGATTTTAAGCATCTAGGACTTAAATGAAAATCTACAAAACGTTAGGCGCTGGTATGAAAACAAACTCAAAAAAAAGTGAAAATCCAAAAAGCTAAAACAAGGGGACTGTTAAATAAACTTTGACCTTAATAAAATCTGTAATGGACTATCATTGTACCGGGTTCATAAAGCCCTCATTGTTTTCAGGTACCTTGGAGGGGGACCAAAACCCTACTCCCTTGAGCGAGTGCGACCACATAAGGATTAGAGCCAAAAAACCTAGTCTGCAACTGCCTTGTGTATCGCCTGGATTTCCAAAGTAATGGCGCTTTTATCGTACGTAGGCGAGTAGGACTTGGTCACCAATGATGACTCTCTGTTGTGTAGAGCATCGACCTTGTCCGAAGTATCGAGCATAGGCCACGCCTTCACGGGAGTGTCTATCTCATCGTCCTGCGTCCGAGTAGGTTTTTGTACGCTCACAGGTGATTCCGTTGCGAGCAAGGACCGAAGTAGCGCTTTCACCTATCGGCTTCCTCTCTCTATTTCTTTGGCTGAGTAGGTATCCAGGAAGGGTTACAAGGACCTCAAAAAGTACAGATTACATGTTACACAAGAGGAGGACAAGTACGGGATACTCTTCTGGCAGTACTCTCTCTCCTATAGGGTAGCGTACTAAGGACTTGTTACAAGATATGCCTGAAATAACAACTCTAAAACTTGATAAGATAATAAATAGCCGACCCTTTACGGCTTCACATGGCGTGAGTTGGTGAACCCAATTTTGTATTGCGTTTGTATGGATCTAGATTAAGGCTCAAAGATCGAGTCCCACGCCTTTGCGCAAATTCTGTTGTGTCATTCTCTTTTTGACCACCCCGCTCGGCCGAGCTTTTCTACTGTTTTGCACTCCTTTTTATTCCTCGTTGACCATCGTATCCTTCTTCCAACATCCGATCCTCTCTTGTGCTTCGTGAATTTGATCCATGGATGGTTTCCGTCGGGACCTCGCCGACACCCACATCGATTCCATAGACTCAACTCCGCCAATAAAATCGAGGCGATTCCCGAGAACCTGATCTGGACTTTGCGGATCGATCTCCAGACTCCTCGTTTTCTACCTCTCTCTTGGCCACCCAATAAACTGGGATCACTTTTGTCCCGCCTTCGCCGTTGTAAATGGAAGTCGATTACAGTCTACATCCGTTTCCGTTCACAACATGATGGGGTTGACTTGAATTCCAGCTTCATCATGACAGCTGAACACTATTGCAAGTGGTCTGATGTAGACTATCTCATTCTGCAGATAGAAGACAAATCAAGCCCTGGAGACTACTCCGGAGTTCATTTCGTCAGACTCAGACCCCGATATGGCTCCCCAAGGAAAGGGCAAGGGTCAGCAGCCACCCCAACCAGAAGGACAGATGCCAAACCAGAAGCAAGTTAATGGACAACTGCTGGCGTCTATCTAAGCCATCCAACAGCAGCTGACCGAGCAGGCCCTAGCACAGACAGCTTTTCAGGATATGTTGAACGATGCGATGAACCGAGCCGAGGGAGGAGGAGGAGGAGGAAGAGGAAGAGGAGGTGGAGGAGGGGGTGGTGGTCCAAATGACGATGACGAACCAGAATTACCGCCACCCAAGACTACACTAAAAGAGACGTACAATCCGGGAGACAACCATATGATCGAGTGGATCCTCATTCCACCTGTACACGCTCACTTTGAGCTGAAACCCCAGTTCCTTGCTCTTCTTCCTGCATTCCATGGAAACACCAATGAAGAGCCATACATTCACCTGCAGCAGTTCTCACGCATTTGCCGCACCACTCACTATCCCAATGTCCCTCTGGACATTGTCAAGATGATGGCATTCCCCTTCAGCTTACATGACAAGGCCCTCTATTGGGTCAACCATCTCGGGGAAGGTTGTGACGACCTGGGAGGAGCTGAAGTCAGCTTTCCTGCATAAGTTTTACCCTCTCGGTCGGCTCAACCAGATGCGAGCCCGAATCAGTAATTTCTCCCAAGGAGCTCACGAGTCAGTACACGAAGCATGGGAGAGATTCACCGATCTGCAGGAGAAATGTCCCCATCATGAGATTCTAAAGACCAGTTTGGTCCAGCACTTCTTTGGGGGACTGAACATCGAGAGCCAAAGGCTCGTTGACGCAGCATGTGGGGGTTCGCACTACTTCAACAAGGATGAAAACATGGTCTGGCGGATATTCGAAGAAATGGCCGAAGGAGAGGCCGCCCTCTCTTCATCAAAAGCCTACCAGAAGCAGTCCCAGATCCTTCAAAAACAAGTACACATGGCAGCGTCCAGAGAAGCAGAGAGAGATGAGAGCTCCAACCTCAGTATCATCAGGGGCCATCTCTCTAAAGTTGATATCATTGAGAAGCGATCACAGGACCTTGGGAAACTCGCTGTGATCGAGAAGAGGACCCAATATCTTAACAAGCTTGATCAGACCACCAAGCATCTTGAACTGTTGGTGGGCACCATTAACTCTGTTCAACCGGCAGCACCATCAGAAGCTCCAGCTGAGAAGAAGGACGAGCAGCAACCGCACCATCAGCCTCAGCCGAGCCAGCAGCCACCGGCAATCCAGCACGTGTACTACGTGCAGGCGCCCGACCAGGGCCAGCCGCAACAGCAGATGGTTGTGTACCAACCCGAGTTTATTTCAGGATCCGATCCAGTCTTCCCACCACCACCCCTGATTCAGGAAGTGAACGGGGTATGGAGTAATGACGCACGGCCGACCTGTCCTATGGGACAACCTCAGGGTCAGCCACTTGCCAACCGGCAATACCACCAACCTCAGGGTGGTCGCTTTGGATAGTCCTCTCAACCACCACAACAGTTTCATCAGCCTCCCCAGTATGCAAATCAATGGAGACAGAATCAGCCATACCAGCAGCCGCAATACCGCCATCCACAGCCGTTTCATCAGTATGCGGCTGCCCCATTTCAACAGTATCAGCAGTATCCTCCCCCTCTTATCAACAGCTTCAACTTCCCGCACCACCCCAGCACCACCAGCAGCAACCTCAGCACCTAAATATGCAACAACAACGTGGTCTACACGCTGAACCCACTGAGGTACCCCCTGTGAACCCTACCATGGATTGTCTGGCCCAACTCGTCAAAGGGCTAGCAGATATGACCAAGAGGCTCGACGACCTGACCGCCACCAGAACCACTATCCCAGCTCATGTCGAGGCCAACCCCAATAACTTCAAAAAGAAAGAGTAGGTAGAATGTGATGTCATGTTTATGTCTGAAAATGATATTACTGTTTATTCTAATGCTATTACTCTTAGAAGCGGTAGGGCCTTGCCTCCGCCTGCTACCAAAAATGGGGTGAATAAAGAAACAGGTGGATCGTCATCTTCCGCATCATCTGTGCCAGCTACATGGGCGGGTGAGGAGGAAGACGAAGGAGAAGCCATTCCAGTCGTCGTGCAGTGCCAGCATCCCCACGAAAAATACAAAAAAATCAGCAAAATCAAAAACAACAAAAAGAAGTTTGCAGCCGAAGCGAAGCCGAGACAACCTTGGAGGATCTGCCAGCAGCAGCCAATCCCTCGTCAGCCGATGGAGCAGACGCTATACTTTTTGCTAGCCCCTCAGTACCAGAATGTCAGGATACAGTTTGTACTCCTTTTTGTAATTCAGATGTACAACATTCTATGGGCGATGGTTTTGATGTAAATAAGAACTTTATTTTTCCTGCTAGAGATGTACATATTCCTTTCTCTCATGTAATACAAAAATCCAAAAAAAATGCAAAAAGAAAAAGTGCTTTGTCTGATCCTGGAGTTGTGGAAATACTAGACAATCTAACTGTTGAGTTGCCCTTAATGAAGGCCGTGGAGTACATGCCAGCTGTCAAGAAAGGACTGAAAGAAGCGTGTACGAGCAAGCGCCACCCAGCACCGAAGAATAGACGCAAAGAGGTAGAAAGGCACATGCTCTCCATGGCCATTGTTGCAGCTATCAGCAATCTCCCACAGAAGAAACAAGACACAGGAGCACCCCTTATCAGTTGTGAGATTTTCGATCAAGTTTTCGAGCGTACTCTCCTCGACAGTGGGTCTTCCATCAACCTTTTGCCATCATCAATAATGCAAGAATTTGGGCTGGGTCCGCTCAAGCAGACATGAATGATCCTTCAGTTCGCTGACCGATCCATCAAGCGACCCCGGGGTCTTTTGGAAGACGTTGTAGTTAAAGTGCAGGAGATGCAATTCCCAGTTGATTTTGTAGTCCTCGATATGGACTCACCAGCACCCCTGCTCCAGACCCCTATCATCATTGGTCGACCATTCCTACGTACTTCAGGTGTCGTGGTTGATTACGGATCTGGCAAGATTACTTTTAGCTCGAACACCAAGTAGATCACTATAAACACGAGCATAGAGCCAAACGCCACGACTGATGAGAGGCATACAGTATCCGAAGCGGTCTGTGACTTTATTGCAGAGATCAGAGAATCATCCTTGTCATTGAATGATTCATGGACCCGAGAAATCCTCACACTCGAGGAGGACATGGAAAGCACAGTCACCCTATGCTCCGATGATTCTTGGGAGACAGATTCTCAGATGCAGGCGCATCTCTTTGATCATTCACTCCAGACCGAACACGATCAGCCTAGCACAGAACCGTCTGGCACCTCACTAGGATCTCAACAGAATGATGAGGATGGTAACCCCCTCAAAGAAGTACATCCCACCACCAGCATAGTGTCTGAAGTGACCAACAAGTTGGACAGGTCAAAACCAGAACTCAAGCCACTTCCCGCAGGCCTGAAGTATGCTTTCCTTGCGGGTGAAGAACAAATGTATCCGGTCATCATCAGCAGCAGGCTGAGTCCGGATCAGGAATCTCGTCTTCTCGAGGTTCTAGAAAAGAACTGCAAGGCACTTGGTTGGGGCGTATCAGATCTCCGAGGGATAAATCCAGCTTTGTGTTCGCATCACATCTATCTGGAAGAAGACGCCAAGCCGTCCTGCGAATTCCAAAGAAGGTTGAACCCAAACCTCCGGACGTCGTCATGAAAGAGATAACGAAATGGTGTGAAGCAGGCTTCATTTACCCCATCTCTGATTCAAAATGGGTAAGCCTACTGCATGTAGTTCCGAAGAAATCCGGGCTTACCGTGGTTACCAATGACAAAGGAGAGGAAATATCCACTCGGGTACCAACATCCTGGCGGGTGTGTGATGACTACCGCCGTCTTAATGGAACAACTAAGAAGGACCACTTCCCCTTGCCATTCATTGATCAAGTTCTGGAAAGACTAGCAGGCAAGGAGTTCTTCTGCTTTTTGGATGGGTACTCCGGGTACAACCAAGTGGCTATCGCTCCTGAAGATCAAGAGAAGACTACCTTCACTTGTTCGTTCGGCACTTACGCTTTCAAGAGAATGCCATTTGGGTTATGTAATGCACCTGCAACATTCCAAAGATGCATGCTAGCAGTCTTCGCCGAGATGGTGGGTAGTTTTCTCGAGTTGTTCATGGACGACTTCTCTGTCTATGGTGATAGTTTTGACTCTTGTCTTGAGCACCTGGACCGAGTGCTTCAGAAATGCAGCGAAGTCAATTTAGTACTTTCATGGGAAAAGATCCACTTCATGGTCACAGAAGGCATTGTACTGGGCCACGTCGTTTCCAAACGTGGCATGGAGGTCGACCCGGCGAAGGTGGATGTTATTGCCAATCTAGAGCCACCTCAGTCAGTAAAAAAATGTAAGGTCATTCCTGGGGCATGTGGGATTTTACATACGATTCATCAAGGACTTTAGCCGCATTGCCCTACCTTTGACAGAACTGCTATGCAAGGAAACTGAGTTCAATGTAGATCAGCAGGTTCTCCTTTCTTTCAATCAGCTGAAGGAGATTATCACTCAGGCTCCGATCCTACAGCCGCCAGACTGGTCTCTTCCCTTTGAGATCATGACCGATGCGTCAGACTTTGCAGTCGGGGTTGTTCTTGGACAGAGGAAAGAAAGAGCGCCCTATGCCATCCACTACACCAGCAGAACATTAGATGAGGTGCAAAGAAATTATATAGTGACAGAGAAAGAGTTGCTGGCCGTGGTTTTTGCCCTTGAGAAGTTCAGATCCTATTTGCTTGGATCGAAAGTCACAATTTTTACAGACCACGCTGCTATCTGGTACCTCCAGCAGAAGAAGGATGCCAAGCCAAGACTGGTTCGATGGATCCTTCTCCTCCGGGAGTTTGATTTGGAAATCAAGGACAAGCCTGGAGTTCAGAATGTGGTAGCAGACCATCTCCCCAGAATTAAGCAGCATGAGCCTCCTCTGAACAGTGCACCCATCACAGAAACCTTTCCTGACGAATCAATCTTAGTAGTGGATTCCCTTCTGTGGTATGCTGATATAGTCAATTACCTCGCCTCGGGGGTAACGCCATCGGACTGGACGAAGAATCAAAAGAATAAATTTATGTCGACCATCCGGTTCTATCATTGGGAGGATCCTCTCTTATTCAGGGAAGGAGCGGATTGCATTTGGCGTAGGTGCATTCCTCAGGAGGAGCATTATAGTGTCCTCGAGCACTGTCACTCGCTCGAATCCAGTGGACATCACTCTGGAGACCGTACGGCAGCCAAAGTACTTCAGTGTGGCTTCTGGTGGCCCACATTATTTAAGGATGCAGCAGAATTTGTCAAATAATGTATTGACTGTCAGAGATTGAAAGGTACACTCACTGCAAAAGATTTGATGCCCCTGAAAATCATTCAGATAGCACACGTTTTCGATGCATGGGGCATTGACTTCATGGGACCTTTCCCTAACAGTCAAGGTTTTGAGCACATTCTTCTTGTCGTCGATTACGTGAGTCGTTGGGTTGAAGCTATCCCTGCTCGAGCTGCCGACAGGCGAACAGTGTGTCATTTCCTGAAGAAGAACATCATCTCGCGGTTTGGGATACCGAAAATTCTCATATCAGACGGGGGTAGCCATTTTATTAACAAAGAGGTCAAGAAATTGATGAAGGAATACGACATCGATCATCGTGTCTTATCTCCTTACCATCCTCAGACCAATGGCATGGCAGAATTATCAAACAGAGAAATCAAGACTATCCTGCAGAAACTTGTCAGGCCAAACAGGAAAGACTGGTCCCAACTCTTGGACTCGGTCCTATGGGCTTACAGACACGCCTACAAGTCTCCCTTGGGCATGTCGCCCTATCGTCTTGTATACGGGAAGCCATGCCATTTGCCCGTCGAATTAATTCACAAGTCTTTATGGGCAGTTAACAGTTGCACTTTGGACTCACGAAAAAGTGGTCAGAAAAGAAAGGATGATCTGAACATACTCTTGGAGTTCCGAGACTATGCATACGATAACACATTGATGTACAAGGAGAAGGTAAAACGCTGGCATGACCAGCACATCAGACGAAAGACCTTTCATGTTGGACAGAAGGTGTGGTTATTTGATGCAAAGTTGCGGATCTTCCCGGACAAATTAAAAAGTAAGTGGACAGGGCCATTCCGAGTTTGTGAAGTGCGTGATAATGGAAGTATTGCTATATCAGAATTGTCTCCTGACGTACAACCATTCATCGTCAACGGTCAACTCCTAAAGCCTTACCTAGAACCAGATACATTCTTGGTCGTTGTAGACTCCATTCAGCTCGTGCACCATGATGACATATCCACAACAGTGGCAGCATCAGAAGATTCAGACGATGCACCCCAAAAACTGTTTATCTGATTTTCTTCTTTTCTTCTTTTCTTCTTTTTCTGCATTTTTGTATCAAAAAGTGCTGCTCCTTTTTGTCAGTCTTCTATACTTAGGACGTACTTTGTCCTAAGTATAGGGGGTGTGCACCAAGAGTTCTTTTATTCTTTGATCCTCTTCATTGTCTCCTCTTCTTGTCTATACTTAGGAGTATCTCACCCTAAGTATAGGGGGAGACAATCTGAGTACGATCTGTGTATTCCCACCCTTGTCCCTCCCCGCTTTATGTACAGTCTGCTATACTTAGGATTACTTGATCCTAAGTATAGGGGGGACGGTCAACTTCCCATTCGTTCATTTCTTATTCATATATATTCTTTAGACTTGTCTATACTCAGTACGAGTTATGTCTTCTCTTTTCTCTTCGACCTATGAGGACATAGCTCAATTTAAGTATAGGGGAGTCGTATATACAATGTATATACTATAAGCCATAACTCATACTGGAAAATAAAACATCACTTCAAGCTAAAAAGTAATGTAAAAAGTAGTTCTATAATAATAAAAGATGATTGTGAGCTCCTCGGACTCTTTGTACTTACACTGATTAATAAGTCAGGAAAAGCGTTTGTGCAGAATGTCTCTTTGAGAAAATCTTGTGAAAAATTGCTTGAAAAATAGTGTGTACAAGTATTCAACCTTTGTAAATAAGTTTTGGTTGTAAAATTTATTTTCTTTGAGTGAAATCAAAATGTGTGAAAAATTAGTTTGCAAATGATTGAAAAATTTGGTTGTCAAGTTATTTTGAAAAATCCATCTATTATGTGTGAAAAACCTTTCTAAAATCATTTTCAAATACGTGTACATGTTTGTAAAATTATTTTGGACTATAGTCCTAAAAAATCTTTTGAAAATAATTCTCCAAGTCTGAGGAGTTTACACAAAAATCTCTCATACAAAAATAAGCAATAATTTCAAATAAAACCAATAAGAGCCTAAACCATGTTGTACATAAAATATAGTTTTTCTTTGTATATACTGATTAATAAATTAGGGTTAAATATTTTTATAGCATGATTTGAAAAATAGTGTGAACTGTTTGGAAAACTTGTTGTGACATGTTTTCAACCTGTGTAAAATTGCTTGGTTTGAAAAACTTTTTCTTTGTGTGGAATAAAGGATTTTAAAACCCATGTGCAAATGTTTTGGAAAATGTTTGTAAAAACTATTGTGGAAAATGTATATAGTGTGAAAATTTTTTGCAAAAATAGTTTTCAAATGTGTGTAAATGCTTGTAAAAATTATCGTGTACTATAGTCTGCAAAATTCTTTTCAAAATAAATTTGAGGAATAAAAGCATCATTACAAATACATATAAATCGTAAATAAAATACATAAAATTCTTTCTGTATAAAAAGATAACCTGAATAAATTACTCCATTAAAACCTGTAAAGTCTTTAAAAATTGTGTAAATAAAGCGGCACGCCCGTGTAAATAATTGTATGTACTTTTTGTATAGCTTTTTATCTGCAAAAAATTCTTTGTGTAAAAAGATTCTTTGATTCTTGTAAATTCTTTATGAAAAATTGCATCATTCATTGTGCATAGCATGAGCATACCATTCATATTCTTTTTGAGTGAGCCTGATGATTGAACCAGTCCAATAAAGTCAAAAATTGGAGCTCGGTTAGACCTTACCGCACTTAACTGCACTGGAACCTTATGGGACTAGGTTTAAGGTACTTCAGGTCTATGCAGACTTAATTCTTTGAGAAATCAGGGCTGGGTTCAAGTCACCTCAACTGACTAACTAGAGCTTTTTGAGACACACGCATGACTCTTGTCGACCGTGACCTAACTTGGACACTTGCACCTTTCACTTGGCTCAACTCAGTTGGAGTGGTGAGGGGATTGGATTTGCCAGTCTGAGACGCACACGGGTGGAAACATTCGTCCTCGTCTAGGGAGGGAAGTGCACCCCAACCTGGTCTAGTAGCCATGAGGTCTAACGATAGGAGAGTGTGGGTTGCAATAAAGCTTCAAAAGAGGGATAGTCTATCGGCTCAAGAGGAAAAACTCCTTATGTAAATGTTGCTGTGAATAGTATGTCAAAAAAAAAGGTCAGGCCTGTACAAAAATAAAATGACTACGAAGTATGTACATATGTTGTAAAGCCAATAAGCAAGCTTGAGTTCCAAAGTCAAATATGTGAGCCTGCAGCTGGATGACTTGACTACACTGGTCTTGCATCCTAGGATAGGTGGCTACACTGGCTACCATCCATTCTTCTCTTCACCCCTCCTCTTGAGTTGGTTGCCACTTGAACTTAGAAGGGAATACCCCGCTCCTCGAGGAAAGAGCTGTTGGATTGGGGAATCATTGGGTTGTCATTCTGGAGAAGCTAGTCTCTTTGTCATTTCAGCTGGGAAGAGCCACCATCACTAACACTGAACAAGTCAGCTTCATAATCATAAGGGTTTGCATATGATGTAGACCAGTTCTGACCAGGCTATAGAGGTGGGTTGAACCAAGTTCTGTGAATCTCGAAGGCTGATGTGTTTTAAAGATGGTTCCCGACTAGGTTCTACACACATCCACACCCGAGGTCTAGCGGAAGCTCCAAATTTGATTTTGTAAAGACATATATTGCACTGAAAGCAACCGTATTCACTCTATCCTTCTTCCATTCTCTTTTTCTTTTCTTCTGATTCTTTATTCTTTTTGAACTTATTGCATAAGTATTTGCTAGGGACTACCAAAGGCAAGTATAGGGGGTGATGAATCTCCATTTCATCACCTTTATTCTATCATTTTGGCCTTAAAAACCACAGCAAATGCATGTAATTAGCATTAATTTGTCTATAAAAGCATTCATTATTTGTTGCATTCATTGTACATAGAATAAGGTTTTTAATGCCAAAAATATAGAATAAAGAGAAGAAAAGAAAAAGGAATAAAATATTGCAAATATATTATGACCCGAACCTTGAGACCAAGGCCAGCATGGAATTGGTCGACAAGGAATAAAGTAGGGGGAAATAAGGGTCAATAGTACAATAAATACCTCATTTATTTATTCATGCATTTTACACCTATTTTCTATATAATTATTCATTCATCAAATAGAGAAACTTTGTACATGAAAGATGTAGTTAATAATGTAAATAAAAATACAAAATTGAGTTTGTACATAAATGATACATAGTGTACATTTTACACTCAAAATAAAAAGCCAAAATCTCAACTTCACAGACCCATATCTTGCAAATAAAAACTCAAAATCACCCAAAATCACCTTTAATTGTATATAGCTCTTCAAGAAATATTTAATAAAATTGGTTTCATAATTTTTGGAGTACATCTGTGAAAGTTAGGTTTTTGGCCTTCATTGTGCAATCTGCCTGATTAAAATATTCAATTTATTCATTATTCATTATTTTTACAAAATTATATTTTTAGAATTTTGTAAATAATGTATACAATACATGTACATATTGAAATTAAAAGAAAACCAAAAAGAATTTGTAAAATAAAATAAGTCTATGAAATACATAGACAAAATACCTATGCTATCTATATGTATATAAAATAAAAGAGGATTTCATTATTTTATTCTTTATTCATCAATATTTTTATAATAATGTAAATATTACATATAACTTATTAAAAATACAAATCCAAAATAAAAACCAAGAAAATACATTAAATAAATAAAGTATATACATTATATAGGTAAAATACCTATAAGTATACCTACTTATATATGCACCTATTTATTTAAATATGTAAATAAACTCATAAAAATTAAACAAAAATATATCTACACTCACAAAAATAAGTTATACATTTATAAAATAAGAAAATAAAATAATAAAATAAAATGTACAAAATAAAAATAAAATACACAAAATACATGTAAATACGCGTATAAACACATTATTAAAATAAAACCATAATAAAATACATCAAAAAATTAAATAAAAATCATAAATAAATACTACATTAATTAATAAAATTTTTTTATTTTATAAGCAAATTCTAATAAAATCATTTATTATGTTAAATAAATCATTTTCAAATAAGTTTCCCTATTTTGTCCGTTAGCGGCCAATGTGGACCAATGAGGAGCCAGCCCTCGTTGACCTCTGGTCAACTGTCCCATCGGGACCTGGCGCCTCTGAACCTTGCTGTTTCCATGACTTGCACCATTTTTCCCGGGCGTCTCGTCCCTTATTTTCGCGCGTCGCCTTCACGAGATCTGTAGAGGTATCATCCATCTATCACGCATGCTTGTTGGATCGAGAAATGATCACTGTACTCGTCGGAATATGCGGGCCAAGTAGGGCGCCCAGAATGTGTATAAATAAGAGCCCTCGACCTCCTCCACAAAGTTGGCTAATTTACATCCATTCAAAAGCCTTGAATCCGTTCCTGGGAGGTTCCTTGTAACAGGAGGAGCATTTCAGCAACGCGAATCGGCCGGAGGAGGGATCAATTTTGTTGCAGCGGAGCTCCGGCGTCCGTCCTGCTCCCTGGAGGCCCCCAGTTATAAGAGTTGTGCCTTTTATGTTCTTTAGGTAGTTTTCGATTCCTGTATTTCAATTCCGTCATTAGTTTAGTCTTTAGATCAGTAGCATAGCGTAATTTTGCCAACCGGCGACTTCTCCACAGTGCTTCCGACCAGTTCTAACGCCCATATACATCCCATTTCGTTCCCCATCATCTTCTCCATCTCTCGATCCCATTTGTTCAACCGAGGACCCTCTGTCCTCGCGAATCGGAGCTCCACCTTCGTCGTTCGTCGGAGCTCCTCCGCTTCACTTCATCTTGCAGCCAAGCTTCAAAACCCAGGGTCGAGGAGATAGCCCTGGGTCCCCCGGTTCTTCCTGTGCTGGTATCACAGAGAACCGAGCCCCTTGGGACTCGATTTGATCCAGGAAGAGGCTCCTGGAGGTCCTGACCTTCATCGACCTAGCCTGACCTCCTTGGACCTCCAGGATCCATGCCAAGACCACTAGCAGATGCGGGACGCCTCCAGCTACGATCAGAACATCTCATACGTGAAGGAGAAGCTCGGAGGAGCCTGCAGTTCACGATCGAAGCTCGCCTCGCGCGAGCTTCTTCCATGTTCTTCCAGGAGGCTCCATCGCCGTCCGATCAGGATGGCACCCTCATATCACACCAGAGTCGTTCGATGAAGCCCAACACCGACCGTCAGATCAGCTCGGCTGATCTCATCTCAGCCCTTCATCGGCGAAGCGGTACCGGCCGTTGGATGCGCGACGCGTGTCCAAGTGAGATCATCATCGCCGTCCACCAGCGCGCACTTATGGGTAAATTGCAGACCTTCGCCCCAGTCTTTTGGTATTTATTAACTACTATTGCAAACAAAAGTTGAAGTTCAAAATAATGTGGATATTTTGCATGGACCCCCTTATACTTTTGTGATATTACTTTTAGGTCTCGTCCACGTCACCTCACGTGCCGTCCCACGTGGGGTGGTTAAATTGCACAAGACCCCCTGTATGTTTGTATATTTATCTTTAGACCTTAAAATAAAATTTCAAGTGTATTATTTTTGTGAAAATTTGCGTTAAGGACCTTGAACTTTCTAAAATTACATTATGGTCCTTGTGGGTGCGGATCACGTGTAGTCCCACGTGATGGTCAAATTGCAAGGGGGCCCTGGCGGGTTTGCTTATTTGGTTTTAGTCCTTAAAATTGCAGAATATGTTCATATATTTTGGTGTTTTTGCACCGTAGCCCCTGCCTTTGTGTTTATTTGCAAAAATGCCCCTGCCAGGCCATATATTTTTGCTTGCTTACTCTATTTATGTCATGCATCATATTAACTTAAAAAAATCCACAAAAATCATGCCAAGCTCCTGTTAACTTGCACTTTCACGCCATAGTTTTGCATTTTATTTTTGTTGAAGTTTAACATTTATTAAAATAAAAAACATGCATTTTATCTACTATCTAGCTTAGAAAATACCAAAAAATAGTAAAACACCTAGAAAAATTCTAAAAAAATTAGCTATCGTCTATTTTATCATACTTTAGTGTCAATCCAAAAATCACTAAAAAAATTCAAAACAAAAACCTTGAAAATTAGAAAAATACCTTAAAACTTCAAAAAAATCTAGAAAATTATAGAAAACGCCAAAAAATGCAAACTCAACTGATGTAGGTTCCTTATTTTAGTATCTTTATTTCAAAATTAGTTTGGAAAAATTTTGTGGCTGTTTATATTTTTCGTTCCTATTTTACCTTCATCCAGTGGATTCTTCCCTGTTTTCCTTTATTTTGCCATTTAAAAATGTCAAAAATATTCTGAAAATACCCAAAAATCACAAAAATAGTAAAAAAATTATAAAAAGACAAAAAATATTTCATTTTTGAATTTTTGACTATTTTTGCATATTTTTATAAATATTTTAGCACCTTTTTTATTATGGAGTTTATATATTCCAATATTGAAAAAAAATAAAAAAATATATAAAACATAAAAAGTAAATATAAAATCAGAAAAACCAAAATACAAAAATACAAAATTAAAACAAATAAAAAAAAATAAAAATCTATATATATGTATTATATTCTCTATACATACTCTTTATGGGTGTATATCTTTATATATCTATATTATATAAATCATATATATATAAGTGTATGTAATATTAAATATATATATATTAATAAAAAATAATAATTAAAAAAATAGAAAACCCTAAAAACCCACAAAAATAGGTTTCATGCAAGGATGACTCTGTTGTACATGAACATCATAGGCTACTTAATTTTTATATTGCTCTCTGTGGTTCGACCTCTACATGCTTATTCACTATGCATTTTGTGGTAGAGTTAAATGTTAATTCACAAATTTTGGGACTTAATTGATTTATTCTTTAATGTGGGTTAATTGCTGCTCAACTGGTGTTTTGTGAGCGGTCGCCTCAGCGACACTACATTTTGACCCTCGTAAAATTACACATTATCAGCCTATTATGTAAATTAGTTATTCTTCATTTCGGATGAGGGAATGATATTTACAATAACATTTATTGCATAATGGCTCATTATGAGCTCGCATGTCCAACAATCTCCCACTAGCCCAAAGAGCCATTAATAGGCTAATCTTTAAACCCACACTCATGTGCTAATCATAAGCTAATTTGAAAAATAGATAGGTAAGATGACTAGTCACTATGTTCCCAAGAGACTACACCAAGTCCTTTAATGGTACTTACATATCCTCTGGTAGCAGTGCTCGCATCCAATGTGAATATTGCATCTTATGCAATCAATACTTAGTCTTGTTAAAGCAGTTATAATGTCTTTGACACTATAACTCAATAATCACTATAACCAGTATGTAATTTCCATTATCCTTATCAGAATACCCTTATTCTTGAAGATCTCAATCTCCTAAGACTAAAACCCAATCTTAAGTCTTATAAAGCATATGCAGTTAAGGCCTTTTATATCACTATCTATAGAGTCTTAAGTACTTGAAGATAAGACTTTGAGATCAGCATCTCAGAAGTCTTGTCCTCTTTGAAGATATTGTTATTACTGAAACTAAGTATTTTATCTCCATAGTAGGATTAGTAACAGTTTACTACTCCAACTACATGGTAGACATATGGCCTTCTGTACACATCTAGCATATATTGATCTTCTCAAAGCTAATGCATTGTGTCATGTATCTTTGGTATTCGCTTCCTTGGCTCTTTGAGGTGTTATCCCTTCATATGGTCGGTACCATATCTTAAGGGAAAGAAGCCTTCCCTTGGAGTTCTCCCAAAATGGAATATGTCTAAAGTGTACCGCTAATGTAATCATCCCAATGCCATCTTTTCTTTGCTCCTGAACAATTTTAGAACTAATATATAAGAGATATCCTTGAGATCATATCTCAAAGTATGGAATAGACAGATCATAAAACACTTATTATCATCCTTATATCATTCCAGATTATTATGATTTTATCTACCTTTAGCACGATGAACACAATGGCACTCCCACTAAGCTTCACATGCATCATCAAGATTCTATATGAAATCATAACCTTATAATTTCATCAAATATGATATTCCAACTACAAGAAGCTTATTTGAGTCCATAGATGGAGTTCTTCAGCTTGCACACCTTGCTTTCCTCAGCTATGAAGCCATGAGGCTACTTCATATGAATATCCACGTTGAGGTATTCATAGAGGAATGCAATATTGTGTAGCTACAATTAGAAATAATATGATGAGTTTAAGCATGGCCACCAGAGAGCAAGTCTCATCGCAAGCGATGTCTTCTCTTCGATGTGTAGCTTATCGCTACGTGTCGTGCTTAGAAGGTCTCTATCTTCTCATCGGGTTCCCTCTTTCTCTCGAAGATCCATTTATACCTTAAAGAGTCTTACCCACATAGGTGGATCCTCGAGGGTCCATATACAATACTTGTATACGAAGTCTACTTTAGACTATATAACTAACAACCATCTTTCCATGCCATGATCTTTAAAAGCTTCGTCGTATGAAGTCAGATCATTTTCGGACTTGTCTGACACATGAAATACATCCTCAAATTAATTTGAAGAGTTATGCTTGTTTCATCTTCAATTGTCCTTTTAGTTTCCAAATGTAGGAGGCTCATTATCTTCTCAAGATTCAATGAGTTCCTTTACTTCATTCACATCCCATTTCTCAAAAAGGTCATCCATTTAGAATCATATTTTTAGAGATGATTTTTTTTAAGAATCTCATGGTCATAAAGTAGGTATCCAATACCATCCTTTATCTTTCTAATGAAGCGACATTCTCTGGTGATAGATTCCAACTTACGTGCATCTATGACAGAGTTATAGACCAAGCAACCCTAAATCCTCAAGTGTCCAACACAATGCTAGGTTCCAAACCATAGCTTATGAGGGTTTTCATGATTACATTTTCATGGAACCTTATTAAGGATACATATTATAGTCTCTACTACATATATACATGGAAACTAAGAGGCAATTATGCTAAGATTCATCATTTATCAAATTATGTCACACGTGATCCAATTGTATCTACATACAACTCTATTGAGCTAAGGTGTATCGGGAGGAGTGAGATAGGAATGATATTCATAACTCCATAAGGTATTATTTGAATTTATTCAATAGGTACTGGATATCTTGATTAGATCAAATTCATTTCATATTCCTTCAAATTTTGATTTTAAACCAGAAAATGAAATCTTTGAATATTTCAAAGGTTTTTAATGTGAAGGGAAGAAATATTATATCACAAATAATCATAAACTGGTATCACATATCATTAATGTTTATTACGATATAGATGATCCTCATACATCAATATGTATGAGATCTTGAATACATTGGCATCTTACACCATTCTCAGAGAAGGGCGTGGATATTTTATTTTGAATATAGTATTCATAAGTATGTAAGTTATAAATCTCCAGACAATTTGAAGTTTAATATCTTACTAGTCTATTGATCTCATCAACAGACATATGTCCAAGGCTTGATGCCAGATCATTGTCAAATGATCTTCATCCTCCTATTGAACATATAAGGTTGAATTTTCAGTATTTAGAAGTTTAATGAACCATTCATTAATTTTAAATTTTGATAGAGTCCTCTAGATGTTAGATTACCATCTGAAATATATCCAACATAGCTCTTTATGATAGGTCTATTCTAGAATGCATATTTATTCCCAACATTTAGAAATAAACAATGAATGTATTCAAATACGTAGGTCATAGAGACGTTCTCCAAGACCAAGGGCTCTCCCACTGAAAATACGAAGTCTATCTATCCAATAGAGATTATTGCAACAACTGCATCAATATCCATGTAGATGACTATTAAACCTTAAGTTCAAATTTTCTAGTCTTATAAAACATATCCAATCAATTGCAAGTGTTATTAGAAAAATGAGATACAATTATTATACTTTGATCTTATCTATAAACAAGCCAACTCACTGATTATACGTAGATTATTTTGATGTATTATATGGGTCCTTCTCCGAGGATTTCAAATAGTCTAGATAGTTATATGATCAATACATCATCTTGTTGTAGTATTGGCATTCATCCAACCCTCTGGATGTCATATGGAAGTCATAGAAGTACAGTTAACTCCTTGACTTTCCTTCTTGCTTGGATCAGACCCACTCTTCTATTGCGCTCCCTTCATCTATAAACAATCATTGCTTAAGGTAAAGAATATCTTATGTTTAACTCGAGAGATTTCAATATAAGAGTATTTCAACATTTATGCATGCTTCATTCAATTCAAACAAATATAAAGATTAAGAAGCTTCATAAATGACTAGAGTAAAGACAGTAGAATGATGACAGTCATCATACATGCATACATCTTAACTCTTAAAAGGCTTTGGTTCGGGTAGGTACTCAAACATTTTAAGTACATTTTCTCTTATCGAGCCACCATTCTGCATAATGCAGTGAACCATGTCATTCATGATTAAATGTTGAGAGCACATATGTATGTCAAAAAATCTTTTTAGATTTTAAACGGATTTTAGATAATTACGATCATCATCGACACGATACTTCCAAAGCACATTCGACGAGAGATCAAGACTATAAAGACATATAAACCCAAAGTTGTTGTTCTATTGTCTATTTAATTGACATTCCTCATTATTATGAGAAACTTGCACACTACAACCACATGCATTATGTGTCCAACTGCAAGTACAATATCTTGACCATGGATCCATTCTATGGTATTTACTAGTTATTATTGAGTACAATTTTTGAGTTGGTTTAATGAGAATTATCAGAAGTAAGATATTTGCATAAATACATTTTTTACTTTAATTTAAGAATTTTTATATCAAAGTTGCCATGCCTTGTCCAATCTGAAAGTTTATTCCCTTATTCACTTTTAAAGTAAGAGATATGCTTACCATTATATCTCAAGCAAGATCTGGGATTTCTTTTCTCACCTTTGTCACATCCCAATAATACAAGAACTTGTAACTCAGATAAAAAGTAGAGGGAATTCATTCCACCTTGCAAGTCCAACTTGCATTTCCCATTCCAGACTTTAACGCACACGCCCACCATCCCTAAGGTGACGTTGACCCATCGTTGATTGAACCAACCGTCAACAAGAATAACACTCGTATGAGCAATCCAATATCAGCCCAATAATATGAGGACTCGAAATTGGGGTCACTATGCATACAACCTTACTCTTTCGAGAAGCAAAGAGCTAGATCTAGATGTGCTTGTATGCAGGATCTGTCACTTCGGACATGTGTCTCCTACATACAATCCCTGGCGACGGAACCTACACCTTGACGGAAGACCATGGATGTGATGAATCATATTTTGGCCACATTAATAATCATATTATCGTAGTATAGGTGGTAGAAATGATTCAGCAAAAACACAACTTCAAATATGTGGAAATTATTTTGCTTGGTAAGTATAGCAAGTTTGAATACAGGGACACAAGAATCCTCATCTATTTAAAGAAATTTATTGATTAAATATTAAGCGACTATATTCGTAGGTCTAGGTCATCATATGCAATTACTATGCATGACACGGAATGATATGTAGATACATCATGCAAACAAAATGATGCAGAGACAAAGTAATAGGATGCATGCATTTTTTATTTTATTTTATGCAACTAAAATTGAGGTGCAATATGCAACAAGACATTATGTAATGCAAGGAAATAATTGTGTGCGAAATGCCCCTGAATTAATCAGATACTTTAGCGATAAACGATAGGTTATTTCGTAGACAAATGCTGCATCAAAATGGATTAATTACATTAAGAAATGGAGAGTAATTGACATCATGGGTCTCAAAATATAGCATATGTATTTAAGTAATAAATCATCAAATAAAATATATCATTAGATAAAGAATAAAATTAGCAACAAAATGACACTGAAATCAACTAATTCAGAGTTTATATGCTCAAGTTATTGAATAAAGAGCGCAAGGGCATAAATGTAGTAAAGATACGAAAATAAACGAATAAATATTGCAAACTAGTCCTTCGTAGAGATATAGATGCAACTTATGAAAGATGGCGGGGCTTCTCTACAAAATGCCCAGATGTGCACGTGTGTCAGTGCACCTAGGAGGGACCTATTTGTAAAATCAGGAAATTCAGAGGGCCTCAATGCAAATAAACCAGCTCGCACGCAGCCTAGGCTCGAGAGCGAGCGGAGGCTCGGGAAGCTGGCTCGGATGAGTATAGGGTTGGAGGCCACGTGGCGTGGCCTCCGTGCTTCGGATCATGCTCGGTGAGCCAAACCAGGTGCTTTGTGGTAGAGGCCTAGAATTTATATGGACCGTCCGATCTAGATGATCATACAGTAACTGTAACTTCTAGAGCGCCTCCTCTACCCTTTGCGATACGATGTAGATGGTGGGGCTCCGATGAGCATGCCCTCCTTCCACCGTGATCCTGTTCGACATCTAGAATTTTGGACGCTTTGCTTGGGATCGATGAGGATCATTGGAGCAAGGCGGAGCTCCGAGGAGGTCCAGGGTGTGGAGATGATGTCAGCTTGCCGGCATGCTGGCTCCAGAATAGAGCACAAACGACGCCTTCGATCATTGGAGGAATGAGTGCCTATAAGTATTAGCAATAACCAAAGTGGATTGTACGGGGGATTGTGAGTAAAGTGGAGATCTTGTGGAGATGGAGGAGCGGGGGACCAGTGGACATGTGCGTGCATTGGAAAAAAGAAGAAAACAGAGAAGCAGAAAAGAAGAGAGGTTATCTGATCAAAGCAGGTACTTTGGCAGAGGGAGCAACTTGGGCTGAGGACTTGGGCAGTCCTCGAGTTGTCGCTCAGACCCACGCAACCACGGTAGGGAGATCGGGCAACCTTGTGAGTGGATGCGACATGGATAAAGCCATGGGTCACACCTAGGCTCCAGCCATCGTCACTCGATCCTAAGCCATCCTCTCTCTATCATAGAGAGGCTGGGGGAGCTAGGCCGAAGCCCATGAAGTGGTGGATGAGATAGACTGATGCCGAAGGTGGCTTTTTAAGGTGGTGAGGTCGATCGTTTCAGTGATGGTGAAGTGTGCTTGCAACGGTTGTGTGAAAGGCGGAAGACATGATCTTGGTTGGGTAACGCCCTCGGGAAGGAGGGGGTGTTTGGGCTTTGTCGAGGAGGCACTGGATTGGGATAAGGTGGTGGAGTAATGGAGACAGAATATGAAGAGGGAGCGATGTTGGCGAGGAGTAGCGGTTGAGAAGGGGACGTTTGGTGGAGGAAGACGCTAATCCATCCGTAGGATCAAGTGATCCAACAACCAAGAAGTGGGCGTGAGTTAGAAGGACAAGATCAGATCCATTCGTTTGATACAAGGGTCGAGATTGGAGCGGAAGTGTGCGGCGTAGATTAGATCGGGGCTTTATCCTACTACTCAAAGAGAAGGGGCAACTCAGTCGATCGATTATGGGTGATCAAACGGGTGAGATGGAGGCAGAACGGAGCGGATATGCTGGGTTCTGATGTGCGCCATCCTCAACATCCACTTTGCCCAGCAACCGTTCTCTCCTCCAGCGCTTTCGTTTCCCTCGCCACCGCGCAGCCACGCGCGCGACCGTCCAAGGTCGTGGGCCATACTAATTGCCTTCCAGCTCCCTTGCAACCCACCTTGAGCCCCAGTCGTCCTTGCTTCTCCACCATCTCCACCCCGGCAATGACACTATTTGACGGATCTGTAATGCCCTATTTAAAATGTGTCGAATTTTTGTAGTCGGGCAATCAGGATCGATCAAAAAATAACCACACGAATTGATGAATCAATGAATTAATTAATATGTGGTTTTATGTATTTTTAATCTGGACAAGCCCCAGGGTCGATCAAGGAGGCAAAGGAACAACGTTGGATCAAGTTAGATGAATTAGCTCACGGTTTTCCAAGCGGGAATTTTTGGTAATTTTTTATGCAAAATATATGCAAATGCACAAATACGATTGAAATAGGTTAAGAAAACACACAACTTAGCCAAATTAATTTTAATGTGAAATCAATCCAAATTAGCCAAGTTATATTTTTCCTGAAAACCTAATCCAACGTTGAATGCAAAATGTATTTTTTGGAATTTATGGATTTAAGATGCAACAATGATAAATACAAACTTTTAGGGATTTTTATGAAATTTTCCATGAAAACAGAATGCAAAAATTATGAATTTTTTTACTGGAAGTAAAACATGATGAAACAGAGCTACATTATTTTTTTTAGAATTTTCTGGCTATTTATGATTTTCTTATGAATTTTTAATGGAAATAGAGTGACGGCGGGTGTTTAATTTCTAGTAAATCCACGAAATCAAATTATCTAGAGTCCAATTTATCTAAAAAAGATATTTTAATGAGCAATCCGGGAGACTTAAAATTTCACAAAAATGATACTCATGGATTTAACCAAAAATCAATTACAAAAATCATTCAACTATTTATTTTATACACAAGACAACTCCAATTTAGATGAAATTTTGATGGTAATTAAAACACAACTAGAGGCATCACTAATATATTTTTATAATTTTTGGGAAAATATTTAATTAAATATGAATTTCAGACCTTGAAATGGGTAAAATATCTAATTTTTATCAAAATAATTTTAGTTAATTACCCAAAGCTAAGAAAATCTAATTAAATATCCAAGAGATAAAGAATTAAATTCTATACAACATGCAATCTTTGATTTAAAATTTGATATGAAATGAATATCCAAACTACTGCTCAAGTTTCTTCCTCTTCTCCGTCTTCTTCTTTTATGTTTTTCTTCTTATTTCTATTTAATCTCAGGAGAAATAATGATTGGCCCAAGCTCACATGAATAGTTGCATCCATTTTCAACTAGTATGGGTATAGGTACAGACAATTAGACGACTACCCCTGTTACAAGACGGTGCCATTCGCATTGTCTTTTAACCACCCACTCTGCAAAGGGAGTCTGTAATTCCATCACTGAGAAATGGCTACTAATTTTAAGCTTGGTAGTCATAATCACTGCTCAAGAAAAGATTTTAGTTTTTCAGATTTTTATGAGATAGTTTTTTTATTGTCTTTTTTTGAAAAGGTTAATTGTATTTACAAAATAAGAAGTTAGTCCCTCCTTTTTTAAAAGATTTTTCAAACCATGTCACGTAATATATAGAGAGATTTTCAAAATATTTTTCGAATGATTTTCAAAACGAGTAAAACCCTATTTTTCAAACCAATGTCAAACATTTTTCAAAACAGTGTCACGTAGTTAGAAACTTTTTCAAAGCATTTGCAAACATTTTTACAAAAATCTATTCACAAGATACTTATACCCTAACCCCAAAAAGTTTCAAAAAAATTGAAAATATGAGCTATGGCTAAAGTATATACAATACATATATATAATATACCCCCTATACTTAACTTTTGTTATGTCCTCGTAGCATAAAGTGATATGAAGCCATAACTCAGATCAAATACATGGTGATATAACAGAACTAACTTAGATGCCCCTCCCATACTTAGGTTAAAAATAATATATTTATAAGAAGACAAGGCGAGGGAAGAATGAATAACTCGGGTACCCACCTATACTCAGGCTAAAAATAGCCCAAGTATTGAATATGCAAGAGGGATGGAGGGACCCATGGTGAGTGCTTAGTAACTATACAAGGTTCCCCTGTACTTAGGCTGAAGATTAGCCTAAGTATTTCGATGTAAATTTCGAAGGGGAGGGGGGTAGATCATTTAGGGTTATGGGAGGGTTGGGTAGAAAAGACAATCAGACTCAACCAAGCAAACATTAACCCTCATTTCACCAACTCACACGTGAAGACCAACAAAGGTTGGTCATTTATCTTTTCATTTTTATTGGTGATCATTCAAGATTCAAGCTCATTATGCATGTTTCAAGACTAGTTTTTGCGCACTATCATAGGGATATGTCCTAACCTCTCAACACAAAACATCATGCATACAATGGTGGGGTTGCTCTCCCATAAACCAAGAGTTAATTGTATTCCAATATATTTCATCAAATTGCATTATCAACCCCAATTTTAGCTTTAGGTTATCACCGAAGTTAATGTGAATACCAATCAAACAAGCATCATCTAGCGACCAGTCCCGATTCCATTAATATCTTAAGTTATAAATAAGGGAAAAATAGAAAAAAAACGATGTAGTTGTGAAAACCATGGTGCATGCTTGAGAGAACTTACAGTACCTCCAACATTCTCCATGCATATGCAATATTGAATTAAAAATTTACGCTACGTGCATGCAAGTCGAAGAAACTACATCCTAAACATAATACTATCATCGGGAAGAATTTGATTCAAATTTGGCTAAGTTGATCGGTGTTTATGTGCATCTTATGAATTATGTGTATCCTAACCTACGAGGTAAACATGTATGATATAGAGATAAAAGAGCTAGGAGAGTCGCGTGACCTAGTCCTAGGTCGACACTCAAGTGGAGCCTCACCCGGACCGAGGTGAACTTCACACACCACATGCGATGCTCATTTTTTATGCACGCGATCCCTCAGACGAGGACCGCTGGAAATACAATGGTTACAATTATAGACAACATGAAAATGAAATGAATTGCTTAATTAAAAACCTCAAAGTCTCACGAGTTTCCTCTATGACGCCTCGTAGAGGGGCTCCCGACTCCAAGCCTCCATGGTTCTCAAGCGTCTTCGGTCCTCACGAGCCCTACTACAAAGAAAGGATGTCAAAAAAATATTGAGAAAATTAATCAATAAATGATGCAAAAACAAACAAAATGTGAAGACCTAAAGTTTTGAAAATAATCACATCAAAATAGTACAATAAAATTCAATAAATAAATAAGGGTGAGTCGTGTCCCCAACAACGGCGTCATTTGATGAACCACATTTTCACCACGTTAATAATCGTATTTTATCGTAGTATAGGTGGTAGAAATGATTCAGCAAAACCAAAACTTCGAATATGTGGAAATTATTTTACTTTGCAAGTGTACCAAGGTCGAACACAGGGATACGATCCTACTCATCTATTCATCAAAAATTATTGATTAAATATTGAACGACTATATTCATGTGTCTAGGTCTTCACATGCAATTACTATGCATGACACAAAATGATATGCATATACATTATGCAAACAAAATGATGCATAGATAAAATAATATGATGTGTGCATTTTTTATTTTATTTTGTGCAATTAAAATTGAGATGCAGTATGCAACAGGACACTATGTAATGCAAGGAAATAACTATGTATGAAAATGCCCCTGAATTAATCAGACACTTGAGCGATAAATGATAGGTTAATTTCAGAGACAAATGCTGCATAAAAATGTATTAATGGCATTAAGAAACGGAGAGTAATTGGCACCATGGAACGCAAGATATAGCATGTGTATTTAAGTGTCAAATCATTAAACAAAATATGCCATTAGATGGAGAATAAAATTAACAACAAAATGATACTGAAAACAACCAATTCGGAGTTCATATGCTCAAGTTAATGAATAAAGAGTGCAAAGGCATAAATGTAGTAAAAATAAGAAAATAAAATGATAGATATTGCAAACTGGTCCTTCGCAGGGGTATAGATGTAATCTGTGAAAGCCGATAGGGCTTCTCTACAAAATGCCCAGGAGTGCACATGCGTCACCCGTGCCTGGGAGGGACCTATTTGCAATATCAAAAAATTTAGAGGGCCTCAATGCAGATAACATATCCCATATGCGTTCACACGCACGGGATAGGATCAAGAGCGGGCGGAGACTCAGGCAACTGGCTCGGACGACTGTAGGGTTGGAGGCCACATGGTGTGGCCTACGCACATTGTATCAGGCTCGGTGAGCTGAATCAAGTGCTTCATGGCAGAGGCATGGCATTCATTTGGACCGTCCGATCCAGATGATCGGATGGTAATTGTATATTCTAGGGTGCCTACTATGTCCTTTGCGACACGACGATGTAAGAGGGGCTCCAACGAGCATGGCCTCCCTCCACTGTGATCCTCTTCGACATACGGAATGTTGGACATCTTTGCCTGGAGTCAGCAAGGATCATTGGATCAAGGCGGAGCTCCGAGGAGGTACAGGGAGTGGAGAAAATATCGGTTTGCTGGCATGCTGGATCTAAAACAAATCACATGCGACATCTCTGCCCATTGAAGGAATGAGTGCTTGCATGTACTAGCTATAACCGAAGCAGATTGTACAGAGGATTGTGAGAGAAGTGGAGGTCCCGTGGAGGTGGAGGAGTAGGGGACCAGGGGATTCTTCTCTTTGAAGAAGAGAGGAAACAGAGGCAGAGGTGATCGGGGCTTTGGAGAAGGGTGAACGAGTCAGTCGGTTGGGGTGTTGGTTGCATGGTGGAGATTGTAGGATGGTTAGTGTATGCATGCGACGTGTATGTGCATCAGAATAAAAGGAAGAAAAGTAGAGAAACAGAGGAGAAGATAGGTTACATGATCGGAGCAGGTACTTTGGTGGAGGAGGAGGCTTGGGCTGAGGACTTGGGCAGTCCTCGGGTCGTCGCTCAGTCCCACACAGCCATGGCGGGGAGCTCAGACAGCCTTGTGAGTGGTTGCAACATGGTTGAATCCATGTGACACACTTGGGCTTCGGCCATCGTCGCTCGGTCCTAAGCCGACCTCTCTTTATCACATAGAGACAGGGAGCTAGCCTGAAGCCCATGAAGTGATGGACGAGGTGAATTGGTGGCGAAGGTGGCTTTTTAAGGTAGTGAGGTCGACTATTTTAGTGACGGTGGAGTGTGCTTGCAATGGTTGTGTGAAGGGCGGAAGATTTGGTCTTGGTTGGGTAACACCCTCGCGAATGAGGGGGTGCTTGGGCTTCGTCTAGGAAGCGTTGGATTAGGATGAGGTGGCAGAGTAATGGAGATAGAATAGGAAGAGGGATCGGTGTAGGCGAGGAGTAACGGTTGAGAAGGGGACATTTCGGGGAGGAAGATGTGGACCCAACTACTGGATCAAGCGATCCAACGACTAAGAAGCATGCACGAGTTAGAAGGCCAAGATCAGATCCATTGGTTTGATCCAAGGGTCAAGATCGGAGCGGAAGTATGTGGCCCAGATTAGATTGGGGCTTTATCCCATGGCTCGAAGAGAAGGGGTGACATGGAGGAAACACAACCATTGGTTGCCGATTGATCAAACATGTGAGATGGAGGTGAAAATGAGTGGATATGATGGGTTCCAGTGTGCAATCCAAGGGCTAAGGGAGATATGGGGATGTACGGTGGAGATAGAGGCGATGAAGGGGTGATCCAAGGGCCAAGAAGAAGAACGGGTAGAGGGTAAAGAGGCAGGTCGTGTGGCGTCTCCAGAGAGTGTCACGTGGCACAATGTAATTATTTAGAAATAGAAAAATAAAAGAAAAATAAAAAAGAATTAGAAGGGAGTTGAATTAATAAAAAGTCAAAACATGAAAGTTGTACATCTCGATGAGATCTACAAGTTTCATGTTGGCTACAAATTCAAAAGAGGTCAGGAAAATAAATAAATATTTTTGGTTGTATTTTTAAGTAATAAAAAACATTTATTTTAGTGGTTTTGATATTTCTTATATTCGAATTCCTTTTTAAAATAAAAAATACATATATACAATATTTAATCTATTTTTAGTGATTTTTAATAAATAAGAAAATTAAGAAAATGTTATTGATAAATATACAATATCATGGTTAGTAACTATGGTTAATTACAAGAAGGATGATTATTTCTATAGATGCAGAATTAATGAAGAATTGAAATGAAGTTCCTATTCCCTGAGGAAAAAGAGAGAGAATAGTGATCACTTATGTGATCCTCTACATCCCATTCAAATTTTAATTAATCATTATGAATCATATTCACGTGATTAATTATTCTAAGGGAAATACTACTCTTTTCGAAATAGATTGTTTAATTGGATCTAATTAATTTAATCTAATTAAATCTATTATTAATCCAATTTATTAACCAACAAACAAGTTTGATTATTATTTGAAGGACGATATAATCTCAAAATACATATTATTCAAATTTTAATAATTAAAAAAATACCCCATGATCATTTCAAGCATCATCCTTCACTTACCCGTTGTCATGGTCAGTATGCACAGGATGTGGGACAGACTGCTCACGGAGTAACTTGCTATCCCAATGATCACCAACTAGACACCATATCCGTCTCAAGTTAGGATAATATGATTTGATCACATTGTATTTGATATGATAATCGGTCTCTCTACCGAAGTTATACCATATAATATTTATCAAAATTATTTTGATTAACATTATAAGGAGATCTACTAAACAAATCTCTATTTATATTCAAGCATCAATGTTTGTCAGAAAGTTCACTGTAACCAATTCGATCAAGATCAATTATCTTCTCTTGTTGGTTACGGTCATTCAAAAAATAATAATCAATTACAAATATTTAACAACTAATTATTCTATAATATTACCCATTAATTTTCATGAATTAATTGAATGACAACTAGCAGATTATTGTTCAAATTTGTTAAGTTTCCACTAGTGACACATGTTTACTAAAACTAACAAATCTTGAGCAAATGAACCCCAAATCAAGCAAAATTAATTCATTTGATTTTCCAAATTAATTTTTAATAGAATGTAAGTGATATACACACATTTCTAGGTGTTTTAAGACTGCGATTATCTCTTGATTACGCTCTAAAATACCATTCCCATAATAGTGGATACATGTCCACTGAAACAAGCATAACTTAAGCAAACGGATTCCGAATCATAGAAACTCAAGCCCTACGGTTTGTTAATTTAAGGAGGAGTATAATAAAAATGATAAAATCACGTTTTAAAGTATTTAAATAGGGCAAAAAATCACACAAATTAGGGTTGAGTGAACAAAAATGCGATGAAACATCACGCAACAAAAAATGCCCATGTCATCCTAGATTTATGGATCATATCCTAAACCTCCAACCAGACCTTGATATCACCTGAATGTTATGAATAAAAACTTAAGCGCATCACGGAAGCATGATGATCGCATCATATGCGATCGGGAGTGACTAATCGAACTAGTTGCTCGGGGTAGTGAAATTTAAAAATTTTAAACTGATGAAATCACATGATCCAAGAACATTTCTCGGATCATTTCATCTAAACCACAAATAAGATATTAGGGTTACCTCTTGAAATGTGGTTGCAATCGAGACTCTAAACGAAGAGACCCCATGTCTCAAATTAGATCCGATGGAGGAGACGCTTGCGAGCATGTTGATGAAACATGTGCTCATCGCAATCCATGTTGATGATCCAAGCGGTGAATTTTCTGATCTCGTCTCACGAGATCCGATATCTTCTTCACGAGCAATGTGCGCCTAAAGATACGGAGATCCACGAGCGGTCGAAGCGGCGACACAACGACGTAGCGACGATGGCAACCCTTTCTATGGTTTGAAGTGGACAACCATTCTATAACGAGAGAGATAGAGGCTTGACGTGTAGAGAGATAGATGGAGGGAGGGCATTTATAGTGTTCCTCTTTTAAGATACAAAGTTATCTCTTCTTATATAATATTTTAGGGTTCCATGGATCTCAATCCATGGATAACACAAAATACAATGGTGGAGATTGATTCATGCTTCTTTCAATGGTCATAGTTTTATTGCTGAAAACACAACAACAATAAATTTAATTAAATTAATTATATTGAACAATAATTATTTTTTATAAATCAATCTTCCCTGGAAGAATAGGAAGGAGGCAAGCCTCTTTCCATATGAAGGGGGACGACCACTTGTTCCCATAAGGAGTGGGTGGCCATCCACCATATTCATAAGTGATGAATCCACAATTCATCATCTCAATATCTTGATCTTAGCAAAATCCACGAGTAAATTCCCTAATAAATGTCAATAAAATCAATAAACTAACAAAATGACTCTTGTAAATAAAACACACTAATTATTGTATATAAGATTGTACAAAATAAATTACACATAAAAAGCCGCAAAAATAAAGGAGTTTTATACTTGTAAATAGCCCAAAACTTCATGTATTTTTAATAAATTCATTTCAACTCCTTTTTGCCTAATTCTTTCTCTAACTTGTTTATAAAAATGTATATAAAAATACAAAAATACAAAACAAATTTTACCTTAAATAAATGCTCCTAGATCCCAATGGGAAAAAGCCGTAAAGACCAACTTCCAAGCTAAATTCCCGCTCCGTATGAACTCCAAATTCACCAAACTCACTTTTAAAGTTCAAGTTAGAAAATTATCTATCCAACGGAAGTGGTTTCATTAAAATCGGAGCTCATTTGCAAAAGTTGGGTTTTGGGACCTAGATGTACATTGTATACCATGTATATATTCATTCTTTCTTTAATTTTTATTTTATCTTTCTTAATTACTAAAAAATACAAAAAAAAATCATACTTGTGTTGTATTTTAATTGTAGTATTTTATTGTATTTTTCCGTTGTAAATATCTCTTATTAAAAAGACAAAAAAAATTACATATTAGAAAAGTAAAAAAATGTGTACATGGTGTTTTGTATTCACTTGTAAATTCACCATTATTTTTTCCTTCTTTATTTTGTTGTAATTAAAGTAGCCTACTTTATTTCATTTTATTTATTTAATTATTTTACATTCTCTACAATAACCACCATTCAACTCTCTTCCACCACCAACTTCCCATTCAACTCCACCATTTCTTAAACCTCCCATTCAACTCCATTAATAATGCAACTTCCCATTCAACTCCACCCACATAATAACTTCTCATTTCATCATCTATATATACATTCCATCCTCCTCAATTTGCCCTTGATCCATCTTTATGTGAGGAGAGCCTAGTTCCCTGAGTTGAATCGGTGACAGCGACGCAACCGCGGTCGAGCGACGACGGCCCTCTCTCCGGTGTGATCCGTTGGCTTTTTGGCCAACATCGCAGCCGCAACCGCGCGCTGCTCGAGCTCATCGCACGCCGGCGATTCGAGCGAAGACCGTGCTCACGAGAGCACTCCATAGGCGCCCGCGTTCATTGTAGGTAATTTTAGTTCATCTTGTCTTTATTTTTATCTTTGTCATTTTTTTTAATCCATCATATCACCACCACCATCCTTTATTTGTTTTACTCCACATCCCATCACCATAATAGTTTTTTTTCCATATCATCACCACAACCATCTCTTTCTCATTTATTTTTATTGTCATCACTCGTCCTTCTCCATTTGCATACTTTTATAAACAAAACAAAAAAATAATAAAAAAATTAAAAACAAAAAAAATTAAAAATATTTCCTGCTTTCTCATTTGCATACTCGTCTTTCTCATTTTTTTTACATATTTCCTGCTTAAAAAATTAAAAATATAAAAAAATAAACAAAAAAAAGAAGGTTTTTTTTTGTTATTATTGCTACAGCAGTAAAAAAAATAAAAAAATAAAAAAAAAGATCAACGACGGCGGTGGGGAGAACCCACCGCCGCCCGCCCCTCTCCAGCGGCGTACCGCCGCCCGAACCGCCGGCCACAGCCGCAGGCGGCCTTCCAGCGGCGCCACCGCCCGCTTCCTACACCGCCGCTGCAAGCGGCTGCCTCCACCGCCAGCGGCTGATCCCCCCCCCCCCTCGCCGACCACATCCTCCGCCCAGCCACCTCGCCACCGCGACCACAGCTACCCGCCGCCCTCGCCACCTCGGTTTGACCACCGCGCCACCGCCGGCGCCGCCCGCCCCCGAGTTGGGTTCATCTCCACCCGCGCCTGTGCGGAGAAGAAGGTCCAACATTTGCTTTTTTTTATTATTGTAAAAATTGCATAAATTTCTTTTATAGTTTTTGTAATTACTTTTCAGTCCCTGTTCATGTTTTCTATTGTATATATTGTTTTCTAATTTGCACATAGACCCCTGTGTTCGCACCTTAAGTTGGACTTCGTTTATGCACATTTTTGTTCAATGAAAAATGGTATCATGTTGAGCAACTTATCCTTTATCATCTGATTATTTACTTGTGTTTTTATGATAGTTGGGTAATTAATTAAAATTGTCAAATTGAAATTCTGTGTATTTTACCCAATCCGTGCTCCTAAATTTATATCTCACACACCGTTGCTCTAAAAATTCTAGAAAAAATATATATGATGCCTTGATATGTGATGAACTTATAGTCCAAATTTCATCCAAAATGGATTTGTCTTGTGCCTTAAATAAATTGTAGAGTGATTTTAGTAATCGATTTTTAGTTAAATCCACAAATATCTTTTTTGCGAAATTTCACATCTACTGGATTGCTCATGAAAATATCTTTTTAGGATAATTCGTACTCTGATTAATTTTATAATGTGGATTTATTAGAAATTGTTTACTCGATGTCACTCTGATTTCACTAAAAAAATACATAAAAAATTCATAACTTGTCAAAAAATTCTAAAAAAATTACTGTAGTCTCCTTGCATCATGGTTTAGTTTCAGTAATTTTTTCATAATTTTTGCTTACTGTTTGTGTGAAAAATTGCGAAAAAACCCATAAAAAGTGTGTATTTTTCATTATTGCATTTTAAACCTAAAAAATACAAAAAAATGTGTTTTGTTTTCATCTCTGGATTAGTATTCTAGGAAAAATATAATTTGGCTACATTGGATTATTTCTCACTAAAATTAATTTGGCTAAGTTGTGTGTTTTCTTAGGTGCTTAATTCATTTGCATTGGCATCCTATTTGCATTAAAAAATATTAAAAAAATACCGTTTGGATATCTAGATCTTAAATTTGAAAATTAAACCCAAGTTGTTCCTTTGCCTCCCTGTGTTCGACCCCGGACTTGCCCGGGATATAAATTAAGCCGAGACACTCTTCACGGAGATCTTCTCTCGGTTCTGACCGAATCGCTAAGTACACGTGCTACAACGTGACCTAATTAAATCTAGTATCTAGTGACTCGCCAGATGGCGCCGTTGCCGGGGAGGCAAACGGCTTAGGGATTAGTTTAAAAATTTGGATTTAGTTTTCCATTTACTCGGGTAGTCTGACCCCCGAGCCACCTTGTATTTAGTCCATTTTTTTTGCAATTATTTCTCTTCATATTTTTGTATATATTTTTGTTTATCTCTCTAATATAAATCTTTGTTTCCTTGCGAGGGCCCGGTGGACTTGGAGAGCATCGGAGGTCGACGGACGCGAGGAGCACCGAATGCTGAAGTGCGAGGATAAAGCAATTTATTTTTGAGAGAATTTTGTAAATTATTGTAATTATTTAGGTAGTTGCTCATTTCTAGCGGCTCTTGTTTGAGAGCTCGCGTGTGTATAAAGACTTGGACTTTATTTGTGGTGTGTCGAGCCTGTTTCACTCTCCGGCGAGGGTGGGGCTTGACTTGAGTGGCGAAATTAAGGATTAGGCACACGGTAGTTTAGATTCAAACTTGTTTGTGCCCATCGTAATTTAGGCCACACTTATCTTAGAAGATTCACATATCTTATAAGATTCATAATGAGACGCACATAGACACGTACTACTTAGCTCAAATTCAATCAATTCTTCCCCGCTAATAGTATACTGTTTAGGTGCGGTTTTCTCGATCTGCATGCATTTAGTGTAATATTTACAAATTCAGTTTTGCATAACGCATGAAGAGTGCTGGGATTCACTGTAAGTATACCTTCTTCTGATCATGCATCATAGTTTCTCGTTTGCATTCTGATTTCCGATTCCCATCTTGTTTTACAACTTAAGGTTAAAGGAAATTGGGACTGAACGGTAGACGTGCTTGTGTGTTCACATAAATTTCAAGTGATAACCTAACTCTAAAATTGGGACTGAATTGAGCAGGTCGATTTAATTAATTGGAATAAAAAGAACCCTTGTTCTCGGGTGCATAAAGCCCTCATTGTTTGTTTTTATTGCAAGTGAGAGAGAGACGACCCTAGGATAGAGCCAAGTCTGGATTTCTTACTTACTACTGGTTCTTTATTTTTAGGCGATTAGCTACTTTTCAGTGAGGATTTACGGGTAGCCGGTAAACGGTCCGGACTTCCTTAGCAGAGTGGGAGGTTTAGAGGACGCATTAGTCCTCAAGGAACGGGTAGCCGTATTTTTACGGTCCGTACTTACTCCTATACTGGCTGAAAGTAGGTCAAACTAGTCGTAAGAACCGGGTCAGTCTGTAGGAAAATACAGGCACCTAACAGCTCGTTAATCTTTCCAAGATTGTATTATCGCCAACTAAAATTGACCAGATAAATCGGCCGAACTCTTACGGCCATCACGTGTTGAGTTGGTGAAATTGGGGGTTTGAATTGCGTTTGAATTGTGTGAGTTCACTCCGCACATTTACGTGCACCGTAGAACTAGTGCCTCATTGATTATCGTGATCTAATCGGTTCTTTTGACATCAAAGATGACTGATTGGGGGGATATTTATTCGGACTTTGCGAATCTCTCATTGAACCCTCCAAATAGTACGTCTTCAAAGGTCCAAGCGCAACTTGGACCAACCTGGACTCATGACCCTCTTGAGCCCAGGATCACTCACTCTCGGGATGGTTACCCTCAAACCATTCCATTTCTCTCTTCCCACCTCACCGAGGAAGACCATCGCCTTGGTGAGAATATCGTGATTCATAAATCCTCTTCTAATCAAGAACACATTGCTGATTCAGGCCATATAGAAGACACGAGTAAAATGCCTCCAAAGAAGAAAGAAGAGGAAGAAGAGAACCATGAAGATCCGATGAGAAGTATACTAGCCCGATTGGCTGCATCTGAGCAGCAACAAGCATTACTGAGAGCCCAGTTAGGACAGCTAAATGTTGGGGTCCAACTACCAATGGATGCGGCATACAACCCCGGACAATATCAGATTCATAACTATTTGAGTCCGGCCGAACCCGAGGTTGATTTTGAATTGAAGCCGCATTTTCTGAACCTGTTGCCACACTTCGATGGGAATGCTTCTGAGGAGCCATATGCATTCCTAAGGGACTTTGAGCTCATCTGTGCTAACCTCAAACATCAAAATGTTAGCCAGGATTATATTAGGCTCAAAGCCCTTCCATTTGCCTTGGGTGGCAAAGCTGATTACTGGGTAAAGAATCTTGGGATCGCCGTCACCACATATTCCCAGTTCAAGGACCTATTTTTGAAGAAGTTCTACCCTTTGAGTAGAACTAACATGATGAGGACGCGCATTACGAGTTTTTCCCAATTACCCCATGAAGCTTTTTGTGATGCTTGGGAAAGATCAAGGACATCCTGCAGAAGTGTCCCTGTCATGGACTAAATGATAACATCTTGGTCCAATCATTTTTCACTGGTCTTAACCCTGAGATGCAGGGTTTAGTGAGCGCTGCCTGTGGAGGCAGCTATACATCACGAGGAGCGGATACCGTCTGGAGGGTATTCGAGCAGATGGCTGAAACTAGCCGCTCACAGATGGCCAGCAGGGCCTATACACCATCCCCCCAGTTCACTCTCACTTGGAGGGAGAATATCAGCTGTAGTCGATCTCTCTCAGGACGTGATCCCTAGCATGGGACTTCTTGCTGACAAGCTTACTGTAGTGGAGAAGATCGACAGGAGGATTGATGAGTTAGACCGGAGCGTCTCCAAACTTCCAAAACAGATGGAGGAGTTGACTGAGAAGGTATCTAAGATAAAGATACCTGCCGTGACTGCACCCGCTGCTCCCGTTTACCGAGTTCACCATGTTCAGGAGCAGTTGGTGTCAGGGCAACCCCAGCCGTGGGAGCAGGACCAATCCTACACCCACTCTTTCCAGCAACCACCTCCAGTAGCAGAGACAGTCCAGGAGGAGCCTCCATCAGTTTTGGGAGGTGAATGGGATATGGTATACTCAGGACCCTGCCATGCAGGGAAGTACGGGAGACCGACAGACCTATCAGCGTCCCCCGACCTTTCACAACACCGCATTCACCTCCGCACCACCTCCTTCACAGCAGAGCCCTGGATTCTATCCACCCCAGCAGCAGAGGCAGCAGCACCAGCAGTATGGCCGACAGGGCCATTACCAGACGGGCCAGCAGGGCCCGCAACCCCAGCAGCAGCAGCAGAGGCAGTACACTGGCCAGCAGGGCCAGTCTTCCCGTTCTTCTTCCCAATCTTATCCACTTCCTTCATCGTCTAGTCCCGTGTATATTCAGCAGCAGATACTCGACGAGCTACGTTCCTACAAGAACGAGGTTCAGGACTTACGGGTGGATGTCAACCGCCTGTCCAGATGGCGAGACGAGCAGACTGCACCCTCTACCTCGATCCCAGCCCAAGTTCAGGCTAACCCCAATAGCCTGAACCGTTCTAGTTCTCAGCAGCACTTTGGTCAGGTATACTATTCAGCATCTCCTAAAACTGAACATGAGATTCTTTCGTGTGACGAGGCTAACCACATGTCACTCAGGAGCGGAAGGACCGTGGTCGTACCTGACCGGGCGAGGGACACGAGGAGGGGCATCTCTGGAGCTCTACCTGAGGAGTCTTCAGAGGACGAGGAGGAGAGGCATCATATTTCAGAGCCCCCATCAGCACCGTTCGAGGATTTCTACTCAGGGAGCCGAGGGAGGAGGAGAGTACGTATGCAGCATCGTCAGCATGGATATTCTTCTGGGTCTACGGAGGACCTTGCATCTCCGGTTGTGGCGGATACCACTCCAGCTTCTATTCCACAACCTGTAGTAGATAGTTTAGATTTTGAGTCCATGTTGCATCACAAAGATTCTTGTATGAAGAACTCTGTTTCCGTTAAGTCAAAGAACAATCTTTCAGTTCATGATTCAGATTCTTCATCCTCTGTTTCCTTAGCTTCAATCCCTTTCCCCCGTGCTCTTACGGCAGGAAAGCGCATCAAAAAGATTCAGAAAGATGACCCCGATATGGCACGGTTTTGCAAAGAAAACATCACAGTTAAGGTGCCATTTGATGAATATGTGGCTAACCACCCTGCCTTCCAAAAATACCTTAAGGTGAGATGCACACCTACAAGGGTTAGCAGGAAGAAAGATAACCGAAATATAAAGACACATGTCTTATCAGTAGCCACAACATATTGTCTCAAGAATCAGACTTTGCCAAAGAAAAAGAGAGACATGGGTGCTCACTATGTAGAGAGTCGTATTGACGACATTGCGTTTGCACGCACACTCTTAGATAACGGTTCTTCGATCAACTTACTTCCCTTAGCATTATATCAGAAATTGGAGTTGGGACCACTTCGCAAATCTAGAGCTTTACTCGAATTCGCAGATCGTTCAGTGAAGAGACCTAAGGGAGAAGTGAAGAACGTCGTTATCTCGATTGAGGGGCAGAACTATCAGGTGGACTTCACAGTCTTGGACATGGAGACCCCCAATCATTGGAGAGAATCTCAGATCATTCTCGGGCGACCCTTCCTTAGGACCGCAGGCGCAGCTTTCGATTATGGTACGGGAATGATGAAGTTCCGTTCTCCAGGCGGAGAAGTGAACCTTGAGATGAAGCAAACCAAGTGTCAGCGACCCGATTCAGAAAGTAGCACGGAGTACTCATCTTCAGAGGCAGACTGCAGTTTGATTAGCACAGTTGGAATTTGGGGACAGATTCCTTCAGGACAGAGCGATACCCTTTCATCTGGAGAGGATATAGTGCATGATGCAGTTTGCCAGGTGTTGTCTGATCTTGTTAGAGATGCATCAACCTATTCTCATGATGACTTAGAGATCCATCTGGATCTGTCAGTTCCATCCTCTTCGGAACAATCATGGGACATAGATGACGAGTCGGACGTGGCTTTTGCCGATTGTTTGGATACTTTTGACAATCCGACTCTCGATACTTCTGATTTGGTGGTGAGTACTACTCAGCTTAGCCCACCTTCATGCAGCACGGAACCAGATTCAGATGCAGTTCAGCCAGATCTGCTTGATGATACCACATTGCCAGAACTGAAATCACTACCTCCTACACTCAAGTACGCCTTTCTTGCGGGACCCAAAGAGAGATATCCTGTCATCATTAGCTCAGACTTGACTTTAGAGCAGGAGTCTAGGTTGTTAGAAGTATTAGAGAGGAACCGCAAAGCAATAGGCTGGACAGTGTCGGATCTCGTGGGCATCAACCCCGCTCTCTGCTCGCACCACATTTTTACTGAGGATAACGTGAGACCTTCCCGTGAGTTTCAGAGGAGACTTAACCCCAATCTACGGGAAGTAGTAAAGAAAGAAATTGAGAAATGGTGCAAGGCAGGGTTCATATACCCTATTTCTGACTCCAAGTGGGTGGCCCCACTTCATGTTGTCCCGAAGAAGTCGGGAATTCAGATGGTCACCAACGAGGAGGGGGTAGAGATCGCGACACGGGTACCCACGTCGTGGCGCGTCTATGTCGACTACAGACGCCTGAATGCTGCGACCAAGAAAGATCACTTTCCCTTGCCTTTTATTGATCAGATCTTGGAGAGACTTGCAGGGAAAGAGTTCTTCTGTTTTCTTGACGGGTACTCAGGCTACAACCAGGTGGCCATAGCCCCTGAGGACCAGGAAAAGACCACATTTACATGTCCATTCAGCACTTATGCTTTCAGGCGCATGCCATTCGGGCTCTGCAATGCCCCGGGCACATTTCAGCGGTGCATGATAGCAATATTTACCAAGATGGTGGGAGATTTCCTGGAAGTGTTCATGGATGACTTCTCGGTCCATGGTGATTCTTTTGATACATGTTTAGTGCACTTGGACCGAGTCCTCACGAGGTGTAGAGAGGTGAATCTGGTACTCTCCTGGGAGAAGAGTCACTTTATGGTGACGGAGGGTATCGTGTTGGGGCATATCATCTCCAAAAGGGGAATGGAGGTTGACCCTGCCAAGGTGGAGGTGATCAAGAAACTCGATCCACCTACCAACGTGAAGTCAGTGCGGTCATTCTTAGGGCATGTTGGATTCTATAGGAGATTCATTCAAGATTTTTCAAAGATCGCCCGCCCGCTGACTGAGCTCTTAGGGAAAGACATAGAGTTCATTGTAGATCACAGGTGTCTGGAGGCCTTTGAGCTCTTGAAGAGGAAGATTTGTGCTTCGCCTATCCTACAAGCTCCTGACTGGTCTCTCCCCTTTGAGATCATGACTGACGCTTCAGATTTCGCTATAGGAGCTGTGTTAGGACAACGGCGAGAGGGGATTCCGTTTGCGATTCACTATGCGAGCAAAGTTTTAGATCCTACACAGAAAAATTATACAGTGACTGAAAAGGAAATGCTCGCGGTAGTATGGGCCCTCGAGAAGTTCAGATCATATATTTTGGGCTCTAAGGTGACAATCTATACTGATCACACAGCCATTCGATACTTAATGGAAAAGAAGGACGCGAAGGCGCGTCTTCTTAGGTGGATTTTACTCCTCCAGGAATTTGATTTGGAGATTAAAGATAAACCTGGAGTGAAGAATGTTGTGGCTGATCACCTTTTTCGGATTGAACTTAAGGATTCTCCTGATCATGAGCGGATTAGAGAGACCTTCCCAGATGAGTCAATTTGTGTTATTGACTCCCTCCCGTGGTATGCCAACATGGTGAACTATCTTGTCTCCAAGCAGGTTCCCCATGGTTGGACTAGGAGCAGCATTGATCGACTGAAGTCGGATTCGAGGAGATACCACTGGGACGATCCTTTCCTTTTCTTCGAAGGACCGGATTGTGTTTGGAGAAGGTGTATTCCTCAGGAGGAATACCAAAGTGTCCTCACATATTGTCATTCACTCGAGGCTGGAGGACACCATTCGGGAAAGAGAACCGCTCACAAAGTACTTCAATGTGGATTATATTGGCCGACCGTGTTTAGAGATGCCATTGATTTTGTACGGTCGTGCCCGATTTGTCAAAGGATGGGAGGGACAGTTGGACAGAGAGATGAGATGCCCATGCAACCGATGATTATTTGTGATGTTTTTGATGCATGGGGCATAGATTTTATGGGTCCCTTTCCCAACAGCCAAGGACATGAGTACATTTTGTTGGCGGTTGATTATTTATCTAGGTGGGTGGAGGCTATCCCAACCCGAACCGCAGACAGCAAAACTGTTTGTAAGTTTGTGAGAGATCATATTATTGCTAGGTTCGGGGTGCCAAAAGTTTTGATATCTGATGGGGGTAGCCACTTTGTGAATCGAGATATGAGATCTTTAGCTAAGGACTATGGATTTGAGCATAGAGTTACTAGTCCTTACCACCCACAATCCAACGGCATGGCAGAGGTTTCGAACAGAGAGGTGAAGAGTATTTTGCAGAAATTGGTTCGTCCCGATAGGAAGAATTGGTCTCAACTCTTGGACCAAGTTCTGTGGGCCTATAGGACAGCCTACAAGACACCATTGGGTACTTCACCATTTAGAATGATCTATGGCAAGCCATGCCATTTGCCCGCAGAATTGATTCATAAATCCGAATGGGCAATTAAGAAGATTAATTGGAGTTGTCACCTAGGGAAGCTTTGCCGAGACTTGAACTTAAACGAGCTCGTGGAAATCCGAAACAGGGCATATGACAACAGTTTGATTTATAAGGACAAAGTAAAGAGATGGCATGATCAGCACATTAGGTGCAAAGACTTTGTCCCTGGACAAAAGGTATGGTTGTTCAATGCCAGGTTGAAGATGTTCCATGGGAAGCTCAAATCTAAATGGACGGGTCCCTTTGTGGTTAAGAAAGTGCACGAGAATGGAAGTGTCGAGATAGCTGATCTCAAAGATGGTGCACAATCTCATGTGGTGAATGGACAACTGTTGAAGCATTTTGTTGATTCCAAAGAGCAGTTAGTCCAAGTCGAGGTCATCAACTTCATACAGAGTGAGCACAGAGCAGATACATCTTATTACTCTTCATGAAGATGCAGCATCAAGATTCAACATCTTAGAAGATTCAATCACTCTTGTGCATATTCTCTCTTCTTTGTATATTCTCGAGATCACGTCGGTTCTCACACTTACTCTTGTCCTATACTTAGGCTGACCAAAGCCTAAGTATAGGGGGGACCGATGCCCGCCATGTGTATTTACTCATCATTTCTCCTCTTGACCTCGTCCGCCCCATTTGTGCTCTTCTTCTACACTTAGGCTGTCCAGAGCCTAAGTATAGGGGGGGCGGATCGACTTCTATACTTTTTATTATTTTAGCTTTCCTGCGCTTAGTACGAGCTATGTCTTTTTGTCACCTAGTGCCATGAGGACATAGCACAAGCTAAGTATAGGGGGGCGTGTATATATTACATATATACTTTACCCATAGCTCGTACTTTCACGTATTTTTGTATATATTATACAATAATTATGGGGTGGGTGGGTAAAAATAAAAAGTAAAGAAAAAAAACTTTTTCCTAAAAAAAACTCTTTTTCTTTATTTGCTTAAAAAAAACTTTTCAAAAAAAAAATATCCTTTTGCTAAAAAAAAACTTTTTCAAAAAAAAAAGTCTTTTCTTATTCACCTATCTTTTTCAAAAAAAAACATCAAAAAATACATTTATAAAAAAAACTAACTAATAAGTTGGTTTAATCCCTGACACAATTCACTTTCACACAAGACTAGTGATGTTCAAGAACACTTGGTTTATGAGGTCTTGAGATTTTGAGTTAACCAGCCTTAGTCATTAGGGTCCTTGACTTAATTATTCACATTTCCCTAGTTTGAAAGATGTGTGTGCTATATTGCATGCTTAGTCTCTACCTTAAGAATATGATCTGCACCTCACATACACGACTGCAGTTATGATGAGATGAGTTGTAATTTCACTTGAGGAACTGGGAAGAGGGATTTGAGTTTGGACTTGATTTGATGATGCTCGAGGATGGGATAAAATCAATGAAGGCTTCATGAAACCTGAGTGTCAGCACATTTAGCAAGTATGAGAACATGGTTCTTGTACTATCTCTTGATTTTTACCTATGTGCCAGGGTGTGATAAAATAAAAAAAAATATTGATCGGTGTGCGCCAACTTTTGGTAAAAGCAGTGGAGCTAGCCAAAAATACTACCAAGCAATGAAATGTCAAAGAAAAGCTCTCATTCCACAAAGTCAATTATCAAAAGAGCTTCCACCAAAGGCGAGCGCTCCCAACCATTTCAAAGTGTCCACTTGGACCACCGCTATTAGGATCAGGAGTCGGGCTTGCACCAAAAAAGGGCTCTGCATCGTAAATGCTACAAGTCTGGGTGTAGAAGGTACGATAGGTACTCAAAAAAGGCACACCCCGGTGTACTCCCAGGAAAACAAGTGCAGACGGCTCCAACTTCTCTTGACGGACGCACTGATCAACGCCAAAAAAATGCGTTGCGTAATAAGGCACTTGAGAGGATCCTTGTTCCAATGAGAGGGAGAGAAGAAATGACACAATCCTATGCCCTCCATCAACTGGCCTTCCATCTACACTTTCAAAGTCTGACAACTAAAGAGACGGTGGATTGGATGCAAGAAATGATTTATTCCCTAGTGTTGAGGATCGGGTCCATAGGAGAGTCTCTTGGACTGGAACCTTGGGTGACGTTTTGACTCTACTCTTGTAACTGCGGTCAACACTTAAAGTCATATCCCTTATATATACGTATACAAAGAGAGTATGATGATTAGGGAAATTGGGTACCTTTTGACTAGAGCTTGGTTCAGCTTAGAATTTTAGGATCTCTAAAACCGAGAGTTCTTGAACGGATCAAGTCTTGTATTCACATGCACAGTCAGGGGTTAACCCAGCTTATTCATTCTTTATTTGCTCGAGGACTAGCAAAGTTTAAGTATAGGGGGGTGATGAATCCACAATTCATCATCCCAATATCTTGATCTTAGCAAAATCCACGAGTAAATTCCCTAATAAATGTCAATAAAATCAATAAACTAACAAAATGACTCTTGTAAATAAAACACACTAATTATTGTATATAAGATTGTACAAAATAAATTACACATAAAAAGCCGCAAAAATAAAGGAGTTTTATACTTGTAAATAGCCCAAAACTTCATGTATTTTTAATAAATTCATTTCAACTCCTTTTTGCCTAATTCTTTCTCTAACTTGTTTATAAAAATATATATAAAAATACAAAAATACAAAACAAAATTTACCTTAAATAAATGCTCCTAGATCCCAATGGGAAAAAGCCGTAAAGACCAACTTCCAAGCTAAATTCCCGCTCCGTATGAACTCCAAATTCACCAAACTCACTTTTAAAGTTCAAGTTAGAAAATTATCTATCCAACGGAAGTGGTTTCATTAAAATCGGAGCTCATTTGCAAAAGTTGGGTTTTGGGACCTAGATGTACATTGTATACCATGTATATATTCATTCTTTCTTTAATTTTTATTTTATCTTTCTTAATTACTAAAAATACAAAAAAAATCATACTTGTGTTGTATTTTAATTGTAGTATTTTATTGTATTTTTCCGTTGTAAATATCTCTTATTAAAAAGACAAAAAAAATTACATAATAGAAAAGTAAAAAAATGTGTACATGGTGTTTTGTATTCACTTGTAAATTCACCATTATTTTTTCCTTCTTTATTTTGTTGTAATTAAAGTAGCCTACTTTATTTCATTTTATTTATTTAATTATTTTACATTCTCTACAATAACCACCATTCAACTCTCTTCCAACACCAACTTCCCATTCAACTCCACCATTTCTTAAACCTCCCATTCAACTCCATTAATAATCCAACTTCCCATTCAACTCCACCCACATAATAACTTCTCATTTCATCATCTATATATACATTCCATCCTCCTCAATTTGCCCTTGATCCATCTTTATGTGAGGAGAGCCTAGTTCCCTGAGTTGAATCGGTGACAGCGACGCAACCGCGGTCGAGCGACGACGGCCCTCTCTCCGGTGTGATCCGTTGGCTTTTTGGCCAACATCGCAGCCGCAACCGCGCGCTGCTCGAGCTCATCGCACGCCGGCGATTCGAGCGAAGACCGTGCTCACGAGAGCACTCCATAGGCGCCCGCGTTCATTGTAGGTAATTTTAGTTCATCTTGTCTTTATTTTTATCTTTGTCATTTTTTTTAATCCATCATATCACCACCACCATCCTTTATTTGTTTTACTCCACATCCCATCACCATAATAGTTTTTTTTCCATATCATCACCACAACCATCTCTTTCTCATTTATTTTTATTGTCATCACTTGTCCTTCTCCATTTGCATACTTTTATAAACAAAACAAAAAAAATAATAAAAAAATTAAAAACAAAAAAAATTAAAAATATTTCCTGCTTTCTCATTTGCATACTCGTCTTTCTCATTTTTTTACATATTTCCTGCTTAAAAAATTAAAAATATAAAAAAAATAAACAAAAAAAAGAAGGTTTTTTTTGTTATTATTGCTACAGCAGTAAAAAAATAAAAAAATAAAAAAAGATCAACGACAGCGGTGGGGAGAACCCACCGCCGCCCGCCACTCTCCAGCGGCGTACCGCCGCCCGAACCGCCGGCCACAGCCGCAGGCGGCCTTCCAGCGGCGCCACCGCCCGCTTCCTACACCGCCGCTGCAAGCGGCTGCCTCCACCGCCAACGGCTGATCCTCCCCCCCCTCGCCGACCACATCCTCCGCCCAGCCGCCTCGCCACCGCGACCACAGCTACCCGCCGCCTCGCCACCGCGACCACAGCTACCCGCCGCCCTCGCCACCTCGGTTTGACCACCGCGCCACCGCCGGCGCCGCCCGCCCCCGAGTTGGGTTCATCTCCACCCGCGCCTGTGCGGAGAAGAAGGTCCAACATTTGCTTTTTTTTTATTATTGTAAAAATTGCATAAATTTCTTTTATAGTTTTTGTAATTACTTTTCAGTCCCTGTTCATGTTTTCTATTGTATATATTGTTTTCTAATTTGCACATAGACCCCTGTGTTCGCACCTTAAGTTGGACTTCGTTTATGCACATTTTTGTTCAATGAAAAATGGTATCATGTTGAGCAACTTATCCTTTATCATCTGATTATTTACTTGTGTTTTTATGATAGTTGGGTAATTAATTAAAATTTTCAAATTGAAATTCTGTGTATTTTACCCAATCCGTGCTCCTAAATTTATATCTCACACACCGTTGCTCTAAAAATTCTAGAAAAAATATATATGATGCCTTGATATGTGATGAACTTACAGTCCAAATTTCATCCAAAATGGAGTTGTTTTGTGCCTTAAATAAATTGTAGAGTGATTTTAGTAATTGATTTTTAGTTAAATCCACAAATATCTTTTTTGCGAAATTTCACATCTACTGGATTGCTCATGAAAATATCTTTTTAGGATAATTCGTACTCTGATTAATTTTATAATGTGGATTTATTAGAAATTGTTTACTCGCTGTCACTCTGATTTCACTAAAAAAATACATAAAAAATTCATAACTTGTCAAAAAATTCTAAAAAAATTACTATAGTCTCCTTGCATCATGGTTTAGTTTCAGTAATTTTTTCATAATTTTTGCTTACTGTTTGTGTGAAAAATTGCGAAAAAACCCATAAAAAGTGTGTATTTTTCATTATTGCATTTTAAACCTAAAAAATACAAAAAAATGTGTTTTGTTTTCATCTCTGGATTAGTATTCTAGGAAAAATATAATTTGGCTACATTGGATTATTTCTCACTAAAATTAATTTGGCTAAGTTGTGTGTTTTCTTAGGTGCTTAATTCATTTGCATTGGCATCCTATTTGCATTAAAAAATATTAAAAAATACCGTTTGGATATCTAGATCTTAAATTTGAAAATTAAACCCAAGTTGTTCCTTTGCCTCCCTGTGTTCGACCCCGGACTTGCCCGGGATATAAATTAAGCCGAGACACTCTTCACGGAGATCTTCTCTCGGTTCTGACCGAATCGCTAAGTACACGTGCTACAACGTGACCTAATTAAATCTAGTATCTAGTGACTCGCCAATAAGGAAAGGTGGCTCCACCTTCTTATTACATGGGGTTGAATATCTCATGTACATCTCCAATTTTTGCAATAATTTTTGTTACAAATCACTTCACAAAATAAAATCTATTTTTTTTTGTAAACATTTCAATCGTGCCATTGGAAATTTTTGAATCGCATTCACAATCCAAAAATAAAATGTAAATTACATTTTTGATAAAATGTCCAATGTGAATCCAATTCACACCAACATTTAAATTGTAAATGTTATTTACCAATAGCTCTCTCTTATATATTATAAATCACATTTATAATATATATAATTAATATGAATAGTGTTGTCAATATTATTTATATCCATGATAAATAAACCACATTTAATCATCTTGGATCTCTATTCTCATGTGCCCAAATAATATGAATCCCATTCACATTATTCACATATTTGATAATTAAATCATATTTAATTGTATTAGACATCTCTCCTTACATGGTCAAATAATATGAATTGTTAGTGATAATTAAATCATATTTAATTATCAAATTTCCTCAATGCTTGGATACGTTATCAACAATGAAATTATCCTTGGACTCTTTCAAGAATAATGCGCTTTCTCAGCGGATATTTGGAGATAAGGACATGGCAATTGTACGTTACAGGTATAGTTACTTGGAAGCTGAGATTACATCTCAAATCTAGATCTCGGGGACCTCCCATAGATGTTTGATTAAATCAAAATGGTAAATCTAATATTCTCATTGCATCTGAATCACATTCATACCACTGTCCAACATTTGGACTGAGATCAGATCACTTCTATGTGAGCGGAGTCACTGGAATCCAGACCTGTTTCATCACTCCCTCGGAATGGAAGCGCCATGGTTATACAATCGTTTATTGATCAAATCACCCTCAAGTATTTCTAATACATGTACATCCTGCATACTGGAAGACCTAACATAAACCCAAAGGTTTAGATCTTATTTAGACTATCTCCTTCATGGTTTTATTATTAAGTCTCATTTGATCACTGGGAGTCAGTATCAATCATATACTTTCCAAAAGCATATATCATACCTAGGTATTGATCATATATATCAAACCTACAAATTCAGTCAAGCTTTCAAAGTGAGATGACCGTGCACGGAATTTGATCCCAAAGTATCATTAGTGAGCTCATGTCTTCCGATTCAGTAAATGAACCCGTATGATCCCTTTGAGAGACCGTATTACTCATATGCCCTTGCATGCAAACCAACACGCTAATGTATAGACCTTGATTATATCATAAACCTATCGATCTGCCAAATGTACATACTAAAACATACAATAACTCATCTATCTCCGGTCAAATGATGCATGCCTATATCGTGACGGCATACGACATAGGTCTTTAGTTATCTCGATCTCGTTAAGTCAACTCTTTGACCTAACTTATCTAACACATCTGAATTTATATTCCTATGTAGAGGACCCACATCAAGAGGTCGGCTAGATATCAACCCATTGGAGAAAGGATTGTCATCTTATACTCATGCTGAAGATCATCTCTTCTAATCATTTGACGATGCTTTATGAGTCCTCAATCTAACTATTTAGATATTCATCCAAGCACCAACCTCTATGATTCAACAATTGAATCACCATATGTATGATCATTAATATGGTCGTGGTACATAACCCTAATTGTACTAAGAAACCTACTATGCAAATTCGTTATTCTTCATTTCAGATTAGGGAATGATATTTGTAATAACATTTATTGCATAATGGCTCACCGTGAGTTCGTATGTCCAATAGAGATAACAACGAAGTTGAGACTGTAATGCATATATAGGGAAGAGGGAGGCAATGCAGGTGGGGAGAGGGGCACATATTGATGTCGAGGGTTGGGAGAAGTGACAAGGGAGGATGATGGGCAGGGGGAGATGAGGGGTTATTAAAAAAACTGAGTATATCATGGTTAGATTAACTCACGGACATGGTTTAGTTAGCTCAACAAAATAAGGGAGGGCTTTGCTGTAAATGGAAATGATTATCCAAAATTCTACGTGTAATTTGAAATTATCACAGGATCAAATATAATTATAAAAGTATACAGCTTATAGGTATAATAAAAGTCCCAGAAATTTATCTACTGCCCATCATCAAATAAGGAAATTCTATAGAAGTCCCTCATATATGCCCATATACGTATACTAGTGGGCAACCCTTGCTCTGCACGGAGAAAATTTATCAGATGTGTTTGAACTAAAGCAAATGTGAGATGAAGATGTAATCTGAATATGTCAGGAGTAGTATCAATAAAAAAGCGGGAAAAAACAAAGATAAGCATGGAAAAATATGTGTTGTGAGCTAACCTTCAGTTAGATAGCTTCTTAGTCTCTTTGATATAAGGCTACCTACAAATATATGGGATAACATGTGAAATCAAAATGTCAATGTCATGGAATTTATTTAGATTAACAAAGTACACACACATATATTAAGATATTGTAGGTTCATCGTAATAGTGGTTCCATATAAAAAGGTGTAATTGTCTTTCTTTATTAATAGTTACAATCAACTGTAACTGCATAGAGAAAAATGGATTGTTTCAGAGCGCTAATGAAGCGGACTTGTAATGAATAATACTGCGAGCATAATATCTTCAATCTTACGTCGGTTGACGATACTATAAAATAGAAGATAATGTAGGCAGATGCGAAGTTATATATAAACAACATGAAGCGAGAACACATAATCGTATTTATATGGTAAGAGGTACAAATTGATGAAGATAAATATTTGCATCAAAAAAACGTTCTTATAAAAGGAATAATAAGGAACTATAAAATGAAGGCATGGAAATTGCAACAGGCATGAACTTCTTACATGAAGCAGGCGGTTGAAGATCATGCTCTGAAGGTTGCGCACGTGCAGAATCTTGTTCTTCGGCCTTCGCACAAGAAAGTACCTATAATATATACAAAAAACATCAATTAAATGTGCGACCGTTAACAAATAATAAAATAGTATGTACTTTCTGTAACTGTAGTAACATGTAAAATATTATCCGGTTATATCAAAACCTCCCATGGTATTTGAAAATATGATGAGATTGAGCGATTACTATTACATGTTGGAAGGTAAAAATCAGAACAAAAGCAACGATGAGACATGTGACCAATAGGTCGATTGTCCTTGCATGTTACTCATTACTTTTCTGTTTTCTAATTCCTATTAGATTTTATGTAATCTAAAGTGGCTTCTTGGGAACAATATTAGAGGATTGAAAATGACTTCCGACCATGACCTCCACATGTATAAGCCACCTCATGTGAAATGCTTCCGATATCCACCAAACGTATATTATGTAGTATATTTATAACAGTTTATAATCCATAATATATGCATTAGACCAGCATGATACTTGTATAAGGAGCAATATATATGTGTAAATAACTAACCGTTTTTCATGTCATTCGTTTCTTATACATGTAACCATATTATGTAGATATACATACACACATAATTCATGTAGGGATTTTACAGTAATGATAATCACAAGTAAAAGAAATATTCATAACATGTATGTCATGGTTTCCTTGATGAAATTCTAGGAAGTCAGAGGAGATGCTTAAATTGTAATTTATGCAAATAACATGGCTTAAAGTGCAAACATTAATAATGTTAACAACGTATAATGTACCACTTTTAATGAATAAAGTAACGTGATTACCTATATAAGTAGTGTTGTTAAAAAATTTGAATTACACTTCCAAAACTATTTAAGTAAAATTAAACTACTTACCTGATTAGAAGATGGTAAAAGTTCTTCAATATTTATTACATTATTTTTTGCAATCAGATAAATAAATTATTACGATGTTGGGGCAATTAATATCCAAGCACCTCCATGTCCTGATTTATGTAGTACTTTGCTGCTTGTGCGTAGGGGTGTAAACGGACTGAACCTGAGCGAACCTATATTTTTTAGGTTCGGTTCGTTTATATAATCGAGCCTAAACTTGTGTTCAGGTTCGGTTCATTTATTTTCGAACCGAATCCGAATCGAACCTCTTTTTAAACGAATCGAACCTAAACGAATATCGAACTTAAGAATTCTCTAATAAGAGGGAGTGAAAAGAAATAGAAATATATATGTGTATCTACAATTATAATAAATATTCATTTAGTTTTTTATTTATCTAACTCATCTTCATCTTTTGAAAAAATTAGATTAATAGGAATTCGTCTCTTTGAAAAAAGTATAATTATAATATATTTTTATAGCTATTCAGATGGGGATACGGAATAAGAATAATGTGGAGATATTCGATAAGTAATGTTTATACTTGTTCTGTTGATTTGAAGATAAAGAAGGGAAAAGAACTAGACACATAGATGATGGATGTTGTAAACACGATGTGACTATTTGCTTTTGGATAGTTTATACAAAGATAAAACCTACTTATCCGGTAAATATCTAGTTATCTCTAGACAAAATTCACTTACCCCCTGAGATAAAAACCACTCATCTTAAAATAAGATCCACTTCTACGGATACGGATTTGTAAATATGTATATGTGTATGTTTATCGAGCTTTTAACGAATCGAACCTGAGCGAACCTATGATTTTTAGGTTCGGTTCGTTTATTTAATCGAGCCTAAACTTGTGTTCAGGTTCGGTTCGTTTATTTTCAAACCGAATCTGAATCGAACTTTTGACGAGCCGAACCTGAGCGAATATCGAACTTGAGAATTTTCTTACACCCCTACTTGTGCGTGTTATTATTTATTAGTTCAGTGGTTGCTAATTTTTATTGTAATTAAGCATGCCTTACATTATTTTTAGATAAAAATACGTAATTACTTGTTAAAATTAATCAGCAATGTACTGACTTCTTTATACCTGCTTAATTTTTAAATTTTAATTCAGGAAAATTTGCCTAAAATGATTCCTAACAATTAAATACAGGGTGGTTTGAATATTTGATCAATAGGTATAACAATTGCTGTTGTATTATATGGAGTCCATTATATGCGAAGTTTTTATTTAAATCAATTAAAGTCGATGGTCATAAACTACAACCCATCCATATACACTACATGAAGGCGAGAAATTGAAAGCATACAGATATTGACAAATACTAGTAAGGCCCTGTATTCCGTAAATGATCTGTACATGATGATACGACATGAACATGTAACCCCTCAGCGGTAGATACCTTTACCTTAAAAAACAGAAGCCACAGTTGCTAGGTTTTGAAAACAAAAGCCACCGTTGCTAGATTTTTAGGAGATCTAAGAACATGTGGATTGTAAAGGAAATTTAATTCCTAAACTCTGAAAAACTATATAACGTTTGAAAAGATTTCAATAATCGGGCGTACGTTGAATGCAAATTTCAAACTGAATACCTCATGTTCATTCTTGGATCTATTAGATTTAAATAGTACGACAAACATTTTCAAGCAGTACTGGTCCAAGGGGGAAATGTTAGCGATGGAAAAGTAGAGCGAGTGAGCATACCTTAGAAATGATGTCAGAGGAGAGGATGACGGGCGATGAGAAAGCAAAGGCAGGACAGGTAATACCCGAACACAGGAAAGTTAAAAAAGCATCCGACAACAGAATAAATCAAAGAAAACTGCAGGTGGATCACATCCAAACATCAGAATTCACACATAACAACCGGTCTATCCAGTGTGAAGGGCATGGCTACGGATATATAGGAATGGAGAGATGCAATACACCAACTAACCTTGTTGGTTTCAGACGATAATAAGGGCACCATGAAAATTACATCAACGGGAAGATGGTGTTCGGCAGAAAGTGGAGGATGACGTAAATAGGAAGATGTAAAGTGCAATGTCGGCATGGGCAGCTTACGTGCATTGCAAGAGTGGGATGAACCGTCGGGTGCAGGGTACGTGCCTGATGCAGGAAGTGCATGAGGCTCCTAAAGCATTTGGAGAACAGCTCATGCAAATGAAAAAAGGCAGACGCGAAGGAATATGGAAAAGCCCTCCTACTGTAGCAAAATGTAAGGCAGAGAGGGAGTGGAGGGATGAAAGCGACCGCTAACCGCTATTACGATGTTGGGGCAATTAATATCCAAGCACCCCCATGTCCTGATTTACGTAGTACTTTGCTGCTTGTGCGTGTTATTATTTATTAGATCAGTAGTTGCTAATTTTTATTGTAATTAAGCATGCCTTACATCATTTTCAGGTAAAAATACGTAATTACCTGTTAAAATTAATTAACAACGTACTGACTTCTTTATGCCTGCTTAATTTTTAAATTTTAATTTAGGAAAATTTGCATAAAATGATTCCTAACAATTAAATACATGGTGGTTTGAATATTCGATCAATAGGTATAACAATTGCTGTTGTATTATGTGGAATCCATTATATGCGAAGGTTTTATTTAAATCATTTAAAGTCAATGGTCATAAACTACAACCATCCATATACACTACATGAAGGCGAGAAATTGAAAGCATACATATATTGGCAAATACTACTAAGGCCCTACACTCCACAAATGATCTGTACATGATGATGCGACATGAACATGTAACCCCTCAGTGGGAGATACCTTTACCTTAAAAAAAAGAAGCCACAACTACTAGGTATTGAAAACAAAAGCCACAGTTGCTAGATTTTTTGTAGATATAAGAACATGTGGATTGTAAAGGAAATTTAATTCCTAAACTCTGAAAAACTTTATAACGTTTGGAAAGACTTCAATAATCGGACGTACGTTGAATGCAAAATTCAAACCGAATACCTCATGTTCATTCTTGGATCTATTGGATTTAAGTAGTACGACAAACATTTTCAAGTAGTACTGGTCCAAGGGGGTAATGTTAGCGATGGAAAAGTAGAGTGAGTGAGCATACCTTAGAAATGATGTCGGAGGAGAGGATGACGAGCGATGAGAAAGCAAAGGCAGGATAGGTAACACCCGAACACATGAAAGTTAAAAAAATACCTGACAACAGAATACGCCAAAGACAACTACAGGTGGACCACATCCAAACATCAGAATTCACACATAACAACTGGTCAATCCAGTGTGAAGGGCATGGCTACCGATCTATATGAACGGAGAGATGTAATACACCAACTAACCTTGTTGGTTTTAGACGACAATAAGGGCACCGTGAAAATTACATCAACGGGAAGATGGTGTTCGGCAGAAAGTGGAGGATGACGTAAATAGGAAGATGTAAAGTGCAATGTCAGCATGGGTAGCTTACGTGCATGGCAAGAGTGGGATGAACCATCGGATGCAGGGCACGTGCCTGATGCAGGAAGTGCATGAGGCTCCTAAAGCATTTGGAGAACAGACGCGAAGGAATATGGAAAAGCCCTCCTACTGTAGCAAAATGTAAGGCAGAGAGGGAGTGAAGGGATGAAAGCGACCGCTACTACTGTAGCAAACCAGAAAAGGCACAACGATACGAGAAGGCGGGCGGGATTAAATTTGCTACAGTAGCATCTCACGTGCTTTAAGATATAGTAAGATTAACACCCCAAAATCCCAAAGATAGTGTCATACCTAAAACTCACGAAGTGTGGGTGCGGTTTGTAAGTGGTGGGGATTACTACTTGACAATTTGAGCTTAAGCATTTTGGGTGGTTGTCAACGGGTCCATTTGGGCCCGTACCCAACAAGTTGTCAGGGTCAGTTTTCCTTGATAACGGACTGGAGACCTAAGCCCGGGACGTTACAAATGGTATCAGAGCTAATTTTCCCTCTGATAGTGGAAAGGGCTACCCGAGAGGTGGAGCCACCCCTACAAAGAGGTTGGAGGAAAAGGCTACCGGAGCGTGCAACCATCACTATCACTGGGAATAAGTGATGCGCCATGTCGCAACGAGGACGTTGCGAATATAAATGGGGAGATTGTAACACCCCAAAAACTCAAAGATAGTGCCATACCTAAAACTCACGAAGTGTGGGTGCTGTTTATAAGTGGTGGGAATTACTACTTGACAACTTGAGCTTAAGCATTTTGGGTGGTTGTCAACAAGTCCATTTGGACCTGTACCCAATAAGTTGTCAGGGCCAGTTTTCCTTGATAACGGACCGGGAACCTAAGCCCGGGACGTTACATGCAGGAAGTGCATGAGGCTCCTAAAGCATTTGGAGAATAACTCATGCAAACGAAAAAAGGCAGACGCGAAGGAATATGGAAAAACCTCCTACTGTAGTAAAATTTGCTACAGTAGCATCCCATGTGCTTTAAGATATAGTAAGATTATATTGGAAAAAACCTCACTAGTCACTACTGCCCAGTAATTTACATGCATGTCCCTTCTGGACGTGGCACAAGGCACACATTGGGCGCCCTTAGCCCGAATACCAAAACAGACCTATCGAACCACCTACCGGCCGCAGCTCTTTACTTCTGCCTTGGCGAGCAAGCAGCAACTACTAAAACGAGCAGAAGAGGCGGAGATCATCCCAGAGCCGAGACCCATCAGTTCCCCTCATCCATTTTCGATCCGACTCCTCCTTGCCGCAGCGACCTCCGCCGTCCCCATCGATCGAAGATGTTCCTCACCAGGTTCGTCCCCGCTCAAAATTAGGGTTTTTCCTGTCCAATCGGTGTCACGGGTGGCGGTTGCTCAAGTTTCAATCGATGTGATTGCATTGCTGTTCGTCGCAGGACCGAGTACGACAGAGGAGTCAATACGTTCTCTCCTGAAGGGCGGTTGTTTCAGGTCGAGTACGCCATCGAAGCCATAAAGGTGCGATCTATGGTCTTGCTTTCCAGCTATATAAGTTTGATGTTGTGTATCCTCTATCTGTTTTTGAAATATGTGGTTTGGTTGTTCGATCTGCATTCAGTTGGGTTCTACGGCGATTGGGCTCAAGACGAAGGAGGGCGTCGTGCTTGCTGTCGAGAAACGAATTACTTCTCCATTGATGGTTTGCACTTACCTAATCTTAAGTTTGCTACACGTTCACTTTTAGCGGAGAATTCTCGTCGAATCAAATGGAGTGTCATCGTTTGAATCCATGTATCTCATAGATCAACAGTGTAACGTCTGGTTAACAATGTTTTAGAATATAAAACGGTCGACATAAGTGGCTTTCTAGAGCTATACATTTTTCCGGTACTTGTCGCGTAGTCCACTCAAACAGTTAAATTTGTTCTGATAGTAGTTGTTGGAAGCTAAGTTAGCAAGGCTGGAAAGGTGATGATCTAAATACAAGAAATATTTCGACCAATGATGCAGATGTTTTTTCACACACAACACTATTACGCACATGTTTAGCATGCCACATGCTTCTATCAATAGAAGATAAACCACGATCTTAAGACTTTGAGGACGCGCATTTACATTTTAAGTTGGCTTATGTGTTCAGTTTTGTTGGTGTCAAGCATCTTATGCATATGCTATGTTGAGATGCCATGGTTGCTAGTGGGTAAAGTGAGATAGTCTTAAATGTAATTGCTTGGCTGCTAGGACTAGGATCATTCCTATCTTGAAGGAATTTTACAAAACTCAGGGTTTGAAATATATTGTATAACAATATGTAGGGGTTTCAATTTCCATATGCATGCTGTTTTTCAAGATATCTGTCAATATCTAGCGAGATATATTGCGATATCGACTTGTATCGGTCAAAATTATGGGTTTACAACGAGTCTTTTCCCAGATATCGGTCGATATCGATCGATACTATCGATATTGGGCCTACTTTGCTTGATGTCACATTTTTTACTTTTATAATTTTATAATGGGATTTTTACCCGAGAGATCCTATAGTCTTTGCCAATTACCTCTACGACCTTTGAAACATCCTAATTCCTCCCCGACCTTGTAAACTTGCTTCGTCTTACCCCACGAACCCTACCGTTAAATTGACACATCTAAAGTTAACTTCCTTGGGTCAAAAACGAGTTAATCTAACCAATCCGCGATCGGACGGTTAGAATTAACCAAGAGAAAAAAATAGTAGGAGGGTGAACTGCCTCTTCCATCTCTCCTCCCTCGACGAGGGCCCTTGCCTGGGCTTCGAGCGGGGGGGGGGGGGTCGAGCGACTGGGGGGGGGGATTCGAGCAGCAGGGGGGCTGTGAGCGGTGGGGGGTGCGGAGCTCGGCGACGGCGGGAGGACTTCGAGCTACCGGGCAGGGGGAGCTGGGGCTCGTCAACGACAGAAGGGTTTCGAGCAGAGCGACGAGGGGGCTTCGAGCGGTCGGGAGGGCTTCGAGCGGTGGGGGGCTTTGAAGCGGCCATGGGAAGGGAGGGGGAGCTGGGCGTGGGCACGTCAGCAGCGGGGCTCAGGGGAGGGGACGACGCTGCGGGCGGGCGGGTATGCATGTAAAAATCCCTAATATAAATCACGAGTAACGGAATCCGGTCAGTTTTAACGGCTAAATGGAGGGGGATTAACCGCGAGATCTGTGGGGTAAGGGTTAGCAAATTTACGCAGTCGAGGGAGGAATTAGGATGTTTCAAAGGTCGTAGAGGTAATTGCCAAAGATTATAGGGTCTATCGGGTAAAAATCCCTTTTATAATTTTGTTTCCAGTTGGAGGTACTGTCTCCACACCATGCAACGAGCCCCCCTTTCAGCAATAAAGACGAAACAATTCTAAAGCCAATCAAGGAAAGTTTGCATACATATATTGTATATGTTACTATATTAATATTCAATAAATTAGTAGTTGCTACTAAGTACTAGTAATATAATGATACAGAATCGTAGATTTGCGACATAGTCCAATTAATATTGATTTTTTTTACTTCAATTAGGAACTTCTGTTTCTAATATATTTCAAGTCATCTTCTATCATTCAAAATTATGGCTATTATGAGTAATGTTCTTTCAAAACTACATGTTATCATGCTCATTTGCTTGTTTGTTTGATTTTTGATACAACTTTGAATTTTATTTATACATACTATGTGATGTGATATAAAGATAATGTGATGCGCTAAATACACTTTCCTTATGCATCTAAGATGTTATTGTTTGATTTCATCATTTCCTTTCCAGTACCTCACAACAATATATATTCAACCATTAGCATTGACAACAACGATATGTGCGATACTAAATATACTTCTTTCTTTCATATAAGTGTTTACTTGTATGCTATTTATTGTTTTAAGAACTTGGACAATCTTAGTTTGCAAAAAAATTAGTTTTTGTATCATTTCCAAGATTTCCATTGATAATATCGATATATCTTGATATATCCTCGATATATGTCTTTTTGGGCTGACCAAGACGATATTTTTAACCTTGTCAAAACTCACAACCAAGATTCCTCATGAAAATGGTATCCATACCTTGTTTGTGAAATAAGCCTCGAACATATTTGGCAACTTCAATGTCAATGAAGTAGTGAAGTTCTAACTCCTTGGTGAGGAAGTGCTCAAGTAGATACTTCTTGGTTCAGATATCCCATGAGTGCCATCACTAGATATCATTTACATAGACTAGCATCACAATTATTACATTTTTATTAGCCTGACAAAGAGAGTGATACATATCAATTAAATCCATTCCTTCATTGACACGATATTCAAAAGTTTTTAAAATCAATGTTTGGGACTTTCATATTACTTTGTGAAGCTTACACATCTTGTGATACGCTCCTCCGTCTCAAATCCAAGTGGTTGTTGCATATAGACATCTTAATGAAGATCGACATATATGATTCGTTCTTGATGCCAAACTGACATCATAGTCATGATAAATGAACAACTACAAAGATCAGAATATACATGGTTGGAAGGTGTGCAACTTGAGAGGTCTTTAGATAATCCGCCACATACGTTTTGAGTGTAGTCTTTGGCAATGGATTTCACTTTATACTTTCTACAGAGCTAGTTGTAAGATGCCTTGAAGCAACCCTTGGGGAGCTTGGTCAAGGTCCATGTGTCTCTGGACTAAATAGTTCTACCTCATCATGTATATTAGGAACTAGAATACTGAACTATATATGTATGAATTGCTTCAAATCACATGTAACTCGTAGTGATAATTTGGGTTGTTTGGATGGATTGGGTGGAAGATATTAACCCCACTAACCATCACAATACCCATTAAAGAAATATAATTTGGGCCCAATTTGGCCTAAAACGCAACAATCCCAAATCATTCGACTCATTTTCCATGATTTGATTGTATTATATGGGACAACCTAAATAATGCCTACCCCAGCCCTTGCCGGCTTTTGCTCCTGGTTTCATCTCACTCCTTATTCCTTATGAAGGATGGTTCCATATAAAATCATGTTTTCTTCTTTTTATACTTGATTCCATATTCATATTTTATAAAGTTACAAAGATGTAGAATTGATTGATAATCTTCAGTATTCTTTACAGATGGATGTCATCTCACCATTTATCATTGGCTGTGATTTTAAATTTATACATTATGACAAATATTTTTTGTTATATGGTGCTGCGATAGCCATTTTACTAAAACTTGTTAAATGCCCAATTTTACTTTAAAGGTTTCCTACACCTAAACACAAGGGGATATCATGTATTTATTTTATTAATGCATCAAGAGACTATTAATTACGAACAAGTTATTGTATGCTAATCATGTTGGTGACCTGGAGAAATGAAGATCATTTGGTGCACTCTTTTGTGATTGGGGATGCGATGTGGTCATGTTGCTAGAAACTAAGCTGCAAAATTGTTCAAACATACTGTGGAACTACTTGGGATAGGGTCCACTGATGGGTTTTAGATCATTTGATGCAGCAAGAAGTGCTTGGGGAATTGTAGCTGTGTCACTTGCGTGGAAAGATTTCCTCTTCTCGTTTGTTTCAGAGGTGAAGGGTAGACATGTCCTAGTGATCCTCTTGGAGAATCTCAAGACAGGAACTCTTTTACTCCTCTCGTGCGCTTATGGCCCGACTTCACATGCTGCTAGATCGAAGCTTTGGGAGGACATCCGAGAGGTCATAAATTTATACCCAGGAGTAGCATGGTTAATTGGGAGAGAATTCAATGTAACATTGATCACCACTGTTCGTCCACATTTGAGAGGAGGTCAAGACCCGAACTCCTTTGATTTTACTGAGCTGGTGGACGACCTGCAACTGGAGGTTATTGATGCACCTGACCAAGGTTCTAAATCTATATTTTGATTTCGTTTCGAGATGGTGAAAAAACAAACTCGCCAATTTCGGCCAAAACCGACCTAGATTTGTGAAGGAAGGGTATATATCGAGATTTCGATTTCAGTTTCAGTAGGTTGTCGAAATTTAAATTTCGACGAAATTTTGTACCCTGCGATTGACACTCGTTACACCTGGAGGAACAATGGTTCCCATTCCAGGTTAGACTGCTTCCTTGCATCATCGGAGCTGTTAGACTTTTCTCGCTGTCTGCCTCATCTGCCAGGCCGCATTCAAGGTTATATCATACTCCATTGATATAGGATTCGGGGGAAGAATTGGTACCTCATGGCTTCTTCATGTTTGAATGTGTATGGCTATATGATGAAAATTTTAGAGATTTGGTCACAATACACTGGATACCTACAGTTTGCTCGGGATCAATGGTCACGTGCATGAATCAGAAGCTGATTTCTCTGCAGGTAAAGCTGTGTTTTTTAAAAGGAAATTAACGAAGCTAGAAGAGTGACCCATGCAAAGGCGGAAGCAGAGATGGCCAAACTAGATGGCTTAGAAGCAAGGTTTGAAAAACGAAAGGCGGACTGAGGCATTTTCCCTGGAGGCGTGGCATAGCCTCAAGGCGATCGAGGAGTAAGCCTCAGTTTGTATAGGAAAATACTTACAAAAAATACAATAAATATATTTATCGATGAAATTGTCTAATCTGACAGACATATAATATATTGGAACATATGATGCAATTATGAAGACAAGAACATGAAAAGAAATGATATGTCAATTCCATAAACCTTTCTTCTAATTTCCATCCAATAAAAAAGGAATCATTGGCTATAATTATCATTAAAGTATGACAGATAATATTTTTTTGTTAACAAATATCGCAGTGCATAAAAATTATGATTAGATGTATTTCGATTAAATGTATATGTCCTGTGGCTAGTATATAATATATGACAACATTATGATGCCTTGAATCTAATCTTTTTTCATTAGTACATTACATCATTCATTATGTCACCTCTAATAACAATGACTTTCTCTGAGGTTTGTGGATTGTGTGTTTAAAAGTGTAATGCTACGAATTTATTGAAACAATTTGACAAGTTTAATCCTCAATATGAACATGAAGAGACTTAAAATATCAAGCATTCATCTTGTATATATATCTTAAACAATTAGATATTTATAACATTCTAGAACTACCAATAAGATAATTTAAATACTTCATAAAATTATCTAAAATCCAGAAAATGCCTCACAGAACGCCTCAGACCGACTCAACCTTCTGAGGTGCACACCTTGTCAATAGTCAATACCATCTAAGACATCCGCCTCAAGGCTTAAAAGCCTCGCCCCGCGTCGACTGCCTCGATGATATCCTTTTCAAAGCATGCTTAGAAGACATCAGAGAAATCAACACAGGCGAACTCGGAGATAGAACAATAGCGCAAAAGAAACTGTGGGATCAAGCTAAAAGCGAGTGGCTGAATGGAAATAATAACACAACAAAGGTGGCTTAAAGAAGGGGATGCAAACACAACTTATTTTCATAGAGTCGCTAGTGGGAAACGTCATCACAATCTGAACCGTTTTATTGTCATTGGTGAAACAAGAATAGCGAGTGAGCGGGAGATGAGGCATGCGGACTACTTCCACGATTTTTCTTGTAGGTCTGCATGAAGACCTCTGAGATGGACGGGGCTAGGGGCTTCCCAACTTTCAGATCGACATGCAAGCCATCTAATACAGAGTTTTACAACGGAGGAGGTAAAACATGCAGTCTGGAACTTAAATGTCGATAGTGCATCATGGCCGGATGGGTTCCCTATTTATTTCTTCAAAGAATTATGGGATGTGGTAGGCAATGAGACTTTTGATGTGGTGGTTGAATTTATAAGAAGTAATGCATGGTTTGAAAGGTTGAATAAGGTGCTTTTATTCCTCTTACCGAAGAAGGAGGTTTCGAAAAGGGTGGAGGACTTCCATCCTATTGTGTCGCTAAATGCTACTTATTTAATTGTTGCAGAAGTCTTGGCAATTAGACTGAACAGAGTCATGGATCACATATTCACATCATCTCACCACTCCAATAAGCTTTTATTCCAGGAAGAGAGATCTGTGGATTATGTCGATGAAAAGATGTGTCTCCACTGCATCTTTTTTGCTTCTCATCAATCGCAGACCTGAAGGAGGTTTTTTCGAGCCGTAGAGAGGGGTGCGACAAGGATGCCCCTTAGCTCCCATGCTCTTTGGTATAGCAGCAGATGTCCTTGCTTGCGTGATGGAACATGTGTCACATAAAGACATGACGAGCGGTTACTCTTTAAATGATATTCATATCCCTTTTTTGCGCTTCCTTAGTGAAATATGCATATAAGCCAGATGACTCTATCCTTTTCATTGAGGGGGGTCTGGAGGGAGCAAGGTGGATGACATCAATCATCGAGATTTTTGATGAGCTTTCTGGCCTTATGCCGAATTTTAACAAATATATTATCATGTTTGGTCTAGCAGGGGACGTTGCTTGGGCTTGCAGTGAGGTGTTGAGCACAAACTGTGGGACTCTCCTTATAAGATACTTAGGTCTTCGTTTGACTTGTGGAAGGCTTAGGATTAATGATTGGCTTTTTGTGATTGAAACACTTGAAAGAAAATTAGCAGGATGGAAGGCGGCAATTTTATCCCGAGGAGGTTGTCTGGTTCTAGTAAAGGTTGTGCTTGCGGCAATCCCGATTTTCTTGTCGCACGACTACTTTAGTTTGGCATTAGACGTTAGCTTGAGCTGATCATGAGAATATTTGGGGGGGGGGGACGAGCCAGGATGGATCGTGAATTCACTTGGTTGCATGGAAGATAGCTACGTTTTCAAAGATTGCTGGCGTCCTCGGAATCTCAAACTTGGAGACAATGAACAAGGCACTTCTACTGAAGTGGCTTTGTAGACCATGAGGTAGAAACGATGAACTTTGTTGTAGACATGGAAGGCCGTATTGATTTCGATATCGTTTCGATATCGTATATATACGATATTTCGACGATATATCGATGATATATCGTCGAAATATCGCCCATATCGACAATCCTTTGCGAAGAAAATGCATGGAAATCGGGATATATCGCCATATCGGTGCCCATATCGGTCCCATGTCGATATAGATATCGGCGATATATCGCCGATATATCGCGATATTTCCTTCCATGGTTGCAGATTAATTCGCTATATTTATAACATCAGAGCTCATCCCAATTTCTTAGCTCAAGGTACCTTCTTTGCATATGCATTCCATGGGCTCAAATTTCAGCGAAATTCGGTCGAATTTCTGTCGAATATCGATATCCAGTCGAAATCGAAATTCGACCGAAATGATCGAAATGACTGAAATATGGGGGTCCTAGTACAAAAAATGACCGAAATGATCGAAATTTCGATCGAAATTTGACCGAAATTCCATCGAAATTCTGTTTTGGTCGCCACCGAAATGGTGACCGAAACCGACATTTAAGGCCTTGATGCATTCTGGAAGGGCATAACATCAATTTAGCCACATTTTGCTGACATGTTTCGTCCGGTGCTCGGAGACGACAATTCCTTTACCTTTGGTCTGATAACTGGATGGGAGTTGGTCCTCTCTCCACCAAATTTCTGCATTTTTTACTCTATCTGCGAACCATGAAATGTGAGTATCCAATTGTTGGGTTGACGGTAGCTGGATGCCCTATTTCTTAGCGGACTTCTCGGACCAACATTTGGAGGAGTTCCTTAGCTTGTTGGATTATCTAAGAGATATGGAGAGACTATAAATTGGTCGGGACCATGGACGTGGAAAGAGAACTCGTTCTCAGTTAAGCGAGCCTACAAACTACAAAGCCCTTGCTTGACCTTTACAGCCTCTGCCTGACGCCCTGCTTCGTGACTGCAACTTCATCTGGGAACTAAAGCTACCAAGCAGAATCATAGTATTTTTCTGGCTGCTAAGAAGAAAGAGAATTATAACGAGGGACCATTGTGCAAGAATCTTCACAGGGGTTTCTAACTTGTGCCCTCTTTGTAACATGCAAGCAAAGATTGTTGAGCATATCTTTTTCCACTGTTAAAAATCTTCCCCGATTTGGGAAGAGCTCAGAATATTTTTGCTGAACCGACAAAGCTTGGACTTGTTCTAGGAGTCTTTAGTTCAAACAAAGCACAACCCAAGAGATGTACTCCTACCAATCACATCTATTTGGGCAATCTGGTTAGCTAGAAATGGCGCTCTCTTTAATTCCCGACGTTTTTATTATGAGAATGTAACCTTTCACACTAGGACTCTTTTGGAGTCTTGGCTTTTGTAAGTCTTCTTGTAATCCTTAACTTCATTAATATTAACTTGGGGCGAACACCTTAACGTGTTTCCCCTTTTTTGGACTAAAAAAAACCAATCAGTTTGGGGTCATCCAAGGCAAACTATGGAGAGTAGTAACATGTATATAAACTTTTGAAATGAGATGTGTAGAATCAAGAAGAGCATGGATGACAAAATGGGAGTAGAAAATTAGAGATACAATAAAAGTTAGAATTCAATGAGTGGGTTAAAATTATATGTCACTCCTAATGATAGTTTGGGTGATTCGGACGAATTAGATGGAAGACATTAGCCTCACTAATAAACTCAATGCCCATTGAAGGAGTATTGTTTTGGTTCGACTCAACCCAAAACCAAATGACCCGATTTATTTGGCTCATTTCCCACGATTTGGTTAACTTATTTAGGTTAACTCATATAATGCCACCCCTATTTGTACTCACTTAGAGAAACACTTTGGAAAACCTAGCCCTTGACTGCTTTCTCTCATGGTTTCATCCTACTCCTTATTCCTTAATGAGTACGCAAAACCATTAGATCTTTTTTTATTGATTCCACATTTCATGTTTTATATTTTTATAAAGATGTATAATCTGATTGGTAATCTTTGGCATTCTTTATAGATAGATGCCATCTCATCGTTTAGCATTGGTTGGTGCTATATGATTTTGAATTTATGCAGATTATGATAAGTATTTTCTTATATGGCATCATGGTAGCCATTTTACTAATTAGGTATTGTTAAACATATCTAATTTATTTTAAAGGTTTCCTACACCTAAAAATACTTGGATAACGTATTTATTTTATTAACGTATTTAAAAACTAAGCTTGGATGACAAATAAGAGTAGGAAATTAGAGATTGTTGAGATATATATTTTATGTTTGTGGAAAGGGAAGCTGTTCTGTGTAACAGCCAACTTGGCTGTTACACGGAGCAGTTTCCCCCAATTTTTTTTATTTTTTTTCAAAATTTTTTTCATGTATATTCATCTATATATCTCTCCTACATGTCATTCAAATTTCGTGAGAAACAAAAACTCCTAAGCCCTCCATCTAGACCGGGTAATTTTTAACGGTCTGAAATTTGTTGTAATTTACCCATTATAGATGAAGGGCTTAGGAGTCTTTGTTTCTCACGAAATTTGAATGACATGTAGGAGGGATATATAGATGAACATATATGAAAATTTTTTTGAAAAAAAAATAAATAAGGGGGAGAAACTGTACTTTCTTATCTTTTCCTTTTCTCCTTGTCTGCTTTATCAAATTTGTCCATAGGTTTCTCCCTATATAAGAGAGCCTATAGCTCAAGGAATAAACAAGTTTCATATTTTTCCCAACATGGTATCAGAGCAGCAGTCCTAGACCGGAGCTCTCATACCCCCATAAACCCTAATCCTAGCCCCACCACTGCCACCCCTCCTCTCCCTGTTCTCGGCTTCTCGCTGTCAAGGGACATCGCCCCCCCTCCGCTGCTACTAGGGGATCCCTCTCTCTCTAGGGGTGCCGTCGCACCTCCTCTCTCTACGGGTACCTGCTGCCGGCCCTTTTCTCTCGGGACTGTCTTCCGCCGCTGCTTCTCTTCCTCTAGGGGCCATACCTCCGCAGTCTTCGACTACTTGATGGGATTGGTTGCGTGAGTCTACATATGCAATCAAATCTTTTTATGTCAGTGTAGACAAAAGCTTGTCTAGTCTACAACCCTAGTCTTCTCTAGCCGTCATGTCAGAAAGCAAGGTAGATACCCCCACCACAGACGCCTTCAGAGGTCATGCGCCTATAGATAAGATGGATGGGTCGAACTACGAATTGTGGGCCATGCCATTCATGAGCTTAATGTAGTCAATGGGTAAGAAGCATATTCTTACCAAGGAAGAGTTGGTGGAGAAGACACGGTTGTATGCCTCATGGGAGACTGATGACACATATGCTCAGGTATGGTCGTCTGGTACTTTGATATAAGATGTTGCAAACGATGTCTTGCATTGACCCATTGCCAAAGCCATGTGGGACATTCTTGCTGTCACGTATTCACATGCCAAGAATGAGACAAAAATTCTATAGCTTAAGCATGACCTCTTCATTATAAAGCAGAATGGTCGACCCCTGCATGCTCACTACACTGCCTTGCGGGGAATGTTTGAGATGCTTCACAACTTCATGCCCCTCACGGCTACTCTAGAGCAGCTGAAGTCATATCAGAATGCCATGATATTTGGTGTTTTTCTGGCCTCCCTTAATTCATAGTATGAGACCGCTTCTCAGATTCTGGCAGATGCTACCATTCCTCCCATGGAGGAGGCCTTCCGTAGATTGAGCCGGATCAATATCTCAAGCCCTGCTCCAGTGTCAAATTCCTCTGCTATGGCAGCCTCTCGTGGAAGAGGTGATCCATCTCAGTTCCGTAGATGTGGACCACATGGTAGGAGTGAATGTGGTCGTGGACCACCTTGCACCTATTGTCATCGATCTGGTCATACAGAAGATACATGTTACTTCAAGCATGGTTGCCCAGCATCCGCTCGTGTTGCAGAGCAGACTCAACATTATGGCGTTCCACCCGCATCAGATCAGCGACATGATGAGCTTGCGTCTCGACTGAGAGATATCATACCCCCATCTAGCACTCCTTCACCTGCTTCCGAGAACAGCTTCAATATTGCAGCTATTGCAGGAGCCAGTACCTTAGGTAGTGCTCATACCTCTACTCCTCATAATGGTTCAGATATCTCAGAATGAATTATAGATTCTGGTGCAACACATCATTTGTGTGGAAACAGAAATCAGCTCATAGCCTACAGGCAGGTTCCTCCAGGAAACACCGTGGTCATAACAGATGGAACTCATTCTCCAATAACGGGACATGGAGAGATTAACTTGACGCCATCTATGACTGCAGAATGTGTTGCACGTTCCTAATTTCTCTATGAATTTACTGTATGTTAGTCAGATTACTAAGGATTTACATTGTTGAACGATATTTGACCCAGCATCCCTTGTGTTTCAGGATATTCTCACGGGCAGAGTGATTGGATGTGGCCGTGAGCAGGAAGGGCTCTATCAACTGGTCCAAACACCATATGCTGGACTATCCTCCCATTCTTCCGGACCTGTCTCTCCATTCTTATGGCATCTGCGCTTCGATCATCTTCCACTTCAGAAACTGCATCAAAGTCCTTCCCCAGATTTCACCTCGCTCGTCCTTCAACTGTGAAGCATGTCAGTTAGGGAAGCACCATCGATTTGTCTTCCCAAGTCGTCAGAGTTGGAGCAGTACCTCCCCTTTTGAGTTTTTCCATGTAGACATTTGGTGTCCTAGTCGTGTTCTTGATCATCAGGGGCACATGTTTTATTTAGTTGTTGTGAATGATTTTAGTCGTCTATCTTGGGTTTTCTTGTTGAAAAACAAATCGGAAGCGGTCAATGCTATTATGAATTTCATTAAAGAAGTGCAGAATATTTTTTCCACCAATGTCAAAATTGTAATGACTGATAATGCTCTTGAATTCTGTACTCATGTGCTCTCTTATTTCTTCTCATCTCATGGCATCCTTCATCAAACATCTTGTGCTTACACGTCTCAACATAACGGTGTCATAGAAAGAAAGCACCGTCACCTTCTTGATGTCATTCGTACCCTTCTTGTCCAGAGTTGTGCATCGCATTCATTCTGTGGTGATGCGGTTCTCACAGCTTGTTATCTCATTAATCGTATGCCCTCGTCGATGCTGGGAGAGAGGATACCTTTTTTCGTTGTTTTTCCTGACAAGGAGTTGTTCTCTCTTACCCCTCAATCACCTCCACCATCCCTACCTCCTCCCATTGTTCGAGTTCCACCTCTACCACATCACTACAGTCGACGACCAACTCCTGTTCACGATCATGGTCCATCATCCAGCATGCCCCAGGTTTATTATGAAAACATTACTTCTAATGATGGGTCTGATGGTGTTTCTCAACATGTGTTACTTCAGGAGGAGGAAAATCAGGCAGGTGGCAGAGATGATGCATAACTTGATTTACCTATTGCTCTTAGAAAGCAGAAGGGCCTCATATTCGATTGCTTCTCATGTCACCTTTGAGCGTCTGACGGGTGACTTCAGGAGGTTTGCAGTTGCTTTGTCCACTATGGACATACCACAGACGTACCATGAGGCATTGACAAATAGTAGATGATGTCTAACTATGGAGGAAGAGATGGCGACCCTTTAGTCGAGAGGTACTTGGAGCCTTGTCCCAGCCCCCACTGGGGCATCTATAGTGAGTTGCAAATGGGTATTTATAGTGAAGCAGAATGCAAATGGTAGCATTGATCGGTACAAGGCTCGATTAGTTGCTCGTGGGTTTACTCAGACGTACGAGGTGGATTATCTTGACACATTCTCTCCAGTTGCTCGTCATTCTATCATACGAATCCTTTTATCTGTTGTCGTGGTTTGAGATTGACCCCTATTTCAGCTGGATGTCAAGAATGCTTTTTTGTGGTGATCTTCATGAGGAAGTCTACATGCAACAACCACCAGGGTTTGCTGCTGAGGAGGAGTGTTCACAGGTGTGTAGACTTCATAAGGCAATCTATGGCCTTAAGCAGAGCCCCAGAGCTTGGTTCCAGCAGCTCTCAGACTTGTTTGAGAAGCATGGGTTCAAACAGTCGAATGCGGTTCTTTCTCTTTTCGTACGGAGAACCTCAAGAGGTGTGACTGCTATTATGGTGTGTGTTGATGATATACTTATTACAAGAAATGATATGCGGGGAATAAAGAGGGCAAAAGAATTTTTTGGTCGTGAATTTGTTACCAAGGAACTTGGAGATCTTAGATACTTTCTAGGATTGGAGTTCGTCAGAAATCAACAAGGGCTTATGATGACTCAGAGGAAATATGCCACTGACTTGCTAAGTGACTTGGGTATGCTTGGATGTCGACTCGCGACTACATCCATGGATCCGAGCATGAATCTGTATGATGATGATACTAATGAGGTTGACAGGAGAAGATACAAGGAACTGGTGGGAAAGCTTCTTTATATTACCATTACAAGACCTGATATTTCATTTGCAGTCAGTCGGGTGAGCCAGTTCATGGAACAACCTCGTCAGGTACATATGGATGCCATACATATGATACTAAGGTATCTTAAATCATCTCCAGGTGCAAGACTGTTATTTAAAAGAGGTGGTACTATTACTATCTCAGCATGCGGACTATGTAGGGTGCTCCAAGGTTAGGAAGTCCACATCGGGATTTGCTATATTTGTTGGAGATTCACTTGTCTCTTGGAAAAGTAAGAAGCAAACTGTCGTTGCTAGATCTAGTGCTAAGTATGAGTATAGGGCTATGGCACAAGCATATACATAAGTGATGTGCGTTCGAGCAGTCCACACCGATCTACATATAGATGTTTCTCTTCCTATTTCGCTGAAATGCGACAATCGGGCTGCCTTATTCATCGCTAATAATCCCGCATTCCACGAAAGAACAAAGCACATTGAGGTTGATTGCCATTATATACGTGACATGATTCAGAAGGACTTCATTTCTACATCTCATGACAGCTCAGGGGACCAAATGGCAGACGTTTTCACCAATGCCTTACTTAGAAGGTCCTTTCAAAAGTGTTTATCCAAGCTGAGCATGATAAATATCTATGCTCCATCTTGAGGGGAAGTGTACATATATATATTATGTTTATGTACTTTCTTATCTTTTCCTTTTCTCTCTGTCTGCTTTATGTAATTTGCCTATATGTCTCTCCCTATATAAGAGGGCCTAAGGATCAATGAATAAACAAGTTTCTCATTTTTCTCAACAGAGATCAATAAACATATTATAAATAATATATACATATATATTGGTTTGGTCCAAAATAATATGCCCCTCGTAGTAATACTTTGGATGGATTGGATGGAAGACCTTTTACCCACTAGCCAACTCAATTCCCATTGAAGGAATATAGTTTGGGTCCAACCTGACCCAAAACCCAAATAACCTGATTCATTTGACTCACTTTCCACCACTTAGTTGAGTTATTTGAGTTAATTCAAATAATGCCCACCTCCTCTTATACTCATTTAGAGAAGCACAATTGAAAACCTAGCCCTTGATGGCTTTCTCCCATGATTTCATCCTGGTATCCTACTCCTTAATCATTAAGAAGTAGGGTTCCATGTAGAATCATTCATTTTTGCTTGATTCAACATTTCATATTTTATATTTTCATAAAGACATACAAATCAGTTTGTGATCTTTGCTATTCTTCATCGATAGATGCTATCTCGCCGTTCATCATTGGTTGGTGCCGGATGATTTTAAATTTTTAAATTTGTACATCATGACAAATATTTTTCATATGCGGCATCAACACAATTATTTTATTAAGCCAAGACTTGTTAAATACGTATATTTTTGTTTTAAAGGTTTCCTACACAAACACGAGAGGTCGGCATATTTATGTTATTAATGCTTTTAGAATCGGCATGACCTAAACATGCCTTTTACATACGTGGGTGTAAATGTACTGAAATTCATTGGTGAGGCATATTGTGATTTTGGGATTAGATTGTCCTAAGTCAAATTTCTTAAAATAAAGAATTGGAAACTCCGGTATTTCCTGATAAAAGATGAGAAAATTTATGAATTGAACATGTGATCAAGGTTCAGGAAAGTGGTATGCGTATGCATTCGAAGTACATGTCACCAAATAGTGAATAAGCGATATGCATGGCATATGTGGGGTGTATACAGTTCTGTGAAATTTTCCAATTTTTAAATTTAAAATAAATAAATATCTATAAATAATATTACTACTGAATTCATGTAATAAAGTAGAGTTAAAGAAAATCTAAGACAAGTTATTGTTAAATGGTTTTGTAGATGCCATAATTGCCATTAATTGCTTAACATTTACATTAGAAGATTCATAATAACAAAGCTTCAATACACATACATGTAGATTCACAATACATAAACAAAACCTCAATCGACATATATTAAAATATTAGATGATACATTGCATATATTCATGAAAACAATACATGAGCAAACCATAAAACATTGCATATACGTAGTGGCACAATGCGTTCTAATTGTATGCACAAGCATTGCATATTCTTACAATTGAATGGAGGAAGAGGCGGAGCTACGGAGGTGAGCACCCGAATGCGAGGATTCGAGAGTTGGAGTTGCTGGAGGTGGAGCCACAAAGTTGCCGGAGTAGTACGTAGAGGCATATGTGCTTAGGGCACATAATGCACCGATTCTTAGCATTGGTTCGGTCTGCATGCCGCAAAAGTATATGCGACCACATATTCCTGAACATTGATGAAAATGCAACTTAAACCAATCCGATCGTCTGGCAATATTTTCTGATTTGGGCGCTCTTGGTTGCATGAGGATTTTCAGGAAAAAGTCACTAGGCATTGGTAGGGTCAGGAGGTGGATGGGAATGCGTTGAGGATGGCTGAGAAGCTTAGAGCCATTCGAAGCATGCTGATTTAGTTTAGGAAGGAGACCTGCGAGCTTAGAGGCCATCGTAGGGATGTGGCACATGAGGAGATTATGCCTTAATCATATGGAGGACTCTAGGGAGCTGTTGGAGAGGTAAACAAGATGTGAGTTGAATCGTGTTCTTCTGGAGGATAAGAATGAGAGATTGATTGGAGTCGGAGATCGATATAGAAGTGGTTGAAGGAGGGAGATGTGAACACCATGCTTTTCCATATAGTGATGGATGGGCGTAGGAGACAAATCTAATACATGTTTGACTCAAAAAACATACAAGCATGATACATGTTATTAAAGTGGGTAGAGAGGAGGTACTGAGGTAGTGGGCAATCGTGCCAATGGGGATGCAGGGTCTGTGAGATGCCAGTACATTGAGCTTAGTTACTGCGTGCATGGTGATGGTGCCAAATGGGAGGGAAGATTTGTATCGAGATTGAGTGAGATGCAATTCCAGGAGTAGATGTGGTTATTCCTTCTTGCGGATTTTCGAAAGATGACTTTTGATTTCAATGCGGATGGATCTTGGGCCTTGATGGATCTCTGGTCCCGAATGTTACAGTCTTTTCTACAGGGAGTTTGGGATCTGGTGGGTTAAGAAACTTTGGACACGATGAGTGAATTATGTTAGACGAACGTGGCTTCGAACGGTTGAATCGATCCCTTCTTTTTCTCATATTAGAGAAGGATGTGGTACAAAGGGTGAAGGACATGCACCCTATTGCTTTTTTAACGCTATTTACCTCATTGTGGCAAATGTATTGGCAAACAAGTTGCAATAGGTTCTTGGCTTTATTGTTGATCCTGCTCAAACGACTTCAATCCAGGTCGACACATGGTGGATGGTATAGTGATGGCCTTTGAGATTATTGCAGAATGGAGGTTGAAGAAGACCAAAGGATTATGTAGAACGGAGATCCATCCAGATACCTTTTCATCATAGATGATTTCCAAGCAAGTAGATTGACTGGATGAAGAGATGTACGACAACTTCACCCTATGTTGTTATGGTGAATGGTAGACATGAGGGGGTTTCTTTTAGCCACAACATGAAGTTAGGTAGGGATGTCCATCGACACATGGTGAATGGATGAAGAGATGTCCATCGACTCTCCTACTGTTTGTTCTTATTGCAATACCCGTGCAGGAATGGTTACAAAGGTAGAAGAAGGATATTTTTTAGAAGGTTATAGTACCGGGGGTATTTTTGTGTCCATCCTTCGATATGTTGACGACACTTTTTTTTGTGTGGCCGTTATACTTGAGTTTTTTTAGGTTGATCTCTGGCTGTAGATTGACCATGCCAAAAATTGCTTTTATTCATTTTGGGATGATTGAGGAGGAGATGGATGGTTGCGGGGATACCCTTCAGACGTAGTGGGGGACACTGCCCTTACTGCCTTTGGTGAGCGGTAGGTTGGGGCAGTCAGGTTGGATGCCTGTAATCGAGAAAATGGAGTGCAATTTGGTGTGGGGTTTTCCTATTGATGGATGCCCGTCTGATGCTCTTGAATATGGTGCTATCAGCTATCCCAAATACGTACCTTTTGCTGGTTTCCGTTAGAGGGAGTTTGAAGGCATTGATGAGTCATTTTTTTGAGCTTCTACGAGGCCTTCTACTTGGAGACAGTATTTGATGCTGGAATTGCATTGGATCGTTTCAAGAACATCCGGAGATGGAAGATCCTGCTGCATTTACAGATTATCATCTGGTTATCGAGGAGGGATGAAGTGATGACTGGAAAGCAAAGAGCTATGTTTTTTCTGGGTGCTGGGGTTGACTGAGACGGAGGATGTTGAAGTTGCATCTCTTTTTTGGCTGCTCTATTTCAAGGGAGGTCTGGGCCATATTGATTTGCTGTCAACCTTAGGCTGACAGAGTTTTGAGAGTCCATAGATAGGATGTGTCATGGAAGTGGCTTTTGCCGGATTAGAAAGTTTCTAGATTTAATTCATTTTTTAGAGTTTTACAAAAAAAATTCAGATGACAATATGCTGCTAACAAATTGATAATGCATTCTGAATGATGATTACTAGGAGTAGGATATAGTTAGGCACCCTTGTTTAGCCAGCTGTGGTCCTAAAAAATTTGACTTACAAATACATGAAATGGGAATCAAGTGAAAAAGAAATAAATGCATTCTATTTTGTGGAGAATCTGGGGAGTAGTTTTCATATTTGTAGTCATTTTGGATGTCTATTCTAGAGGGCTATAGGTGACAGGGTGACATTTCTGTAGTTCTTGTAACCTTTAGTATGGTTTTATGAAATTCACAGGACCACCGGCCTTGAGCAGCTGTCCTGTTTCTTCTTACGTAAAAGTGTGACTGTGATATCAAATCGGCACAAGTGAAATTACATATACGTGCTCATTTTTGGATGTTACATTTATTTGCTTAAGCGACGTTTCTTATAAAGCTGTGGAGAAATCATTTGATGACACCTGCGACAACAAGCTGATAGCCACAGTTGAATCCACTTCAATGGTTTGGTGATTAGGAATGTGCCTTCCCCACTTAAAGGACCATGGTTCAGTTCCCCGCAAAATGTCATTTCTTCAAAACATGCCAATAGAAATCGGTTGCATTTTTCTTGGTTAGGAAAAACTGGTGAGAATGGGCTCCTACTACCTAGGGTGAGCTTTTTTGTTGTTTTGCAGAGTGAGAGGTGCAAACTTGAAATGCTGCATGTGTCATGCAGAAATGACGGTGAAGTTAGAATTAATGAATTTACCTAGTGATTTGAAGGCCCAATTGGATTTCCAACCCAAGATCTGAACTGTATGCCCTTTCATTGCAGGCTAGAATTTAGTAGTTTCGCCTTTTATGTAGGAGTTACTGCAACTGACAGCGACTTGTTGTCATATCTGTTCGTTCCATGGTTTATATCGCTGCTAAATTATTCGATGCAGTTTTTTGTCATGCGCACTGTAATGCTATGTTGTAACTGAACCATGAATCCGTGAAGACTTAAAATTTGCAACCTTGAACATTGAGTTGTCGGAGCAAACCTTTGGATAAATTTAGCTGTGGCTAGTTGGTTCTTTAGAATCATATTGGGAGGCTCATCGGGTCTCGGGCAAAATTTTTTTTCATTTGGTCCGATGAGACTCCTCAAATTTCTTGGAGATATTTCTTTTTTCCTTCTATTTTCTGCAGAATCCATCATCATACAGGAACCTGTCATTATAAAGGAACCTATCAATGGAAGTTTGAGCTTCCCTTGGAATTCTTTCTCTCTCTTGATATTCTGTAGATCATGTAATTTGTACTTTCATGTCTTGTTTCAGGAACCCAGCAGTGTTGAAAAAATTATGGAGATTGATGAGCACATAGGGTGTGCAATGAGTGGACTAATAGCTGATGCACGCACACTTGTGGAGCATGCTCGAGTTGAGACTCAGGTAAGGTTCTTTATTAAATTATAAACCTGCTTCCAAGGCAAACTTTGCTTGGACCCACTCGAGCGAAATACTTATCCTTTTTTTTTAAAGAACCATCGTTTTTCATATGGAGAACCAATGACGGTGGAGTCAACAACTCAAGCATTGTGTGATCTTGCTCTTCGATTTGGAGAGGGCGATGAAGAGTCCATGGTAAGAACTATTTATAGCATATGATAGATGCTATGAATGCAATAGTCTGTCTTGGGAAAGCTATTCGAATTCCTTTGGAAACAGATACTTTTTGTTTGTCATTGTTATTTAAAAATAACAATCTATTAACAGAATGGTGCGTAACTATACAAGGTGAATTGGCTCCACTAGCTCGTTTGTCGAAGTTCAGTGCCAAAGTTGAGTCGGATATAAAATCTGTTGAAAAGAGTGCAATCAAAAATTGCCTCAAGCCCCAGAATGATGATTTACTAGTGAGCAGCCTGTGCTTTGCACGGGAGTACACCCTTCTTCTCCATTCACTTCATAAGGAATGTATATGAATACGGAAACAAAACAGATACATTAATGAAAATTGTATACCTAGATATAGATATGGAAATAAGTAAAATCTCAATTCGGATACGATATTTAACAAATGAAAACGGATTGTCATGCGGATGGCCTTCTAATGCTTACGTTCAGTAGGATTGTTACTGTAAAGTCGAAAATAATATCCGATTAAATAAATTAGTAAACTACAAATACAACAAAATCTAAAAAGAAAAACATGGTATTAATACTAAATTTAATAACATGTATAATAATGATTAAATATTATATAGATCTATATTTTTCATCAATCCTACATTTGAAAATGACTTCAGATACAGTACATCACAATTAATTCTATAACATGTTCGGAGATAAACACATAAGTTGATGTATGTATATATACAATATACACATAGATTCAATAATGTGGATATCTGCATCTGTATCCGTAAAAAAATGTAAACATATATATATATATACATGTATAGAGGGCTTATCCAGTGAGCCCTTTGCCCATTTGAGTTGTGGTGAGCACCAAACGTGGGCTCGCCACGTGTATTTCCATTTGAATGGTTCCCTATTTCGAAGGAGCGCGGTTTTGGAAGGATATTAATATGTTTGAGCCTTTTATATTTCCAATTATACCGAGTCCTTAAAAAAAGGAAGACGATTTTGGAAAGATACAGTCAAATCATTAATTTCGTACCGAAGAAATAGTCATTGTACATTTGATCAGTAGTGTACATAATGTACTCAAGTAATTATGTGGTGCGAGATCAGTAGTACTGAAACAATTGTCAGTATTTTACATCTGTAATATTACATTGTACAGAGATCAGTAATTCATTCATATTATTCAAGTAATACATATTCAGTTCTCAAGTAATTATTGTTGTGAGATCAGTAATTAAGTATGTAAATTACTAATGTCCATACAATAATTACTGATTACAAATGTCCATTTTACTGAAGTCATTTTGATTGTTACTAATGTTATAGTTACTTAATACTTTGAGTGTTACTGAAGCACCTCTTATTTACTTATATAACTTTTTTAATTACTTATAATGCATCGAGTGTTACTAATAGAAATACATAAATTACTGGTCACGTGGTTTTTTATACTTATTCCAACTTACTTATTCCATTATCTTCTTTTACCTATAATTTATTACATGTTACTGATGCTTCCATATATCTTACTTGTTATTCTTTGTTTTGAATTACTATCGAATCACACCTTCTTCACTTATGTAGCCTATTTAGTTACTTGTAATACGTCAAGTGTTACTGAAAACCACACATAAATTACTTAATTATTGTTATATGGTGAACATCCAAATTTCAACGGTTGTCTTCTAGTCCATTTAGATGATGTTATTTTGCTCTCACTCGTCGGCATAATAGCAGCTTCTTCAAGACACCAAATTGTTGCATTGTTCTGCAAGAAACAATAAGTTAGTTGACCATTTAAAAGGATTAAAATATCAAGAAATTAGAAAAGAATACACATTACTTACAATTTTTCAGTAACGTTTCAGGAAGATACCTGCTTCAGCACTATTTTATATCTGTGAATAGTAAGAATTGTATAAAAAAAGTAACTCAGCAATATACTCGCTTTAGTAAGAATCATTCAATGACAAGTAACTTGTAATGAATTGTTAGTAACGTTTGTTATATGACGAGTAATTATGTGAGGCAAATATAAATCCATGAAAAGTAAGAATCGTATTAAGAAAAGTAATTAAGCATATGTAATTAGAAGAGTAAATCAAGTAACTTGCTACAATGAATTACCTAATAAAAAATATTTTAGGATTCACAAAGCAATGAACCTGATCCTTCTAAAAAAATATTCTCATCCTGCAAATCCATTTGCATGTAATCCATCATATATGTTTCTAATATGATATTCTGACGATCCAACGTAAATCGGGAAGCATCGTTCATAATTGCTTCAGATAAGTCACGATCAAAATCCATTTCATTCATAGTACATCATGTTTGAAGCAGATATAGAGAAAACCCACTACTAGATTATACGACGGATGAAAAAAAAATTACTAGATTATGCGACGGATGAAAAAAAATTCCAACAACTCAAATATAATACCTTCACAAGGGCAATCGTCCTGCGTTGCAACTGGTCATATCAATGATCAAACGATAGAATCAAAAAGCTATTGCCTTGCGTTACAATAATGGCATACTATTTTAGGAATCTAATTAAAATTCCTTTTTAAATTTTCTACCATTATTGTTATGGGACCCAGATATCAAGGGATTAAAATGAGTAGATCCAACGGCTTAGATGTTGGGCTCATCTCATGTTTAATGGGCTTAGAGCTCATTGTATAAATTCCCTATATATATGTATGTATCCTAAAAAAATTAAAAGCAATATATGTATCATAAACGTATCCGTAAAAAAATTAAAACTAATATCCATATCCCGTATCCGCTAAAATAAGATATTCATTTTCTATCCGCTTAAAAAGAATACATTCAAAATATTGTACAAGTGGACGGAGATCGATATGAAGCGTCGTTGTGCAGAACCTTCATAATTTCATATACACCAATATAAAATTTAGGATCATTGTATTTTTTATAAAAAAGATAATTTTGAACTTATTACACCTTAATTTACCATCAAACTTCTCATATGGAATATTTGGGCAAGACATTAACGGAAGGTCGGTGCATATATGTGCTTTGCTTCAATGGTTAAAGGGTCTTTGCATAAAGAAACTTCCTTTTCAAGGTATTATAAAGTAGAGTTGTCAATATCAAATGATCAGAAAACATAAAATACATATAACATAGAGTATTCAAATAGTCTGTCTCGAAAATGTGACTTGAACATTCAGATAATGTAAAGAGAAGTCTAAAAATCGTATATATGTAAATAGTTTTTACAATATGTGTATATATGATTTGAGAAAAATATCAAATGTGTAATGATATTTATCGTGAATATAAAAAAATCGATCCAAGTTAAATTAAGTTTCAAAGGGCCATCTATATACTTACATAAAGAATATTCGAAATTACGAGGTTTTTATTTTGTATTTTTATTTAAATTTTGTATATGTTTTAATGATCACTATAACAAGGTGGTGGAATCTTCCACTAAAGCAATCAAGCTTCAGGGAGAAGGTTTTAGAAGACTTATCTTGGGATTGTAGCGGTAGTGCAAACGAGATGTGGGAGGCAGTAGCATCTTGTATCCGAAAGGTAGCCAAAGAGATGCTAGTCGAGTCAAAAGGAGGAGGTCCAGGTCAAAAGGAGGCTTGGTGGTGGAGTGAAGGGGTGCAAGAGAAGCTAAAAATTAAAAGAGCTTGCTTTAAAGCTATGTCTAAGGATAGAACAGATGAAACTGTCACAGACTATAAAATAGCGAAGAAGGAAGCAAAGAAGGCTGTAAGCGAAGCTAAGTCAAAAGCTTATGAGGTTTTGTATAAAAATCTCAACTCTAAGGAGGGCCAGAAGGATATATTCAGGTTGGCCAAAGCAAGAGAAAGAAAGACCAAAGACCTTTCTCAAGTGAGATGCATTAAGGACGAGGAAGGTCACGTGCTTGTTACTCAGAATGATATAGAGACTAGATGTGAGCAGTACTTCCATAAACTTTTCATTGGAGTCTGGAGAAGGAAATAGAGAGATCACTTTGGGTGATCTAGCTAGTAGTGAAAGTTACTTGAATCGTGCATGCTATAGACGAATACAAAGAAAAGAAGTAGAGGAGGCTTTGAAGGTTATGAGACCTGGGAAAGGTGTTGGACCGGATGACATCCCTGTAGAAGTATGGAAAGTTTTAGGTGAGCGTGGTTTGACTTGGCTTACGAATCTATTCAATGTTATTTGGCGAAGCAAGAAAATGCCTGAAGATTGGAGGAAGAGTATCGTGGTGCCTCTTTATAAGAACAAAGGAGACATTCAAAATTGTTCAAATTACAGAGGTATCAAGATGATGAGTCACACTATGAAAATTTGGGAACGTGTGATCGAAAGAAGGTTGAGGCAAGTTTCTCAAGTAAAAGAAAACCAATTCGGATTCATGCCATGTCGCTCAACTATTGAAGCCATCCATTTGCTGAGGAGAACAATGGAGATTTATAGAGCTAAAAGGAAGAATCTCCATATGATCTTTATTGATTTGGAGAAGGCTTATGATTCCGTCCCACGAGAGATACTGTGGAGAGTTTTGGAGAAGAGACAAGAACCTGTCCTATACATTAATCTCATAAAGGATATGTATGATAGGGCTTTATCTTGTGTAAGGACCCCGACGGGGAAGACTGACTATTTTGATATCAACATTGGTTTACATCAAGGTTCAGCCTTGAGTCCATTTCTTTTTACTTTGATTATGGACGAGTTGACAAGTTGCATTTAGGATGAGTTACCTTGGTGTATGTTATTTGCTGATGATATTGTGTTGATTGACGAGACTAGAGATGGAGTAAATGAGAAGTTTGAGGTTTGGAGACATGCATTGGAGACTAAAGGTTTTCTTATAAGTAGGGCTAAGACGGAATATATGGAATGCACCTTTGATGGAAGCAATGGTGAAGGAATCGAGGTGAAGATTGGTGACGATAACATTCAGAAGAGAGATTCTTTTAGATATTTGGGATCTATTTTGCAACATGATGGGGAAATTGATGGAGATGTTACTAGTAGAATAAATGCAGACTGGCTAAAGTGGAGAGGAGCCTCCGCTGTTCTCTGTGATAAGAAAATTCCATTAAAAATTAAAGGAAAGTTTTACAAAGCAGCCGTGCGACCTGCTATGCTTTATGGTTCTGAATGTTGGCCTGTGAACCATAGACATGTGCAGAGAATGGCTGTAGCAGAAATGAAAATGCTAAGATGGATGTGTGGACATGCACGTAAAGATTGGATTCGGAATGATGTAATCAGAAAGAAAGTTGGTGTAGCTCCGATCGAGGATAAAATGCGAGAAAACCGCTTAAGATAGTTTGGTCATTTGCAAAGAAGGTCAACTGATGCACCGGTTAGGAGATGCGAGTGTTGGGATGTTGAGCCGGCTAAGAGAGGGCGAGGACGACCCAAGAAGTGTTGGAAAGAGACTATACGAAGGGATCTTAGTTTTTTGGATATAAGTCCGAGATTGAACCAAGATAGATCTGAATGGAGGCGAAGAATCCATGTAGCCGACCCTACTTAATTGTGGGAAAAGGCTTTGTTGTTGTTGTTTTGTATATGTTTTAATATGTATTAAAATATATCAAATACTTTTTTTTGAATTTTATAATGATATTGGGATGCTTGTGATTTTTGAAAGTAAACGGTATTTTTTAATATAGTTTTTTTATTTATTAAAAGAAGAAAATGAATATAATATTCGAAACTATTATGGTAAGTATTATAGTACATTGTTATGTATAGAGTGCTAATTTTATTTTGTTTTATTTATATGTATATATTTAATATAGAATTTATAAGGTCTTAATAATTACTATGGGATAAGAAGTAATTGATGTAAGTAAGATGAGTTTAATTGCTATGAAATATAGTTCTGATTCTATACATGCAACAATTGATAACTTTTTTTGTCTAGTGCTGTTTATATTCTGGTATTGGTGATAGATGCATCTTTGCTGTCGATTTTTTTAATCAGCATTGTCTAAAATTTGAAGTTCAAGGGAAAAACCTCTTTGAGCCATTAATTTGAAGTCCTTGAGCCTCGCAGGCTTTTACTGCAAACATAGTGCCAGAATCAGTCCATGCACTATATGGACTATGAAAGCATACGTATGAATACATTTATGACGATATTAATCGTATACACATAATCCGTCCCATAGATCTGTATAATTAAGCATTCATGCATAATATAATTTGCAAGAAACCAAGTCAGAGAAAACAAAACAAATGCATGATAAAGTGTAAGATCGTGGATACAAATAAACAAAAAATGAAATAAAAATCCATCACCATAGCTTTCACAGATAGCTCTTGCCCACGAAGAAGACTGAACAACTCTGCAATTATTTTGTTGAAATTCAAAGAATCTGATTTTTGTCATGCTTCCTAATGAAGCAACTGCATCGACTTCGTGTGTGGCGACCGACAGACGGATCTCGAGTTGACCTCAGCCTTGCGATTCTAGAGATCATACGTGTGTGGCGACCGACAGACGGATCTCGAGTTGACCTCAGCCTTGCGATTCTAGAGATCATATTATACGCATTAGGTAATCACAATTCTCGTGTTATTCTCAAATGAGATTCTCAAACAATGGAGACTGGATGTCATGTTAAGTAATTCTTATGAGAAATTAGTTTTTGATTTTCCATACATCTATTATTTACACATGCTCGCACTTCTCCTTCCCAATATCAAGGCAACTTTGCGCTTATTGAATGCACTCCATGGATTCCAGCTAATCAGGAACGTGAGATACTGCACTTGTAATTGATTAATCTAACATGTCTACCCTCTCGCATTCTCCGCAACAATTCATTGATCATGAAGGACATAATACATGCCTTTGATGGCCGCGACAAGCACTTCGATCGTCCTGGGAAGAGGATCACATCCCTCGAACTACATGAACCTTAGACAAAAAATTTCCTTTCCCCTCTGATCCCTAACACCCAGTTTTGTACTTATCTCCGATCGCCAATGGAACTGGTGACCAGAGAAGGAGGACGATGCCTCTAGGATCTACTATCGTGGACGCGGCACGCCACGCAATGGCGGGGATGCTAGGAGATTACCACGGCGATGCGGTAGAGGAGATTGATGTAGCAATGAAGGAGGGTGACGGGGCAGTACACGAACATCACGCACGTGTCGCAGCGCGCTCGGCGGAAGTTCGATCGACCGAGGCATCTGGAAGGAAGCCATGTGGTGAGGCTGGCGGCGGCGGAGGAGGTTTTCACTTCCTAATGTAATAGACACTACTGGGGTTACTACAGACGAGGGCTTTGAAGGGGGCGGAGGAGAGGTGGGAGTGGAGGGATGAGGGATGGAGGCGGTCCTGCTTGGATGAGGCGACCGTCGAACTCGGAGGAGATGCGTATGGTCTCCGCAGTTGCGGTTCATGTTGCGGACGATGTTGTAGGTTGTGTGGAGCCCAAGCGGACAGGAGGCAGGGAAGATATCAAAGTAATAAGTTGGGGGTAAAAGTGGAATTTGACGGTAAAAAATTAATGGACGGGGGGCAAGACTCCCTGCTTAATATATAGTAATGGATTTGGTCATATCACAAATGCACCTTTCGTCTGTGGACTTGTGCATACGCAATACATTGGCTGCAGGGGCGGAACTAGTATACATCTTAGGGAGGCCATGAGTCCATGACCCCTCCTTGATTATTCTATTTCACTTGCATAATGTTCTTAATTTTTGATATGGCCCCTCCTTGTTATAAAAATAATGTTTTATAAATAATAAAAAAATCCACTCAGTGGTCTACTGGTAGAGCAGCGAGTTTTTGATATTATGTATCAGGGTTCAATTCATTTGATCACTTTTTCTTCCTTCTCTAAAATATTAATTCTATTCAATTTTAAGGTATTAAAATTATAAGTATAATTTGATATAAAATGAGAATGTTTATTTTTCTCCCGTTATTTTTAGCTATCCTTGTAAGTGAAATAGTTTTTGGTGTTTCCTTTTAGGGTTTTTATCACTTGTGCCCCTCTGAGTTATCGCAATTTCAGTTATGCCCCTATCTTTTTGGTAATATCAGTGCCCCTCACTTCTTTCTCCGTTATCACTTGTGCCCTTCCGTTAGATTGACCGTCAATGAGTTGACTTAACCATGGTTTTTTCAAACCTTGGTGCAGTTAAGAGGGGTATTATTGTCCAGACTTCTTCTTCATCTTCTTCCTCCTCCATTTGTTCTTCTTCCTTTCTCTTCATAATTTCTCTCTCTTTGTGACACCTTCATGTAGGGCTGTCAGGAAAGCTCGAACTCGATGAGCTCAACTCAGACTCGGCTCGTTAAGGGCTCGTGAGCCGGACTCAAAACCTTAACGAGCCCGAGCCCGAATTGGGTTTTATGGCTCGCTAGCTTATCGAGTCGAGTTCGAGTTGGGCATTGTTCAACTCGGAAACTCGACTCGATAACTCCTTTTCATCTCTTAATAAAAAATTAAAAACATGTATACCAAAACTTCCACATTGAGTTTGATTAAACTAGAGGTTAACATTTTTCTTGCCCAAAAAGCTACACAAAAGAGTATAAAAAATCAAAATTACAAATGTCATTTGCATAATTTAATGTATAAAATGGAATAATGACTCATTAAGAGGTTCATGAGCCTGCTCATTTTGAGGCTCATGAGCCAGCTTAGAAACTCACGACTCGATAAGAGGCTCGTGAGCCAGCTCATTTTGAGGCTCGTGAGCAAGCTCAGAAACTCGTGGCTCGATAAGAGGCTCGTGAGTCAACTCGAACTCCACGAGTTCGAGTTCGAGTTGGTGATCCAGGGCTCGATCCTTATCGAGCCCGAGTTCGAGCTTAGGTTTCTTATCGAGTTCGAGTCCGAGTTGAGGCCAACTCGGCTCGTTGAACTCGATAGACACCCCTACCTTCATGCATCCGTCGATTCTCTAAAATTTTTGCATTTTCACGGATATATCACTCATTACGGATCAAACGAAGAATTTTATTGAAATTTTTGATGAATTTTTATGAATCAATTAGTACAAAATTTATCTTAGCTTAAAAAATAATGAAAGCCCTCATGTTTCAGCCCTTCCTCTCCAGGTTCTCGACGATGGCTGGCAGGGGCGACCTGGGTGCGGGGGGCGGCGGGGGAAGGAGGAGGCGCGGGGGAGGAGGAGGTGCGTTCAGGGGAGGCGAGGGCAGGCGGCGGGCGGAGGTCGAGGCGGAGGGGCGGCAGGGGGTGGGGGGAGGTCGGGGCGGCATGGAGGCTGGGGCGGAGGGGCGGCAGGGGGTGGGGGGAGGTCGGGGCGGCAGGGTGGTTGGGGCGGAGGGGGCGACATGGGGTGGGGGGAGGTCTGGGCGACAAGGGGTGGGGGGAGGTCGGGGCGGAGGGGCGACAGGGGGTGGGGGCAGGTCGAGGCGGCAGGGAGGCTGGGGCGGAGGGGCGACAGGGGGTGGGGGGAGGTCGGGGCGGAGGGACGGCACGGGGTGGGGGGAGGTCGGGGCGGCAGGGGGCGGAGGGAGGCCGGGGCAGGGGGCAGAGGGAGGCTGGGGCGGAGGGATGCTGGTGCGGAGGAAGAGGGCAGGCCGGGGGTGGGGGAGGAGTTCCGGGCAGAGAGGGAGGAGGAAGAGGATGGGGGAAGAGGAGGAAGAAGAAGAGGTTGAGGAAGAGGGTGTCAAATGACCATTGAACCATTTTTTTAAAATTAATTCCGCTTATGTCCTTAAAGTTAACGTCCGTTTGCATTGTGGATGATGGCAACTAACTCAAGGGGCACAACTGATATTAACAAAAAGATAGGGCATAACTGATATTGCGATATCTCGGAGGGGCACAAGTGATAAAAACCCTTCCTTTTAATGATGACATTTGTTATCTCAAAATTTTAAAACATCACCATCAAAATTATAATCTATATTTGAAAATCCAACCTTATTGGTAGACTTAAATAACATTAACATTGTAATTTATCAAAATTTAAAAATCCCAGTTAAAATTATTAATTCAATTTAAAAAATATCATTTGAAAAAACAATAATTCTTTTCATTTTTGGCTATATATGATAGATGTATAGTTGGCCCCTAATTGATTAAATACCTAGTTTATGCCCCTGGTTAGCTGCTGTTTGCCTTGTGAGTGTTTTGTCAAGTTCCTAAAATGACTTATTAGTCTGAGTCAGGGTCTCTATGATCTGCTTTTATCTTTAAAGTAAAATCGTACACACCTTTGATCAAAATATTTAAATCAACCTTAGCCTACAAACTATTAGAAACAAGAATCCATTTTCAAGACTATGACCATTCAAAAATCTTTTAATTTAACTAACTTATGTGCATGGTTGTAATACTGATATTCATATACTAAAATTAGCGAAAATACTAGATGAAAATGCTTATACTGTTCTCCTCTGATATTTGGAATATGGGCGAATTTCGAACTTTCTTTGACATCTCAAGCTAAAAGTATAGTACTGTTAGATGGTATATCTCCATTTAAATATACTACAATGATGGTAATTAGAAAATTTATTCTCAAGAAAAATGTGCCGTCCTCTATTGATTGCGTCAGTCTTATTTCCTTTATGGCATTGCAGCCTCCCATTCCACATGAAAAAATGCACCTAACTCCTCAATTTCTAAATACTGCAGTCTGCAGCAACTGCCTGTCCAATAACCGTTGCGCTGCAATCCTACCTTCTCAACTGTTACCATTATCTCTTATATAGTTATGTAATTATATTCAGCTGCCCCCCATGTTTCCCAGTAATTCCCCGTGCCAGCGATGCAGATGTCGTAGCTAAACAAAGATGATTTACCGAAGAAATGATGTGCATTATCAAAAAATGCAGTAAATGATCTTGGGGCCTTTCCTGTGGTTTAGTTGTGATGATGTATTGTGCACATGCATTTTCCGCTCCAAAGTTCTTGTTTACTGTTGTATTTGTTTATATATATATTTATTTTAATGTCCTTTTATTGGAAAATTATGTGATTTATTCACATTATGATTTGATTTCTGGTGTTGTCCTACCTTAATAATTTAAATTTTGTTTCAGTCTCGACCTTTTGGTGTGTCACTTTTGATTGCTGGACATGATGAAAATGGGCCCAGTTTGTAAGTTATTTGCTTGTTAATTTGCCCTCTTTTGTAATAAAGTATATTTGGAAGTATTCTTTTGAAAGAAATATTTATGGAAGTATGAGCCAGGGTCAAATCTGTACTTGGACCTATCGAAATGTTGTTGATGTGAGCAGTTCTAAAGAAGTTTTTTAGTAGCAATTTCTGATTTATTCTGTGCTAATTGTAATTTCTTTAAAGCTATAATTTTTGGGTCTTTTTGAATTTACACGTTGCACTATAGGACCTAATCTTTTAAAAGTGTCGGCTACTTCTTTTAAAGCTTCTTTGCCTTTGTATATGCAGGTAGAATTTGTCTGGTTGGAAAGCAATTTGTGGTGTGTAAATGTAACCCTAATTTAAATGATGGATTCTGGTCTGTACAATGTATCTCATCATTTCATGGTCATGCTCTAACTTCTTTCTTTTCTCTTTGTGCATCTTGGCAAAATTTCCTCCAATTTCATGTAGATTGTCATGTTCCTTGCCCTTATCCTTGTTCATCATTGAACAACCTCTTTCAAAATCACAATTTTAGACGCTGATTTGCAAGAATGGCAGATGAGGATATGATCTTGGTTTGCGCAAAAATAATGGACGAGGATTTTGAGATCCCTTGATCAACATCTAGCGTCGTTGCCTTGTAACCGGGCACGGGTTCACGAATATGCCCATATTTGGATTTAAAGGTTCTGCTGAGTTGGTGCATCACATGTAGAGATGGGTAATTGGATTACCACCTCCACAAATTTAGTCTCACATCTACTATTAGTGGGACTTCGATCTGTCTGTAGGGCTATATAAAAAGCCCCACACCCATTGTAACAATCGAGAGAAAGTGAATAGAAGAATCAAACCTTAGTGGCGTTTTCCAGTGGTTTCATCCCACTCTTTATGGAGTAGGGTTCCACATTAAATTCTAGTGTTCTTCCACCATGTTTATTTCTTTATCTTTGATATTACGTTTCCGCATTATCATTTTCTACATGGTATTAGAGCGGGTTCGATTTCCGAGGATTTATTTTATGTTTGTGATTTGTTCAAGATCAAGTTCTAGGGTTTCTTCTGAAACCCTAATTTTGCACAATTCACCAACAACGATCAGAGCGAGATCGATTTTAGGGTTTTGAAGAGGTTTTTTGATCCCTGAAGATTATTCTGTTCAATGTTTATTATTGTTCGAAGATTTGTTCATATTCAAAGATTTATTTGTGTTCAAGAAAAATTTTATTCTACCTATTCGATTCTAGGGTTTCTGAAGAAACCTTAAATCTATAAAGTTTGCAAGGTATCTCATGTAGATCTGAAGATCCGTGACTTCAGGGCCACATTTTCTAGTTAAAGAAGAAGAATAAGAAGATCAAGAGGGGTGTTTTGGCCCCCAAATTCATCTCTAGTTTGGGTTCACGGAACCCTAGTGGCACAAGAAAAAAAGGCTCCTGTGCATCGATCCTATTGTATTAGCTCTCCAGGTGAAGTACACACAAGGCTCCAAATTGACGCCATTCTCCAACGTTGATCGCAACTGAATCATCATCGATCACCATCACCAATCTTCTTCCCTCGCACAGGCGGCACGAGGCCCTATCTCCGATCACCTCGATACCCATGCCATGAGAAGGTGCAACATCGACGATGATCTCTGCACAAGTCGAAGAAGACGTAACAATCCTCCACCCACACCCATTGTAACAATTGAGAGAAAGTGAATAGAAGAAGCAGACCTTAGTGGTGTTCTCCATCCCGCTCCTATGAAGTAGGGTTTCGCTTTAAATTCCGGTGTTCTTCCACCATGTTTATTTTTTTATCTCTAATATTATACTTCCGCATTATCATTTTCTACATGGTATCATGGCGGGTTCGATTCTCGAAGATTTATTTTATGTTCGTGATTTGTTCAAGATCAAGTTATAGGGTTTCTTCTGAAAATCTAATTCTATAAAATTCATCAACAACGATCAGAGCGAGATCGACTTTAGGGTTTTGAAGAATTCATTTTTTTTGATTCTTGAAGATTATTTTGTTCAATGTTCATTATTGTTCGAAGATGTGTTCATATTTAAAGATTCGTTTGCTTTCAAGATTTTATTCCACATATTCGGTTCTAGGGTTTCTGAAGAAACCTTAATTCTGTAAAGCATGCAAAGTTTCTCATGCAAATACGAAGATCCCTTACTCCAGGGCCACCGTTTCTAGTTAAAGAAGAAGAAGAAGATCAAGAGGGATGTTCCAGCCCCCAAATTCATCTCCAATTTGGGTTCACGGAACCCTAGTGGCACTAGAAGAAAAAAGGCTCCTGTGCATCTCTACGCATGAGTCGAAGAAGAAGAAAGGACTTCAGGCGGTTCCCCTTGACATCAATCATGTTGTATTGGCTCTTCAGGCGAAGTACACACAAGGCTCCAAATCAACGCCAATCTCCAATGCCGATCCCAGCTGAATCATCGTCGATCACCATTGCCAATATTCTTCCCTCGCATAGGCGACACGGGGCCCTATCTCCGATCACCTCGGTACCCATGCCATGAGGAGGTGCAACATCGATGATGATCTTTGCATGAGTCGAAGAAGAAGCATCAATCCTCCATGGATTAGCCCTATGTATTCATTCTCCAAGCTATCTCGCCTAGGCGGCGACCACTTTTGTCATCACATCCCCTCGCACGCGAGGGCTCCCAAGTTCGGTCGCAACGACACATGCGACAACCTCCAAGCCTCATATCCTCTTCCTCGCACTTGGCGGCACCATTGTTGCCCTCCACCAATCACAGGGAACAACTGTTGTCATTGGCGACGCCATCAAGTCTGTCGAGCACACCCAGAAATCACCTGGCGGCGCTGCCATCGATCATTGCAAAGGCTGACAGCTATGGGTTCCCTGAAGGGAACCCTATTTTCGTATGATAGAGGATGGGTTTCCAATCGGGAATCCTAAATAGTAGGATTTTCATCAAGCTCAGTGGGCTATTATTGCATAATTGTAAAAAAATAATGGGGGGGGGGGAGAGGTGCACTTATTTTTGGCTCAACGGGCCTAGTTCTGCAATGCATTAAAAAAGTGCAAGTCGATTTGTTTCGGACCAAGGGGGCATGTTGAAAAAAAATGTGAAGTATTTTTTGGGGCCAAATTTAAGCCATGAGATTTTTTTTAATATCGTACAAAAGAATTTGTATGAAAAGAAGAAGAATATCGAGAAAAAGATGACAACAATAGAAGAGGAAATAATCGAGAAAAAAATTTGATATTGATTTTTTCTTTTCTCGCCATCTTCATTTCTTTTTTCAACTTGGTCAGTGTCATCTATTCCGACCAGTATTGGAGAAAGGGAGAGTCTTATGTAGAGTTCTAAAGGACAGTTTCTAAGTCTACAGTTCAGCTCCACACATCTAGATTTCAGACTCTACCGTTTGATATGCACATTTTGCGATCGTTATTTGAGAGGTTCCCATCTTTGATTTGGACCCATGATTTTCATGTGATCCACAAGGATTCTAAAGTAGAGATCCCATTCTCCGAGCCAGTATGGGAGAGACCCAGACAGTGTTCAGGAAAACGGCCGAGTATACCGCATACTCGGCCGCATACTCAGAGTCGGATCCTTGGGCGCACCGTGTTTGAGGTAACCGGCCTTTAGGCGCTTAGACCGCATAAGCGGCCGAGTATACGTGATATGCGGCCGAGTAGTCGGCCGTTTTTCGAATAGAAATAAATCCCTAGCAACACCCTAGGTCTAACTTAAACAAATTTTAACGCGTACGCAAAATAGAACCCAAACCCTTCCCGTTCTCGCCTCCACGCAGCATCTCGACTCTCGACCTCTGCGACTTCGACTTGGAGCCCTAACTCCAGCCTCGCCTCCGCGATAAGCCCCCCCCTTCCTGCATCGCCTCCGCCTCTGTGCTTCTTCTCATCGCCTTGAAGCTCCTCCCGCCAACATCGCCTCCGCGATCCCTCCGCCAACATCACCTTCCCATCGCACACGAGCCCCCTTCCTGCATCGCCTTCACGCCTCGGCCCTCTGTGCTTCTTCTCATCGCACACAAGCTCCCTCGCTCCTCGTGCGGTCGCCGGAATTCCGCCACAGCAGCCTCCACGGCCTCAACCTTCACGACTGCACCAAAGTTATCAACCTTTGGTGAGTCCCCATTGCTCCCCTATCCAGTTGCTTGTCAACGATGGTTAGTTGTTATAAAATCTGATTTTTAATGACATGTTTAGCTAGGTAAGATTATGTGGTTAGTTTATAGTTTTCTCGACTAGTTAGGTAAGATTATATGGTTATTTGCTAACTGGTGGGTAAGATTATGTTATAAAATCAGCACCAAGTTATCAACCTTTGCATTAGTTTGTCAGCCTCAATCTCACTTTATAAGTTTGTCATTTAATGTATATAAAAAAGTTTGATTTGTTTTTAATATGTGATCATTATGGCAGCAATGGCCTCTCAACCAAATCTTGAAGTTGTTGGAGATGCATCATCGACTCGTCATGTCCCGTCGAGATCTAGTGATCCCGGTTGGAAATACGCATTCCTCGCTTCAAAGACTGATCCAAATACAGTCACATGTGCACTTTGTGGCAAGAATGTAAAGGGTGGTATAAATAGAATGAAGCAACATCTAGCACATGTCAAAGGAAATGTAGCGTCCTGTCCAAAGGCTGACTTTGAAATAAGAAAGGAAGTCAAGGAATACTTGGACAATACACAAAAAAAGAAGTGCGATAAATCGAAAGATTTGCAAGAAATGAGGGATGAAGTTGCCAATTTATTCATGGGTTCAAGTGCAACTCCACATGAAAGAGAAGAAAAAAGACAAAAAGTGTCAGAAGCAACTGAAGAATGCAAAATGCATCAAAGTTCAATCAAAGATGCATTTTGTAAGGAACAACGTGCACGGGTCAATAAGTATGTGGCCAAGTTCTTTTATGACTGTCAAATTTCATTCAATGTGGTCACCCACAAGTCCTTTATTCGTATGTGTGAGGTAATTGGTCAATATGGACCGGGATACAAGCCTCCCTCCTATTACGAGATCTCAGAGACATTGTTGAATGATGAAGTTGAGGAGACTAAGGAGTTCATAAGCAGTCATAAGGAATCTTGGAAGAAGGGTGGTTGTTCGATTATGACGGATGCTTGGACAGATATGCGGGGTAGGAGCATCATGAATTTTTGTGTGAATTCCGAGTCGGGCACATGTTTTTTAAAGTCTGTTGATTCATCATCTGAGTCTCACACTGCAGAGTATATATCCAACTTGGTGGATGAAATTGTTCAAGAGGTTGGAGTTGATGATGTTGTTCAGGTCGTCACTGATAATGCATCGACCAATTTAGCTGCTGGAAGGATACTTAGGACTAAGTATCCAAGGATTTTTTGGTCTTCATGTGCAGCTTATTGCATAGACCTTATGTTGGAAGAATTTGGTAAAGAACCCGAGGTAAAAAATGCAATTACAAAGGCAAGATCTCTCACTACATTAATCTATAGCCATGCAATGACCTTGAGCTTGATGAGGCAATTCACACAAAAGGGAGAAATTGTATGGCCATGACAAACAAGGTTTGCTACCACATTTCTCACTCTACAGAGTGTGATGGACAAAAAGGAGAAGTTGAGATTGATGTTCTCGTCTGATGAATGGAGGCAATGCAAGTGGTCAAGGACAAAGAAAGGAGAAATGCCTTCATCTATTGTTTTCAATGCTGCATTTTGGAACCAAGTGTCTATGACCTTGAAGATCTTCTCTCCCTTGGTTTATGTTTTGCGCATTGTTGACGGGGATCAAAGACCATCCATGGGATTCATATATGGTTCATTATTGAATGCTAGAAAGGAAATAATGTCAGTGTTCAAAGACAATGAAGCACAATACAAACCTTTTATCGATGGCATTGACTCAAAATCAAAGGGTAGGTTGGATAGCCCTCTTCATCTTGCTGCTTATTTTCTTAATCCATATTACTACTATAGAGATAGTAGTGTCATTGAAAGGGGGGGCTGTGTCGTGGAGGGCTTCATGCAATGCATGGAAATTTTTTATCCTGATTTGGAAATTCAAGATGTAATCACATCAAAGGAGATGTTCTTGTACAAAAATGCACAAGGATCTTTTGGCAAGCCGTTAGCTGTGAAACAAAGATCGACACCCGACGACCACTTTAGGCCGGGTATTGTAATTATTTCATATAAATTAGCATCATCAATTTAGTTTTTTATAGGATAGCTTATTCATAAAATTTCTCATATGTAGATAATTGATGGATGCTATATGGTGGAGAGTGTCCTCATCTAACGGCTATGGCAGTGAGGATTTTGAAGTTGACATCCTCCTCTTCTGGATGTGAAAGGAATTGGAGCATTTTCTCATCGGTAATTCAAAGTCTATTGCTAATACTTGTCATTTAGAAGTAGTGAATGTAATGATATATTGTTTCAATTGTAGATTCATACAAAGAAGAGGAATAAACTTGAAATCAAGAGGTTGAATGATTTGGTATTTGTTAAATCTAACTCAAGATTGAGAGAGCGTCAGATGACAAAAGGCAATGATCCATTAGTTTCCAAGGATCGTAATAATGTAAGTGAGTGGATTACAGAAGGAGAAGGAGAGGAAGGAGTATTTCCAGGATCATGATTAACATGGAACCTTGTAGCTGAGGCAACTGGTGCAGAAGATCTTGTGCAACATAGACGAAGTCAAAGAATTGTTGATGCATCAAGGCCTACTACATTGGAAGATGATGATGAAGCCGATGAGTTTGCAACCGATGAAGAGAGTGACGATGATCCTATTCCTCAAGTTGAATTCGCAGATGAATGGCAATCAGAATGAAGCTTTTGGATGCTTTATGTTTTTGGATGCTTTATTTTTTGACATCATTTTGAATGCCCTTATTTTGAGAACATATTTGTATTTGTTGAAAACACTTGGAGGAAGGCATGTTGCCATATGCTCTTTCAATTGATGCTTTTGTTCATTTGCTCAAAATTACTTTTTATCCCAATAGTTTTGTTCCTAGTACCTTCAATTCCTTATTATTTTACTCAAGAGATATAATATTAAATATTTATTTATACTTTTAATAATAAAAAATACCAAACCGCATAAAACCGCATACTCCTCGCATACTGAATACCGCATACCGCCTTCCTGAACATTGGACCCAGATCTCCAATGAGAAGACTTTCAGACTCCGTTTTCCAGTGTCGTGAACTCCAGTACGAGATCCTTTCGAGGTTCCTATGAGAGAGAGCTCACTTCGAGGTCCCTATGAGAGAGACCATCTTCAGATATCGAAGTATGGATATTAACGATGTTATTTGTTTGATCCTTTAGAGATGGAGCAGTTGTCCACATGATGCCTAGTCTTCTACATGTGGCGGGCCAGATTACTCTGATGATGAGACTCATTCCGATTTTATTGACTTTGATAGATGCAGTACAACACACATGCTCTCCGACGAGGAGACTCGGTTCAGTTCACAATATAGCCCTTCAGTTCCTCATCAACGAGGCATGAGAAGCACTGTCCACAATAGACAACCATCGTAGTTCGTGTCGAGCTGATATTGTTTGTAATGTCTTGTATTGTGAGTGAGCGTTTTCTTTCTATTTGTCCATTTGAGTATTGCATGCTCCGGCTTGAGGGGGAGTGCATGCATCGCATGTAGAGATGCGTAATTGGATTCTTGCAGAGTCCATATACCACATCCAATGTTTAGTTCCACATCTACTATTAGTGGGACTCTGGTCTGTCTGTGGAGCTACATAAGAAGCCCCACACTCATTGTAACAATTGAGAGAAAGTGAATAGAAAAATCTACCCTTAATGGCATTCTCTTGTGATTTCATCCCCCTCCTTACGGAGTAGAGTTCTACGTAAAATTTCGGTATTCTTCCTTTCTTTATCTCTGATATTACGCTTTCGTGTTATTGTATTCTACAAACATGATTACTGAAGGGATGGTTGCATTCGTTTCTTTGTGGGTTGATTAGGGTGGAAGGCTGAGGGGGGCCACAAATGTCAGCACATGATTGTAGCTAGGGTGGATGCTAGCATGGGATACCACAAACTTTTCGGGTGTGTTCTCTTATGGGGTTTGGGGTGGGTAACCCCCATTTCGGGCATTTTCCCCTAAACCCCCCAAGTTTTGATGCGGGTTTTCCCTCAAAACACTTATTTTCACCCCTCTTGTGGGGGCCACTCAAAAATCGCTTTCTCTTATTTAATACATCAAATAACTCAATTCTTTTTCATCCATTCCAACAAAAATTATATATTAAACCAACTTATCATCTAAAAATTATAAAATACCCAACTTCTACTCACTTTTTCAAACTTCAGTCCAATCACATCACTACAAACCCTGTCAACAACAAACCCTCACACCAAACACCAAAATAGAAAACGTTACCCACTGGATAACCCACTTTTCCAGAGGGTTACCCATTAGTACCCACCACCAGAATGCCCTCCAACCAAACACAGACTTCATGTTTACGCAGAAGCAGTGGTGGTGTGACGATCCGAGGTTGGAAATTTCAACAGAGACAATCGAATTGGAGGTGTGTACACCAGATGGAACCGTACTCCAAAGTATTGATGATAGGAGTGGTGGTGATATGTAGATAGACAATTTATCTGGGATGGTTAGACTGGTGTAGGTGGTTTAGCAAGGGGTGTTGCCTCCTGATTAATGGAGATCCTAACTTGGAGTATTAGGGGGATGAGGAGATAGAAAAACACATAACAAAGGGATGGTACATCTAGGAATGGGGAGCGTGCATCTTTTATCATAGGAGACTATGCTGGCGCCATGGAAAACTAATGTTGGATCTAGTCAGAGAGACTGCATTAACTTGGCTTTTGATTAGTTTGGGGCGGGGGGTGTTTTTGCTCGAGGACCAACTGATAGCCTGAAAGTTTAGTTTTTTGTTTGTAGGCCGGTGGAAAGTTTTGCAGGCTCATGCCCTGGTTCTCAGAGATGATGGTAGAATCTCTCATTTGGGTTCATGTCCATCTAAGGACTAATTGATCATCAACGGGGGGGAGGGGGAGTTGAGTTGTTGAGAGCAAGGTTTTAAAAAATGTGAGGTGTATTGAGGTGGTTTTACCATTATCGAAGAGGGACGTAAGCCTCGTTTTTAAGAGAAATATTGAATAACTATAATTAGCAATAGTAAAAGTAGTCAATTCAAATATTATGGAAATAAGATCAGACTATGAGAAAACAACTTCTTTACCATTCTAAACATCATGCAAATGCATTATAATTACGTGTGACATTCTAAACATCATTTCCCCTTATTTAGGATCTACATATGACATAATGACTTCTAACTTCGTTGATTGCTATTAAAATGGGCCTCACATTTTCTCTGTCTACTAATAAACTTTCTATTTAGCTTCAGGTACATATAGAAAGAGATTTCTTAATCACACTTCTAATCAAATCGAGAGGAACTGTGAAATATGATTAAAAGATAACTCCAAAGTAAAAAAAAGGAACACAAACTCTAAATATTATATAATCTTATCTATAACTACCAAAAGCCAAAAGGTGCTTACTTATTTTACTTGGTTGCTAGAGTTTATAATTTTTTATTGATTGCTTATGTTTTGAATGAATGGTACATGTATACTAGATGAAAATCAAATTTGATAGCCAATAATGATTTGCAATATTGATCTTGTTTAAAAGTTATACTTAGTTATTTGAGTTATCTACACCTCCATATCTACTATGCCATGTCTAAATATAAAAAATTAGATTAGGAACCTTTATTATACTGCAATGATGTGAAGTTTCTTTGGTTGAAAGTTGTTTTCTTGAAAAATAAACTCAATATTTGGTTCATGTGGTTGAGGCAACGCATTGTCACCGCCTCACACGCCTCACCACAGCCTCACTAGTGACCTGAGGCGTACGTCGTGCAGGTTGTGGTGAGGCGTAAGTCTCGAGGCATTTTTGGCCAAAAATGCGCCGAGGCTTACGCCTCATCACATCGAGGCATGTTTTCTTAAAGCAATGGTGGAGGGGTCTAAGATCTGTGGCATGGGTTATTGGTTGCTCAAGGACCAAATGATAGCCTGGAAGTTCAGTTTTGTGTTGGTACAGCTTGGAACATCGATTTTGTGTTGTTAGACGCCTGCAAAGTTTTACAGGCTCGTGCCATGGTACTAGGATGCTCTTAGGATGATATCTCATTTGGGTGCATGTTGAGGGTCTAAGATCGACGGTATTACCCATGGATGGGAGACCAAACTTGATCGGGTGCGTGTTTTGCATTATGCGATAGACTGAAGGGGCATTTGTTATGGACGGTGATGGTGATGTTTGTCTTCTTGCTTATGGTAAAGGAGCTTGGGTCGGTGGATATTCTAGTCTCCAACCGTTGTTACACTTGGAGGAGCACGACCACTATTCCCCAATCTTACTTTCTCTGTAGCATTGGGTATGCAGAGGCTTCACGAGGGAATATAGAAGCCGGTTCCTATTTCGAATTTGATAAGTCATCGATACAGAGATTGGTTTTAGAACATGGTGGTAGATTATTGCAAAAAAGTGTCCAGTGGGTTGACCATGACCTGAAGGTTGGCGGCCATGCTCGTCTTTATTTATGTCCGTTTTCTAGATTGAGCTTCGAAAAAATGTCCTTTTTTAGAATGGTGAAATTGAGAGCAGAGTGATTAAAAAAATGTCCTTTTTTACATAGCATGGAGGGAGATTGATACGTTTTGGTGGAGATGAGAGCAACATAACAAAATGCGATGTTGAGCAATGACGAGAACATTGAGATGGATGGGAAGCAATACTTGAGATAGACATGGTTGGAATGGTTTGATACGATGAAATACACTAGACCATTGCAATTTCTTCTCCTTTTTCGATTGTTTGTATGGGAAAGAAGACATAAGCACTCTACGTGCGGGACCTGCCGGTCATCCTAGGTGGTGTAAGGTTGAAGTTCGATGATGGGTGCGAGTCTTACCGAAAAAAGGGATAGAGCCAACGATGATGCGGAGAGGAGGGTAGATGTAGAGATATAATTTATGTTATTTATACTGTTTCATATTTTCTATATTCTTATGGACTCTTGATGTAATTTACCCATATGCTACTCCCCTATATAAGAGAGCCTAGGGTTTGTGGAATAAATAACTCTTTTGATTTTTCCAACATGGTATCAGAGCGGCGGTCCTAGACCGGAGCTCCTGTACCCTAACCCTAACCCCACCGCACGCCACCTCCTCCGCGCGTCGCCCCTTCATTCTCCGCGTGTCGTCTCCTCCGTGTGCCGTCAACCCCGTGCGCACATCTCCCTCTCTGCGCACAGCACCACCGTGCGCCGCTCCTAACCTTCGCGCGCACCGCACCAACACGATCTCCTCTGCGCGCGCATCTTGTCCGAGCGTCGCCTCTACCTCGGACCATCCCGTATCGCCTTAGGCCATCACCGCCTAAGCCCTCTCTTGCCGGGGCTGTTACATAGGTTCTCGCTGAACCTTCTTCCTTATGGGTTTGGTTGCTTGAGTCTACACATTCAACCGAACCCGTGAATGTCAGTGTAGACAACCATATCTTCAGTCTACAAACCTAATCTTCTATCATCATCATGTCAGAACAAGGCAGATATTCCATCTACATGCGCCTTCAGATGTCCTGCGCCTATTGTGAAGATAGACGGGTCAAATTATGAACTGTGGGCAATGCAGTTCATGAGTATGATGAAGTCGATTGGTAAGAAGCACATTCTTACTGGCGGATGATGCATATGCCAATGTTTGGCTATCAGGAACGTTAGCAATTGAGATTGCAAATGATATTCTTTATCAGCCCACTACAAAAGCAATGCGGGATATTCTGGCTGCTACCTATTTACAGGCAAAGAATGAGACAAAGATTCTGCAACTCCAGCATGACATCTTTACAATCAAGCAAAATGGATTGCCTCTACACTCATTATACACGTCTTTACGTGGAATGTTTGAGAAGCTCTACAGCTTCATGCCTCTCACAGCCACTCCTGAGCAGCAGAAGACCTACAGGAATGCCACTATGGTTGTTGTATTCCTGGCAGCCCTTGATACAAAGTACGAGGCAGCACGTTCCCAGATCTTGGCAGATTCCACTATTCCTCCGATGGAGGAAGCCTTTCACAGAATGAGTCTTATTACTGTTCCTTCATCTACTGCCAATCAGACCGCCTTAGTTATGACAACACCTCGAGGTCGTGGGGGTCATCATCAGTATCGTGGTCGTGGACCTCGAGGCAGATGGAGTCATGTTCGGCAACCATGCACTTTCTGCCATCGTTCTGGACATACTGAGGACATATGCTATTCCAAACATGGATTTCCTGCTTCTACACGAGTAGCTGAACAAATTGAACCTCCATCCGCTTCTTCTTTGTATCAACGATTTGATGATCTTGTAGCTCGTCTGAGGTGTATTATCCCTCCATCCGGTCTTGTTACATCAGCGCCAGCCTCTGAGAGTCACTCTGATGTTGCTTCTTCTGCATCCACCAGTACCTCAGGTAGTACTTACTACTTGTGCATTCACTAGCAGTAGTGGATCTGATACTTTAGAGTGGATTATGGACTCTGGTGTCACGCATCATCTGTGTGGTGATCGAAGTCTACTTACAGCCTACCAACAGGTTCCTCCAGGACGTACTGTGGTTATTGCTAATGGGATGCACTCCCCGATTACTGGTCAGGGGGAGATTAGCCTGACACCATCTATGCACCTCAAGAATGTGCTGCACACCTGATTTTTCTATGAATTTGTTATCCATTAGCCAACTTACAAAGGATTTACATTGTCGAGCAATTTTTGATCCATCTTCTCTCATTTTTCAGGACATCCTTACGAGCAACGTGATTGAGGGTGGCCATGAGCAGGATGGACTATATCGCCTCAGTCGGACTCCATATGCCAGAATCTCCTCTCTTCCTGCTGGATCTGTCTCTCCATTCATGTGGCACCTGCGCTTCAGCCATCTACCGCTTCAGAAATTGTGTCGTGTTTTACCCCAGGTTTCGCCTCACACGTCCATCCAATATGAGGCTTGTTAGTTGGGAAAGCATCATCGGTCTATCTTTCCCAGTCGTCAGAGTCGGAGCAATAGCTCCAAGTTTGAGTTGTTTCATGTTGACATTTGGGATCCCAGTCGTGTTCCTGATCATCAGGGACACATGTTTTATATTGTCATTGTGGATGATTTTTCTCGTCTATCTTGGGTCGTTTTATTAAAGAATAAATCTGAAGCTGGGAATATTATCATAAATTTCATAAATGAAGTTCGTAATGCCTTTTCTGCATCTGTGAAAATTGTGAGAAGTGATAATGCCTTAGAATTTTGTACTCATACTCTTTCAAATTATTTTTCAACCCAAGGAATTATCCACCAAACATCTTGTGCCTATACTTCCCAACAAAATGGAGTTGCAGAAAGGAAACACCGTCATTTGCTTGATGTCACCAGTACGCTTCTCATACAGAGTCGTGCTCCTCATTCTTTTTGGGGCGATGCTGTCACGACATGTTATCTCATTAATCGCATGCCGTCGTCTGTATTAGGTGAGAAGATTCCTTTTTCCTTGATTTTTCCTGAAAAAGAATTGTTCTCACTTACCCCACGTGTGTTTGGCTCGGTTGCCTTTGTCCACCAGTTGTCTCCAGGTATTGACAAGCTCTCTCCTAGGGCTGTCAAATGTGTTTTCGTTGGGTACTCCAAGACACAAAAAGGCTACAGATCTTATGATCCGTTGCGCAGGAAATACCTTGTTAGTGCCGATGTCACATTTTTTGAGTCTGTTATGTACTTCTCTCCTACAGGTGATCGATTGGTATCCTCAGACACTGATGAAGCCATATACATGCCACCACCACCACCACCACCTCCACCTCCACCTGCACCTCCACCTAGGGCTGGCTATCGAGCCTAACGAGCCAAGCCAGGGCTGGGCTCAAGCTCGGGCTCGATCGAGCCCAACCGAGCTGGCTCGGGCTCGAGCTCGGTGGGCTCGAGCCCTTATCGAGCCAGCTCGGGCTCAATAAGTCTTGAGCTAAGTCCTTTATCGAGCCCGAGCCTCTTATCGAGCCTGGTCTGGGCTCGAGCCTATTCATGCTCGTTAAGGAAATAGGTGTTTTTTTGGTGAAAAAGTATTTTGCCTGGGCTCGAACCCGAGACCTCCTTTTTAAGGATCGTCCTCCTTACCAGTAGGCCACCATCCAAGTTGTATATAAAAGTTAATTTATAATATATATTGTAACATTATGCTTGTTAATAAAAAAGGAAAAATACTAAATATCTAACTATAACCTAGATTAACATAGATAAAAGGTAGAGAATCCAAGTCTACAACATAGTCCACCCAACATTGTTGTTACATAAACAACATAAACACATAATCCACCATTAACAATGTTGCAAAACTAATACAAATAAAAATAAAAATAATTGCAGTTTCACAAATAGAATATATATATATATATGTTCCTTATCGAGCCTGTTATTGAGTTATCGAGCTGAGCATGGCTCGGACTCGGCTCGATAAGCTATCGAGCTCAAAAATCTGGCTCGTCTCAATAGCTTAATGAACCAAGCTCACGAGCCCTTATCGAGCCGAGCCCGAGCCTGGCTCATCGAGCCGTGACTCAATAGCCAACCCTACCTCCACCACTACCTACATCACCTGCACCTCGTGTTACAGTTCCTGTTCCCCATTACCACTCCACTATTACCCGTCAGCCTGCTTCTGCTCATGGTCACCGCTCATCATCTAGTTCGCCTGAGGTATGTTCTGAGAATATAATTTATAAATGATGAATCTAATGATTTACCTGAGCATGCTGTGTTACAGAGGACAGATGAGGATGCAAGTGATTTGGATCTATCTATTGCGCTTCGGAAACAGATGCGTAGCTGCATGTCATATCCTATAGCATCCACGGTTTCGTTTGATCGTCTATCTGGTGAATTCAAGAGTTTTGCTATTGCACTATCTGACGTGGATATTCCACGGAATTACCAAGATGCATTGAAGGACGGTCGATGGCGTTTAGCTATGGAAGAAGAAATGGCTGCTCTTCAGTCAAGAGGTACCTGAAGCCTTGTCCCTGCATCTACCGGTGTGTCTACAATGAGCTGTAAGTGGGTCTTCACAGTTAAGCGGAATGCAGATGGCAACATTGACAGATACAAGGCACGCCTGGTTGCCTGTGGGTTTACACATACATATGGGGTGGATTATCTTGATACATTCTCACCGGTTGCTCGCCATTCCACCTTACAGATCCTTCTTTCTGTTGCGGTTATTCGTGATTGGCCATTGTTTCAGTTAGATGTTAAGAATGTATTTTTATATGGTGATTTGCAGGAGGAAGTTTACATACAACATCCACCTGATTTTGCTGTTGAGGGGGAGTATTCCAAGGTGTGTAGACTTCATAAGGCCATCTATGGCCTTAAGCAGAGCCCTAGAGCTTGGTTCAGAAGCTCTCAGACTTGTTTCAAAAACAGGGTATAAAGGTTTCAATGCAGATCATTCCCTGTTTATACAGATAACATCCAGAGGTATTATTGCAATTATGGTGTATATAGATGATATCCTGATTGCAGGTGATGATGTACAAGGAATTCAGAGGGCGAAAGAAATGCTAGGTCGTGAATTTGTCACCAAGGATCTTGGAGTCCTTAGATATTTTCTAGGACTGGAGTTCGCCAGAAATCCACATGGACTTGTGATGACCCAGAGGAAATATGTCACTGACTTGCTGAGTGAAACATGAATGCTTGGATGCCGACCGGCCACTACACCTATGGATCCAAGCATGAAATTATGTGATGATGACACTGATGAGGTGGATAGGAGAAGATACAGAGAACTGGTGGGAAAACTTCTTTATATTACCATTACCAGACCGATATTTCTTTTGCTGTTAGTCGGGTGAGCCAGTTCATGGAGCAACCACGTCAGGTACATATGGATGCTATACATATGATACTCAGGTATCTTAAATCGTCTCCAGGTGCTGGTCTATTGTTCAAGAAAGACAATGAGATTTCTATCTCAGCGTGCGCAGATGCAGACTACTCAGGATGTCCCAAGGATAGGAAGTCCACCACTGGATTTGCTGTATATGTTGGAAACTCTCTTGTCTCATGGAGAAGCAAGAAGCAAACTGTTGTAGCCAGATCCAGTGCTGAGTCTGAATATAGGGCTATGGCCCAAGTTAGTACAGAAATGATGTGGGTGAAAGCTGTTCTTACAGATCTATATGTAGAAGTCCCACTTCCTATGGCTCTGGAATGTGACAATCAAGCTGCTATATTTATTGCCAATAATCCAGCATTTCATGAACAAACCATGCACATTGAAGTTGATTGTCGCTATATACGAGATATGGTTCAGAAGGGTTTTATTTCTACATCTCATGTTAGCTCAGGGGACCAAACTGCAGATATCTTTACCAAGGTGTTACTTAGAGGGCCATTCCAGAAGTGCTCGTCCAAGCTGAGCTTGATCAATATCTATGCTCCATCTTGAGGGGGAGTGTAGAGATATAATTTATGTTATTTGTACTGTTTCATATTTTCTATATTCTTATGGACTCTTGATGTAATTTACCCATAGGCTACTCCCCTATATAAGAGAGCCTAAGGTTTATAGAATAAACAACTCTTTTGATTTTCCCACCAGTAAGCATCTCATTTCAGTCTGTTTATGACTGAAGAGGTGCATGTATCTTGGAGGCAGTGAGGATATGGGGCCTGTATGACGTCGCTAGAGGCCATAAGGAGCCTGGCTAACGCTGTTACAATGAGCTTGATTTGAGACTTTACCTATGGAAGTGCTGGGGTGGAGCTGTTAATAGGTCCTTTTGTTCCTTTTACTGAGTGCTACAACTGAAGGGTCATTGGTAAAGTTGAAGCCGCAAGGATGGGGGCATGCAGGTTATTACTGAAAGGTTGTAGGGAGCAGGGCTGTCAACGGACTAAATCTGAGCGAACCTATCATTTTTAGGTTTGATTTGTTTATATAAACAAGCCTAAACATGTCTCTTAAATACCTCTATCGAGCCTTACATTGCTACCTTGTCAGTCACGAGGGAATATAGATGTTTGTTCCTACTTCAAATTTGGCAAGTCGTCGATGCAGAGATTGGCTTCAGAATATGGTGGTGATTATTGCAGATTTGTGTTGAGTGGGTTGACCATGAGCTGGAGGTTGGCGGCCATGCTCAAGTCTTTATTCATGTTTGTTTTTTAAAATAGCAAAAATTGAGGGCAAAGTGATTAACAAGAATGAACACATCTCTATCGGTGGTGGCCGCTCTACATAGCAGGGAGGAAGACTGATACGTGCTAGCAGAGATGAGAGCAACATACCAGGACATAATGTCGAGTTAGGATGAGAACATGGAGATGTATGGGAAGTAATAATCGATATAAACATGGTTGGAGTGATCTGATGCAATGAAATACACTAGACCATCTATTGATGGGTAATGATGAGGTTGAGAGGAGTGTAGACATGGTTGATGCTTTAGCATATCATTTCAGACTATTTGCGACTGAAGAGGTGTGTGGAGGCAGTGAGGATATGGGGCCCGCATGGTGTCACTAGAGGCTATAAGGAGTCATCTCTCTCATCTCGTATTCTTATATTAATGGTTCTATTTTGGAGAGCATCGTGGCTGTGTATGAAGTGATTGCTTCTTATTAAAAATTCGCAGGGCTTCCTCTAGAACTAGAAGGTGGATTTCAGCCAGGTCGACTACGCTTTGAGCTGTGGTCCTTTTTCTGGTTGGCACTTAGATGTAAAGAATTCTGAGACATGTGTGGTGTGAATTAGAATGTTTGACTGTGGTCTCCTTTTCGATGTTGGTCAACAGTTGACCAGTGGGGTTAGCTTCAACTGCAACAGGGGTGTCCGAGCCAACATTGCCATTTGAAGGAAATGGTGGGATCTCTACAGTTACGATTGAAGTGCCCCAATAAACCACAACTAAGGCATTGAATGGACATTCTGATGAAGAGGTAATGCTGATAGGACAAGAAATCCTCCGCTGAGGTTCTACTGTCGCCGTTTTGATGTTGGTGGCGGTGCCGAACAACCTTCCAACCGCCATTCTCGCACCATCATCCCCTTTGATGAGATATATAGGACAAACCTAGAAACCCTAAAAATGGCATTCAATGGATAAAGATATAGGTCTATTCTTTTTTAAAGCAGTATTTTTTAGACTAAAAATTATGACATGTAACATTCTTAAATCTAGTGGAAGGACAGGCATAAGATGTGCGAATTTCAGCAAAGTTAAGCTGATAACACTTAAAAATGGCATCATAATATCCAACAAAGATTAGTCAATCATTTTGTTGGGGGATTTATATGGGAGGTTGGAAATTGCACCTAGTAAACCCACAAGAGCAATCGATTAAAGGGCAGTGAAACTGGACAAGAGATGGTACATAAGAGATCTTTAAATTAAGCAAGATCTTTGAATATTAGTCAATGTCTTTGATCCTTCCAGTATACTTCCTATTTACAATCATTTTGTCCATTTCCTTTGATGCAGGTATTATACAGATCCTTCTGGCACATTTTGGCAGTGCAATGCAAAAGCAATAGGTTCTGGATCTGAAGGAGCAGACAGCTCCTTGCAAGAACAATACAACAAGGTAACTGCTTTGTATATTAGCTTAACACAAAATTGAAGACAAGAAGGTATATCAAAAGCACCAATAGAAAGTTCCCTTCAATTGGGGGGTAGGATACATCAAATCTCGCCTCCTATTAGAGATGTGATTCATGATATACCTAGAAGGATATTGGGTGATTCATTGTATACCTTGAAGGATATACCACCAATAGAAAATTCATGAAGAAGGATATCTAAATGATTTTAATGTCACATACAAATCATTTTTCATAATTGGGTGAAAGTAGGGAAAAATATGGACCAATGCATTTCTTTTGAAGTACTTCGCCTTTATTGCTGTATCATATGCAGGATTTAACACTTCAGGAGGCTGAAACTATAGCTCTGTCTATATTGAAACAAGTTATGGAGGAAAAGGTATACTGAAGTTGGGAGAGAATTAATTGAAGTAGACACCTTTCTTGTAGTTATTAATAATTATAATTATTTATTGAACAGGTAACTCCAAACAATGTTGACATTGCAAGGGTAGCTCCAACTTATCATCTCTACTTACCATCTGAGGTTGAGACTGTCATAAATCGCCTCTGATGAGATACACTTGTTGTTTTTCTTGATATCTTATCATGCTCCCTGTCAGCGGGTATGAGATATTATGAATGCATCAGCGATTAGTTATCATAATTTGATCTTTCCCTAGTCTGTCATATGTACTTTTCCTAAATTCTTGGCACATTACAGTATTCTTTTGCTATTTGGTGTCTTGTATTCAACCATGCTTTTAAAAGTTTTTGTTAGCTTTGATACTTGAAGTTCTACGGAATATGAGTAATTTAGCATGAGCATATATCCCTGGTATTTGCTTTAGTTATAAAACCGTCTGGGTGCGATGAATTTTAAAGCTTAAGATCTACTGTATGTCTACGTAGTTATGCAGTTTGTTTACTGCACATATGGTCTGCTCAGGTTGAATATGTGCACCTGAATTTATCTTGAAGATAATACACTTCATGCTCTCATAGTTGCTGAGCACAATATGCCCTCTGTTTAATACATCTCACTGAAGATATCTTTTTATCAGTAGTGTCCAGAATTCGGTTGATGAACAGGTAGTATCAGATCGGATAAGAGGAAGAGCACTTGGTATGTGTCCATGGATTTTGATGTAGTATAACATTGTCCTTGAAAGAGCTCCATCAAAATGATGGAGAGAGAGCCAAGAGTGCTCCCTCACCCAGAAAATGACGGTCAAGTTTGCCATCCTGCGGGCAATAATGTCGGTCCTAACGAACACGGAGAGCCTTTTAGCTAGGGGTGTCAGCGTGTGAGGAGAGTTTATGCTGTTGGACTCGATTTCGACTCATCTCAATAAGAACTCGTGAGCGGGGTTTGAAAAGCTATCCTCATTGGCTCTAGGTTTGAGTTTAATTGCGCTCTAACTCGCTAACTCGACTCCTCACAACTCATTCTCACTTAGTCTATCCTTCATTCCTCTGCTATGAATTGCTGCTCCTTGGCGTCTCTCGATTCCTTATGCTTCAACGTTGTGACACTACCAACATCATGATGCTGCCAAGTCTCTTCCCCCTGCCTATCAAAAACATTGCCTATGAAAAAAATTTGTTGAATAAGCCCTCGATGACAGTTTCACATGGATTTCATTTTTTTTGTAATTATTGATAATTAAATACACACAATATGCATAAGCTATTATTTGGAACCTTCGTTGAATCGAATATGTATTTGATATAGGCTTATATTTCTGACCGAGATTAACATAGAAAAGCTTTGTTTTAAAGATAATGGGATTAGTCTGTTTTGGCACTAACGTCTTTATAATGTGGATTTATTTGACACGTTGACACAAATCAATATCTTAATTAAAATGGCTTGATATCAAAAATTAGAAAACATCATGGATATGTTATAATAAGATCAGGTAAAATGATACGAAGATAATGGTATAATATATACCCACACAAGAGTGACAAAAAACAAGTACATCTACATACATTGTAAAAAAAAACGTAAACAATATTATTAATATTGGAAATTTTAACCAATTTATTTTGATTTGCAAAAGAAACTCCACTAACAAGATATATATGGTAGCCAACACTTTATACAGAAGACTCGTGAAGAGGCTCACATGCCAACTCGAATCCAACATGTTTTAGTTTGAGTCAGCATTCCTTTACTTAAAACTTAGGCTTGAGGATGTATTTGATTATCAAGTTTGAGTCCGGGTTAAGATTGACTTGACTCGTTCAACTCGATAGACATTCAACGAGGCGTTCGGAAATGTTGAAATACTTTTATGTTTCAACGCCCCTTTTAGTTGTTAACGTTTTTGAACCTTCGATATTAACGATAGCGTAAACATAGATGCCTTGTATGTAGGATCATCGTCGTATAGATAAGACAAAGGTGGAGGTATAATTGGTATTGACAAAATTTGCCGGGTACAAGTGAAAAAAAATACTATTTCTGGTCCCCTCTATAAAACCTAATCCCGTCTTCGACCTTGTCTCCTATGACATACCAGGCTGACGTGACAGATTAGGTCAATGGGTTGGAGGCCCACCCGCTTGCCCAGTCCTCCCAGCCTGTTCATGGGCCGGACTCGGGTTAGAAGACTTAGGCATGAGTCGGCTCGGCTTGGTCTGTAAAAAATAAAAAAATATAAATATAAGCTGAATAATACATGCATTAATATGATATACTTCAAGTTTTTCATATGTGACATTAATTTTAAATAAAATTTATTCGTTTACGTTTCAAGTAACATGTAAACTAATTATATTAATTATATAAAGTGTAAATTGTATTAACAAAATCACTTATACACGTTAAATATCATTAAAAAAATCAATGAAAAAAGAATGAAATGGATCATAGGCTGACCCATGACGGACTTTGGACAAAAGATTTTGAACCTTGGCTCGTTTGGCCTGACTCACGAGCCGACTCGACCCGCATTTTGACCAGGTCCTATCTCCCCTTGCCTGCGTAAATCATATTAATTTTCAAGGATATATCTCTATCGTTGTCGGATGATTCAGATCAGAACCAATAATGAATGGGTTTCGCCCAAACGAAGGAGAAGTTTGAATGACGAGACCGCGTCCTAAGCATCGAGAGACTGATGCCATCCACGCGCAGCAAAGGTTGAAGGTAGATGATATATTATATAATGGAAGAAGGCAGCTGTGAGGTTCCCATCATCTCCTATCCTGTGTGGGCATTAAATTACTCAGCGGGAGCAGGTATGTATCATCGATCCATTATGATCATGGTCCGCGGACAGGTTGGTTGAACCGTCGCATGTCAATCCTTCAAATTCTCTTCGTGCGTCAACGTCCGCCATTGGATTCACCACGCACTAGTGCTGTCAAGTCAACGAGCTCTGGATTGTTGCCTGAGATCTATTATTGGCGACGTCATTTATTCTGGAGCATCACTTGGGATGATGATCTTCATCTACGTCAGTTTCGCCTGCTTTTGGAGGTAGGCTTAGATTGATAACACTGCAAGCACTTCTTTGTCAAAATAAGAAAGGAATCAAAGGTAGTCGACTCCGCGGTAAATCATGAGCTTTGATCAGCTAGTCAAAGGCCATCTGATTGAAAGAGTTGCACGAGGAAGCTACACTGGATGCAGAATCGATATAATCGAGTTAGCGTCGACCAAGATTCACTTGAGGATTCCGCCCTTCTTCGACCATAGGTTTTATAAATACCTGAAATCTAACCTACTATTACACGCTGAGCCCACAACATGCATGTCATAAGTAGGCAACTGCTATTTCCGTATTGAATATCATCCCTGCATTATTGAAGTTTGATAAATGATTTATTGATTATTGTTTTAAATGATTTGAACTTGGAAATGGTGTTGTAGACTTTTCTTTGTGAAATGAAATCGGTTCTTAGGTTTTTACTTTTTTTTCTTTTATTTTTTCTCGTGAGCTTGCCCCATCTCCTCCATGTACACCCCTTTTGTCTCCTCCCTCATCACAAAAGCCCAGTTGATCCCCTTGCCATGTATGCATACAATCACATAAAACTGCAAGTATTAGTGAAACTATATTCTTATTCATTTTTAAAAATGAATACATATGCAAATACATATATTGGGACATAAGAAAAGTTTCCAAATCCTTAAAAATAAGCATGAATATAAAATGAATACTAAATACTCTATTAATTAGCTGATATATACATGCATTGGGCAACTTACTCATGATATAGATATACTAAATGTATTTATACCATAATAATTATGTTAAATATGATAAAATAAGTTATAATAACATGTTATATATGGTTAAAAAAGTCTACAACAATATGAAAATGGATGTGTAATTACATTTACAGATATTTTCACATATAAAATTGATATCTATACAAGTATTCATTTTAAAGAGAATATAAATATGGATGTCAACACATATATCGGCACAAACACTCGAGAGCAGCTCCTCTGCTGGCCAGCAGAGTCTGCTGTACCATGTGGGGCCGCTCGATCAAGATCGGGCGGTTCACACGAATTCAGGGTTAAAGTGGCCCTTTGCGTGTGAACCGCTCGATCATGATCGAGCGGCCCACGTGGTACAACAAGCCTCTGGTGGCCAGCAGAGGATCCTTGCTACAAACACTCGGACCCGCACACACGTGCATGCAGATTCTCAAATGAGAAGTTGGGAATTATAAAGCTAATGTTGGATCTAATAAATAACGGACACAGATAAATTTCATGCAGGTGGATGAAGAATAATGCAAGAATCACAAGAAATAACATACATTCCGATAAATTTAAGAGATCCCATGGATCATGGCATAACTCCATCGAATGAATGCTGCTGCCATACCATATCTATCACCCCTGGTCATACGAGACAATCTCTCCCTACAACTTTGATTATCAGTCTTTTTTCATTTATCATATAGTACATATAAAAGTGCATGCATTGATTTTCAAAATAATAATAGTTTCTAAACAGAAAAGTTCATCAAGTGAGAGAGATATATTTTTAGAATAAATGTGCACAACTTTGTGTATTTTTGAAAGAGGGAGAACAATTATTTCTTAAAGTTCTTCTTGATATGTTAGAAAAAGGAGAAGAAGTGAACTCCAAGTTTTATTTGTTTTTCATCATAAAAAAAGGGAAGAATTGGAGACAGTTAGAAGCTAATTGTATTATTATTTTGATGATAACAGATTTTGTGGGTACAAATAGTATTGCAGAATTCATGACAACTTCACTCCAAATATGAAGCATAATAAATGATTTATGAAGAATGAAGGACAAAATCAAAGGTACTTAGCTACTCAAGTACACATTTTAAGAAGGATTGTAAATCCAAACTGGACAAGTTAAAAGCTGTGGATAATGCAAAGTCAAAGAAAAAACCTCCGTAATAGGCATATATAGAAACTCTCAATATATACGCATATCAAGACCTTGCTCTAATTAAAATTATAGTATATTTAAGGTCCAAACTACTTTGATCGATCAACCTTATTGATTTGATTGATGAATCGTACCTGATCGATCGACCATGTTGACATGTTTGATCATTTCTTGTCCTTGGCTATTTTCTGATCAATCACCCCACCTAGCCTGATCGATTAATTATCTTACTGTTCATGATCGATTACTAGGTTGTTCTAATACATTTCATTTTGAACTTACCCTCTAAGTGATAATTGAATGATCCATTAAGTCCACTTGACTGATTGACCACCTTGTCGATCGGATTTGATCATTATGATATAGTTGATCGATCCAATGGCCAAATTGATTTAGCCTAAATTTTGTAGCCGTTGGTATACTTGATACATATCTACTCAAGATTTCTGTTGAAAAACTAGCTGTTTTACTTTCCAGTCGAGGAGATAATGTTTGATTTTATAACCGTTGAGATTTCCTTAAGAGCCATCTACTATGTTGAACCTTATGGTTCATCTATATATACAAGGATATCTCTTACGCATTAGACATAAATCATATACATTATATACGAGAAAGTCCTCTTCGCCCCCAAAGCTCCATTTGATGCTCTCTCTACTCAATGATTAATTCCATCTTGAGATCCATCGTTCTACATGCTCGGCTTGTATAATTCACTTACAATGTGCATTTTCTAGCCTCATTCTCATTGTATTTTCTAATGGAAGCTTTTGATGAACGTCAAATTTACCTCTTTAATAATCAGAGAATGTCGTAGTATAGGAGGAAAATTTGGTTCATAAAAACACAATCTTTGAATATTGTGGAGTATTTTTACTTGGCAAGTCTACCAAGGTCGAACACATGGACACGGGCTACTCTATATATTTATCGAATTTCGATCAATTAAGAGCAAGTGTGAATAAATTCTCATTTACAGGTCTCATGCAGATGCACAAGGTAAAATATAGAACAATGTAGATATATGATGCATGCAATTTTTAGTTGATTTTTAGATGCAATTTTTGAGTGATGCATGAAAATAATGCAAGGATAAATATATGCAAGTGATTATTATGAATATATCCTAAAAAGATCAATAAATTGAGCAACAGAAAGTAGATTGAAATCAGGGTCATTTTGAGCATAACATCGTGAGAAAACATCTATTTTATGATAAGGCATCGGAGCAAGAGTCATCATCTATCATTAAAAATTTATTTCATTTGAAATGGTGACAGATGAGAAAATTAAAATGCCATGAAATAGATGATGAAATAAGGAATAAAATGACACTAAAAATCATGCAATTTGGACCTACGATGCTCAAGTTATGAAGAAAACAATGCAGGGGCATAAATGTAATAAAAATGTAAGAAATAAAAGAATAAACATTACAAATAGGTCCATGGGAGGACCTATTTGCAATTTCCAAAAACCGCCTATACCTCATTGTAATTTTTTCATATACGCGGGGGTATTTATGCAAATTTCGAAACCTATGAGGGCCTCTTTGTAAAATTTCCAGACGCACAGGTGAGATGCATGCGCCTGGACCTTGTTGCAATTCTGGAAAACTACCAGGATGTTCCTGCAAAATACCCAGCACTGCACGTGACATGCATGTGAGGGCCAGGTTCGGTGGGTGTAGCAGGCTCGGTGCTGACGTGGCTGATGGTGGCGGCTCGGAGAGAGGTTCGGTAGAGTCCGACCCTGCTGGTTCTGCATTAGGCTTGGTATGACATGTGTAGACATCTGGACTGTCCGATCGAAATAATCGGACGGTAGCTGCTCCTCATCCTCCGCCGCTGGCGGCCGGGCGAGGCTATGCTCCCACGAGCCTTATGAAGCTCCACCGAGCCCCGGGGCACCACCTGACGGTCGACGAGGATGGCTGAGCCCCAGGCAAAGCTCGAGGGGACAAGGTGGAGCTCCGTCTAGAATAGCCGAAGCATGGAATGCGTGGATGTACGTGAAGTGAATGGGACCGTGGGGTAACAGGAAATGGCAGTCGGGAGTCCTTCTCCGACGAGGTGGAGGAGGAGTGAAATGGAGCCTGGGGAGGTTGTGAAGAAAAGGGAAGGGCGAGTGGAGGCATCGACATGGATAAGGGTGAGTGGGCGGAGTTGGTAGGATGATCGATGGAGGGTGGAAGTGATGGGAGGAGATGCCATAATTAGGAGAGAAGGTAGAGAAAATGTGGAGGAAATGACCTGGAGGTCGGAGCGGAACCGACGGAGGAGGTGGCCTGGGTTGGGCTTCGGGTGAAGCCCGGGGTCTTCGCACAACGAGGTCGGCCCTTCCTCGGTGCTCGACGGTGCACGTTGGCGCCCGCAGCATGGTCAAGAGACCATGGATCGCACCTGGAAACAACGACCATCGTCGCCTCGACAAGGTCACCCTCCGTTGTCATCGGAGGGCAGAGGAGGCTAGGTATGAGCCCCGTGAAGTGGTGGATGGCTTGGAAGTGCGGCAGGGGAGGGGATTTTATAGGCGGAGGTGACGGTTTCAAGCGAAGGTTGAACGACATGGATGAGGGCATGGAGTGATGAGGGAGTATCGTGATGAGGTGCGCGAAGATGGCGGATGAACGGTAGACATGATGGTGGCGTTACGACAAGGAGATGTGACCGGAGATACCTTCCAAAATAGGAAGGGGGTGGAGCGGTCGCAAGGTGAAACGGCTGGAGGGAGGAGGCTGATGACGTGGAGCCGTTGGATCTTGCGATCCAACATCTTGGATGGAGGAGGGGTTGAGTGGTTTAGATGGAGTTTGAGATTTAATCCGACGGCGGGGAATGAAGGGGTGACGTGGAGCCATGATAGGCGTAGGATGAGAGATGGTTGGGCGGCTGTGATGTCGGCGCGAGTGGGCGGTTCAGATCTGATCAAGATCAGATCCAACGGTGAGATTCGAAGGCGGAGATCATGGCTACGATGGAGGTGGCGGGAAAAGGGTCTAACGACCAGGAGATGGCTGAGGTGGCGGAAGGAGGGTGCGGTCGCGTGGAGGCTCCAGAGAGCGCCACGTGACCCAACCATAAAATTCAGAAATAAAAATCAAACAAAAAAAGAATTAGTTAGAGGTGGAATTAGGAAAAAAGTCAAAATATGAAAGTTGTTCGTCTCGATGAGACTACAAGTTTTATGTTGGACGAAAAGCCAAAAGAGGTCATTTATACAAAAAGTATTTTTGAGGGTATTTTTAAGGGATTAAAAACATCGATTTTTGAGTTTTGAGTTGTTTTTGTATTTTTTAGTTCTTTTAAGGGTTAGGAAATTATAAAAAATTGTTCATCTTGATTTTTATGGGTTTTTACAAGGAACAATAAAGAAAGGGATTATGTAGCATTTCGTTTTGATACTTATCGAAACCGCGTTGCTGTGTCAGAGGAAGGATAGCTATACTGATTCGGTATACTCTAAATACACCTTCGGTACAATATTGACGATCTTACAAAGATGAATATCAGTAGAATTTTATTGGATTGATTAAGCCAAAGGTTCAATTATTGACTTTTAGCATGATGAATATAAGATTCATCAGCTTTATAGATTGTTGTAACATCATTTGCAGGGGCACAATTGTAAGAAAATCTTTATCGGGTGATCTGAATCCCCAAAGTGAAAATATATACAGTGGGACTAGCCCGTTGTCACACGTGTATATGAGCTTATATGCACGTGTACGGTAAAGATCGTCGAATGGAAGGGAAGTCAACGGGACGTCATTTTATTGGGTATTCCAGAGTACGTTAAAACCATCCAAAAAACATCTATTTTGCTACCAATCCTCTGATCTGAATAAAAATAGTGCCTTCGAGATTCCAAACGCCAGTGGCTCCATTAGGTGCACTGTCTCTTTTCTCCAATCAAGATAATCCTTTTCAACATCACATGTAGGTGGCCAGATCATTTGCCTTTCTTTTCTCTTCCTTTTCCTTGCTCACTAAGGTCTTTGCTTTTCAATTTTTCTTATACATAATATAATTATACACGTTAATTAAGAATCTGCGATGGATTTATGATAGGGATTAACTAGAGCCCGCCGTTGAAGCTCGCTCCGGTTTCCGGGATCCACGAGTTGCCGGAGATGAACTGCGACACCGTGAACGACGATGCCTCCGCAGTCGACAACGCCGTGTGCACCCCGGGCCACCTCACACGCCCACCCGTCGACGCTCCGGGCCCGGTGTTGCCGTACTCCGCATAGAACAGCGTCGACAGCGCGAAGCTCCCCGACCACGGCTCCCACCCGGCGGGGTGGACGCAGTCGTCGATGTACGTCTGCATGATCACGGTCCTCGAGTAGAGATGCCACGGCCTCCCGAGGAACGTCTGCACGCTGTGCTTCACCGCGGCGAGGTCTCCGGTGGGTGAAATCCTGCACCCCTGGATCACGAACCCCGTGTTCTGGTTCGGGTCGCGCCGGCCCTGCGCCGTGATCGAGTTCCTCTGCCCGCCGGCCGGCCTCCTCGGGGAAACGTTGCACCCTTGGAACACGGCCGCCGCGTTGCCGAAGATGAAGTCGACGGTGCCGTAGATGTCGTTCTGCCAGTAGAACTGGCGGTTGGAGTGCGCGTAGAGCGTGTCCTGGTAGCCCTCGATCGAGCAGTGGTAGATGACCCCTCGGTCGGCGCCTACACGTAGCGCGACGGCTTGCTCCTTCGCCGGTCCGGCGTTGTTGATGATCGTCAGGTCCTTGGCAATAAACCCCGCGCCATTTCCAGCTGTTAGGAAACACAGATCTCTTGAGATTTTCGGTAATTGTGTAAGGGTAAAAACGTCAATTTGGTTCAGCCGTCGTCTTACCAACTGTGGCGGATTGGTAGGTGGTCCATCCGTCGTTGTTGCTATGACTGCCGACAATGACGGATTTACCCTTTCCGTCGCCCATCAGCATAACGTTCTTTTGTTTGGTGGGAATTCGAATGTACTCGTTATATGTTCCCGCCTTAATATATATAACGGTTCTCCCACCGCCGCCGCCTCCACCTCCGGCAGCTTGAAGCGACACGAAGGCGAGTGCCTCGTTGATGGACTTGTGCGTCCCTGTGCCGTCTAACGCCACCACCGCATCGGCCTTGATCTCCTCCGGTGAAGCCTCGAGAAGCCTCCGATCCCCCGCGGAGAGCCAGTCAGGGTAGCCGCCTGACATCAGCCTCCTCCGACCGCCGAGGAGCCCCCTGAAGTCTTTCCGTCCGCCCTTGATGAACTTGTGGAGCGCTAAGGAGTTGCTGATGAATTGCGTGAGCGTCTCTGCCTTCGCATCGATGAGCTCCTTGTCCGTGGGTGGCCGGCTTGCGAGGCTCTCGGTGCACGTCTGTTGGTTGGTGAGAGCAGCGCTGAGCCATGTCGTGATGTCTTCATGGGAGGCCTTGCCTCTTTTGTCCAGCACGTCGGTGAGGAGCTCCACGGTGCTGTCGAGGAGCTCCACGCAATCGTAGGCGCCCGTGGGGGGGTACGCGGCGGGGTCGTGCTTGGGGAAGGTGAGGTTGTAGGCGAGGGTGCGCGCGGAGTGGGCATGGCCCATGGCGAATTGGACGGAGATGTCGAAGAGCTCGTTGGGGGTCTTGGCAGGGCCATGCACGGAGATGGAGGAGAAGGCGGAGGAGCAAGCGTCAGGGTAGAGCGTGGTCTTGCAGGCGGAGCGGATGGAGGAGGCGGCGGTGCCGACGGTGTTGGCTCCGGCCACGGAGAGGAGGAGGGCTAGGGCTATGGAGAGCCCCCATGCTTGTTGGTATGGAGGCATTGTGGAAAAGAATGGGAGATGGTGTTTGGTTTAGTTTGTGGTGAGCTGCATCTTTGGAGCACTATTTATAGGGTTTCAGGTGGGGTATAATTTGACAGGGAAGCGTACATATATTGTAAACTTGTGGTAGAAGTTCTTCTCAGGATTCATAGATTTATGATAAGCATGGCTTAACTTTGAACAATCCTGCATATTGTGAGATGTTTTTTCAGAAGTTAATCTAGTTGTATCGATTTGTTGAATGGAAATCCTACTGTTATTAAATGGGTTCGATGAAAGATCCAAAGGAAGGTGCAGCAGACCCATCATCCACAGTCTCATGTCAAAAGTAAATTCCGATGCAGCAGCTACCAAACCTTATTTAAATCACGTCATGGGGTTCAAACGGCGACCCCTCAACAAATATAGAAGAGCAGTAGAAGCTCCGATGGCGATGGTGCATTTTTGTGGTGGGGAGCAGAAACGATCGCCCTCATCTTTTCAACAGATGCCTGCGAATGTATACGCCTTTTTTCTTTTTCGTCATGGCGTCAAATAACCTTTTTCTAGAGTTGGATGGGAAGAAATCGAAGTGCACTCCTTGTCATTGTTCGTCCTAGTATTTGCTTTGATTGGGATCGAAAGTACGAGATGCTTTTTACCTGGAGACTTCTTCCGATAGAGAGTTTTTTTCCCAGAAGGGGCATGACCCCGTCTGTAGTTCCCACTCAGGGCATGACAGTGCAGTAATTCTCGCTCAGGGTATTGATCGGCAAACGGTTTGTCGATCGGCGAACCGTTCGCCGATCAACGCACAAGGCAACAAGATTCAACGACTCCTCCCCCGACGCTCGCGCGTGCCCTGCCATCCGCTCCCTCCCGAGGCGCACGCAAGCCCATGATTCTCGGATGGGCGTGCCCGGGATTCCCGGAAGCGTGACTTTGGGTGGGGCCCAGTTGGCGAACGGTTCACCGATCGACGAACCGTTTGCTGACCAGGTTCTCTATATAAACCTGGCACCACTCCCTCATTTCCCCACGCCATTCCTCATTCTTCCTCCCCCACTCTTGCAAGAGCATTCTTCTCCCATCAAGCCTCCTCTCCTCCCTCCCACATTCCATCCAAGGTATGCTTTAATTATTATATAATTTTTTAGTTGTGTAATTTCAATAAAATTAGTTCAATATTTTTTGAGAAAAAAATTTATGCCCACATGTTAGCTTTAATCAGAGAACTTTCCGTTGCTAGAATAATAATACCACAATGATCTCCAATTTAGATAATCAAATCTTTCTGAATTCGGATCAATCAAACAACCCTTTAATTATATGTCTAGGGATGTAGATTAAATTTGATATTCTGAATTCGAATCATTCACTTTACCAACTCCATAGTTCTTCCATATTATTTATTATTAATCACTAATTAGTAATTAATCAGTGAGTAGTTATTTACAATTTTTAAGCAATTAGCAATCATTGCGGCTACTAAATCATGTGAGTAATGAGGCTAACCAATAATTAATAATAATTACTAAATAATATTATATAGCAATTGTCAATTACTAAATAGTTAGCAATTATTAATAAATAGTTAGTAATTAATAATTAGTAATTATTTATTTTAAATTAGTCTTTAATAATTATTAGTTAATTATTGGTTAGCCTCATTAGTTATTAAGTATCACTCATTACATAATTATTACTTACTAATTAATATTTAATAATTAGCAAATAATTAACAATCACTAATGAATAGGTAGTAATTATCAGTTATTACTAATTTAATATTAGCTAATATTTAATAATTAATAATTAGCAATAAATAATTAATAATTAATTTATAATAATTAATAATTAATAATAATTAATACTTATTACTTATTAGTTAATAGTAATTAACTAATTACTAATTAATATTTATTATTTTTTAATTATTAATTAGTACTTAATAATTAGTATATAATTACTAATTGGTTAATTATCAAATATTAATTATTACTTATTACTTATTAACTAGCAATTATTAGTAATTATTAGTTATGAATTAGGTAATCATTAATTACTCATTAGTAATTATTAGTTAATTATTAATTATTAGTAATTAGTAAGTAATTATCACTAATTAGTTAATTATTAATTATTTATGGTTAATTATTAATTATTAATTATTAATAATTAATTATTAATTAGTAATAATTAATTAGAAAATAATTAATTATTAATTAGTCATTAGGAGTTAATTTTTAATCAGTAATTATTAGTTAATTATTAATTAGTAATAATTAATTATTAATTGTTATTAGAAGTTCATAATTATCATTTATTACTAAGTTACTAATATTACTAAATAATTAGTATTTTATAATTACTAATAACTAAGTAATAATTGATATATAATAACTAACGGTAGATATTTAATAGTAGTTACTTAAAAACTAATTAATATTAATTTATTAATTACTTAATATTGAATAAGTTGCTTTGTCCTTACTGTTTTATAGATACTTGCCAACATGTCTCCATTATTTGTGTCTTGGAATGGAAGAATTGTCATTGGGAACGGGAATGCAACCTACGAGGGGGGACTGGGAAGATGACAGGTTTTCCGGATTCTGGCAGTTTCGAGGAACTAGTACGGACGATTCGTAGTGTTATTGGATATAGGGAAGGGGAGTGCAACGTCCATGTCACGTGTAGATGGCTTATGAACATGAACACCTTCTATCCAGTAGTGATCACTGATACTGCGACAACCGAGTTAATGTTAAACATTGCTCGGTCTCTTGGAATGATGCAACTGATGGTGGATGGGGATCCCACTGGAACTCATGAGATTCACGTTAGTAATATTACCGAGTCCTATCGAAGGGGACGAGAGGATGCTACGTGCAGTATCCCAGATCTGAATATGCATTATGATGATGAAGAGGAGGATTCTGTTGTCATTCCCGAGGTGAATGCCGAGGATGTGGATGAAGACACTGTCGATGACGAGGAGGATGACAACAATGACATGAATGTTGACTTCGATGACGTCCACGGTCATGGATCACTCATCGGTTCCATCAACAACGAATCGATCTTTGATCCTACGGTTGATTACGACATGACCTTGGAACCTATGCCGGAGCTTCCTGATATTTTTACGGATGACGAATGGATAGTAAACAGTTTTGCAGAGGAAGCATAATTCTTGAGCGAGCCACAGAACACCATCTTCCCGGATAGGACTGGACTCGAGTATTGGAATAATAGATACTTTAATTCAAAAAATGATTTAATTGATGTAGTAAGCACCTGGAGTATGGCAAAGTACGTGCAATACAAAATGCTCGCGTCGAAAAAAGACATTTACATTGTAGGCTGTGCATTACCTAACTGCAAATGGAGGTTACATGCTAGCTGCAGCAAGAGGAGTGAAGTTTGGAAGGTTCGAACATATCGTGAGGAGCATACATGTCATAATCCGATGCTGCTAACTAATAACCGACAATGCAATACAAGATTTATTAGTCGGTTTATTTTAAAGACTCTTAGATCCAACCTTACATTGACCCCCAATGTGATTAGGAGTCTTGTTTCAGATAAGTACCACGTCACAATTTCGTACAAAAAAGCCTGGTTAGCAAGGAAGAATGCATTGATGACAATTTTTAACGATATGGAGTTGTCCTACGCTAATATTCGGAGATTTATGTGGACGATGAGACAAACCAATCCGGGGTCCTGGTATGAGTTCCAAACAGAGCCTTACATTGATCTTGAGTCTCGCCAAGTAGTACCTGGGAAAATTGCTTTCTTTTGACATTGTTTTGGCATTCGATCCGTCGCTGACAGGCTTCATGTATTGTCGACCAGTTATGAGCATTGATGCTACACACTTGCATGGAAAATTTAAAGGCCACTTGCTCGTAGAAACTTCTGTTGATGGGAACGGGCACATATTCCATGTTGTCTTTGCAGTAGTCGTAAAAGAAACGTTGGATTCCTGGGAGTTTTTCCTACATAAATTATCATTTTTAATTCAGCGAGATAGTATCTATTTTTTGAGCGATCGTTTCAGTGGTTTGAAGAATCTGCTGCCAAGTATTTTCCAGCTGATCGTGGCCGTTGTCATCGATTCTGTCTGAGGCACATGCAAGCGAACATGCAAAGGGCGGGTCATGATTGACGGACGTAAAGAAAATTTTACAATGCAGAGGCGGTAACGAATACGCACGCCCACGATCGGATCATGAGACAGATCCAAGGTAATGATCTTGAGGTGTACGAGTGGATTATCTTCCAGGAAGACGGTGATCGGAATTTCTGAGCATTGTCATACGACCAAGGTCGTCGTTATGGGAACACTACGAAAAACCTTTCAGAATGCTTCAACAGTGTATTAAAGGGCATGCACGGCCTTCCGATCCTGACAATGATTCTTGCAATCTTTTATCATTTAAATACCTACTTCGTCGCTCATCACAGGAAGGATGCAGCTACTACCTCAGAGCTAATGTCGAGATACAACAAGATTATTGACGATAATGTTCAGTTAGCTCGCACACGTGATGTCGAGCAATTTTCACAGACAGTATTCGAGGTTAAATGTCGTGAAGGTAACTACAGAGTTAGATTTAACGGGTCTGAATCTGAATGCACATGTGGATTTATGCAGTGCTTTCATCTCACATGCTCGCATGTCATTGCGGTTTGTGGACATGTTTACGTTGGTATCGAGCATGTTAGGAACTGTTCGCATTACTACATTCCCGCTGTATTTCTCCAAACTTACGCAACTGAATTCTCACCAATATCCGATTGTCGGTATTGGCCGACAAATGTACCTCGGGCCATCTTGATGTCGTCGAATGTGGAAGTAGGCCCGGGTCGACCACGATCACGTAGAATCCACAAAAATATGGATGAAATGGGGGGTGTAAACGTAAGGTGTGGTATATGTAAACAGAGTGGTCATACCCGTGCGACATGTCCCAGAAAGTGAATGTAACGATGATATGTAACGTGCACTAAATTAATTTTGAATGTCTATGTTATCTTCAACCGGACAGTGATATATATTTTTATTGAAATATTTGTAAAACCTTTTATCTTTGATGCTAACTCTTTTATGAGATAGGAAATGGACTCCACTCCTGGACCACTTGATGCTTCGATTCTGGTTCAACAGAACCACCACATATCTGCATCACCGCTCAATGAGGATGCAGCAGTATCAATGTAAAACTTTTATTTTTTCATAACAAAACTAGTAATAACATCGCACTATGTGGTTATATAGAATTTCAGATTCGTAGAGCATGGACGTGTCCTCAACAAGCTACTGGTTAAACCTCGGAGTGAAGAGTTCGATCAATTGCTGGGGACGGCTGGCTTACGCTGCATAAGCAACATGAGGAGGGTAAACCTCGATCAGTCGCTCCTGATGGCTCTTTTGGAATGATGGAGACCAGTGACACATACTTTCCATCTCCGACACAGTGAATCCACAATCACATTGAAAGATGCCTCTATCCTTACAGGTCTTCGTGTCAATGGGGCTCCCGTGACAGGTTACGAACACCCCGTACGATATAACTGGAGTGCTTATTACGAGAAGTGGCTTGGCGCCAACCCCATCCATGTAGTCGGAGATAATTTGTCAAGCGGACGCTTGAAGATTACTTGGATTCATGACACCATTCTCTCGGATGCAAACCTTCAGGAGCAAGATCCGAATAGGTTGCATAGAATCGTGCGAGCCTTTATATTATACCAGATTGGGGAGTCTTTCTTCCTAACTGCATAGGTGATAAGGTACCGTTACGGTATCTCCGTCTGCTCGAGAATTTCCAAGAATGTGGTCAGATGGCTTGGGGGCAGCAATACTTGCCCAATTATACCAGCAACTTGATGAATGCTCGATGGGGAGATCGAAGAGATGTTACGGGTTTCTGATATTGCTGTAGACTTGGTCTTGGGAGCACATACACATCGGGGTGCCCCGACTGTATAGAATGGATCCCGCAACTCTGAATCAAGGGCCATATGCTTTGAGTTATGACACGCACAGTCACCATTCACATATTTTATGTCTTGATAAGATATTAACACCTGAATAAACATATGGACGTCAGGACGTAGGTCGTTTACTCAGAATGTTCAGACAACGAATCTGACGTTTTATCGCAATGAGTTGTACACACAGGACGAGCATCAGGTATGGTCCATGACTTTCCTAGATATACCGTCTCCTTAGTATAAAATAACTAACTTTAGACTATTTAACAGATGCGTTGGTCTCCATATCAAATGGAGATCGTAAATCACCTTCCCGCTATTTGCAGAGATGGACATGAAGTGTGGAGGTCCCAGACGGTCCTAATTTATTTTAACATAGTGGTCATGCACGTGCCAGATCGTGTAACGAGGCTTGATCTACGGGCTCACATCCCAGATCAAATGCCTCTGATAGTTTTTCCGAATCGTCATTCTCATCAATGGGAGAATGATCCTATTGATTGAGCCAATCGACTCCGAGAACAGATCGTTCAATGGAATCAATGGCATCAAACCGTGGTGATGGAAAGACAATCGGCTGAATCGAGCGAGCAGCGGCTGGAAGCATACATGACGTGGTATTGAAACATTACACGACGATGGATACATACTTCAATACCGCCATCACGCTTTACATATGAGCCTTACGCTCCCAGGTTCAGACCTGGGGTAAGTGTGTATATTTTCCCTCTTTAATTCTGGTAAAACATCAACTCTAATACGGGTCAAACATTCAGGTGCAGAGTGTGTACGAAACTCGTGGGATCCTGGAAGATTACGAACGGAGCTCGGAGTTGCAGAATGTAATTGGCTTACTTGACTCTGCCTTACAGAACTTTGGATTGGCGGATCAAATGAGTCAGTACACCCCGAGGTACTCATACTCCACTGAGCCTTCAGCTATCCCATTCCATGTCCCTGAACCACCCCGACCGTCTGAGGTTGCCTGCTCAAAGTTATGCTTTTCACGTACATGAACCGTATGCTGTTGGTAGAAACGATGATGAAGCAGGACCATCTCAGGTCCAGTTTACCAGACCAGCCACCATCAGAGCATCGTCAACGACCTGCACAGATTGATAGAGCTTCATCAGTCAGGGACCCAACACCAGATCTACCACGAGAAACAACTGATGAGAGTGGGGGTAGTACTGGTGTTGCTAGTAGGGGCTGTAGGGCTAATCTATCATCGATCTTACGCAGGGCACGTAGAATTCTTGATTCGCAGTAATTTGTATGAACAATCTCTTTTTAATTAGTAGATTAATGACATAATGATCATTTTTATTGATTTCGCCGTAATCTCATGCTTCCTTCATAATTACAAATAAATGGCATAAAATTAGTAATATGCAGATCCGTAAGTACACTCTCATATTGGCGTGTCGTAAATCCTTAAGTACAATCTCATGTTGTTACATTGAGAGCAATTCTTTACTGCCTTACGATATTTCTATTTTATTAATTTCTTATGATATTGTTTTATTGTAGGAGATGGCGAAAACTAGGTTCACAGCATGTAAGTCGGTACGTCCTCTGACCAATAGAGTCCTAGAGGTAAGTACACCGCTCAGGGCGACTCCACCTGCATCACATCAGACTCCACCTGCTTCACCACACCATCCACAAGGTGGACTTCTGCAGTCCCACGAGAGGGTAGTCCCCACAACTCGGAGATGGCTCGTGATCCTCACAATCTATCAGATGCTCCTACGGAGTATCCACTGCAGACTGCTTCAGAGTATCCATTGCAGGATACTTCACTACCTCAACCGCTTTATCCTATAGACTCTCCGTTTACCAACTACTCTCCACAATCCATGCCTCCACCAATGGATGTGAGTTCTCAGAGCGAGACCTCCCCGCTGACTGACATCTACGACGAGGAGGAGGAGCTGTACGCTGACTTGGAAGATTTATATTATACAATCGCACTTAAGTACGTGCGTCTGAGCGTACTTCGAGGACAACGACTACGTTGGAGGACATGATTACTAGTGTTTACGTATTGTACTTTTTTTAAGACATGTTTATCTAATGTAATGCTAGATGTAATCTTCCCACTTCGTATTTGAAACAATGGATCTTAAATTGTAATGTGAAGTGAGATCTTGAATGTAATGTTTCTGTCAGCTATTTTGGGATCAAATTAGAGTGTGCCAAGTAAAAGTGACTTGTTATTTTGCTTTCTTTCCTTTTCTCTTCTTTCATTTTTAAACTGTTCTCATGTGGATGTTCAGAAATGGCACATGTACCCTTATATTTTATATACTTTATGTATTCATTATTATACAATGGTACAATCAATAAAAATTAAATTACCCATTATTATTATATAATATTTCTACATTATCATTTTGAAATAGAATTACGTGAATCATGATGAGCGAGCCGAGCGAGCGAGGTAAATCAGGTATATCTAATGCGGTCATTGCAATCTCAGTCGCTCGCTCAGTCAAGAAAATGTCAGACCACCAAACGAAAGCAAAAATCAATGAAAATCAAGGTAGCGGTCTCGCTATTAGATTAACCTGGTATAGCGATCAGGGTCGAACACAAGGAGCACGTGATGGCCTCGCGGCCTACGAAGTAGTCAGAAATGAAATAAAATAAAAGAAATTGAATTTTTTGGTGGATTTCTAATTTTTATATTTTTTAGATTTTTAAACTAATTAAGAAAATAAGAAAACAAATAAAGAAGCAACTTGGATGAATTATTTAACTACTCAAAATACATCCAAAAATTCAAACAAAAATGTTTTTATGTTTTTTTTATATTTTTTTATATGTTTGGTTAATTTTTGGGGGTTTTCTGATTTTTATGGAATTTTATAAAAATAAAACAAGACAAGAAAAGGGTGCTGCTGTCCAGTCAGACTTAGAGGGCCAAAATAAAATGGATAATGGCCCTATCAAGGTCTGAAGGTAATTTTCCTGTAAAGTGTGAAAAGCAAGGAAAATTTAGGCACTGGTTTTATTAATTTTTGATTTTTCTTTTAATTATTAGAATTTTTATGGGATTTTTAGTGTTTTTCAATTTTTATGGTTTTTATAAATCTAAAAATGACCAAAATTGGTCAGAAAATCAAACAACACAAAACAAACAATATCTAATTTTTTTGTAATTTTTAAAGTGTTTTAATATTTTTTTTATGAATTTTCTATCTAAATAGTAAGAAAAATGCTTGTTTTTGAATTTTTAAAAATAGTAAAAAGAGTCAAAAATGTCTCTAAAATTTAAAGAAATTTTACACCATGGCAGGATCCATGTATCCAATTCTCATCAAATTTGGAGTAGGTTTGCTATTTTATTAAAATCAAACCCAAAGGTACAGTGCACATGGACCTATACGCAATTAAAACAAGTTCCAGGGGGTCCGGTGCAAATTCTCCAAGGTCTCACGCACCAAACGCGTGACCTGGGCACTCAAGGACCTATTTGCAATAAACTTAAGTCCCTGGACTAAATAGTAACACGTACTAAAAGTCTAGGTGCGAAAGTGTAAAATACCCACGATATATGGAACATGCACAATTAAAACACCCACAGGGGCATTTCTGCAAATATTGAAAACATAATTTCATTCATAAACACCCTAGAACATCAGACCCATACATGTAAATATCCCACAAAGTCACGTGTCGAAGCACGTGCACCACAACGTACAGGGGTATAAAAACAAATACAAGAAATGACAAGGTCCTCTATGCAAATTACCCAACTAAAATAAAAGTTCTAAAATATTTATAGGGCTAAAGATTAACAACTAAAAAGCTAAGGGCCTAAATGTAAATTACCCTTTATTTAAGCCGATGGTCGGATGCATGCCACATGGAGATCTGACGGTTGAGAAGAGGCGCGGCTAAGCAAAGGAATCCTCGGCGCTCATCCAACGGCTGGGAACGCGCCACGTATCTGATCAACGGTCGAGAGGTATTGGATTCCCTTCGCTGGATGGAGGGCTGAGAGGAGGCCACGTGGAGATCCGACGGTGGCTGCTGGGCCTCCTCTTAGCCCTGATCGGACGGTACGGACATGATCTAGAGCTGGAGGGCGATCAGACGGTCGGAGAGGATGCTCGATGAACTCAACGCCGACGAGTTTTGCCGGGCTCATGCGCGTGCAGGAGAGCTCCTCGGAGGCTGCTGAAGATCGGAGAAGATACTCCTTGGCCTCCCACGTCTGAAGATAGCCTCCGATGAGGCTGGAGGCGTCGGAGGTGGTCCAGCGACCACGACGGAGCTGGAGCTGCTGCTCCTGAATGTCGAGCCCTCAGATGGGCTCCTTTGGATTGCAAAGCTGTGCAACAAGCTCCTGGGTCGAGGGCAAAGTGCCTCGACCCGGTTAGCGGTGGTGGAGGTGAACGGTGCGGTGGGGCGAACGAGCTCCGGCGGAGCGACGGCGATGAAGCTCGATACCCAGTTCCTGTGCGAACTGGGGTGAATGGATGGGTGCAGAAAATGCAAGGGGGAAAGGCAAAGGTGGTGGGCGATTCCGATGATCGAGATGTAGGCGAGGGTGGTAGGAATCAGAGGTCGTCGGCGACGGGACGATTTGGGCGAAAAGCTAAATTAGAGAAATAGAAAAGGAAAGAAGGCTACCTACTGGATGAGATCGACTGGGGAAGAGCTGGGGAAGCTCCAGGTCCTAGCCTCGAGGGTCGTCGATGCCCGAAGCTCGAGCACCACGTCTTGGCGGCGCACGGCGGCGTGAAGTCGCCGGATCAGTGGTTCGGTCGCTCCCTCCTCGCTGCGACACGGCCAAACGCAAGCTGTCACTCTCGCGGTGGCTATGGAGGTCCTAGGGTGGAGTGAAACGTCCAAAGATGCGAGAAAATGGAGGCGGAGCTCGGACTATATACGAGTGAGGGTCCGGCAAGAATAGGTCGGGCAGGGCACGGCGAGGCTCGGATCCCTAGGTGCATGATCGGGCGTGGGTTAGTGATGAATCAGTGATAATCGGGGCCCGATGTTTCGATTAATGGGAGTCGGATCATGCTGGGAAAAATCGGCGAAGTCGGGTCAAGAGCAAAGATCCACGGGTCTGTGGTCCAAGGGGGGGAGTTGACCGGGGGGTCAACGTCCCCCGTGGACCAATCAGAGCAGGCCATGTCAGAAAGATTTAAAAATTCGATTTAAAATAGAGAATGGCCGAATTATTAAAAACTCAAAACATGAAAAATGCTTATTTTATTTTAAACTATTTTTTTGTGATTTTTAATTAATTTTTTGAAATAAAAATAAGGTATGTACACTATAGTACTATACATAGGTATATAGACAATATTGATTTTTAATTTTTGATTTTTAATTAATTATTTTTGTACATTTTTATTCCCATTTTATATTTTATTTATTTATAGCATAAAATTAGGAATAAAAAGGTATTTTTATTTTATTTTTATTATTTATGTACAAGGGTTAAATAAATAGATATACACATTTATATACATGGTATATATACAATGTTCTTTTTGGTTTTTATTTTTGTTCTTTTTATTTTAGTTTTAGTTTTTGTGGTTTTTATTTTATTTATTTACATAATAGGATATGGAATATATACAAGTGTTATGGAATTTTGATTTATTTATTTACAAGATAAAATAAATATAGAAGTGGGTGTACGTGCATGGTGAATATGTACAAGGAAGGGTATTTTTATTTTCTTTTTAATTTTTCTATTTTTATTTTGATTTTGTATGTACAAATATATACAAGTATTTAGAAGCTCATTTTATTATATTTTTTTTAGAGGAAAATATTTTTATTATATTTACATGTATATTTACATACATGAGCTCCCTATCTCTCTCTACTTTGGCTTTTATGCGGTCAGGCCCATGCTGAGCCCTCCCTTGGGATTAGGTTGCTCAATATTTATTCTAAATATCTCCCTCTTTTTCTTTTAATTCTTTATTCTTTTATTTTTGCACAAAAACATGCTAATTATTATATTTTATACAATGCATGCTTTTTGGTAATTATTTGTATTTACCAAGATATACATGTATTTGCAAAGGTTTTTGTAACTAAAATATAAGAATAAAGAGTGATGAATGAGTATTCATCACCCCCTGTACTTAACTTTGCTAGTCTCTTAGCAAACACTTATCTGAAAAAGAAGTGAAAAAGAGAAAGAAAAATAAAAAGAGGAGAATGTGCATGGATCAAGGTTGAATATTAAACTTGCCTTCATTAAATTGAATTATGGAGCTCGATCAGATCTTTGGATTATTAATGTGTCGAAACCTTATTTGGACTTAAGTTTAAAACTCAACAGCCTCTAAGTTCCACTATTCTATAACCAGGACTCCTCAACAATCCAGATCAGAACAAGTCACCATACACAAACCCTGAAGACCATGAATCTTTCCTTGTACTGTGAATGTGAAGTGTAAGCTCTCCACCTCAAAAATGGCAACTTGACAACCCTCCTCAACAAGGTAACTCTATGACCCCAATCTGGCCACTCTTTCCTCGAGGAGCGGGGTATTCCCTTCTAAGTTCAAGTTCAACCAGCTCAAGAAGAGGGGGAAGAAGAGAATGGACCATGGCCAGTGTAGCCATGTATCCTTGGGAGCTCAACCAGTGTAGCCAAGTCTCCCTGCTGCAAGCTACATAAGGTGGGACATGAATCTCAAGCTTTGCTTATTGCACTATATACATACTCCGGTGGGATTATCATTTTCTATCAGACCCACCACTTTTTTGGAGTTATTTTCTTTTTGCATTTTTTTCTTTTTTCTTTTTTTTCAAGTGCATCTGTACAACATATACATGTGCAGCATATATACAAGGAGTTTTTCCTCTTGAGCCAGTAGACTATCCCTCTTTTGAAGCATTATTGCAACCCACAACTCCCGTCGTTAGACCTCATGGCAACCATACCAAGTTGAGACGCACTTCCTTCACTAAAAGAAGAAGAGAGGTTCCGCCTAGAAGTACTACCCTCATATGCTACCCCAAGTCAAGGAAGACTGCCTCCTCACCACCTCATCCGTAGAGAGCTTGGTGCTAAGTGCGGTGTCCAAGTAAAGCCATTGTCTATATGAGTCATGTGTGTGTTGTTAAGTGCTCTACTTAGGCTCATTGAGATGACATGTGATCATAGCCTAGTGGACTCAAAGAATTAAGTCACCATGGACCTGAAAAGCCTTAAACCTAAGCCCTATAAGGTTCCTCTTAGAATTAGGTGGATTAAGATCTTAATCAAGCTCCATTTCCCAATTTAATTCCAGGCTAGTTTAGATGTCAACTATAATCCAGGAAAAACTATATACATATATACAAAGATGCTATTTACACAATATTTACACAAGTGCAAAATTTTTGAAAAATGTTTTGAAATCATGGATGTATGCGTGAATGCAATTTTTGCAAAATATTTACACACATTTACACAAGATTTTTGCAAACTTTTGATTTTCAAAACATTTTGGAAAAATTTTGTACTATATACATAATTTTGATATGAAAATATTTACACAAACTTTACACAAAAAGTTTTTGAAAACATTTTTACAAAAATAATTTTGTACAATAGCTATGTATGTGCAATATAAGAATGTTTATTTACATGAAATTTTTTTAATTTTTATGGTTTTTGGGTTTTTAGCCATTTTTATTTATTAACACACTCACACAAAGTACGAGTTATGGCTAAAGTATATATGAAATATATATACACACCCCCTATACTTAGCTCGAACGATGTCCTCAGAGTCAAGAGCGATGAAGAAGACATAACTCGTGCTATGTATAGGGAAGTGAAAAGGAAGGTTATATACAAAGAAGAATGAATGAATAGAAAATAAAGAGGGTCTCGGATTTTCCCCCTATACTTAGGATCAAATAATCCTAAGTATAGCAGGCTGTACACGACGGGAAAGCCGAGTGGAGAATGTACAGGGTCTACCCCCCTATACTTAGGGTAAAATATCCCCAAGTATAGGCAGCAAAACAGGGATAGAAAAGAATCAAAAGAAATACCCAAAGGTCCTACATCCCCCCTATACTTAGGGTAAAGTACACCCTAAGTATAGAATAATCAAAAGATGAAGAAAGGGACGTGGGACTAAAGAATGTAGTGATATGGACATCTGGATCTATACAGGTCGGAAGAACAGTGATAATCAGGCGTGAGATGCATTAGATGTGAGTCAAAAGACCACATCTCACGCAAAATGAATAGGGGCAACATCAACAACCCGCGGCTCATGATCTAGAAATGGCTTGAGCCGCTGGCCGTTCACTCGAAAGGTACTCTCAGAAGACAACCCGGATATGTCAATGCTACCGTTGTCGTGTACCTTTCTCACTAGATATGGGCCCTTCCATTTGCTCTGTAGCTTCCCTGGAAATAGATGAAGCCTAGCATCGAACAACCATACTCTCTGTCCAGGCTCAAAATGCTTGTGGCTGATGTGAGAATCATGCCACTCCTTCACTCTTTCATTGTACTGTAGGCTGTTTGAGAAGGCGGTATCTCTAAGCTCCTCCAAGGCTGCTAACTCTGCCCTCCTCTGGTCTCCTACAATATATGGATCCAAAAGAATATCCGTGACTACCCAAAGTGACCTTTCTTTCAGTTCAACAGGTAAATGACACGGCTTGCCATATACGAGACGAAAGGGAGATGTGCCCAATGGTGTCTTGAAAGACGTCATATATGCCCACAAGACCGAGTCCAAAAGCTGTGACCAATCCTTTCGATCAGGGCGGGCGACTTTCTGCAATATAGTCTTGATCTCCCTGTTCGACACCTCGGCTAGACCATTCGTATGTGGATGGTATGGAGTGGCAACTCGATGGTCTATGCCGAACTCGCTAGCTAGGGCCTTCACCTGGTCGTTGATGAAATGAGACCCCCCATCAGAAATCAATACTCGAGGTACCCCAAACCGCGTAATGATGTGCTTCCTCAAAAATCTGCAAACTGTCCTGGCATCAGCGGTTCGGGCGGGAATGGCCTCAACCCAACGACTCACATAATCAATGGCCAACCGAATGTACTCAAATCCCCGACTCTTAGAGAGTGGACCCATGAAATCGATGCCCCATGCGTCAAAAACCTCACAGAAGTGAATGGGCTGCATCGGCATCATATCACGCTGTCCACAAGTGCCCATTCTCTGACAGTCAGTACACCTCTTCACGAAATCATCAGAGTCCTTGAAGAGGGTAGGCCAACACAAGCCGGATTGGAGCACTTTCTGTGCCGTTCTCCTCCCAGAGTGATGTCCTCCTGCCTCAAGCTTGTGGCAGTAAGTGAGGATGCTATGGTGCTCCTCCCGAGGAATGCACCTACGCCAGACGCTATCCCCTCCTTCGTGGTAAAGGATGGGATCCTCCCAGTGGTAGGACTTGGCCTTTGCGAGGAAGGTCTCAAGCCTCTGCCTGGGCCAATCTTGTGGAACTTTCTTAGCAACTAGAAAGTTCACAATATCGGCGTACCATGGGAGAGAGGCGATAGCGAGGATCACCTCATCTGGGAAGGTCTCACAAATAGGGTCAATCAAGTCAGAATCCTCAAGATGCTCTAATCAGGAGAGACGATCCGCCACCACATTCTTGACTCCAGGCTTATCCTTGATCTCAATGTCGAACTCCTGGAGTAGAAGGATCCATCTAGTCAGTCTGGTCTTAGCATCCTTCTTTACCATGAGGTACCTGATGGCGGTATGATTAGTAAACAGGGTCACTCTAGATCCAATAATGTATGATCTGAACTTATCTAGGGCGAACACTATGGCTAGCATCTCCTTCTCTGTGACTGTGTAGTTCCGTTGTGCGGAATCCAATGTGCGGCTAGCGTAGTGGATAGCAAATGGAACTCCATCCCTCCTCTGTCCCAGCACGACCCCCACAGCAAAATCGGAGGCATCCGTCATGATCTCGAATGGGAGAGACCAATCAGGCGACTGGAGAACAGGATCCTCAACAACACACTGCTTGAGAGTCTCGAACGACAAAAGACACTTGTCATCGACAAGGAACTTGGTGTCTTTCGTCAGCAGGTCAGTCAACGGCCGGGCAATCCTACTGAAATCATGAATGAATCGCAGGTAGAAACCGACGTGCCCCAGGAATGACCGTAACTGCCGCAAATTGGACGGCGATGCGAGTTTTCTAATGACATCTACCTTGGTCGGATCAACCTCCATACCCCTGTTGGAGATGTGGCCAAGCACCATCCCTTGAGTCACCATGAAGTGACTCTTCTCCCAAGATAGCACCAAGTGAACCTCTATACATCGCTGAAGTACTCGGTCTAGGCAGTCAAGACAGGAGTCGAATCCGTCGCCGTAAACCGAGAAATCATCCATGAAGACCTCCAAGCACTCCCCTACCATGTCCGAAAAGATCGACAACATGCATCTCTGAAAGGTCGCAGGGGCGTTGCATAGCCCAAATGGCATGCGTCGGAAGGCGTATGTGCCGAAGGGACAGGTAAAGGTGGTCTGTCCTGGTCCTCGGGAGCGATGGCCACCTGGTTGTAGCCCGAGTATCCATCCAGAAAACAATAGTGGCTTTTCCCTGCCAGTCTCTCAATGATCTGATCTATAAAGGGCATGGGGAAATGATCCTTCTTGGTGGCCTGGTTGAGTCTCCTGTAATCAACACAGACCCGCCAAGAAGTGGGTACTCGTGTAGCAATCTCCTCTCCAGACTCACTGACCACTGTAGTGATGCCCGTCTTCTTGGGAACCACATGCAAAGGGCTGACCCACTTGGAGTCGGAGATGGGGTAGATAAAATCGGCGCTCCACCATTTCGATATCTCCTTCATGACAACCTCTCTCAGATTCGGGTTCAGCCGCCGCTGGAACTCACGCGACGGCTTCGCCTCATCCTCGAGATAGATATGGTGGGAGCACAGGGCCGGACTTATCCCCTGGAGATCTGCTATGCTCCATCCTATCGCCTTGCGGTTCTTTTCAAGAACCCCATCAGACGGGATTCCTGCTCTCCAGTCAAATCGGCGGAGATAATGATTGGGTACATCTCATGCTCACCCGCAAGGAACCTATACTTCAGCGAAGTAGGAAGCGGCTTCAGCTTTGGACAACTGGGTGCTGGTGGATCTGGCCTCTGAAAAGTCTGCGTGAACGCTGCCAAATCTGCATGGGAGAACTGAAACTCTCTGTCACTCTCAGAATCTGGAGAAAGCTGTCCTGCTGGACTGTCTCTGCTCTGCTCGGCATCTACCTCCTCCCTAGCTGCAGGCTCAGTGGAAGTCAGGTCTGGCATATAATCATCACAATATGCCCAATCAGAATCTGACTCCGAGGGATCTGTGTCATCCAAGGTGGCATCAGTACCACCATCATCACAAGAATCAGTCTCGCGGTCGAGAACCGGCTCTGCTGCCTCAAAAGTATCCTGAACCAGGAATGTGCTCTCCAAGCTCTCCTCTGCTGGCGTCTCTGCATCAGCGGACTCTGAAGGTGAGAGGATGGCCTGTGCTGCTGGGTCTGCCCAAACTGCCTCATCGTCTGTGATCACAAAGTCACAGTCCTGGTGGATGTCTACCCTGCATCTGTCAGCTACTCTGTGTCTGAAGTCGTCTCTGAGCATGCTCTGTCTCTGGCTCTGCTGTCCTCGACCGTCTCTATTTGTACACTTTCACCCTCGATGTGAAAGTACACCTTCCCGCTATCATGGTCAGTCACTGCCTTGGCTGTGGCCAAGAACGGACGGCCGAGAATGATGGGGGTATCGGTCACGGACTCAGGGATCTCCATGTCCAACACTACAAAGTCCACGGGTAATTGCAGGCCCTGAATCGTGACGACAACGCCTCGCAACAACCCCTTCGGCCTCTTGACAGATCGATTAGCAAACTGAAGGACTGTCCTGCTCTGTCTAAGAGTGCCCGGCTCGAAGCGATCGAAGGGCTGCCGGAAGTAGGTTGATCGACGATCCGCTGTCTAATAGAGTACGGTCGAACCTCTGCTCACTGATATGGCATCTGACATATGGGACTCCTGAATCTGGCCTCTTGGCCGGTAGACGGTTCTAGATCGTGAAACAAGTGGCTCTCGTCAGCACATGGATCTCTGAGTGGTGGTTCCTCCTCTTCCTCCTTACTGTAGTCCTGTCTCTAAGGGAACGCTGAAGAAGAGGGATGTGCTGCAAAGCCTCCTGAAGAGTCAGCTGAATGTGAAACCGATCTATCATCTGCTGGTTGAACTCTTCCTGCTCTCTCTTTTCGGGATTTTCTTTTTTCTTCCCCTTCCCCATCTGAAGGGCTCTAGGGAAGGGGATCACAGGGTCCTTCTCAGATGAAGGACTAGGAAAGGGTCTAGACGGTTCGATGACCGGATCCACACATACATCATGCACCACAATGGGACCAGAAGAAAATAAACCCTTTCCTTTATTAACAGAAATGTTCCGAGATACATTAGTAACAGGAAAAACAATAGGAATCTCAGAAGACTTGGTGGCATAAACACCACCATCGGCTGGAAGACTCGCGGCCTCAGTACCGCGCTCTGGCTCGGCATCCTGGGTGGCCTCAGTACCACCTCCTCCAACTGGTGAAACGACGGCCTCAGTACCGCCGGTGGGATCAGCATCCGTGGTGGCATCAGTACCACCGTCGTCATCTCTAGCGGCCTCAGTACCGCTCTCCTCCTCGCTTGGCGCTCTGGATGTATCCTCAAGGTGTCGCTTAGACGAGTCGCCGCCTGCTGGCATCCTACCGCTCCTAAGTGCGACAAAATCAGTATCAAAAAGATATGCAGACATATCACCAAGTGCATCACTAGGAGTGGCATACTCAGTACAAGCTACCTGCTGATGAATCCACGTTTCATCATCTTTATTCTATCATTTTGGCCTTAAAAACCCTAGTAAACGCGTGTAAATATGCGTAATTCATGCATTTTAGCATCTATGAATATGTGTGTAAATATTGTATAAAATACTGTTTTTAATGCCAAAATTATAGAATAAAGAAAAGAAAAGAAAAAGAATAAAATATTGTAAATATTTTATGACCCGAAACCTTGAGACCTAGGCATCTTGATGAATAGGTCGACAAGGAATAAAGTAGGGGGAGATAAGGGCCAAAATACTGTATAAACACCTATACCTTTTATTCATTCTTTATTCATTTTGGGACCTATTTTTGGTTCCACTTTTTATACATCAAATAAAGAAACTTTGTACATAAAAGTTGTAGATAATTTAATAAAGAAAAATACAAAATTGATTTTACTGAAAAATAATGCACAGATAAAAAGTTATGGTCTTAATAGAAATCCAGAATGCCAACTTCCCAGACCCGTATCTCATAAACGAAAACTCCAAATGCCATATACTCACCTTTAATTGTATATAGAAGAAAATAAGCTAATTAATGGCGGTGGTTTCGCATTTGGCGGAGCTACGGTTTGAAAGTTGACTTTTGGACCCTCATTGTACAGTGTACCGAATAAAATATTCAATTTATTCTTTATTCATTATTTATTCATTTTTATATTTTTATAATGTTGTAAATATTACTTACAATATATATGTGCATTAAAATCAAAATAAAAACCTAAATAAAACTTAAAATAAAAATACTTGTAAATAGGATACATAGGTATACTACCTATACTTATACCTATATAAAATATACTTTTATTTTATTTAATATACAAAACACATCAATAAAATAAAATAAAAATATATTTATGTGTATAAAAGTATTTTATAATTTTATAAAATAATAAATAAAAATAATAAAACAAAATACACAGAATAAAAATCAAATAATCCAACATATAGATAATATACCTATATAGGGGTATAAAAGCAACTTGTAAAAATATAACTAATAAAAATAAATAAAAATCACTATAAAATAATTTATAAAAAAATAAACAATTTTTATTTTTTAACAAAAAGTTAATTAATTCATCTCCTATTTTTAATTGAATTTAAAAACCTTTTTTCCAAGGTTTTTTTCTGGTTGGTCCACGTGGACCAACCAGAGTTCTCCCTTGGTTGACCTCGGTCAACTCTCTGACCGAGGTCTGATGCCTGTCAGAAATGGGTTTTGTCCCATCTTCTTGGATTTTTCCCGGCCTCATCTTTCACCGTTTGAGGTCGATGTCTTCACGAGAAATGTAGCCCTACTATCGATCTTGCACGCCCATCGATTTTTTTGGGGATCGGACCTCTGGCGCGCCTCGTGAACTCGATCAAGGAGCCCTCTCGGGCAACCTTTCAAAAACGACTCACATCACCCATTCCTCCTTTGAACCTCTTTGGACCCTGTTTTGGACGCTCTTCGCGCAGCTCAGGACGGGAGGCGTGACAGGCCTCCTCCAGCTCGTCGGAGGAGCCCAGGCGAGGGCCGGAGAGCGCTCCATCACCCCCATCTCCGGCGAGAAGCCGTGAGGTCCTATCTCCTGGTTTTCCCAGCCAGTCGAGGTGTTTTTAGTCTATTTTCTTCGTTTTTTCTACCACCCGTAGGATTAGGTAGTCAATCTATAACCTCGTTGCGTGATTTGACCAGTGTTTTTAAGCTTCAATTCCAGCCGCATATCCTCGCCGAAGTTCTGCTCCGCCTTCCACCATTTCCTGCTTTATTACCCTCGCGTCTCCACCAATAAGACCGTAGGACCTTTTACTGTGGTTATTGCGCTTTCTTTGCAGGTTCCAGGGTCAAGAGACTCTCTCTGGAGTCGATTTTTGGGAAACAAGAAGGTCTCCTGGAGCAGCCCTTGCCATATCAAGTCGCGGCGAACCTCTGGCTGTTCCCAGCCATTTTGCGGTCGTCAGCAGCTCAAGCTTCCCTCCAGGAACATCCGTGGGCAATCTGAGCGTCGTTGGAGGTCGGAGAAACTCAGGGGGCTCGATCCAAGCTTACTCAGGCCATGTTCTTCGCCGTTCGTCCACCATGCCCCTGAGCCGTCCGATCGCCCTCCGTTCTTCCAGCCGCACAGCAGCCGCAGGATCAACGGAGCCTGGACCGTCCCTCACGATCAGATCTTCTAATCCAGGCCATTCAGTTGAAGCGTCATCGGCTCCCCTCGATTCGATACGTGTCTAAGTGACAAAGGGTCAGCTGTTGGATGCACTTCAGAGCTTGGGTATTTTGCTACTTACACCCCAAGCGATTTTGTATTTAGATAGTAATAGTTAAACTTTCCTTGGCCTTTAATATTTTTCTGTATCATTTGCGAACGTGCCCTTAAAACTCCTGTTAATCGCCTTTAGCCCCTCGCCAGCCCCGCTCACGTGCTTGCGCACGTGAGCTTGGCTATTTTGTGGCAGGGGGCCCTCGCATATTTCGTTATTTATATTCAGCCCGTCACTTTTTTTAAATCAGCTATAACTTTCGGAGACATTTACACTTGGGCCCCTGGATTTTGTGCATATCACGTATAGAGCCCCACCAGGTCGCGTGAACATCACGTGCCCTTTGGCGTTTTATAGGCGTGCCCTCGCTGTCCCTTTTATTTCAGATTAGTGCATAAGGTTTTTGTCTCAGTTCTAACTTTTTGTGGAATTTGCGTGCCAGCCCCTTAACTTTGTCATATTTCCATAAATACCCCTGCACACATGCATTTTCTTGCCGTTGTCTCTAATTTTTGCATGCGTCATAAAATCCTAAAAAATCTACAAAAATTAACTTAAGTCTCTGTTGCATAGTAGAATAACGGCATATTTTTATTTATTTTTATAATTATTGCATTTTATATTTATTAAAAATCAAAAATAGCCATTTTGTGCACTGTCTAGCTTATAAAATCCCAAAAAAATATAAAACACTCCAAAAAAATCCCCAAAAATACATTTTGTCTACTTTAGTTTGTTTGAACTCCCAGCCAAAAATCATTAAGAATTACAAAATCAAACACCTAAAAATTGCAAAACTTCAAAAACCTTTAGAAAAATATTAAAAATTCTACAAAAACCCTAAAAATATAATCTTGGTGCCTAAATTTTCCTTATTTTATCATCTTTCATTGAAAATTAAATTGGAGTATTTTTGCTACTGTTTTCTATTTTATTTCTCCATTTTAAGTTTCAGCCTTGCATTTTATTCACTGTTTGCTTTATTTTGTTAATTAAAAATACCAAAAACATTCTAAAAATTACCCAAAAATCACAAAAATAGTAGAAAAATATAAAAAGACCAAAAAGACTTTATTTGCTTATTTTTGAACATTTTTATCTATTTTTATAAATATCTCTTTCTCCCTTTTATTACATTGTCTTTATTTTCCAATATTGAAAAAGAAAATAAAAAATATAAAATATAAAATCAGAAAATTAAAAATCAAAATACAAAAATATAAAATTAAAAAAAATTAAAATAAAAAAATATAAAAATTAAAACCCACAAAAAATAGCTTAGTAGACACTTGATCACAATTCACACATTTTGAGCATTTTCGCCCCGTCCTACCTGTCTGCTCCCTGTGTTCGACCTCTACAATACTTGCACCTTTACACATCTTGTTGTAGAGTTATAATAAATTTTAACTCCGCACATTTACTTTCATTGCTTGATTTATTTGTCGTGGGTTAATTGTTGTTTGAATAGGGATTTCGTTGGAGGTCAAATCAGCGACTGTTGATTCGCCTTGTGAGTCAACACGACCTCGGCAAAATCCTGTTCAACACCTGCTCAGATTTCCTCTTCAGGTTGTTGGGATTCGGATCAATCTGGGCAGGGATGGCGGCCTTCCCTCTCACGATGTCCCGCATCTCCTGGCGGAACTCATCCATCTCCCGTTGAAAAGTAGCCTGCTGATCTGTGAGAAGGCGGGCTATATCATCTAAGGCAGGGTTTCTCATGAGAATCCTACGGGTAGCCTCTCTGGTAGTGAGGCTGATGGAACTGGTGCTGTGGCTGAGAGGGGTAAGAATATGGCTGATGCTGCGGCTGGTGAGGCTGACACGCCTCCAAGACTGTCCCTGCTGATAGGGACGAGGACCATACTGTGACTGCTGCTGCTGCTGTGGGTACACTGGGGGCTGCTGCTGCTGCTGGTGATCCCTCTGATGGCCGTACTGGCCTCCCTGACCTGAGGGCTGCTGCTGGGGCTGGGTACCTCCGGTCCCTCAACGGAATCCAGGATGGTCTCGTCGGATACCGGGCTGGGGGCGGTCATACCAAATCCCGTTGACATCCATCAACGGCTCTGCATCGTACTAGGGTGGCGGGAGCACTGCCAGAGGTTGATCCGGTTGGTATACCACCATCTGCATGTCTGGAGATGGCAGTGACTGGTAGGTGGGCTGCGGCTGCTGGTACGCTCCGCCTGTACAAGGTGAACCTGTCTAGGCTGCTGGTGGGAGCTGGAGGCGCTGGGACTGGCTGCCGGAGCTACTCGGATCGCCTCGTGCCTGAAAACGAGGCTGGGAAGCTGTCTGTGCCTCCTGGAGACACATGAGCTATGTCTTCAGGTCACTCAAAGTCTGTGCCATCTGCTCCATCTGCGTGATGCCCTGGCACTGCTTCTTCTCTATAATCCCCATCCAGTCCAGCTTCTCGCTGATAATCCCCATGTCTGCGGCTGAGGACTCGGCCTGTGCTGCTGCTACCCGCGGACAACTGGATGGACCGGCATCGACCCATGCTATCCTCTGGTACTGCACAGTCTGTGGCTGCTGGGGTCTGCCCTGAGTATACAACCGGGTCTGGGACATCACCATATAGTTCTCAGCCATCTCCTCGTAGATGGCCCAGACCTGATCGTGATCCTTGGCGAAGTAAGACCCGCCACAAGAAGCGTTCACCAAGCCCTGAAGCTCTGATGTCAGCCCGCTGAAAAAGCTCTGAACAAGGTTCGGCTTGGAAATGTCGTGGTGCGGGCATCTGTCGGTCAGCTCTCGAAACCTCTCCCATGCCTCGTGAAACTGCTCGTTGGGGAGCATGGAGAAGTTGCTGGTCAGGGCTCTAGCGACATTGGTCCGCCCGAGTGGGTAGTACTTGTGCAAGTACTCAGTGCGGAGCTGCTCCCAAGTGTAGACAAACTTCCCCAGATGTTTCAGCGAGGTGGCTGCTCTGTCTGCTAAGGAGAAGGGGAAGGCAATTATCCTAATGGTATCCTGGTCCACCTGACGGTCGTGGACGGTGCTACAGATCATCAGAAACTCCTGGAGGTGGAGATGGGGCTCCTCTGTGGCGAGCCCATGGAAACGGGGGAGGAGCTGCAAAGTGTTCGGGGGGAACTTAAAGTCTCTCATGATGGCTGGTAGAACAACCCAATGATGCATCAGTGTCGATCCGGGGTTGTGTAACTCCCGCATCGGTCTCGGTGGATCTGCTGCAGCTGCTGCGGCTGCTGCCGCGGCCTCATCGGGTATCCTCGGCCCATCTCTACGCTGCTCTCGCTTTGCTCTCATCTGCTCCATCTCGCGCCTCATATCTAACATGAATGTTCCCTAATCCCTCAACTGCTGCTGCACTGTCTCGAGGAGGGCAATCAGGGTGGAGTTGATCGCACCCTGGTCCAGAACGAAATGCCCATGCTGCGTTCCTCTGGTGTGATCGTCAGAACTGCCGGCCATAGTCTCTGCAAAATCAAATGATCCATACTCAGGTGCCGATAAATCTAATAGTATCTCCTCTGGCAGTGGTCTCTCGGAACAGAAAGAAAGGGGGTCGAGGGGGAACAGGGTGGAGTCGTACTCGGGTTCGGAGAGCTGGTCTCGGCTCTCGTGAACCAACCTAGATGAGCGGGTAGACGCGCCCGAAAGCGGTGCAGCCAGAGGCTGCCTAAGAGATCGTCTGCCCATCATCTTGATGTGGCGAGTAAGGCGGATGAGATCTAGAACAACTACGATCACAAGCAAACCCCCAATTCACCAACGCAACGCGAGTTGAAGACCATAAAGGCTCGGTCAATTATCTTGTCAATTTTATTTTGGTGAACAGTCAGGATATCAGAGCGATTACGTGACCTGTTGGGATACCTGATACTTTCCAAACCGACTGTCCCGCACAGAAATAGTCGGTAGTCAGTCGAGAAGAGTATCGGAGGGCTCTACCTAGTGTTCGGGGTCACTCTCTCGCACAATCAAACCAGACAATGAGGGGGTTGCTCTCCCCAAGACAAGTTTTTAAGTGAGGTGTCTTTTAGGGTCGATAGTATTAGCAGTCCTAATTTTATGATTTTTCTTTTTAGATTTTTTTCAATAAAAACAAAAATGCCTAACGAATTTTTCGGTTCTCCTGGTTATTAAGTCAAAAACAGGGGGAGAAGACAAAAAAGCCGATGCGCGGTGAAATCAATGATGCATGCATAGTAAGAGATGCGTACCTGACTCCAGCAGTCTACATGCAATATGATCCGCGCAAAATTGAAAGACAGAAATAAAACTACCTAAATGGTGCAAGCGGAAAAACTGAGTCCCTAAATAGCAACTTCTACTCAAAAGAACCATCTAGATGGTCACCAGCCTCCGATCCAAAGGGTCCGGTCTCGGTCTACCCCTCCTCCTCCCGACAAATCGGGTTCGGAGGCAGCGCTTGGCAGGGCAGGCTGCGACAAGTAGGCTCGAAGGAAGCAAGTTAGCTATTTTTATTAATCTTTTTATTTGTAGGTTCATTTATTGATCTATAGGCACAAACAGAGATATTAGGTGTTTGGATCCTACTAATTACGGCACAATCACACAGAAATTCCTAAATCTAAGGGCTGATAAAAACCACGAGAAACCGTAAAAGGCAGCGAAAAATGAAACCCGCGAAAAAAGCCGCGAAGAAAACCGACTAACTAATGGGTCCTCCGAGCACACCGGTGCTCGGCGAAACAGACCCGAGAGAGTCTAAGTCCTGCTGAGCTGTCCCTGTATTACTACAACAATTCAAAGAGCAGAAATAAAACCTAATCTACTCCTCTCCCACTCAACTACTCTCTCACGCTCTCCTGCGGCTCCGTGCAGAAGGGAGCCGCCTCCGAATCCCGCGGTTGCGCCGGCTTCTCGAGAATCACCACCTCGGTCCTCGGGCCCTCGCAAGACAATAGCAGAGTGTCAAATACCAACTAAAATAATCAAAGAAAGGCAAGAAAAGTAAACAGGGATATATGTGCAAAAATAGCAGGAAAAATAAACAAGAAAAAGAAAACAAAAATAAAAACAAAAAATAAAAAAAGAAAATGAAATAAAATAACACAAAACAAAAATAAAAGAAGAATAAAAAGCCGCAACAAAGCCGTTGGGCTCAGAAAAAGCTGCGGAAAGCCGCGAAAAAGAAAATAAAATAAAATAAAATGAAAATCAAAACCGACTACTAAGCCATGATCCGGCAACGGCGCCATTCTGATGAGCGAGCCGAGCGAGCGAGGTAAATCAGGTATATCTAATGCGATCGTTGCGATCTTAGTCGCTCGTCGCTCAGTCAAGAAAATGTTCAGACCACTAAACGAAAGCAAAAATCAATGAAAATCAAGGTAGCGGTCTCGCTATTAGACTAACCTAGTATAGCGACCAGGGTCGAACACAAGGAGCACATGATGGCCTCGCGGCCTACGAAGTAGTCAGAAATGAAATAAAATAAAAGAAATTGAATTTTTTGGTGGATTTTTAATTTTTATATTTTTTTGGATTTTTTAACTAATTAAGAAAATAAGAAATAAATAAAGAAGCAACTTGGATGAATTATTTAACTACTCAAAATACATCCAAAACATTCAAACAAGAATGTTTTTATGTTTTTTATATTTTTTTATATTTTTGGTTAATTTTTGGCATTTTTATGTTTTTATGGAATTTTATAAAAATAAAACAAGACAAGAAAAGGGTGCTGCTGTCCAGTCAGACTTGGAGGGCCAAATAAAATGGATAATGGCCCTATCAAGGTCTAAAGGTAATTTTCCTGTAAAGTGTGAAAAGCAAGAAAAATTTAGGCACTGATTTTATTAATTTTTGATTTTTCTTTAATTATTAGAATTTTTATAGGGTTTTTAGTATTTTTCAATTTTTATGGTTTTTATAAATCTAAAAATGACCAAAATTGGTCAAAAAATCAAACAACGCAAAACAACAATTTCTAATTTTTTTGTAATTTTTAAAGTGTTTTAATATTTTTTTGTGAATTTTCTATCTAGATAGTAAAAAAATGCTTATTTTTGATTTTTTAAAAATAGTAAAAGAGTAAAAAATGTCTCCAAAAATTTAGAGAAAATTTTACACCATGGCAGGAGCCATGTGTCCAATTTTCATCAAATTCAGAATAGGTTTGCTATTTTAATTAAAATCAAACCCAAAGGTACAATGCATAGGGACCTGTACGCAATTAAAACAAGTTCCAGGGGGACCGGTACAAATTCTCCAAGGTCTCACGGCCAAACACGTGACCTGGGCACTCAGGGACCTATTTGCAATAAACTTAAGTCCCTGGACTAATAGTAACACGTACTAAAAGTCCAGGGGCGAAGTGTAAAATACCCACGATATATGGCACATGCACAATTAAAACACTCACAGGGGCATTTCTGCAAATATTGAAAGCATAATTCATAAACACCCTAGAACATCAGACCCCATACATGCAAATATCCCACAAAGTCATGTGTCGAAGCACGTGCACCACAACGTACAGGGGTATAAAAGCAAATACAAGAAATGACAAGGTCCTCTATGCAAATTACCCAACTAAAATAAAAGTTCTAAATATTTCAGGGCTAAAGATTAACAACTAAAAAGCTAAGGGCCTAAGAGTAAATTACCCTTTATTTAGCCGATGGTCGGATGCATGCCACATGGAGATCTGACGGTTGAGAAGAAGGCACGTCTAAGCAAAGGACTCCTCGGCGCTCATCCAACGGCTGGGAACGTGCTACGTATCTAATCAACGGTCGAGAGGTGATGGGTTCCCTTCGCTGGATAGAGGGCTGAGAGGAGGCCACGTGGAGATCCGACGGTGGCTGCTGGGCCTCCTCTAAGCCTGATCGGACGGTCCGGACATGATTTGGGAGCTGGAGGGCGATCGGACGGTCGGGGAGGATGCTCGATGAACTCAACACCGGCGAGTTTCGCCGGGCTCGTGCGCGTGCAGGAGAGCTCCTCGGAGGCTGCTGAAGATCGGAGAAGATACGCCTTGGCCTCCCGCGTCTGAAGATAGCCTCCGATGAGGCTGGAGGCGTCGGAGGTGGTCCAGCGACCACGACGGAGCTGGAGCTACTGCTCCTGAATGTCAAGCCCTCAGATGGGCTCCTCTGGACCTGCAAAGCTGTGCAACAAGCTCCTGGGTCGAGGGCAAGTGCCTCGACCCGGTTAGCGGTGGTGGAGGTGAACGGTGCGGCGGGGCAAACGAGCTCCGGTGGAGCGACGACGATGAAGCTCGATACCCAGTTCCTGTGCGAACTGGGGTGAATGGATGGGTGCAGAAGATGTGTGGGGGGAAAGGCGAAGGTGGTGGGCGATTCCGATGATCGAGATGTAGGCGAGGGTGGTCGGAATCAGAGGTCGTCGGCTACGGGACGATTTGGGCGAAAAGCTAAATTAGAGAAATAGAAAAGGAAAGAAGGCTACCTACTGGATGAGATCGACTGGGAAGAGCTGGGGAAGCTCCAGGTCCTAGCCTCGGGGCCGACGATGCCCGAGGCTCGAGCACCACGTATGGGCGGCGCACGGCGGCGTGAAGTCGCCGGATCAGTGGTCGGTCGCTCCCTCCTCGATGCGACACGACCGAACGCAAGCTGTCACTCTCGCGGTGGCTATGGAGGTCCTAGGTGGAGTGAAACGATCCAAAGATGTGAGAAAATGGAGGCGGAGCTCGGACTATATACGAGTGAGGGTCCGACAGAATAGGTCGGGCACGGCACGACGAGGCTCGGATCCCTAGGTGGATGATCGGGCGTGGGTTAGTGATGAATCAGTGATAATCGGAGCCCGATGTTTTGATTAATGGGAGTCGGATCATGCTGGGAAAAATCGGCGAAGTCGGGTCAAGAGCAAAGATCCACGGGTCTGTGGTCCAAGGGGGGGAGTTGACCGGGGGTCAACGTGCCCCCGTGGACCAATCAGAGCAGGCCATGTCAAAAGATTTAAAAATTCGATTTAAAATAGAAAATGGCCGAATTATTAAAAACTCAAACATGAAAAATGTTTATTTTATTTTAACTATTTTTTGTGATTTTTAATTAATTTTTTGAAATAAAAATAAGGTATGTACACTATAGTACTATACATAGGTATATACACAATATTGATTTTTAATTTTTGATTTTTAATTAATTATTTTTGTAATTTTTATTCCTATTTTATATTTTATTTATTTATAGCATAAAATTAGGAATAAAAAGGTATTTTTATTTTATTTTTATTATTTATGTACAAGGGTTAAATAAATAGATATACACATTTATATACATGGTATATATACAATGTTCTTTTTGGTTTTTATTTTTGTTCTTTTTATTTTAGTTTTTGTTTTTGTGGTTTTTATTTATTTATTTACATAATAGGATATGGAATATATACAAGTGTTATGGAATTTTGATTTATTTATTTACAAGATAAAATAAATATAGAAGTGGGTATATGTGCGTGGTGAATATGTACAAGGAAGGGTATTTTTATTTTCTTTTTAATTTTCTAATTTATTTTGATTTTGTATGTGCAAATATATACAAGTATTTACAAGCTCATTTTATTATATTTTTTTAGAGGAAAATATTTTTATTATATTTACATGTATATTTACATACATGAGCTCCCTACCTCTCTCTACTTTGGCTTTTATGCGGTCAGGCCCATGCTGAGCCCTCCCTTGGGATTAGGTTGCTCAATATTTATTCTAAATATCTCCCTCTTTTTCTTTTAATTATTTTTCTTTTATTTTTGCACAAAAACATGGTAATTATTATATTTTATACAATGCATGCTTTTTGGTAATTATTTGTATTTACCAAGATATACATGTATTTGCAAAGGTTTTTGTTGCTAAAATATAAGAATAAAGAGTGATGAATGAGTATTCATCAAATTCACTAATAACATAAGGTTGAGCATGCAAATTACGTGAATTACGAAATATGAGAAGGTTGAGCTTGCATATTTACACAATTGGGAGGGAGGCTGGCGGGCTTGGGGAGAGGGTGGGCGGTTGATCGGCGAACGGTTCGCCGATGCCCTGACTGGGAATTTCAGTGCTGCCATGCCTTGATCGGGCATTATGAGGGCTCCCATGCCCTAAGTGGGAAAAAAAACTCTCTGATAGATGTGCCATCCAACCCGCATTTGCTTTCTTGTCTGCTTAGAGTTATTTTAAATCTTAATATTTTCCTCAATCCAGCTTCGTCAAGAAAGTACTTACTTCAAGTAGAATTTATTTGACACATGTCCACAAACTTCATTACTCGAGGTGCACACTATGTCTTGTTTTTTTAATAGTAGGTCAGGTAATTTCAAGCATCCGAAGCATCCCTTTGAGATTCAAACTCGGGTCCTTTAAGATGTAGACAAACTGCACTACCACCAGACCACTCATTGGTTCCATATCCTGCTGTGTTTACCGAACAAAATTTTTAAAATATGATTTTTATTAGTTGTGCCCCTTCGAGATATAGCAATATCAGCTATGTCCCTCCTTTTCGAAAATATCCGTTGTGCCCCTAACTTCTTATTGTTCTATCACTTGTGCCCTGCCGTTACTTATGTTACTAAGTTGAAGTTAACAATGCTTTAATCAAACCATTATCGTTAAGAGGGACATATCTAGAAGAAAAGCCCCACCTCCTCCTCCACCACTTCGACTCCTCCGACCTCGATGCCTTCTACGTGTGGGCCTCCGACGACGAGGTTTACTGCTTCTACCGTCGCTGGGGAGAAGGGGATTGCGGCGATTGTCGGTGAGGAAGGCGATACAAGCGACGATGGAGGAGTTGTTCTTCTGCTTTTCGAGACACGCACTCATGTGATGGTCCATGTGAAGGAGGGGGAAGGCTGGGGTCAGAGGAGAGGAGGGGCTGGCTATGTGAAGAAGGGGGGAGGCTGGGGTCGGAGGAAAGGAGGGGGAGGCTGCAGACAGAGGAGAGGGAGGGTAGGGGTGGAGGATAGGAGGGGCAGACGAGTGGGGAGGCTAGGGGGCGGAGGGGAGGGGGAGGCAGAGGAGGGTGGAGGCAATGGGCGGAGGAGGAGGATGTTGGGGACGGAGGAGAGGAGGAGGTCAGTGTAGGAGTAGGAGAAGGAGGAGAGGGAGGAAGGGGACAACTTGGGAAGGAGGAGGGGAGGGGGTCAACCTACGGAGGATGAGGAGGGGAGAGAGGAGGATGTTGGCCATGGGGGGGGGGGATAAGGAGGGTTGTGTGTGGGGGGGGGGGGGGGGGAGGGAGGAGGGGGTCAACATGGGGAGGTGGAAGAGGGGAGGGAGGAGGGTGTCAACCAAGGGAGGGGGGGGGGGGTGTCAGCAAGGGGGAGGAGGGGGTCGACCTGAGGAGGAGGAGGGAGGGAGGAGGGCATTGTCCACGGGAGGAGGAGGAGGAGGTCGACTTGGGGAGGAGGAGGATGATCGACCTAGGAGGAGGAGGGTCGATCTAGGATCAGGTCGGTCTGGGGAGGAGGATGAGAGGAGGGAGGAGTGAGAGGGTGAGGGCGAGGAGGGTCAACAAAAACTATTCAATCCCTTTTTTTTCTAATTTATTTCTGCTTGTTCTAGTCCAAGATTCTCACCTGGAGAAATTAGATGATGGATGGGCTGACCAGCAATGCATAATGAATATTATTAATCAATAAGGAGGAAAGAGGGGAGGAGCCCTTAAACCTAGGGGCAAGAAAAGGTCTGATAATTGACGAATATATTGGAATAACTAGGAGACCCCCTAGGAGCTAGGGCCCCTTTCAGGCTCTATCACCAGCGGGTATAGTCAATTTAGAGAGTCTGATAAAGAATTTCTCCTCATCCATCTATATTAATAGGTCCGATCAAAGAAAGGGACCTAGATGGTCGTCACATACTTCATATTCCCAAAAAAGAGAGATGCATAACTGATATTGCAATATCTCGGAGGGGCACAACTTATAAAAATCCTTTAAAGTATATATAAAAATATACAAAATAAAAGCAAGATATAGTCAATGCCAAGGTTTTAAAAATCGAACCGGCCCGATTTAATCGAATAAATCAAGAACAAAAAAATGGTCCAACCACCATACCATTACTAAGGAAATAAAAATACGTCAAAATCGGTCAAAATACAGTTGGGCCGCTTGATCCGATAGAAACTTGAATGAAACAACCGGTTCAACCATCCCTTTTTTAATAAAAATAACTTTTTAATAAAAATTTTTTAATTATCCAATAGAATGCAGAATTTTAAAATCTATTCGTAATCTAGTTTTGTTCTAACCTATAGTGTGATACTCCCTTCCTATTCTCCTTCCATGCGTGCTAATTACCCAATATCAGCTCTTCCTTCCTAGTTCCTTCCTTACGACCAATGCCTCTCTCTTCCCACATTGTGCATTAGATTGTCACCTTCCAACAACAACAGATCGACGATGCCTCCATTTAAAGAAGAGTTTGAATTATTTTAAAATTATTAATTTTATACATCACACACACACATTTATATGAGTTTGAAAAATATATATTTATTATATCGTTTCAAGTTTTTTTAAAATATTTACACTTCCTTTTTTAACAATTACACATATTGCCCCTATATTCTTAAAATATTCTCAATATTGTCCCTGTGTTGGCTGTGCTGCTATTATATAGGAGAAAACGCTTAATATAAGGCCACTAGTATGATTTCTATAAAAATATTGGGATACAAATGTAATTGTAAAAATATGAGTATAAGTGTTATTGGAAAACTTGGAAGGACACAAGTGTAAAAATATTTTAAATATATGATGTAGCATTATTCATTTTGATTTGTATGAAATGCCAGTCTAGCTCAGTTCAACTCGATTTGAGAATAAGAACCAACCGATCTCTTGATTAAGAACCAACCGATCTCTTGATGTAGGTCCTCTGCATAGGAGTAGAGATTCGGAGGTGTTAGATAATTTAGGTCTAAGAGTTGATTTAACGAGATAACCAAGACCTTATGTTGTCACGATATAGGCACACATCCTCTGACCGGAGACATATATATTACTATATGTCTGAGTGTGTACATTTGGCAAACCGCTAGGTTGATGGCCTAATCAAGGTCTATACACTGGCACGCTGGTGTGCATATAAGGGCATATGAGTAATAAGATCTCTCAAAGGGATCATATAGGTTTATTTACTGAACTGGAATACATGAGCTCACTCATGAGATATTGGAAATCAAATTCTTTGCACGATCGACTCGCTTTGGAAGCTTGACTGAATTTGTAGGTTTGATATATGCTTTTCAAAAGTATATGATAAATACATGGTGATGAATCCATGATTCATCATCTTTATTCTTTTATTTTAGCTTCATTTTCTTAGTCAAACACCTATAAATACATACTAATTCTATGAAATTACCATTTTACATGCATTTGTTAAATATGCATTTTTAACACTTTTTATATTCAAAATAAAAGAATAAAGAATAAAATAAAAAGAAAAGAAAGATAAAGGATGAATATATGGAATAAATGCAAACTGACCCGAACCATGAGAGAGGGTCAAGACTTGACCTGATCGACCATGAATAAAGTAGGGGGAGATAGGGTCTTTAATTCAAAAACCCAAAAATAATTTGTAAATTTTCCCTGTATATTTGCACAAACATAAACTATTTTATTTGTACATAAATTGACCTCAAATTAATTTTTTTTGTAAATAAAAGTTGTAAATAAAATTGTGTTGTAAATAATAAAAATAATTGCAAAATAAAATAATGTACATATTACAAATAATCACACTCAGAAAAATCCATAAAGCAACAATTGAATGATCAATTCCGACTCCATACATACTCAAATTGAATCAAACTCACTTCCATTATACTCTAAATTAAATTATCTTTCAACTGTGGTTTCATAATTGTTGGAGTTACGGTTAAAAAGTCGGTTTTATGGGGTGTTTTGTACAGTATTACCACTTACATATTTGTATATTTATTCATATTTATTTATTATACACTATGTACATAATTGTAAATATTATTTTCATCAAAACTAAAATAAAAAATATAAAAAATAAAATTCAAAAACTTTGTTATTTAAAAATAATTTCCTTATTTTTACATATGTTTATTGTAGTATATGTATATAATATTTGTATACAACTCATTTCCTTATATAAAAATCACAAAAAATTTAAATATCTAACATTAATTAATTAATTTAATTTAATTATGAAATTTGTATTTAGATTTAATTATTTAATTCATTATTTGATTTAAAAACATGCCTTGTATATGAGATATTATTCTATACCATTAATAGCCACCATTATAGTGGCTAATTAATTTCTATAAATTAATTATTTTATTTAATTTATTTAATTCCGAATTTCTTTATTTATTTAATTTAAATATATATATTTATTTTATCTATTTAATTAACTAATAAAAACCTTCCTTATTTGTTGATACTTTCCATTTTGATTTTCGTCTTCTTTTTAATGGGCTCTTCCTCCTTCGTTATTCATTGATCAATCTTTGGTGGAGAGGAGCCCGATCTTCGAGAGCAATCTTATCAAAGAAGGGTGCCCAACCTCCGAGCCGTCCGGTGATAGCGGTTCGACACTCGTCGAGGCTATCACGACGTATCCAATTCCGAGGTGAGATCCAACTTTATTTTCTGTCATTATTCTAGAGTAATTTTATATTAATTATAGGGGTAGTTTGAAGTGTTCAATCGTAGGTGATTCTCCATCCCGATTTGATCCGCCTCCGAACAAGATTTTCCATCTCACATTTTGACCTCTTCATTTCCATTCTACCTCACATAACCATGCACCTCCGACCACGTAAGATGGTCGGAGACTCAGATCCATTCCTCACTTTTACACCGGATCCCCATTCACATATCCTATTTTGTTTATAAATAAATAAATATAAATAAAAAACATATAGTTGTTGTTATCTCTAACATTTGTTGCAGGGAATTAAAAAAATAAAAAATTATGATTCATGTTTACAGTTTTTGTATTAAAAAAATAATAAATAAATAAGAAATTTTGTTTTTCATTCATGTTTACATATAAATAAAAAAACAAAAAAAATCAATCAATAACAGGTCAACAGTTGAGCCGCTGCCCGCAGAAGCAGCCGCCGTTCCAAGGAGTCCTCCGTCCTCAACGCCAGCACGCTCCGCCGCACTAGGCGTTCGCGTACGCCCACAGTAACGAGCGGTGCTCACCCATCTTCCGCCTGCAACGGAAGACCGCCCGTCACGCTGACCAGAGTTCCACCACCGAATCCTCTGCAAAACTGTGCCACTGCCGCGAGTCCTGCACCGCCGCCCCGCGTGACTACGGCCCGTCCCCGTCGTCGCTGCCTCCGCGCCCGAACACCTTCGTCCCCAGCGGCGCCTTCGCATCGACCCGACATCCTCCGCCGATCCTCCAACCACCGACGATCCAGTCGTCCGCGTCGCTCCTCCACAGCCACCGCGCCACGCCTCCCACACACCAGCCCTCCGCAGCGCAGTGGCACACTTGGCCCTCCCTTCTCACCGTCCCTCTTTGAGAAGAAAGAACGAAGCACCCAAGCAATAAGAAGCCCTAGGGTTGGAATTCAATAATAAAATATTTTGGGTAAATTACAACCTCACCCTTTCCAAATTACAACAAAGTCCCCTGCTCCAGAAGTCACGTGCAGTGCATGCACCTTCCTTGGGTAATTTGCAAATTCTATTCTGAATTTTATGTCTTGTTATTTTATGGTGCAAAAACTCTAAATAATTGCATTTGAGTCCCTGCATTTTCAGACATTAAACTTGCTTGATCTTTTTTAGAATAAATGTTTTTCATGCTCTACAAATTTTCAAAAAAATTGTGAATATTCATGTTGTCTTGCTCTTTATTGTATAAAACTTTCATCACATTTTGTTGCCATTTGATATTAAAAAAACAATATCGTTTTTTCTGTCTGGACTTTGAAAAATCATAAAAATTCGAAAATTTGTTTAAAAATTCCAAAAAAATAGTGTAGTATATTTTAGTATCCTTTAATTTCTTTCCAATTTTCATGCATTTACTATTTATAAAGCCCAAAAAAACTACGAAAAACTAAAAATATTAAAAAATCATATAAAATTGTAGGAAAATCAAAAAAATCTGATTTTAGTCTTTGTTTGTAGATATTTAGTTGTACTTTATCTTAAAAATAATTTCCAGGAGTTTTGGACACTTAAAGTATTTTTAAGTTGCAATATACTCTTTACTGTGCACTGTTCACTTTTATTTCCACTGTTTGATTTTTATAAAATCATGAAAAACATTAGAAAAATTTGGAAAAAATACAAAATATTTTAAAACATATAAAATACAAAAACATTTTCTCTGGAATTTTTTGAGTATTTTTGAATATTTTTAAAAATACAAAAAGAATGGTGTGTGTGTTTTTATCCCTTTGTGCATATTGTGACTCGTGCTTTATTTGAAATTTAAAAAATTGAAAAAGCAAAAACAGCTAAAAATTATATTTTAGAAAATTTGACTACTTAATTTTTAAATCGTGCTCCTTGTGTTCGACCCTGGTCGCTATACCAGGTAAATTAAATAGTGAAAACTGCATACATTTCATTGTTTGATTTCTTTAAAATGGTTTAAAAATATTTTTCTCGTTGATTACGCTTGACGATTCGAGTCACAACGACCCTTCATTATTTGCATACTTAACCTGAGTTGCCAGACGTGTCATCACTGGGTATGATATATGCTTTTGGAAAGTATATGATCGATACCAACTCCCAATGATCAAATGATAAACTTAATGATAAAATCCTGGAGAAGATAGTCTAAATTGATTTAAAACTTCGGGTTTATTCTAGGTCTTCCAGTATACAAGATGTACATGTATTAGGAATACTTGAGGGTGATGTAATCAATAAACGATTGTATAACCATGACGCTTTCATTCCGAATGAGTGATGAATACCCATTCATCACTCTTTATTCTTCTATTTTAGCTACAAAAACCTTTGCAAATACATGTAGATATGTGTAAATACAAATAAATACCAAAGGCATGCATTGTGTAAAAACCTATAATTAGCATGTTTTTGTGCACAAAATAAAAGAATAAAGAGCAAAAAGAAAAAGAGGGAAATATTTAGCATAAATATTGAGCAACCTAACCCAAGGGAGGGCTCAGCATGGGCCTGACCGCATAAAAGCCACAAGTAGAGGGAGATAGGAGCTCATTTGTGTATATCTGTAAATAAATAAAACTATTTATTTTCCTCACCCAAAAAGATACTTGTACATATTGTATATTCTATTAAAAATAAAATAAAAAGATAAAAAAATCAAAAAGCCAAAAATACCCTTCCTTCACCTTGTGTATAAACCACACCTTTGTAATTATTTAACCCTATAAATAAATTCATTTATTTTCCAAAATTTTTGTAAATATTCTATGGATTATTTTGTGAATATATTAAATAAAAAGAAACAAAACAAAAATCAAATAAAAATCACAAAATTGAAAATACAAAAATACATTGTATTTATACCATGTATATAAAGGTATTCATTTATTTATTTCACCCTTGTATATATGTGATAAAAATAAACTAAAAATATTCTTTTATTCCATATTTCATGTTGTAAATAAATAAAATACAAAATGGGCATAAAAACACAAAAAAATAACAAATAAAAAAATCAAAAATAAAATTCCATATAGTGTACATATACCTATATATAGAGCTAACCTATTTTTATTTCCAAAAATTAAATAAAAATCACCAAAAAATAGAAAAAAATAAAAGAAAAATATTTCATGTTTTAAGTTTTTCCTAATTCGACCTATTTCTACCCTAAAATAAATGGTCAAAAATCCAGCACACGTGGCCGCCTCTGATTGGGCCACGGGGGAATGTTGACCCCGGTCAACTCCCCCGCGCCTCCTTCCTTTTCTGGCCGTCGCGCGCCACGCCTCTTTCCCCGATTTTTCCCACGCGACTCCAGCTGTCTCCCACTCAACCCCCGCGCCCGGACTCTTCGCCGATCATCCCTCTCCCTCGCCGGATCCTTCGCCATCAAAATCACGCCTTCCTTAGCCGTCCACCTCCAACCCTAGACACCCCTGTCACTCTATATAGCCATCACCTCCGCCGCCCTCGCGCCGCATCTTTGGCCCATCCCCTTCTTCCCCGTGACCTCCATCGGCATAGCCTGAGTGACAGCGAGCTTTTGCCCGTGTTGCAGTGAGGCGAGAGGGGCGATTCCATCGATCCGGCGTAACCTCGCCGTCCTTGCTCCGCCGCCGCGTCGAGCACCGAGCTTCAGGCGTTGACGACCTTCGAAGCTACGACCAGGAGATAGCCCATCTCCAGCATAGTCTACTTCAGCCATCAGGTAACCTTAGATCCCTCTAGTTTAGCTTAATTTTAGATTACGCCCAATTCCGACCTCCGACGCATACCTCCGATTCCGGCCACTCCGATCACCCATTTTCCAATCCGACTCGATCAGCACCTTCACGACCTCCTCACGCACCTTCTTCACCCCTCCACACAACCCAGATCGCACAGGATCTGGGAGTCGAGCTCCCTCGCCGTCGCTTCGCCGGAGCTCCTCCGCCACGCCGCACCTTCCACCTTCACGCCACCTAACCGGGTCGAGGCACTTTGCCCTCGACCCGCGAAGCTTCTTGAATACTTTGCAGGTCCAAAAGGAGGCGTCTGAGGCCCCCCCCGACATCTTCCCAGGAGCTTCTTCTTCGTTGACCTCGCCGGAGCTTTCCAGGGCTCGGCCGAGGCCTTGGCCATCACCATCAGCTGCGGGCAGTCACCAGGAAGCTTCTCCGACCTTCAGGCGCAGCTGAGGAGGGGTGTAGCGCACACAGGAGACCGGCGAAGTTCGCCGGTGACGAGTTCCTCCTCCACCTTCCAGAGCCGTCCGATGAAGCCCTCGCTCCAGATCCAATCCTGAGCGTCCATTCCTCGAGGAGCAGCAGCCGTCGATTCATTTGAGGAGTTCATCCGGACCCTTGATCGCAGAGGAGAGAGGCCAAGAGCCCAGCACCGTTAGATTAGCCACGTGGACCTCTCTCCGCCGTCGATCGAGCCCAAGCGCCGAAGGAGTAAGGGCGCGTTTGATCTCCACCGTCCGATCATCCACGCGTCACCATCGGGCCGTCGATATTAATAAAGGGGTAAATTTCATAGAGCCCCTCTGTTTGTCTTATTTCAGTTTAGTCCTGTAATTTTAAATTCTAGTTGTTTATTTTCTGGGTCATTTGCATTCTGGACCTCGCACTTTATTTTAATTGCAATAATACCCCTGCCAGTAGAGACCCACGTGCGTCAGCACGTGTATTTTGGGATTTTTGCATTATATGCCCTGTTGTTCTGGATGTTATTCAATGAATGAAAAGTTTTGTTTAATTGCAAATATACCCCTGTGAACACTGATTTGACGCATGTGCGAATTATTTTGGGAATTTTGCAACCATACCCCTGGGTTTTTGATACGAGTTATCAAATAGCCCTCGGACTTGGTTTTTCTTACATTTAGGTCCCTGTGTGCCCCAGACACGTGCTTGGCGCGTGACTTCTTGGGTAAAGTGCACCAGGACCCCAGAACTTTTGGGTATTTGCACTTAGGTCCCTGTGCACAGTGCCCCCTTGTTCTTTTTGAATAAAATATCAAACGACCTCCAAATCCAATGAAATTTTGACACATGGCTCCTGTCATGGTGTAGGAATTTCTATGATTTTTAGGGACATTTTTGATTTCATTTATTATTTTTAAAAATTCAAAAACCACTAATTTTTGCTACTGTTTGACTTTAAAAATACCAAAAAAATATAAAATCACCTTTAAAAATTCCAAAAAAATTAGGCATTGTTGTTTACTGGTTGCTTGATTTTCTAGCCAAGTTTGGCTATTTTTCATCACATAAAAACACTAAAAATTGAAAAACCCCTAAAAATTCATAAAAATTGTAGTAAATAAATTAAAAATCCAAAAATAATAATTAGGGTGCCTAGATTTTCCTTATTCTTTCTAGAATATAGGAAAAATACCTTTAGGGCTTTTTGAGATCCAAAATTATTTTATTTTGTGGTCTTAAGCCTTGCTGGACAGTACCCTATTTTTCTTGCATTGTTTGATTTTTAATAACTATTTTGTCCATTAGAAAAATTCCAAAAATTCACCAAAAACAGTAAAAAACATAAAAAACATAAAAACCATTTTTCCATAATTTTTGCATCATTTGTGTGTCTTGTATAAATTGTTGAAGTCCCCTTGCATTTGCATTCCTTCATTTTCTCATCTTTTAAAAATCTAAAAAAAAAAATTCCAAAACAAATAAAAACTAAAAAAAAGACTCTTTGGGATACTTGACTACATCGTAGGCCGCAAGGCCAATCTGTGCTCCTTGTGTTCGACCCTGGGAGCTATACCAGGTTAATCTTATAGCAGACCGCTCTTTCTTGTGCTTGCTTGATCTATTTTGTGAGTGGTTTATTTTCTTGATTTACACATTTCGAGTGACTGAGGACAACGACATTGTGATTTATTTTCCACTTCAGTTGCTCCTTGATCTTCTGTGCGATCAGAATGGCGCCGTTGCCGGGGAGCACGGCTTTGTAGTCAATTATTCATTCTGCTATTTTTGTCTCTCTCTATATTATTGTTGTTTTCTGACCATTCTCTCTCTTTGATTTTTTTTGTGCGAGGTACTGCTTGGAATTTGAAGCATACTTTTTTTTTTTTTTTGAGGACCCGCACGGGAAGAAGAGCAGGAGGAGAGAGAGAGGAGAAGAGATTTTATTTTAGAGAGAGAGAGAGAGAGAACATTTCTTGTGTAATAATTTAGGACTTGAACTCTGGACATTCTTGGACACTTGTAAACTTTGCGGGTCTGTTTCGCTGAGCACCGGTGTGCTCGGGGGACCCATTTGGATTTTCGCGGCTTTTATCGTGGTTTTCATAGCTAGCTGCCTTTTCCGGTGTTTACGCGGTTTTCTCGAGCCCCTAGACATAGGAATTTTGATTGATTGTGACGTAGATTCTTAAGGCCCAACACTTAATAGAATATCTGTTCCCATAGAACGTAATTGGACCTTAATAAAATTCATTGAAAAAGTTAGTGAAATTGGATTTGAGACCACGTGCCGTGAGGAGTCACATACAGCGCTGGCAGGACCCGTTGTGGCGGGCACCGAGTGACTCCCAAGATCGGACTCCGGACTCAATTCGATTAGCTAACTATTGTTCTTCACGATCAATAGAAGTTGCTCATCTAGGACTCGGTTTTTCCCGTTGCATCATTTAGGTAGTTTTATTTCTGTCTTTAAATTCTGCGCGGATCACTTGCATGTAGAGTGCTGGAGACAAGGTACGCATTTCTTTCTCTGCATGCATCATTGATTTCTCCGTGCATCGGCTTTTTCGTCTTCTCCCTCTGTTTTATTGGATTAATCATCAGGAGAATCGGAAAAACCGTTAGGCCGTTTGTATTTATTTTTGAAAAATAAATTAAAAAGAAAAACAAAAAAAAATTGGGACTGGATAACATTATTGACCCTAAAAGACACTCACAATAAAAAATTTGTCTTGGGGAGAGCAACCCCCTCATTGTTTGGTTTGATTGTGCGAGAGAGTGACCCGAACACTAGGTAAAGCCCTCCGGTGCTCATCTCGACTGATTACCGACTCTTCTGTGCGGGACAGTCGGTTGAGAGAGTATCGGGTATCCTAACAGGTCACGATTAATCGCTCTGATATCTTGTTTGTTCACCAAATAAAATTGACAAGATAAATTGACCGATCTTTCACGGTCTTCACATTGTGTTGTGTTGGTGAACCGGGGGTTTGCTTGCAATCATATTTTCTCCAGATCTCATCCGCCCAACTCGCCAAGATCAAGATGATGGGTAGACGATCTCTTAGGCAGCCTCTGGCTGCACCGCTTTCAGGCGAATCTACTTTATCATCTAGGTTGGCCCGTGAGAGTCGAGACCAGCTCTCCGGGCCCGAGTTCGAATCCACCCTGTTCCCCCTCGATCCCCTTTCTTCTGTTCCTGAGAGACATGAGCCCGAAGAGAGACGAATTCATTTGACAAGAACCTGAGTTGGGCTCTTCTGATTTTGCAGACATCCCAATGGCTGGAGCCGGTAGTTCAGATGATCGTCAGCCCGAACATTTTGTCTTAGACCAGGGAGCGATCAACTCCACCCTGATCGCGTCGTTAGAGACAGTTCAGAACCAGTTACGCGATCAGGGGCTTTCATGATCGAGATGAGGAGGGAGTTGGAGAGACTCCGAAGAGAGCGAGACGAGCCGAGCGAGCCGGAGGACATCCCTGATGCTGATGCAGAGGCAGCAGCCGCAGCAGCAGCCGCCGCAGCAGCGGCAGCCGCCGCCGCAGCGAGACCGATGCGGGAGCTTCACAACCCAGGATCTACACTGATGCACCAGTGGGTAGTGATTCCTGCTATCGTGGGGGATTTCAAGTTCCCTCCGAACACCCTGCAGATGCTTCCTCACTTTCATGGACTCGCAACTGAGGAACCACACCTCCATCTCCAGGAGTTTCTGATGATCTGCAGCACTGTCCACGACCGTCGTGTGGACCAAGATACGATTCGAATGATGGCCTTCCCTTTTTCACTGGCAGATAGAGCAGCGCCTGGCTGAAACATCTAGGGAAGTTTGTATATACTTGGGATCAACTCCGCACCGAGTACTTGAACAAGTACTATCCACTCGGGCGGACGAATGCAGCGAGGGCCCTGATTAACAACTTCTCCATGCAACCAAACGAGCAATTTCATGAGGCATGGGAGAGGTTCAGAGAGCTTCTGGATAGATGCCCCCACCATGACATTTCGAAGCCGAACCTAGTTCAGAGCTTTTTCAGTGGGCTAACGCCAGAGCTTCAGGGTCTGGTGAATGCTTCTTGCGGCGGGTCCTACTTTGCCAAGGACCACAACCAAGTCTGGGCCATCTATGAGGAGATGTCCGAGAATTACATGGTGATGTCCCAGACTCGGTTGTACACTCAGAGAGTTCAGCCGCCAGGACCCGTGCAGTATCAGCGGATAGCACGGGTAGATGCAGGTCCTTCCAGCTCGTCCACAGTTGCAGCCGCACAGGCAGAGTCGGCCGCTGCGGACATGGGGATTATCAGTGAGAAGTTGGACCGCATGGAAATCATTGAGAAGAAGCAGTGCCAGGGCATAACTCAGATGGAGGAAATGGCACAGACTCTGAGCGACATGAAGACCCAGCTCTTGTGTCTTCAGGAGGCACAGACGGCTCCTCAGCCCCGTCTTCTGTCGCGAGGCGATTCCGGTGGCAGCCGCAGCTCGTCACAGCGCTCCAGCTCCTTGCAGCAGCCTAGACAAGTTCACCTTGTACAGGCGGAGCCGTACCAGCAGCAGCAGCCCTCTTACCAGGCACCACCATCTCCAGACTTACAAATGGTGGTATATCAGCCGGATCAGCCTCTGGATGTACTCCCACCCACCCCATACGATGCAGAGCCGTTGATGGACGTCAACGGAATTTGGTATGACCGTCCTCAACCTGGAATCCGACGAGACCATCCCGGATTCAGGTGGGGGAATGGGGGTAACCAACCCCAGCAGCAGCCAGCCGGTCATGGAGGGCAGTACTCCCAGCAGAGGGATCACCAGCAGCACCCAGCATCCCAGCCATCATCGTTCGTATCTCGTCCCTATCAGCAGCAGGGACAGAGTTGGAGACGTGAGCAGCAGGCTCACCCGCAGCAGCATCATTCCTCTTACCCCTCTCAGCCCCAGCAGCACCAGGTCCACCAGCCTCATTATCAGAGAGGCAACCCGTCGGGCTCCCATGAGAGCCCCGCCATGGATGATATAGCCCGCCTCTTCACAGAGCAGCAGGCTACATTTAGACGGGAGATGGACGAGTTCCGCCAGGAGATGCGGGACTTGATGAGAGGGAAGGCCGCCATCCCTGCACAGATCGAGCCTAATCCGAATAATTTGAAGAGGAAATCTGAGCAGGTAGTTCACACTGAGCCTACCACTTCTAGTGACTCATTTGATGTTATCTCGTCGGATTTATTTGATGCTGATTTTGTCACACTTAGGAGCGGTAGAAGACCAGCAGAAGGCGCCTCATCTGAGCGACAACACGAGGATCCATCTAGAGCGCCAGATGAGGAAGAGGAGAGCGGTACTGAAGCCGCACACCATGATGAGGGTGGTACTGATGCCACCCTAGATGCTGATTCACCCGGCGGTACTGAGGCCGCCATTTCACCACATCGAGGAGGTGGTACTGATGCCACCAGCAGAGCCAAGCCAGCCAGCGGTACTGAGGCCGCAAGACATCTGCATGTAGAGCCAGCTAGAGGTGGTACTGAGGCCACCAACATCTATTCTGAGAGAAATGTTGTCTTTCCTCGTGTGAATGTATCTCAAAATTCTGATTTGAATAAAGGAAAAGGTTTAGTTTACTTTGATCCCACTGTTGTGAATGATGTTTGTGAGGATCCAGTCATTGAATCATCTAGACCTATTCCTAGTCCTTCATCTGAGAAGGACCCTGTGATCCCCTTTCCTAGAGCCCTTGAGCTGGGGAAGGGGAAGAAAAGAGAAAAAGACCCAAAAAAGAGAGAGCAGGAGGAGTTCAGCCAGAGCATGATAGATCGATTTCACATCCAGCTGACCCTCAATGAGGCTTTGCAGCACATCCCTCTTCTTCAGCGGTCCTTGAGAGACAGGACCACAGTCAGGAGGACGAAGAGGAACAAGACCGCAGAAATTCATGTGCTAACAAAAGCCACGTGTTACGCGATCCAGAACCATCTGCCGACTAAGAGGCCAGATTTAGGGGCGCCGTATGTCAGATGTCATATCAGTGAGCAGAGGTTCGACCGTACTCTCTTAGATAGCGGATCGTCGATCAACCTTCTTCCGGCAGCCCTTCTCCACCACTTAGAGTTGGGCACTCTTGTACAGAGCAGGACATACCTTCAGTTTGCTGATCGGTCTGTCAAGAGGCCAAAGGGGTTGTTACGAGACGTTGTCGTCACGATTCAGGGTTTGCAATTCCCCGTGGACTTTGTCGTACTGGACATGGAGACCCCTGACTCGTTGACCGATTCCCCCATCATCCTCGGTCGCCCGTTCTTGGCCACAGCCAAAGCAGTGACTGACCATGACAGTGGGAAGGTGTACTTTCGCGTCCAGGGCGAGAGTATACAAATAGAGACGGTTAAGGACCACAGAGCCAGATCCAGATCCCGCTCACATGGCAGTACAGATTCAGAGCAGCTGACAGACGTAGAGCCAGACATCCACCAGGACTGTGATTTTGTGATCACAGATGATGAGGCAGCTTGGGCAGATCCTGCAGCACAGACCATCCTCTCATATTCAGATACAGCTGATGCAGAGATGATAGAAGAGGATAGTCTGGAGAGCACGGCCCTGGTTCAGGATACTATTGAGTCAGCAGAGTCGGATCTTGATCGCGACACGATTTTCAGTGATGGTGGTACTGAGGCCACCCTGCTCTATGGTGGTGCTGATGCCACCTTATTCTCCAGTGGTACTGATGCCACTGAGTCTGATATAGATCCCTCGGATTCAGAGTCTGATTGGGCAGATTGTAATGATCAGATGCCAGATCTGGATCCACTTGAGCCTACAGAGGAGGAGGTAGAGGCAGAGCATATCAGAGACAATGCAGAGGACCCTCCTTCTCCAGATCCAGTTTGTGAGAGTTCATTATCATTTTCCCAGGCAAATTTGGCAGAATTATCCGCATACACACATCTTCTTCAGAAGCCAGATTTGCCAGCACCCAGCTGTCCAGAGCTAAAGCCGCTCCCTACTTCGCTGAAGTATCGATTCCTTGCGGGAGAGTCTGAGATGTACCCAGTCATCATCTCTGCAGATCTGACTGGAGAAGAAGAATCCCGTCTGATGGAGGTTCTTGAAAAGAACCGCAAGGCAATTGGATGGAGCGTAGCAGATCTCCATGGGATTAGTCCCTCGTTGTGCTCCCACCATATCTATCTCGAGGAAGGGGCGAAGCCGTCGCGTGAGTTCCAGCGGCGACTGAACCCCAACCTAAGAGAGGTTGTTATGAAGGAAATATCAAAATGGTGGAGTGCAGATTTTATTTATCCCATTTCCGACTCCAAGTGGGTCAGCCCCTTGCATGTGGTGCCCAAGAAGACGGGCATCACGACTGTGATCAGTGAGTCGGGAGAGGAGATTGCTACACGAGTACCCACCTCTTGGAGGGTTTGTGTTGACTACAGGAGACTCAACCAGGCCACCAAGAAGGACCATTTCCCCCTGCCTTTTATTGACCAGATCATAGAGAGACTGGCAGGGAAGAGCCATTACTGCTTCCTGGATGGGTACTCGGGCTACAATCAAGTGGCCATCGCTCCTGAGGATCAGGAGAAGACCACCTTTACCTGTCCCTTCGGTACCTACGCTTTTCGACGCATGCCATTCGGGCTATGTAACGCCCCTGCGACTTTTCAGAGATGCATGCTGTCGATCTTCTCGGACATGGTAGGGGAGTGCTTGGAGGTCTTCATGGACGACTTCTCGGTTTACGGCGACGATTTCGATTCCTGTCTTGACTGCCTAGACCGAGTACTCCAGCGATGTATTGCCACCCGCTTAGTTCTGTCTTGGGAGAAGAGTCACTTCATGGTGACTCAAGGGACGGTGCTTGGCCACATCATCTCCAACAGAGGCATGGAGGTTGATCCGGCCAAGGTCGATGTCATTAGGAAACTCACACCGCCGTCCAATCTGAAGCAGTTACGGTCATTTCTGGGGCACGTTGGTTTTTACAGGAGATTCATTCATGATTTCAGCAAGATTGCCCGACCGTTGACTGACCTCTTAACGAAAGACACCGAGTTCCTTGTCGATGACAAGTGTCTTTCGTCCTTTGCGACTCTCCAGCAGTGCGTAATTGAGGCTCCTGTCCTTCAGCCACCCGATTGGTCTCTCCCATTCGAGATCATGACGGACGCCTCCGATTTTGCCGTAGGGGCCGTGCTAGGACAGAGGAGGGATGGAGTGCCATTTGCGATACACTATGCTAGCCGCACATTGGATTCCGCCCAGCAGAATTATACAGTCACAGAGAAGGAGATGCTAGCAGTAGTGTTTGCCCTAGATAAATTCAGATCATATATCATTGGATCAAGAGTGACCTTGTACACAGATCATACCGCCATCAGGTACCTCATATCAAAGAAGGATGCCAAAGCCAGACTGACTAGATGGATCCTTCTACTCCAGGAGTTCGACATTGAGATCAAGGATAAGCCTGGAGTCAAGAATGTAGTGGCGGATCATTTATCCCGATTAGAGCAGCCTGAGGATTCTGAGCAGATTGATCCCATTTGTGATACCTTCCCAGACGAGGCGATCCTTGCTATCGCCTCACTCCCGTGGTATGCCGATATTGTGAACTTTCTCGTTGCTGGGAAAGTCCCACAAGATTGGCCCAAGCAGAAGATTGAGACCTTCCTTGCGAAGGCCAAGTACTACCACTGGGAGAATCCCATCCTTTACCACGAAGGAGGGGATAGCATCTGGCGTCGGTGTATTCCTCAGGAGGAACACCATAGCGTCCTCACTTACTGCCACAAGCTTGAGGCAGGAGGACATCATTCTGGGAGGAGAACGGCACAGAAAGTGCTCCAATCCGGTTTGTGGTGGCCTACACTCTTCAAGGACTCTGATGAGTTCGTGAAGAGGTGTACTGACTGTCAGAGGATGGGCACTTGTGGACAACGTGATATGATGCCGATGCAGCCCATTCACTTCTGTGAGGTTTTTGACGCATGGGGCATCGATTTCATGGGTCCATTCCCTAAGAGTCAGGGATTTGAGTACATTCTGTTGGCCGTAGATTATGTTAGTCGTTGGGTTGAGGCTATCCCCGCCCGAGCCGCAGATGCAAAGACAGTTTGCAAATTTTTGAAGAGGAACATCATTATGCGGTTTGGGGTTCCACGAGTTCTTATTTCTGATGGGGGATCTCATTTTATCAACGACCAGGTGAAGGCACTTGCTAGAGAGTTCGGCATAGACCATCGTGTTGCGACACCATACCATCCACAGACGAATGGGCTAGCCGAAGTATCGAATAGGGAGATCAAGAATATTTTGCAGAAAGTCGTCCGCCCTGACCGAAAGAATTGGTCACAGCTTCTGGACTCGGTCTTGTGGGCATATCGGACGTCTTTCAAGACTCCATTGGGTACATCTCCCTTTCGCCTCGTGTATGGCAAGCCTTGTCACCTACCAGTTGAGCTGAGGCACAAGTCACTCTGGGCAGTTACAGACATATTGATGGATCCAAATGGTATAGGAGACCAAAGGAGGGCAGAGTTAGCCGCCCTGGAAGAGCTTAGAGATACAGCTTTCTCAAACAGCCTACATTATAAGGAGAAAGTCAAGGAGTGGCATGATTCTCATATCAGCCACAAGCATTTTGAGATTGGACAGAAAGTATGGTTGTTTGATGCGAGGCTTAGATTATTTCCAGGGAAGCTACAGAGCAAATGGAAAGGACCTTACTTGGTCAGAAAGGTACACGATAACGGTAGCATTGATATATCTGAGTTATCTTCTGAGAGTACCTTTCGAGTGAATGGCCAGCGGCTCAAACCATTTCTAGATCATGAGCCGCGGGACGTTATTTTTGCTGCAATTCATTTTGCGTGAGATGTGGTCTTTTGACTCACATCTTGTACATCTCACGCCTGATTTTCACTGTTCCTCCGCCTGTATAGATCCAGTTGTCCATATCATTCTATTCTTTAGTCCCACATCCCATCTCTCATCTTGTGATTATGCTATACTTAGGGTGTACTTTACCCTAAGTATAGGGGGGATGTAGGACCTGCGAGTATTCTTTTCATTCTTTCTGCTCTTGTTTTTGCTGCCTATACTTAGGGCTATTTTACCCTAAGTATAGGGGGGGCAGATTCTGTATATTCTTCACTCGGCTTTCCCTTCATGTACAGCTTTCTATACTTAGGATTAGTTAATCCTAAGTATAGGGGGAAACCACCGAGTTCCTCTTATTCTATTCATTTATTCGTCGTTGTAGTATACCATTCCTTTTCACTTCCCTTTTACTAAGCACGAGTTATGTCTTTTTCATCGCTCTTGATCACTCTGAGGACATCGTTCGAGCTAAGTATAGGGGGGTGTGTATATATTTCATATATACTTTAGCCATAACTCGTACTTTGTGTGAGCGTGTTAATAAATAAAATGGCTAAAAATCACAAAAATTTAAAAATTTTTCCATGTACATAAACCTCTTTTATTCTTGCACATACATAGCTAGTGTACAAAGTATTTTTGTAAAAAATGATTTCAAAAATCTTTTGTGTAAAGCTTGTGTAAATATTTTTGTATCAAAATTATGTATATAGTACAAAATTTTTTCAAAATGTTTTGAAAATCAAAAGTTTGCAAAAATCTTGTGTAAATGTGTGTAAATATCTTTTTGCAAAAACCTGCACTTCATGCATCATTCATTCATGATTTCAAAACATTTTTCAAAATTTTTGCATGATTGTAAAATATTTGTAAATAGCATCTTGTGTACATATATGTATATAATTTTTCCTGGATAAGAGTTGACATTTAAACCAAGCCTGGAATTAAATTGAGAAATGGAGCTTGAAAAGATCTTAATTCACTTAACTTTAAGAGGAACCTTGTAGGACTTAGGGTTAAGGCTTTTCAGGTCCATAAGGACTTAATTCTTTGAGTCCACTAGGCTATGAGCATATGTCATCTTGATGAGCCCAAGTAGAGCACTTAACAACACACGCATGACTCTCAGAGACAATGGCTTAACTTGCACCTGCACTTTACACATGGCTCTCCATGGATGAGGTGGTAAGGAGGCAGTTTCCTTTGGCTTGGGGTAGCATATGAGGGTAGTACTTCTAGGCGGAACCTCTCTTCTTCTTATAGTGAAGGAAGTGCACCTCAACTTGGTCTAGTGGTGTTGAAAGCTAAAGACAGAAGCTGTGGGTTGCAATAAAGCTTCAAAAGAGGGATAGTCTACTGGCTCAAGGAGAAATTTCTTATATATGCTGCACCATGTAGATATGTTGTACAGAAGTCATTGAAAAAAAAAAAAAAAAAAAAAAAAAAAAAATGCAAAAATGCAAAAAGAACTCCAAAAAAGTGGTGGGTCGGATTGAAAATTTAATAACCCCACCGGAGTGTAAAGATCTCATGAAGCTTGCAGCGGGAGACTTAGCTACACTGGCTAGGCTTCCAAAACTCTATACTTCTACCCCCTCTTCTTGAGCCGGTTGCACTTGAACTTAGAAGGGAATACCCCGCTTCTCGAGGAAAGAGTTGCTAGACTGAGGCATTAGAGTTACCAGGTTGAGGGAAGTTGTTTCTTTGTCACTTCTGAGATGGGGAGCCACATATCACTTACACCGCAAGGAAAGATTCATGGTCATTAGAGTTTGTGTATGTAGACTTGTTCTGATCTGGTTGATTGAGGAGTCTTGCCCATAGATTGGTGGAACTTGAAGGCTGTTGAGTTTTAAGCTTAAGTCCAAATAAGGTTCCGACACATCAATAATCCAAAGATCTGATCGAGCTCCATATTTCAAGTTAATAAAGGCAAAATTTAATAAGTCAACCTTGATCCATGTACATCCTCTTTTTCTTTTTCTTTTTCTTTCTTTTTCACTTCTTTTTCAAATAAGTGTTTGCTAAGGGACTAGCAAAGTTAAGCATAGGGGGGGGGCCCATTTTATAATATGTTTAAAACCTATTAGTACATAGAAAATTTACCTACCAGAGAAAAAACGATGCCTTGTGTTTCAAAACCTTTGAAACCAAGGTACTAGAAGCTGGTGGTATGATTGTTTATCCAACCTAAAAAAAACGAGAAAACAGCGGACAAAAAAAACGAACAATAATCTACTGTGGCACTGCCGCACTAGTGCATCCTCCCCCATCTCGGGAGGGAGCATATTATATAGGTCCGCACTCCAACACCGTCCTCCGCATTGTCCGTGGTACAAAACTCGGGTCTGAGCTCACTTCCATGGAACTTTGGTCCCCGTCTTCCTCACCCTCCCGTGGGCATTCTCGTCCTTCCACCACGCCATCCTATTCAATTCTCTGAGCTACCCAATCTCCTTCGGATTTCGCCTTTTCAGACCCTCTCTCTCCCATCCCATCTCTCATCTCTCTTCATTACCCTTCCCATCAGGTCAACTTGCATGCCCCTCTGTGTTGCACCTATCTCCCACCACGTGACCCTCACGTGTCCTCCATCACCCGTATGAAAACCCCTTCCCTCCACCTCAGACCGGCATAGTACCACTGGTGGTCAGAGGTCTCTCCTCTCTTTCCAAAACCCAACAGAAGGAGACCAACAGAAGGGTGTCGAGGAGGAAAAGAATGATGGAAGGTGGAGGTGCCAACAAAGGTGGAGCAGCAGCAGGTCGGATCTCATGGGACATATGGCCCATGGGGAACAACAACAACGACCTCCACTGGTCTTCCAACCCTTCTCCTCCCCCCATGCTCCTCCCTTTCTCTGGCGAACCCCACCATCACGTCACTTGCCTCAAGCTCGGCAAGCGCCAGTACTACGAGGAGCCTCTCGCCGTCGTCGGCCCCAAGAAGGAGAAGAGTACCATCGGCGCTGCTGCTTCCTCTCCTCCTCCTTCCTCCTCCTCGGCTACCGTGCCTAGGTGCCAAGTGGAGGGCTGCAACATGGCGCTTTCTGAGGCCAAGGAGTACCACAAGCGCCACAAGGTCTGCGACGCCCACTCCAAGTCCCCCAAAGTCATCGTCCTCGGCCTCGAGCAACGCTTCTGTCAGCAGTGCAGCAGGTAAACTACACGTTATATATACAACGTAACATGATGGCATTGCCATGCATGCCAGCCACGTAAGAGATGTGCGGGCTTTTGTTTATTTAGATTTCACGTTTTGTCGGAGTTCGACGACTCAAAGAGGAGCTGCAGGAGGCGGCTTGCTGGGCACAACGAAAGGAGGAGGAAGAGCTCCAACGAGACCATCGTCAGGAACCCTCAACTTGGTACGTGCTTCATCATGTTCTTCTGTGGGCTCGTCCTTTTCACCCGTACTTTGATTGTTGGTGTTTTTAGGACGTACACTGCAGTGGATCTAATCGAGTTTGAATGGTGGGTTGTGTTTTTTGTGTTGTGTTGTGTTGTGTTGTGTTGTGGTACGTGATTTTGGCGGTGTAGTGGATATTGCTTTTGTTTTCTTGGATGGGGTCCTGATGAGGGTAGGAGTGGTAGATGGGGGTCTTTGTATAGGAACAGGGTGGTACTGATACTGGCCAGCAGTTCTGAGGTACGAAAGCTTTTAATGAGATACTAAGATTGGAGGATGTGATCTCCAAGTTTAGGGATTATTATATCGTGTGTAAATCTGCATTAGGGCCATTAGTTGCAGCCTTGCATACTTTGATGTTCCTTTTCTTTTTCTTCCCTTTTTTTTGTTTGGCCTTCCATGTTTCCATGGAACAATGTTTACTATTCTACAGTGGAATAGAGGATAATGACCTTTCAACCCTTCGAATATGTAAAGTTTTGGATTCTGACCACTATCATCCTGCTCTTCAGTTTTTTTGAAGAAATGGTAAGTATAACTGCAGATGATTTGTGAACCTTGGTCTCCACAATCAAAATATTTCAATGGGATCTTTCAGTGGCCTTTTAACCCTTAGAATGTGTAAGGTTTTGGATTCTGAACACTTATCACCCTCTTCAGTTTTTTTTGAGGAAAGAGTAAGAACAACTGTAGAAGATTTGAACCCTGGTCTCCACAACCAAAATAATTCGGTGGGATTTCTCTGCACTGTTTTTTTTTGTACTTTGAACCCTGGTCTCCACAACCAAAATATTTCAGTGGAATTTATCTGTTCTGGGTAGGCATTCCTTTTTATACAATGCGAGAAGTATACTCTTTACCAAGGTTTATAAAAGCGTGAGGCGGTCCGAGGCGTTTTCTCTGAAATTGAGGCGAGACGTAAGCCTCGAGGCGGACGAGGCGTAAGCCTCAATTTTTTTGGTTAAAAAATTAAAATTAAAGCAAAATACATTTAAAAAATATGATACTATTACTTTTTACCAAAAACACATTAAGGAATAATTTAAAACTAGTAAAAGATACAATACATAAGCGATGAAGGCATTGAAGTTCAAAAAAAACTAATAGTAAGCCACTAATATACAGAATATCAAGTTCCAATTCCAACTTCAATGATTCTATATGAGTGTTAAACTAAAGTCTATACTTAATACTAAAGTACAATAGAAACCATAATCTTTAGTGTAAATAAAAAATATTAATATGCCTGGAATCCCAATCAATTGTCTTGTTAGACGTAGTTGGAGAACTGTCATATATATCCCCTCTTGTCATATCATACCCCAACAAGACGGGGGTCTCGCTGCCCGATCAACGAGCCTATGGGGGGGTCTAGGGGGGAGCACCAGCGATTTTTTTACTAATGATATTATTTGTATTCAGCTACTCACAATAAAATGTAATCACTATTTTACTTCAGTCTTCACGTGTTTATTTTTCAACATTACTTCATATATCATATATGTGATAACTATTCTAAGTTCACAACTTATACAACCAAACAACAACATCAAGTTGCAAACTTGCAACTAATATAAAATTCTACTACAATTCAAACAAAAGTATGTGTAATAGAACTAGTATGTGCAGATATATGATAAATTGAATATGATGTATACAAGATCGTGTAACTTTTCTCTTGTTTCAAGCTATCTCTTCTCTTTGCATGGAGCTATATGTATAGAAATATGCAAGGTTTAACATGGAAACAAAAATACAAAAATAAAAAATATAATGCTAACAAAAAATAGGGTTATGTGTAATAAAATATGTAAAAAAAGCCTCATAAATCGAGGCTTACGCCTCCGCCTTGCCTTGAGCGCCTCACGCCTCGAACGCCTTAGGCGAGGCTGAGGCGTACGCCCCTAAGTCTGTACCTGAGGCGTGCGCCTTGGTGCGCTTTAGGCCCGCCTCGCCTTGAGGCATACGCCTTTGCGCCTCGAGGCACTGCCTTTTAAAACCATGCTCTTTACTATCATAGTGTTTTTTTAAATGAATTGGAGTGTTCTTTTATATTTTGCAATCTGATTCTCACGTTCTATTATTGATGTATTTCTTTTTTATTACATAAACATTTATTATTTTTCTTTTTTTGGACTTTCTCAGCCTTATCATAAGCTAGCTATATTCTTGAGGTACATTAGATCATCAGAATATCCGATGTGTCATGGAGACCATGTGACTCACGTGCCATGCTGCTTGAAATTCAGAAGGCTATTGCTGGAGACTAAAAATTGGTGTATAATTAATTTCTTGAATTATTTGTAAATTGAGGGGGTGTAGATGCAAATTGCAGGAAGCCCATATGATATCCAAGTACCCTTTAAATATACCCCTTATAATGTGATATGAGTTGTAGAAGCATGATATCGTATCAACACGGTAGGAAAAAGTTACAACGGGAAGATATTGGGATATATCGACAATATCGATGGAAAATTTGAAAATGGTGTAAAAATGTTTTTTTTTCATGAATTAAGATCTTAGTTATTACAAAAATTAATATCATACAAATTCACACTTATATGCAAGATTGAAGTGTATTTAGCATACCCATACACATTATATCGCATATATAGTTGGTTGTCAATGTTGGCAGTTGACTGCCAACTAGTTATAGCTGAGAGGTATTATAAAGGAAATGATTAAGTTCAAATTAAAATAGCGTAGAGATATAAAGGAAAAGGATACACCATGGAGATATTGGGATATATTGACGATATCGATGGAAATTTTGAAAATGTTGTAAAATCGATTTTTTCATGAATTAAAGATCTTAGTTATTAAAATAAATAAATAACATACAAATGCACACTTATATGCAAAGTGCATTTAGATTACCAATACACATTATATCGCACATATCGCTGGATGTAAATGTTGACAGTTGACTGCCAACTAGTGATAGCTGGGAAGTATTATAAAGGAAATGATTATGTTCAAACTAAAATAGCATAGAGACATAAATAAAAAGTATACAACATGGAGATATTGCGATATATCGGCGATATCAGTGGAAATTTTGCAAATGGTGTAAAAAATGTTTTTTTCATGAATAAGATCATAGTTATTAAATAAATAACATGCACATGCACACTTATATGCAAGATTGAAGTGTATTTAAATTACCAATACACCTTATATAAATAACATACAAATGCACACTTATATGCAAACTGTATTTAGATTAACAATACACATTATATCGCACATATCGCTGGATGTCAATGTTGACAGTTGCTTGTCAATTGGTGATAGCTGAAAGGTATTATAAAGGAAATGATTAAGTATAAACTAAAATAGTGTAGAGACATAAAGGAAAGATATAACGTGGAGATATTGGGATATATTGACGGTATCGATGGAAATTTTCAAAATGGCGTAAAAACGATTTTTTCATGAACTAATATCTAAGTTATTAAAAAATAAATAACATACAAATGCATGTTTATATGCATGATTGAAGTGTATTTAGCATACCAATACACATTATATCGCACATATTGATATGGGTGTCAATGTTGACAGTTGAGTGCCAACTGGTTATAGCTGAGAGGTATTATAAAGGAAATGATTAAGTTCAATCTAAAATAGTGTAGAGACAAAGGATATGTATTTAACATCTTATCTTTATATTACATCCCAAAATATGCATAAACAAAATCAATACTGATTGGAGTATGTCATGAGTCAGTGCTTACGAATCACTTTATTACAAATAGTTACTAACTTACTAATACCAATTAGAGTACATATTCTAGACCTAAGATTCTAACTTGATCATTATTAGAGTTGTTTTTCATCTCCATTTCTAAAAGGGGGTTAAATCCACGAGTTGAAAAATCGTCATATCCACCCCACCTATCGCACCATACCCTCAATACAGGGTCTTGTATTTTTTATTTCAAGAGAAACCAGGTAAGAACAATCTCGACCAAATTGACCAAAAACTAAAAACAATGGTGATACCAAAGAAAACATACCCAATATCGATGGTATCGATCGATATCGGCCAATACCCAAGAAAATATAGTGCGGGCTTTTAATTTTGACCGATTTAGGTCGATATAGCAATATCTCGCTGATATCTCGCAAGATATCGATCGATGTCTGATAAATCGATATAGATGTGAATATCGAAACCCTTTGGATGTTAATAACAACTGATATATCACGATATTTAAAGTCTTGGCTTTACCTAATCTTCATGGCCTTGTTTGTAGTGTAGGAGAGATTGATGGGTTTGAAGTTGCCATTGCTTTTATCATCCCAAATCTCTAGTTAAAGTTGTCAGAACATGGAATTCCACTTGTATTATCATATTATCCACTCGGTATTATTTTGAGGGTTTTTGTAACTTGGTACAATAACAACAAAGCCTTTTCCCACAATTAAGTAGGATCGGCTACATGGATTCTTCGCCTCCATTCAGATCTATCTTGGGTCAATCTCGGACTTATATCCAAAAAACTAAGACCCCTTCGTATAGTCTCTTTCCAACACTTCTTGGGCCGTCCTCGCCCTCTCTTAGCTGGCTCAACATCCCACCACTTGCATCTCCTAACCGGTGCATCAGTTGACCTTCTTTGCAAATGACCAAACCATCTTAAGCGGTTTTCTCGCATCTTATCCTCGATCGGAGCTACACCAACTTTCTTTATGATTGCATCATTCCGAATCCGATCTTTACGTGTATGTCCACACATCCATCTTAGCATTTTCATTTCTGCTACAGCCATTCTCTGCACATGTCTATGGTTCACAGGCCAACATTCAGAACCATAAAGCATAGCAGGTCTCACGGCTGCTTTGTAAAACTTTCCTTTAATTTTTAAAGGAATTTTCTTATCACAGAGAACAGCGGAGGCTCCTCTCCACTTTAGCCAGCCTGCATTTATTCTATTAGTAACATCTCCATCAATTTCCCCATTATGTTGCAAAATAGATCCCAGATATCTAAAAGAATCTCTCTTCTGAATGTTATCGTCGCCAATCTTCACCTCGATTCCTTCACCATTGCTTACATCAAAGGTACATTCCATATATTCCGTCTTAGCCCTACTTATACGAAAACCTTTAGTCTCCAATTCATGTCTCCAAACCTCAAGCTTCTCATTTACTCCATCTCTAGTCTCGTCAATCAATACAATATCATCAGCAAATAACATACACCAAGGTAACTCATCCTGAATGTGACTTATCAACTCGTCCATAATCAAAGTAAAAAGAAATGGACTCAAAGCTGAACCTTGATGTAAACCAATGCTGATATCAAAATAGTTGGTCTTCCCCGTCGGAGTCCTTACACAAGATAAATCCCTATCATACATATCCTTTATGAGATTAATGTATAGGACAGGTACTTGTCTCTTCTCCAAAACTCTCCACAGTATCTCTCGTGGGACGGAATCATAAGCCTTCTCCAAATCAATAAAGATCATATGGAGATTCTTCCTTTTAGCTCTATAAATCTCCATTGTTCTCCTCAGCAAATGGATGGCTTCAATAGTTGAGCGACCTGGCATGAATCCGAATTGGTTTTCTTTTATTTGGGAAACTTGTCTCAACCTTCTTTCGATCACACGTTCCCAAATTTTCATAGTGTGACTCATCAGCTTGATACCTCTGTAATTTGAACAATTTTGAATGTCTCCTTTGTTCTTATAAAGAGGCACCACAATACTCCTCCTCCAATCTCCAGGCATTTTCCTGCTTCGCCAAATAACATTGAATAGATTCGTAAGCCAGGTCAAACCATGCTCACCTAAAACTTTCCATACATCTACAGGGATGTCATCCGGTCCAACACCTTTCCCATGTCTCATAACCTTCAAAGCCTCCTCTACTTCTTTTCTTTGTATTCGTCTATAGCATGCACGATTCAAGTAACTTTCACTACTAGCTAGATCACCCAAAGTGATCTCTCTATTTCCTTCTCCAATGAAAAGTTTATGGAAGTATTGCTCCCATCTAGTCTCTATATCCTTCTGAGTAACAAGCACGTGACCTTCCTCGTCCTTAATGCATCTCACTTGAGAAAGGTCTTTGGTCTTTCTTTCTCTTGCTTTGGCCAACCTGAATATATCCTTCTGGCCCTCCTTAGAGTTGAGATTTTTATACAAAACCTCATAAGCTTTTGTAACTTGGTATTTCATTTAATACAAGCAATAAACATGACTTCATTTAGTATCTCGCGACCATGTTAATAATGGTGGAGAGGCTAATAGATTCTATTCTTTTGCCAAGCTTTTTATCGTCGTAAGTGAGTAGAACAAATAATCACAAACGAATGAAAGTAAACTATTATAAGGTTGACACAACCTAAAACCAAGTCTTGTAATCAAATGGATCTCTTGCAATGTATTTACACAAAGGTAATTCTTTTTGCAACTCCATAAATCATTGAGTATGGTAACAATATAGAAGAAAGGTATTGTTGTGATGCTTGCTAAGGCAAATAGATCTGACTCCTAAAGATTTCTCTCTTGCTCTTTTTAAAATTTATTCTAGTATCACTATGATGCCTTCTAATAAAAAAAATCTATAACTCCAAAAGATTTCTCTCCTCTTGCTCTTTTTAAAATTAATTTTTATAGTGTTTGAACTTGGATGTCCTAATAAATCCTTGAGGTCCTTAAATACTTGTTCATGTTCGCCGATAAAGTAAAATTATGTTATTCCACTCTCAATGGATATAGTTTTTCAATCAATATCAATTTCCTCATCTTCAAATGTTTGACAAACCAATCAATTTGTTATTCTCTTGATCCATTAATTTTATAATTTCAATTAAATGGAAATTCACCAAATTGTTATTCTCTTGATTTTGGACCAAGATCGAAGATCCATTATGTGCCATATCTCACATAAGAGGGGAATGGAATTGAAAAACCTTCCCTCGTTCACAAAGGAGGAACCATTCCATAGCCACCAAATACAAATATGACCACAATGGTCCCAGCTTCCACTGAAAAGCCTGCAGCTACACCGGCTGGGCTTCACAAGGAGATGCGTCTACACTGGTCGCACTCCAGTTCTTTTCTCATTCTTCTACTTTCTCTCTATATTCGATTGTCGACTTAGCACGAACTGACCTCAGAAGGGAATACCTCCCTCCCCGAGGAAAGAGTAGCTGGATGAGGAACCAATGGGAGGGTATTATTGGGATGGATGATTTCTTCGCTTCTTTAAGCGGGAAGAGCTAAATCAATTCACACACTGTGCAGATTGAATTCAAGGTTGATATATGGATGAGTGCATTTGAACTGGCTGTTGAGATGTACTTAAATAAGGATTTGTGGAACTTGAGGGCTATTGATGCTAAAATCCTAATCCTAGTTAAGGCTCCGACAAAATGCTTGTTTCAGGCCCGATCGAGCTCTGTCCTTTGTCTATTCTCATGAATTGGTTTAGAAAAACAATTTCATTCTAACTTTCTTTCATTTTCCTTTATTCTTCAAATAAGTGTTTTAAGGGACTAGCAAAGTATAAGTATAGGGGTTGATGAATCCATGATTCATTATCATTCTGTTTGCATTTTGTCTTAAGAATGAATAAGACAAATATCCATTAAATTACACTTTTTATATTACATTAAATTACACTTTTAACAAAAGCCTATTCATGAATATCCATTAAATTACCCTTAACTAACTCATGTAATTACATTACACTTTTTAACAAAAAGCTTATTCATGAATAAGAATGCACTTTTATGCATTCATGTAAATACATAAAAGAATAAAAAATAACGAATTTAAAAGTAAAAGCAAGTTGTAGATATGCATATAGGTAAATTATAACTTAGAAAATAAATATAGCTAAGATATATATATATATATATATATATATATATATATATATAAACGTAATCTCCTAGACCAAGACATTATGGATTGGTCGATAAATAAATATGTAGGGGAGATAAGGAAGAAAACAAATAAAAATAGTTAATTACACACTATCCATTAATTATTCAATAAGTACCAGAACTTCCAAGATTTTTAATTAATTCATATGAACCTATTCTTCATCAAACTCTTTTCCTAATTATTTTTATAAATGTATAAAAATATAAAAATAAGTTTAAAATATTACCTTGTATATATGTCAAGAAATCTAACTTGTAAATTAGCAAAATGTCAACTTCCGAACATCATAACTTTTTAATACGGTCTCTAATTTCACTCTACTCACCTTTAAAGTTCATAAAATAATATTCTTTAAATAATAAAATAATTTCACTAAAATTTGAGTCCAGTTGCAAAAAGTCGGTTTGGGACCTAACCATAATGAGTTTCTGGGCTACTTATTTTATCTAGAACACACTATTTATTATTTTACTGATTTTATAATTTATAAATTTTCTCTTGATCTTGTGTTTTGAACCTAATTTATTTTGTAATTTTTGAGCTTATTTATTATTTTACTTATTGGAAGATGATGAAGTTAGGAGAATCCAAAAACAAAGCGTCAAATGAGGGAGGGGTTAGTTAGAGGACCATGTTCTCCCAACTTCTTCCTTTTTATGTTTTTAATTTTTGAACGGTCATTTTCCAACTTTTGTATCCTATTTTCCTTTTTCTTCCTTTTCTTAGCATTATACCTCTTTTTCTACATTTTGTTTTTGAAGCATGTCTTCAAATCTCAAGCATCTCCTTTACTCTATCACTAAATGTGACTAGTTAACTCGTCCCTAAGCGAAGAAAAAGGGAAAGGGTTTAAAGCTGAACTTTGATGCAGACCAATGATGAAGTCAAAATAGTCGGTTTTCCCTGTGTGGATACTTACACAAGATGAAGCCCCATCTCTTTTCTAAAGCTCCCCTCCATATCTCTCATGGAACAAGCCCTTTCCAAATCAGCAAATATCATGTGGAATATCTTCCTTTTAGCTCTATAAATCTCCCCTTTTCTCCTCAACAGATGGATAACTTCAATAGTTGATCGACTTGACATGAACGTTGATTGATTTTCCATTACTTTGAAAACTTGCCTCATCTTTCTTTATATTACACATTTTCAAATTTTCATAGTATGGCTCATCAGGCTGAGACATTTTTAAATTTTCATAGTATGGCTCATCAAACTGCCTCATCTTGCCTCATCTTTTCTATTACCTTTGTAATTAAAACAATTTTAAATATTTCCTTTATCCTTGTAAAGTATGACTCTTGCACTCCTTTGCTCCACCAGCGAGCCTAAACTTAAGATTCTATGTTTTATCAGTATAATTGCTTTAAAAAGCAAGTCTTTTTAATTTTAAGATTCTCGTACACTTCTTTGTTGCACCAACAAAGCATCCTCTTGACATGGAACTCCTTCGTCACCTATCATCTTTTTGGCTACCCTTTAGAAGAAGATGATATTGCCTCTCATATCACGTTTGCGCTTCCATTACATTCCCAAGATTACTACCTTCTCTTTGAAAAGCTTTCTTGCTTAAATTGAAGATTACACCACCTAGTTCTATAGTCTTAGGAACCTTCCTTCTCTTTTCAAACTGTTATTTAATCCATGACTAGTAGGCCACTCTTAATGGAGAGTGTTTGTTGTGAAAATGGCATAAATCGTTTTAAAATTCAAAATGACTTTTCCCCTCATTTCTAACCTTAAAGACATGGCCCTTATAAACACTACTATACCTTGAAGCATCCTTCCCCACATGTCCATTGAAATCTTCGCCTATGCAAATCATATCTTGTTGTTGGATTACTTGCATATTTTCTCCAAATCACTTCAAAAATCTTGTCTAATCATTTCCTCTAAACCAATGTGTGGTGCATAATTGAGATGATATTTGTGATCACTGACTTCTTCAAACACTAATTTTGGCAAAATAATCCATCCCCAAATCTTTGCATCTACTAGACTATCTTTCATATCCTTATGATTCTTCAAGCACTCCAACCAATTTTTTTGTTCTCTTTACCTAAGTACCATAATATAAATCATGTCCTCTTGATTTCCCCACTTATTTAGTACATCATATGTATAATAATTGAGAAATATCTAGGTAGGTTCACTTTTGATGAGGCTGCTAAAAAAAGTTGACTTGTAGGACTAGGTGACTAAGGGTGCTTGCGAATATAAGACTACCAATAATGGACATAGACTATGGCAGTGGATTCTCTACCTGAGCTCGTTCTAGTCATTGGGAAAAGAAGTCTTCCTTCAAATCCTTGTGAACAAGCACTCCGACACCAGTTCTACCATAATCTAAATTGTGTCCTCTCGATTTCTAATGCTTTCTCTCCAACTCATGATTGAATTTTCTTTATTTTCATTGCATTTACCATATGCATTGATTTGTTATCCAACTACCTATCCATAAATTCTTTTGTGACTTATTTTATAGTAATTTCTTTACATGCATGCATCCATCATGCCAGAGTACTCTTTCAAATTTTAGACTGTACTCGAGAAACTTATTTACTCGTATGTATTCCTCAAGCGAGAAACCCTTCAAGAAGCGCTCCAACACCAATTCTGCCATTCTCTTTACCTATGTACTATAATCTAAATGAGAACTTCTGTCCTCTTGATTTCCAATGCTCTCTCTCCAATGCATTTTTGTATTTTGAATTTTCTTTCTTTTCATTGTATCCATCGATTTGTCGTCAAAGTGCTAATATTACAACTACCAGTCCACAACTTCTTTTTTGAGTTTTTATATAGTAATTTCGCTACCCACATGCGTCCATCATGCCAAAGAACTCTTTCAAATTTTGGATTGTAAGCTTATTTTGTCGTATCTGTTCCTCATGTGAGATGCCCTTGCAAATTTTGAACTACATCTGAGCGATGGTCTCGTTTCTTGTTCATATAGACAAACATGACTGAAGAATGTGAAAACCCTTATTGTGTGCATGACAAGTTGAACGTAAAACCAACATGCAGATTACCATGCTCGAAACAACTACGACATATAATGTACTGGGTTCATTCCTAATTGGGGTACGTCTTGTTGGAATTTACGGTAGGATCTCACTCATAAATCCCCTCTCTACTAGGGTGGATATCACGCACACGCCTTACTCAATTTGATTGATCAAGCAAGATGGCAAACAAAACTAAAAAGCAAACGAGGGGAAACAAAAGTGACGTACTCACAAGAGGAAGAAACAAGAGAAATTATATTGCTTGTTGATGATTTGAGATGAGTACAAGATACATGCTTATATAGCACCAATATATGCTAACAATAGGATGCAATAAAAAAATAAAAGAAATGCCTTCATGCAAGGAGAGCCACCCACGTATTGGTGACTTGTTATGCAAACCCCACCATGCAATCACAACCATACACATATGCCATGGACTCATTCTAGCCATTCCAAGATTAGGTTCAACATACTCCCCCCTAATCTTGATGTGGCCCAAGATTGCGAAGGCCCAGCATATGTCGCATTGTTGCCAACTTCGCCGCAGGCAACGATTTCGTCAGTGCATCGGCTCGTTGTTCCTCCGTGCATACAAACTCTACTGCAATCTGTCCTGCTTCAACACATTCACGAATAAAATGGAAGTTGGTGTCAATGTGTTTACTGCGTCCATGAAAAACAGGATTCTTCATCAAGGCAATGGCAGACTTGTTATCGACGAACAATTTCACCGGTTTTGGTTCTTTGTTTATAAGCTCGCTCAACAGGTTTCGGAGCCACACTGCGTGGCAAGCCGCTGCCGCCATAAACTCGGCTTCACATGATGATAGTGCCACAGTCTTTTGCTTCTGCGAGTTCCATGAGACCAAGTTGTTGTTTAAATAGAATGCCATCCCTCCTGTGCTCTTCCTATCATCTAAATCACCTGCCAGATCACTGTCTGTGAACCCAGTGATTGTCTCCTCGCTTCCTCCTTTTGTGTATACGAGTCCGTAATGAAGCGTACCCTTTAAGTACCGTAGGATTTGCTTCATCGCCTTGTAATGCATGACAGTAGGTTTCTCCATAAACCTACTACACATACCAACAACAAAGGAGAGATCCGAACGAGTGTGGAGTAGATACCTGAGACACCCAATGACACGACGATATTCTGTTGCATCCACTGGTTGTCCATCGGGATCCTTTTGCAATTTTGTCCTTTGCTCCATAGGACATTTGGTGGAGTTGCATTCGGACATTCTGAATTGTGCCAGCACCTTCTTTAGCACCTTCTTTGCATAAGAAGTTTGCTTAATTTCGATGCGGCCATCTTCTTGTACTACCTCGATCCCAAGGTAGTAAGTGAGCAATCCAATATTACTCATCTCAAACTCGGACATCATCTGATGCTTGAACATCGCGATCTCCTCTGGATCCTCCCCTGTCACAATGAGGTCATCTACATAAACCCCAACGATCACTCTTGACTGACATGGTCCCCTTGTATAGACTGCTTGCTCTTGAGCACACTTCACGAATCCGAGTTTCTTGAGACTTCTATCAAGCCGTATATTCCAAGCTCGGGGCGCTTGCCGAAGGCCATAGAGTGCCTTCCTCAGTTTAAGAACCATGTGTTCTTTGTTCTTCACCGTGAATCCTTTCGGTTGGGCTACATATACTTCCTCTTCGAGCTCTTCATTCAGGAATGCTGATTTGACATCGAGATGGTGGACTTTCCAACCACGAGTAGCAGCAATGGCGAGAATAACGCGTATAGTGTCTAACCTGGCTACTGGAGCGAACACCTCCTCGAAGTCGATGCCCTGCTGCTGGACATATCCTTTCGCAACCAATCTTGCTTTGTGATTGATTACGTCACCCGTGGAGTTCCTCTTCAGCTTGTACACCCATTTAAGACCAATGGGCTTGCAGCTGGCTGGAAGCTCCGCGAGAGTCCAAGTTTTATTTTTCTTGATGGACTCGATCTCTTTGCACATGGCGTCTACCCAGACTTGGTGCTCAGCAGCTTCACGGAAGCAAGATGGCTCCTCCATCGCCATGAGCATGACTTCCTCCTCTATGTCTTCTTCAAGATCCACCCTTCGAGAGTCACGCATGATATCCTCGATGATCCTGTAGCGGATAGTAGCCTCATCGGTGTTGCTGCCATTACTTCCTGATAGCGGGGCAGACATGACCGCTGAAGATGTAACAACATCACTTGCTGGTGATTTAGCATCAGGTGTAGCCGTCGAACTAGTGGAATGTGTCGAAGAGTTTGCTGCAAGACTTCCCACGGTGGAAGATGACCTTGTCGGTGTCATGTGGCCTGCCGGCGATGTCGATTCATGGGTCGAGGAAGATGGTGATGCAGGCGTTGGCTCGCCTATCGGGACACCTGTGAGTGGTATATAACCACCCTCATTCATCTTCGTGTTGTACTCCTCCTCGATGATGAAATCTGAAGCATTTCTGTCGCTCGTACCTGCATTCCATTTCCATTGCATATTTTCTTCGAATTTTACATCACGACTCACATGAACTTTGTCGCGATGTGGATCAAACAGGCGATGAGCCTTGCAACCTTCCTCAACTCCAAGATATACCATCGAATGGCTTCGATCGTCAAGTTTCTTCAGATTCGGTGTTGTTACCTTCGCATGCGCTATACAACCAAACACACGAAGGTGCGTTAGATGTGGCTTTCTTCCATTCCAAGCCTCGAAGGGAGTACGATTCCCGAGCGCCTTTGTTGGCAAGCGGTTCAAGAGATACACCGCGTGCCGAACTGCCTCCCCCCAAAGTCTTCCTGGCATGTTCATGCTTTTGAGAAGGGACCTTGCCATTGCCATCACGGTCCTGTTCCTTCGTTCCACCACACCATTTTGCTGGGGTGTATATGGCGCGGAGAGGTGTCACACAATCCCTGCTTCTTCGCATACTTTGCAGAACTCCATGGAGATGAACTCACCACCACGATCGGTCCTGAGCGCCTTTATGCGACACCCGCTCGTGTTCTCAACCTGTGCTTTGAACTTCGCAAAGGTGGAGCATGCCTGGTCCTTCGACTTGATGATGTAGACCCACATCCATCGTGAATAATCATCAACGATTAATATGAAGTAATTGTTACCGGCGGGAGTTGATGGAGTGATTGGTCCACAGAGATCCATGTGCAGCAGCTCGAGCGCCTTTTTAGCTCTATAATTTGTAGCCATCGGGAATGGTTGTCTAGTCTGTTTTACCACCAAACACCCTTTGCATAATTGATTTGGGTGTTTTATAAGCGGCACTCCTACCGCCATCTCCTTTTCGACGAGCATCTTCATTGAGTGGAAGTTGCATGCCCAAGTCTTGCATGCCACAACCATGCTGGATCTTCGAGATTCGTGAGAAGGCACACCGCCTCCGCCAGGTGCAACTCAATTCAGTAAAGACGGTTTGTAGTGCGTCTTACCTTCATGAGTAGTTGCGCAGAAGTCTTGTCAAAGACTTGTAGGGATTCCTCGTCCATGATCACCTTGTGACCAATCTCGGTGAGCTGTCTGAGACTTATTATATTGCTGCGGAGTCTCGGGATGTAGTACACTTCATGTAGGAGCCACTGATCTCCGTTCTTGCAATTGAACAAGATTGACCCCTTGCCCATTATCTGCACTTTCGATCCGTCGCCGAATTTGACATTACCGGTGACATTCTCGTCTAGCTCATGGAACTTAGACTTGTCACCGGTCATGTGGTTGCTTGCCCCGTTGTCCAGATACCATACGTGACAGGGGGCACCCACCTCCTTCGCGCTATGCTGCTCCGGCCTCGTCTTTTCTTCATTCAGCAGAATGACCTCCTCCTGCTCCTTGCTTGATGTCGCGAGCAGTAGGGTTGCCTCGTAGTCATCGACAGAAACAAAGTGTGCCTCTGCCTCCTTTTTTGGAGTCCTGCATTCAGATGCATAGTGGCCCATCTTGTTGCAGTTGAAGTACCGGATGTGGCTTTTGTCACGACCACCGCCGTTGGAGCCACCTGCACCCTCCTTTCGTGATGGCCCATTACGGCCTCCCCTGCCGCGTCCTCTTCGTCGTCCTCTCCAGCCACGATTATTTCTATCTGAGGGAGTTTGGGATTTACCTTTGTTGCTCGGCGTTGAATCACCGCCAATCTTCTTTTGTCGTGTCTCCCACTCGGCTTGAGTGAGCAAGAGCTAATATTCACCGTTGCCATTGCTCCTAGGCTTCCGCATGCACGTTCGTTCTTCGTAGGTCTTCAAGCGTCCCACAGCCTCCTCGAATGGCATGGTGTCAAGATCGCAAAATTGTTCGATCCCGGCAATCACGCTAACGAAGCGATCCTGCACGGTGTCGAATAACTTGACCAATGCGGCATCGTTTAGAGTCGCCCCAAGGTTTGCATACCGAACAGACATGCTGTTCAGTTTGCCGGCGTATTGGTCCAGTGTCTCCGTTTCTTGCATCCGCATAGCGTCGAATTCACTTTTCAACGTTTGTAATCGTGCGTTATTGACGCGATCTGCGCCAATGAACCTGGTTTTGAGGCAATCCCATACCTCTTTTGCCGTTTTCTTGTTCGCCACTTGCATTAGGAGATCCTCGGGAGAGCTGATGCGACCTCGCCTTCTTGTCCTTCTTCGTATCGACGGCCACGCCAGCCGCTGAGTCGATAGCCTCCCATACTCCTTGATCCTCCATCATAGCCTGCACCCTGATCACCCAAGTGGTGTAGTTCGTTGCCGTTAACTGCGGGTAGCGGAACAACCCTCCGTCGTTTTCCCGCGCTGCCTCGTCCTGAGACACGATCGACATGTGCTCGGATATGAGAAGTACCTAGGCTCCGATACCATATGTTGGAATTTATGGTAGGATCTCACTCACATATCCCCTCTCTACTAGGGTGGATATCACGCACACGCCTTACTCAATTTGATTGATCGAGCAAGATGGCAAACAAAACTAGAAAGCAAACGAGGGGAAACAAAAGTGACGTACTCACAAGAGGAAGAAACAAGAGAAATTATATTGCTTGTTGATGATTTGAGATGAGTGCAAGATACATGCTTATATAGCACCACTATATGCTAACAATAGAATGCAATAAAAAAATAAAAGAAATGCCTTCATGCAAGGAGAGCCACCCACGTATTGGTGACTTGTTATGCAAACCCCACCATGCAATCATAACCATACACATATGCCATGGACTCATTCTAGCCATTCCAAGATTAGGTTCAACACGTCCTTGACAACATCGATGGATCTCTAATATGATGGAAGAACATTATTACAGATGGTGAGTATTAGACCTAATCTTAATGGGTTTATAGTGGATGATTATTACCCCTAATACTGAGGGTTCGTCTCGGACCTTTCGGATCAAAGACTGGAGGACTTGTTCAGGTTACTTGCGGAGGTTCCCCAACCTAGGGATTGGGCTGATATGGCAGACCATTTTGTTTGGTCTGGGACGGGAAGTCTTACGAAGCTATGAGCGGGGAAGCTGTGGAGCGAGACGAGATGTTGTGTGCGGATATGAAGATTATATGGGCAGCCAGGATCCCGTGTAGGGTGAAGATCTTTTTATGGTGTTTGCGAAGAAATCGTTTGTGTGACAAAGAGAAGATGGGGTGGTTGTTTGGCTTGGCAGACACGTTTTGCGACAGATGTGAAGGTGTGGTGGACGATGCAGATCACATATTCTTAGGCTGTGAGACGTCGACTCAGATCTCGAGGGGCATGGGCCTTCTTTGGGGGGACGACTGTTGGACATGTGAGCCCACGGCGAGCCATTATGCAATAAATGTTATTGCGGATATCATTCCCTGATCTGAAATGAAGAATAAATAATTTGCACAATAGGTCCCTTTGTACTAGGGTTATGTACCATGGCCATCTTGATGATTATACAGTTGTTGATTCATTAATTGAATCATAGAGGCTGGTGTTTGGATGAACATCTAAGGAGTTAGATGTAGGACTCATCAAGCACCGCCAAATGATTATTAAGAGATGATCTCCAGCCTAAGTAGGAGATGTTAATCCTTTCTCACATAGGCTGATATCTACCGACCTCTTGATGCAGGTCTTCTGCATGGGAATAGTGATTCGGAGGTGTCAGATTAATTAGGTCAATGGGTTGACTTAACGAGATCGAGTTAACCTAAGTCCTATGTTGAATGCTGTCACAACATAGGCACGCATCCTCTGACCGGAGACAGATGTATTGCTATATGTCTGAGTATGTACATTTGGCAGACCGATAGGTTGATGGCCTAACCAAGGTTTATACACCGGCGAGCCGGTGTGCATATATGGGCATATGAGTAATACGATCTCTCAAAGGGATCATACATGTTCACTACTGAAACGGAAGACATGAGCTCACTCATGAGATATTGGGAAGAATCAAATTCCGTGCACGGTCGTCTCGCTTTGGAAGCTTGACTGAATTTGTAGGTTTGATACATACTTTTGAAAAGTATATGATTAAGACCTAGGTATGATATATGGTTTTGGAAAGTATATGATCGATACCGAATCCCAATGATCAAATGAGAAACTTATTGATAAAACCCTGAAGAAGACAGTATAAAATTCATCTTGATCTTCGGGTTGATCATAGGTCTTCTAGTATGTAGGATGTACAGGTATTGGGAATATTTGAGGGTGATGTGATCATAAACGATTGTATAACCATGACGCTTCCATTCCGAGGGAGTGATCAAACATGTTTGGATTTTAGTGACTCCTTCTAGTAGAGAAGCAGTCTGATCTTAGTCCAAGTGTTGGACATTGGTCTGAATGAGATTCATATGCAATGAGAAGATTACGTTTGCAGTCTTGATTTAATCAAGCATCTATGGGAGGTTCGTAAGATCTAGATTTGAGACAAGATCTCAATATGCAAGTCACTATACGTGGAATAATACAATCGCCATGTCCTTATCTCCAAGTATCTGCGGAGAAAGCACATTATTCTTGAAGGGGTTCAAGAATAATTCATTTGATGAACTACATATCCAAGCAAGAAGGACTTGATGATTAAATGAGATTTAATTATCAAGCATAACATGGATGAGATTCATATTGTGAGAATAATTATCCGAGATAATTAAATGAGATTTAATCATCAAGAATAATATGAATATGATTCATATTAAGAGAATGATTATCCAAGATAATTAAATAGGATTTAATTATCATGGATTGGAGAATGTGTATAATACTATCCATAATATTTGTGTATTATAAATGTGATTTATAATATACATATATTAAAGAGAGAGAAATTTTATAAATAGCATTTGTTAATTATTAATGTGGATTGGATTCACATTAATTAATTAATTGGAAATGCAACTTACAAATTAGTTTGGGTTGTGAATATGATTCACATATTTATCAATGACATGATTGAAATATTCATAAATTAATTTGGAATTAATTTGGTGGATATTTTTTAATAATACATTGAGAAATAATAATACAAAATAAAAGGGAGATAAATAACCTCCAAATGAGATGGCGTCACCAATGACATGGTCAAGGGTGACGCCCCCTCAATTTTAGGAGGAAATTGGTTATCTCCTCTTTATTATATTATTATCTCTTGATAATTAATTTATGTTAAATTAAATTGTGTTGATAATGCTGCAACATATATTTAATTTAAATATAAATTAATGTTGTTGGTTTTTAGCCAACAACAATCTTGGCCATTGATTAATACAAAGATCACCATGGCTGTTGGATCGATGTGTCCCATGGATTGAGATTCATTGGATCCTAAACTAATATAAAAGGAGGGCTAACCTAGCCTTTCATGGTACATATTTTAGAGTTGTAGAAACCTACTACTCTCTCTCTCTCTCTCTTTCTCTCATTCTCGCCTACCATCTCTCTCTCAATTTCAAGTGGCCGTCTATCTTGAATATTGCGGAGGAGAGTATCTCGCCTTCGCCTTCAACGACTCGAGGATCTCCTTTTTCTTTGGAGCTGCTTGCTCTAAAGGAAGACGACATATTTCGTTTGACGAAATCAGGGGATTCATTGCTTGGATCTTCATCGAGGATTGCGGGAAGAACACGTCTCATCATCGCGCCCGCAAGTGCGTTCTTCGTGGATCGGACTTAAGACAGGAGGATCTCTTGTTTGGGATCTCACGATTACAACCATGCTCCAAGAGGTATTCCTTATACTTTGTGGTTTGATGAAACGATCTGAGAAATGTTCTCTTGATCATGTGGTTTCATCATTAGATTAAAAATTTTAATTTCCGCCGCATCTTGCGACTAGTGCGATTAGTTGCCCCGATCGCATACGATGCGATCAACACGCTTCCTTGATGCGCTTAAGGATTCTCAACATCCTTTCAACGACAACAACCTTGATGCCTTTTGGAGGTCGATTCACGCTGTGGACCTGGGGTCGTCAGATGACTGTGCTAAAGCCTCCTCGGTGCTTAGGGCGATCTACTTGGAGCGGAATGAGCTGATTTTTAAAAACCAAAGATTTTATTATGAGAATGTTATCTCTTATCACTCAAGGGATTTTATTATGAGAATGTTATCTCTTATCACTCAAGGGCCCTTTACAATTTCTGGGCCTCCATCTAATGTACTCCATTGATTATTAATTAAAGAATTTGTGGCCGTGGTGACTCCCGTCTTGGGAGCTCACTCTCTTTGCAATAAAAAAATAAAAAAAAGACCGAGGGATTAATATAATATTTGCCCTCAACGGACTGATCCACTAATGTTAATACAAATACGATATGTAATTTGTACCTCCATACTTGTTGATCAGGCTACACTATTTTTTTATAGGTGGGGTTTGCCCAAAAATGATATAGAAAAGCATCAAAAGCTCACATAACAAACTCTACAATGTATTGGGATAAACAATCATGTTATGATCCATAGCATCTCAACATCTATTACAATACTCCTTTCTTCCGTATTTGTTAACGTTTCAACAAAGATAGTAGAAGAAACAAATTGCTAGTTAGATGACTTCTAGTTAGCATTTTCATCTTTTTTCCACTTTTGAACCATCCTCTCCCAAGTTTCATATGTTGTTTCCCTACTTATTTCTCTTCTTTTTGGCATCCTCTCCCTCTCTCTCTTTTCTTATTTTTAATTTTTTCATTTTATTTTTCTTTTGTACTTTTTTTGAGTTGTGGGCTCTAATTTAACCAAAGTTGCACATAACGAAATTTCTACTATGATTAGTCATGGGAAAAAGCCCCAAAGGGCGACTGCCATCTTTTCATGAACACAGAATTTTGATGCAGGAGTATTATAATAGACATCGTCTTTATTTTTCTTATTTAACATTTTTATTCTTTTTATATTATTTGAAGCGTCCTCTCCCAAATTTTATGGGTTATTTTTCTCTCTCACTTTTTGGGCATTCTTTCTGTCTCTTTCCCCCCACTTCCTCCCGAAATTTTGTGGGTTGTTTTCTCTTTCTTTCACTTTTTGGGCATCCTTTCTGTCTCTTTCCCCCCTACTTTTTATTTTATTTTCTTTTTTTATATGTGTAGGCTCTGTTTTTTTCCTAAGCATCACACGACAAAAATTTAATTATAACTAAAATTAGGCCAAATGATGTTTCCTACCATGTGACATGTTTCTTTTCTCTACAGTTTCATTGTTTCCTTTGCCACTTCACACTTGCCACTTCACACCTCTACCATGCTGACAATAACTCACGACTTTCTCAACCTCGTTTGGCTTCAACAACAATCTCCGTCGATCCCCATGTTGCTTAAGGATCTTATCATGTCCATCGTTATGCTCAGAAGTCCTTGTTGTCTTTCGTTCTCTTTGTCAAGTAAGGATATTTTTGCATATTGCCTGGAGTCGTATTTGCATAAAACCTTATCGCGTGTCATGTGTGAAGCAACTTGTCCTCACTAATCACATGTAACCAACCTCTCATGCTAAATGTCAATCTTTTCGTGAGACTTATAAAAAAATCGGGAACGCACATGGTTTATAATAGAATTTTACAGGAGAAGGGATTTGCCAAGTCAAATCTTTATATTATACTTCTGAAAGAATACAAAAGGTATTGTGCTCTTTATGTAGTCTCCGACCAATACACTCAAGTCCCACATTAGATAATGTGAAACAAAAGCTTAAATACATTGTAATTAAAATCTTAAGTAGATTCAATTATCCAATGAAGTAAATCATGGAAAAAAGGAACTTTTGATTGTTTCATAATGTTTCTCAGAGATCATAAAATGTGGTACTATTTTTATATTGTCAGTCTGTGGTATCGAGAGGTGATGATATACCGTATTGTAATAGATGTTTATTTTAATCTTTATCTGTTCTCAAAAGTTGTATTAGAGAATATCCTTAAAAATATATAATTCAGCTTGCTTTTCAATGGAGCACTGAGTGATTTGGTTTTCGTTTGCCTTTAGGTATCCTCGAGTTTATAACCCGTGAGTTATTCTTTTTACCCTGCCTGAACTTAATAGAATAGTTTTTTTAAGGATCAAATATATAAAAATTGATATGTCCATTTGATTAATATGGATATTTAATTACAGATAATCAATTTGAAAATGTTTGAGATCATGTGATGATCCATTAAGAATAACCTCTTAAATTGAATACTACAATCTTATCATTTTTCAAGATTTTTTGGTGTTCCTATCTTAACATTTTGTATCCTTAAAAAATTACAACCAAAGTCATGCCCCTCACATTTTTTCTCTATTCTTATTTTGAAAATATTAGATTACAATTAGCCTTTTGATGTTGGAAGATGCAAAGTTGTAAATTTAAAACTTACTCAAAATTATATTTTTATAAGAGATACAAAATTCCTTATATTTTAGCTGATACTTCTGAAGTAACAGTTTTCATGTTCTATCAAACATGAGTGTAGGTTGTTGGGGTGGCAGAAGATGATAGTTAAGAGAGATTGATACGGATCGACAAACTTGTAAACTTGTTTTCATTAGAAAATTGAAACCTCCATACATCACTTCAACTCATTCAAGAAGAGAACTGATCATGCAGGTTGTTAGGGTGGCAGAAGATGATGGTATATGATGGAGTTAAGGGAGATTGAACATAGCTAAACAAACAATGAAGAAGTTAAACTTCTAAACTTATATTCATTAAAAATTTAAAACTTGCATACAAAACTACAATTCATCCAAGAAGAACTCCTTTTCATCCAAGAAGAACTCCTTTAAGTATGTAGATATGTATAAGCCTCCTTGCAGGTGAAGATATTCTAAATGAGAGATCTAAAAACGTCTTTCATACGTAGATAAATATTTGGTGGTTATTGAGAAACGTGTAGATATTTATCTACCTCTCTTCATTCTTGAACAGTCTCTTCAGTACATATTTTTATTGCTAGTTATCTACACGTGGACGGAAAATTTTAACCCAAAACCATAAGGTCGTATATGTAGGTAAGAAATTAATGTGAGTCAAATTACAAATTACTTAATTTTCAACACACTCCCCTATAAAAGCATATCTAGCTCTTTCCTCCCGGCAATACAACTGTTCTTTGTATGCATGGTTGCCCATATAATTTTAAACTACTTTCCCATACTCCGATTTGTGAGTCCTATTCATTTAGTGATGTATAATTTCAACTGTCGACAAATAATCCCATCGGTAATACCAACTGCCATTTAAAGTTGCTTTCTCTAAAGTTGTATCTTTAGTTTTAATGTAGTGATTCTGAACCCTCCCTTTGATCTTACCACCATTTTGATATAGAAGTTTCATTGACATATTGCAACAGTTATTCGTTTTTGACATATTTGATTGCTAGTTGGCATTTTGCCTTTTTCAAATGCTGACAAATGATTGCTTATTCTATATTCTACCACCTCTTTATGGTGTACTGGAAGGATATTGAGAATCCTTGAGCGCATCACGGAAGCGTGTCGATCGCATCATATGCAATCGGAACAACTAGTCGCACTAGTCGCAAGATACAACGGAAATTAAAATTTTTTAAACTAAAGATGAAACCATATGATCACGAGAACACTTCTCGGATCGTTTCATAAAATCACAGAGTATAAGGAATACCTCTTGGAGCGTGGTTGTAATCGTGAGATCCCAAACAAGAGATCATCCGGTCTTAAGTACGATCCACGAAGAACGCACTTGCGGGTGCAATGATGAGTCGCGTTCCTATCGCAATCCTCGATGAAGATCCAAGCAATGGATCTCCTGATTTCGTCAAACAAAATCCGTCGCCTTCCTTTAGAGTAAGCAACTCCAAAGAAGAAGGAGATCCTCAATACACAAAGTGGACAACCACTTGAAATTGAGAGAGAGAGAGAGGCTAGACGAGAATGAGAGAGAGAGAGAGTAGTAGTCTTCTACAACTCTTGATGATGTACCAAGAAAGACTAGGCTAGTCCTCCTTTTATATTAGTTTAGGATCCAATGGATCTCAATCCATGGGACACATAGATCCAACGGCCATGCTTGGTCTATGTAATAATCAATGGCTATGATTGTTGTTGGCTAAAACAAACAACATTTATTTATATTTAAATTAAATATATGTTGCAACATTATCAACACAACTTAATTTAACATAAATTAATTTATCAAGAGATAATGTAATAACAAAAAGGGAGGCAACAAACCACCCTAAATTATAGGGGGCGTCACCTATGAATAAGTCATAGGTGACGCCACCTTTATTTAGGTGGTAATTTTTGTCTCCTAATATTTTATCTTATTATCTCTATTATTGCAATAATATCCACCATATTAATTCCAAATTAATTTGTGAATATTTCAATCGTGCCATCGAAAAATATGTGAATCAAATTCTCAACCCAAACTAATTTGTAAATTACATTTCCAATTAATTAATAAATGCAAATCCAATCCCCATTAATAAATCTAGTCCTCCTTTTATATTAGTTTAGAATCAAATGGATCTCAATCCATGGGACACATAGATCCAACGGCCATGCTTGGTCTATGTAATAATCAATGGCTATGATTGCTATTGGCTAAAACCAACAACATTTATTTATATTTAAATTAAATATATGTTGCAATATGATCAATACAATTTAATTTAACATAAATTAATTTATCAAGAGATAATGTAATAACAAAAAGGGAGGCAACAAACCACCCTAAATTGTAGGGGGCGTCACCTATGAATAAGTCATAGGTGACACCACTTTTATTTAGGTGGTAATTTTTGTCTCCTATTATTTTATCTTATTATCTCTATTATTGCAATAATATCCACCAAATTATTTCCAAATTAATTTGTGAATATTTCAATCATGCCATCGAAAAATATGTGAATCAAATTCACAATCCAAACTAATTTGTAAATTACATTTCCAATTAATTAATAAATGCAAATCCAATCCACATTTAATAATTAACAAATGCTATTTATGAAATTTCTCTCTCTTGAATATATGTATATTATAAATCATATTTATAATACACAAAAATATGGATAGTATTATCCACATTCTCTAATCCTTGATAATTAAATCCTATTTAATTATCTTGGATAATTATTCTCACAATATGAATCTCATTCATATTATGTTTGATTATTAAATCTCGTTTAATCATCAAGTCCTTGCTTGGATATGCATTTCAGCAAGTGAATTATTCTTGAACCCTTTTAAGAATAATGTGCTTTCTCCGCAGATACTTGGAGATAAGGACATGGCGATTGTATTGGTCCACGTATAGTGACTTGCATATTGAGATCTTGTCTCAAATCCAGATCTTACGAACCTCCCATAGATGCTTGATTAAATCAAGACCGCAAATCTAATCTTCTCATTGAATCTGAATCTCATTCAGACCAATGTCCAACACTTGGACTAATATCGGATTGCTTCTCTACTGCAAGGAGTCATAAAAATGCAGACCTGTTTAGTCACTCTCTCGGAATGGAAGCGTCATGGATATACAATCGTTTATGATCACATCACCCTCAGGTATTCCCAATACATGTACATCCTGCATACTGGAAGACCCATGGTCACCCAAAGATTAAGATCAATTTTACACTGTCTTCTTCAGGGTTTGATCACTAAGTTTCTTAATCTTGGTCATTGGGAGTTGGTATCGATCGTATGCTTTCCCAAAGCATATATCATACCTTCAAATTCATGTCATGCTTCCAAAGCACGACGACCATGTATGGAATTTGATCGGTCCCAATACCTCATGAGTGAGCTCATGTCTTCCGGTTCATAAGTGAACCTGTATGATCCCTTTGAGAGATCGTATTGCTCATATGCCCTTATATGCACACCAGCTCGTCGGTGTATAGACCTTGGTTAGGCCATCAACTTATCGGTCTGCCAAATGTACATACTCAGACATATAGAAATACATCTGTCTCCGGTCAGAGGATGTGTGCCTATGCTGTGACAGCATTCAACACAGGACTTAGGTTATCTCGATCTCGTCAAGTCATCCCATTGACCTAACTAATCTGACACCTCTGAATCACTATTCTCATGCAGAGGACCTGCATCGATTGGTCAGTCAGATATCGGCCTATGTGAGAAAGGATTGCCATCTCCTACTCAGGCTGGAGATCTTCTCTTAATGATTATTTGACGGTGCTTGATGAGTCCTTAGATATTCATCCAAACACCAGCCTCTATGATTCATTTAATGTATCAACAGCTATATGATCATCAAGATGGCCATGGTACACAACCCTAATTGTACAGAGGGACCTTATAGTGCATTCATTTATATAATTTCAGAAAGGTAGTGAAACATCAATAACCTTTTATTGATAAATATAAATATTACAATAACATTTATTGTAAGAATAGTTCGCTCAGGGCTCACATGTCCAACAATCTCCCACTAGCCCTCAGAACCATTCAGGTACAATCCGTAAACCCATACTCATTACATGCTGGTCAAAAACCTTATGTGTTAGAGGTTTGGTAAGAGGATCAACAATGTTGTCGGCAGAGGCCACCTTGGTGATGATGATATCACCACGCTTTTGAATCTCCCGAATGATGTGGTATTTCCTTTCCATGTGCTTGCTCTTCTGATGACATCTGGGTTCCTTTGCCTGGGCAATGGCTCCTGTGTTATCGCAGAGTAACGGGACGGGAGTATCAGAGGAAACTACGCCAAGCTCCAAGATGAACTTGCGCAACCAAACTGCCTCCTTTGCAGCATTCGATGCGGCAATGTATTCGGCTTCTGTTGTTGAATCCGCCGTAGTGTCCTGCTTCTTGCTTCTCCAGCTCACAGCGCCACCGTTCAACAGAAATACAAAGCCTGATGTCGACTTTCGATCATCAATATCAGACTGGAAGTTTGAATCTGTAAATCCCGAGACTTGGAGATCATCATCCCCATAGACCAAGATGTAATCTTGCGTTCGTCTTAGATATTTGAATATGTTCTTTACTGCATTCCAGTGTTTCTCTCCATAGCAGGATCGGTAACGACTTACCACTCCCACTGCATGGCAGATGTCTGGCCTAGTACACATCATGGCATACATCAAGCTTCCTAAAGTTGATGCGTAGGGGCATCCAGCCATGACTTTCTTTTCCTCAACACTTTGAAGAGCCTTCCCTTTGGACAGATGGATACCATATCCTAAGGGAAGGAATCCTTTCATTGAACTATCCATATGGATTCGTTCAAGAATCTTCTTGATGTATCCATGTTGTGATAATCCCAGTATTCTCTTTTCTCGATTTCTGAACAATTTCAGGCCTAAGATGTAAGATGCTTCTCCAAGATCTTTCATATCGACGGTATGAGATAGCCAAATCTTCACACTGGTCATCATTCCCGTATCATTCCCAATGATAAGAATATCATCTACGTAAAGCACGATGAACACAATGGCGCTCGCACTAAGCTTCTTGTACACACAAGGTTCATCAGGATTCTGCACAAAATCATAACTCTTTATGGTTTCGTCAAATCTGATGTTCCAGCTACGAGAAGCTTGTTTGAGCCCATAGATGGATTTCTTCAGCTTGCATACTTTACCATCCTTAACTATGAAGCCCTGGGGCTGCTCCATATAGATATCCTCCTCGAGGTATCCATTGAGGAAAGTTGTCTTGACGTCCATCTGCCAGATGTCGTAGTCAAGAGATGCTGCTATAGCTAGCAGTGTCCTGATGGATTTAAGCATAGCCACATGAGAGAACGTCTCATCGTAGTCGATGCCTTCTCTCTGTGTGTAGCCCTTGGCTACGAGCCGTGACTTGAAAGTCTCTACTTTCCCATCAGGTCCCCTCTTTCTCTTGAAGATCCATTTACACCAAATGGGTTTCCCCTTTAGGTGGATCCTCTAGGGTCCTTACACCATTCTTATGCATGGAGTCAATTTCTGACTTCATTGCTAGCATCCATCTATCCATGTCATGATCCGCGAGAGCTTCATCAAATGAAGAAGGATCAATGTCAGTTTCACTTGACACATGGAATCCATACCTTTCAGGTGGTGCAACCACCCTCGAACTTTTTCGAAGAGATATGTGTGTTTCATCTTTATTTATCTCTTCAGTTTTTGGTTCAGGAATCTCAGAATCCTCAGGGGATTCAATGAGTTCCTCTACTTCATTTTTATCTTGACCTTTAGGGAAATCATCCTCTAGAAATTTCACATCCCTAGAGACAAAAACTTTTTGGGTCTCAGGGTCATAATGCTGGTATCCAATACCATCTTTAACATACCCAATGAAATAGCACTCACGAGTGCGAGATTCTAGCTTACTTGCGTCCACGTTCTTCGCATGGACCAAGCATCCCCAAACCCTCAAGTGATTAACACTAGGTTTGTTTCCATACCAGAGTTCGTGAGGAGTCCTAGGTACAGAGTTGCTAGAAATCTTGTTCAGGATATATATTGCGTCTCTATTGTATATCCCCAGAAACTAAGAGGTAAATGTGCTTTGCTCATCATTGAACCGACCTTGTCCATGATGGTCCTGTTGCGTCTTTCAGCAACACCATTAAGTTAGGGAGTTACAAGGGAAGTGAGATTGGAGACAATTCCATTCTCTTTAAGATATTCTTTGAATTCATTTGAGAGGTACTCACCACCTCGGTCAGATCGAATCCGTTTGATCTTCCTATCAGTTTGATTCTCAACTAAAGCCTTAAACTCTTTAAACTTTTCAAAGGTTTTTGATTTATGATGTAGTAGGAAGATAAACCCGTATCACGAATGGTCATCAATAAACGTCAAATAATATCGATATCCATTTCTAGTCCCGGTACTGAGGGAACCGCATACATCAATATGTATTAGGTCAAGAATACCTTCACATATCGTAACCTTGTTACGGAAAGGCATCCTGGTCATTTTACCTCGAATGCAATGTTCACATGTAGGTAAAGATTGAATCTGTAGAAAATCTAAAGGTCCATCCTTTATCAATCTATTAATCCTATCAACAGATAAATGACCAAGCCTTTGATGCCAAATCATATTCGAATGATTTTCAATCTCCCTGGATCTTTTAGGGTTTTATTATCAGTGATAGTGACATTATAACACATTCATCAATGCACAATTCATAGAGTCCACCAGAAGTCAGAACACCTTCCGCAATAAATTTATCATAATGATTAATGACTAATTTATTACAGAACAGGAAGGAGTATCCATCTCTAACAAGCTTATATACAGATATCAAATTCCTCCTAACTTCAGCTACATAAAGACAATCTTTAAGTAATAGGACTCGACCACTAGATAACGATAGTCTGCACGTTCCGATGGTGACTGCTGCAATACTTGCATCATATCCCATCTGGATAGCTATCTCCCCTTGCTCCAGACTAGTTTCCTGAAACAAATGCAACGAATTACATACATGAACAAAAGCATCAGAATCTACAACCCAATTTCCTTCTCATCCAACGAAAAAGCTAGTTTAAATGATGAAAGTAGATTTCATACCTGCTGGGGCTTTACCTTTGTCAGCAGACTTTAAGTAATCTGGGTAATTATGCCGCCAGTGACCCGGCTTCTTGCAGTGGTGACAGACATCGGACTTTTTCGATGTCATCAGTGTGGAAGTACTTGAAGATGAACCAACTCCTTGATTCTTCTTCTTTCTCTTCGGGACAGGGCCCTTCCGAGAACCTTCCTTCCGTCCGCGCTTTCCTCTCACTTATGCAACCATTGCACTAGCAGAGGGACCATCGTTCTTCATGACGTCTTCTGCTGACTTCAATGCAGCTAACAACCCAGCGTTAGTGAAGTCGCCTTTGTTCATGTGGTAAGACACGACAAAGTTGTTGAAAGATTTAGGGAACGACATGAGAATGAAATCAGGTTGCATTTCAGAAACCAAGTAGGCTCCTAGGGTTTCCAGCTCAGAGAGGTACCCAAACATTGAGTATGTGTTCTCTGACAGAGGTTCCTTCCTTCATCTTGCACCGAATAAGCTCTTTCATCATTTTGTAACGTTGTGTGCAGTTTATGTCACCGAACATGTCCTTTAGATTCAATATAATCTCTTGGCAATGTTTCATCTCCACATGTTGATATGAAGCACATTGGACTATGACCCAAGGATTTAACACCTTGCTAGATTTCTTGTTTAAGCCCATGGATGGATTTCTTCAGCTTGCATACTTTACCATCCTTAACTATGAAGCCCTGGGGCTGCTCCATATAGATATCCTCTTCGAGGTATCCATTGAGGAAAGTTGTCTTGACGTTCATCTGCCAGATGTCGTAGTCAAGAGATGCAGTTATATCTAGTAGTGTCCTGATGGATTTAAGCATAGCCACACGAGAGAACGTCTCATCGTAGTCGATACCTTCTCTCTATGTGTAGCCCTTGACTACGAGCCGTACCTTGAAAGTCTCTACTTTCCCATCAGGTCCCTACTTTCTCTTGAAGATCCATTGGATTTTACCCCTTTAGGTGGATCCTCTAGGGTTCATACACCATTCTTATGCATGGAGTCAATTTCTGACTTTATTGCTGGCATCCATCTATCCATGTCATGATCCGCGAGAGCTTCATCCAATGAAGAAGGATTAATGTCAGTTTCACCTGACACATGGAATCCATACCTTTCAAGTGATGCAACCACCCTCGAACTCCTTCGAAGAGGTATGGGTGTTTCATCTTTATTTATCTCTTTAGTTTTTGGTTTAGGAATCCAGAATACTCAAGGGATTAAATGAGTTCCTCTACTTCGTTTCTGTCTTGACCTTTAGGGAAATCATCCTCTAGAAATTTCACATCCCTAGAGACAAAAACCTTTTGTGTCTCAGGGTCATAAAGCTGGTATCCAATACCATCTTTAACATACTCAATGAAGTAGCACTTACGAGTGCGAGATTCTAGCTTACTTGCGTCCACGTTCTTCGCATGGACCAAGCATCCTTAAACCCTCAAGTGATTAACACTAGGTTTATTTCCATACCAGAGTTCGTAAGGAGTCATGGGTACAGACTTGCTAGGAATCTTGTTCATGATATACATTACAGTCTCTACTGCATATCCCTAGAAACTAAGAGGTAAACGTGCTTTGCTCATCATTGAACGGACCATGTCCTTGATGGTCCTATTGCGTCTTTCAGCAACACCATTAAGTTGGGGAGTTCAGGTGGAGTGAGATTGGAGACAATTCCATTCTCTTTAAGATATTCTTTGAATTCATCTGAGAGGTCTTCACCACCTCGGTCAGATCGAATCCGTTTGATCTTCCTATCAGTTTGGTTCTCAACCAAAGCCTTAAACTCTTTGAACTTTTCAAAGGTTTTTGATTTATGACGTAGTAGGAAGATAAACCCGTATCGCGAATGGTCATCAATAAACGTTAAATAATATCGATATCCATTTTTAGTCGCGGTACTGAAGGGACCCCATACATCAGTATGTATTAGGTCAAGAACATATCGTAACCTTGTTACGGAAAGGCATCCTGATAATTTTACCTCGAATGCAATGTTCACATGTAGATAAAGATTGAACCTGTAGAAGTTCTAAAGGTCCATCCTTTATCAATCTATTGATCCTATCAACAGATAAATGACCAAGCCTTTGATGCCAAATCATATTCGAATGATTTTCATTCTCCCTGGATCTTTTAGGGTTTTTATTATCAGTGATAGTGAAATTTATGACACATTCATCAATGCACAATTCATAGAGTCCACTAGAAGTCAGAACACCTTCCGCAATAAATTTATCATAATGATTAATGACTAACTTATTACAGAACAGGAAGGAGTATCCATCTCTAACATGCTTATATACATATATCAAATTCCTCCTGACTTCAGGTACATAAAGACACTCTTTAAGCACTAGGACTCGACCACTTGATAACGATAGTCTGCACGTTCCGATGGCGAGTGCTGCAACACTTATATCAGATCCCATCTTGAAAATTATCTCCCCTTGCTACAGATTCCTAGTTTCCTGAAACAAGTGCAACGAATTGCATACATGAACAGAAGCACCGGAATCTACAACCCAACTTCCTTCTCGTTCAACGAAAAACTAGTTTCAATGATGAAAGTAGATTTCAGCAGACTTCAGGTAATCTGGGCAATTGCGCTGCCAGTGCCCGGGCGTCTTGCAGTGGTGACAGACATCGGACTTTTTCGATGTCATCAGCCTGGAAGCACTAGAAGATGAACAACTCCTTGATTCTTCTTCTTTCTCTTCGGGATCGGGCCCTTCCGAGAACCTTGCTTCCGTCCGCACTTTCCTCTCACTTGTGCAACCATTGCACTAGCAGAGGGGCCGTCCTGCTTCATGACGTCTTCTGCAGACTTCAATGCAGCTAACAACCCAGCGTTAGTGAAGTTGCCTTTGTTCACGCGGTAAGATAGGACAAAGTTGTTGAAAGACTTAGGGAGCGACATGAGAATGAAATCAGCTTGCATTTCAGAAACCAAGTAGGCTCACAGGGTTTCCAGCTCAGTGAGGTACCCAAACATTGAGTACATGTTCTCTGACAGAGGTCCGTTCCTGGATCTTGCAGCGAATAAGCTCTTTCATCACTTTATAACGTTGTGTGCGGTTTATGTCACCGAACATGTCCTAATATTCATCATAATCTCTCGGTAATGTTTCATCTCCACATGTTGATCTGAAGCACATTGGACAATAACCCAAAAATGTAACACCCAAGGATGTTACATTCTTCAGCTTGCATACTTTACCATCCTTAACTATGAAGCCCTGGGGCTGCTCCATATAGATATCCTCCTCGAGGTATCCATTGAGGAAAGCTGTATTGACGTCCATCTGCCAGATTTCGTAGTCAAGAGATGCAGCTATAGCTAGCAGTGTCCTGATGGATTTAAGCATAGCCACAGGAGAGAACGTCTCATCGTAGTGATGCCTTCTCTCTGTGTGTAGCCCTTGGCTACGAGCTGTGCCTTCAAAGTTTCTACTTTCCCATCAGGTCCCCTCTTTCTCTTGAAGATCCATTTACACCCAATGGGTTTTACACCCCTTTAGGTGGATCCTCTAGGGTGCATACATCATTCTTATGCATGGAGTCAATTTCTGACTTCATTGCTAGCGTCTATCTATCCATGTCATGATCCGTGCGAGCTTCATCAAATGAAGAAGGATCAATGCCAGTTTCACCTGTCACATGAAATCCATACCTTTCAGGTGGTGCAACCACCTTCGAACTCCTTCAAAGAGGTATGGGTGTTTCATCTTTATTTATCTCTTCAGTTTTTTGTTCAGGAATCTCAGAATCCTTAGGAGATTCAATGAGTTCCTCTACTTCATTTCTGTCTTGACCTTTAGGCAAATCATCCTCTAGAAATTTCACATCCCTAGGGATAAAAACCTTTTGGGTCTCAGGGTCATAAAGCTGGTATCCAATACCTTCTTTAACATACCCAATGAAGTAGCCCTCTCGAGTGCGAGATTCTAGCTTACTTGCGTCCACGTTCTTTGCATGGACAAAGCATCCCCAAACCCTCAAGTGATTAACACTAGGTTTATTTCCATACTAGAGTTCGTGAGGAGTCCTGGGTACAGACTTGCTAGGAATCTTGTTCAGGATATATATTGCAGTCTCTATTGCATATCCCCAGAAACTAAGAGGTAAACGTGCTTTGCTCCTAATTCAACCGACCATGTCCATGATGGTCCTGTTGCGTCTTTCAGCAACACCATTAAGTTGGGGAGTTACATGAGGAGTGAGATTGGAGACAAATCCATTCTCTTTAAGATATTCTTTGAATTCATTTGAGAGGTACTCACCACCTCGGTCAGACCGAATCCGTTTGTTCTTCCTATCAGTTTGGTTCTCAACCAAAGCGTTAAACTCTTTGAACCTTTCAAAGGTTTTTGATTTATGACGTAGTAGGAAGATAAACCTGTATCGCGAATGGTCATCGATAAACGTCAAATAATATCGATATCCATTTCTAGTCGCGGTACTGAAGGGACCGCATACATCAGTATGTATTAGGTCAAGAATACCTTCACATATCGTAACCTTGTTACGGAAAGGCATCCTGGTCATTTTACCTCGAATGCAATGTTCACAGGTAGGTAAAGATTGAACCTGTAGAAAATCTAAGAGTCCATCCTTTATCAATCTATTGATCCTATCAACAGATAAATGACCAAGCCTTTGATGCCAAATCATATTCCTTTGATTTTCATTCTCCCTGGATCTTTTTGGGTTTTTATTATCGGTGATAGTGACATTTAGGACACATTCATCAATGCACAATTCATAGGGTCCCCAGAAGTCAGAACACCTTCCGCAATAAATTTATCATAATGATTAATGACTAACTTATTACAGAACAGGAAGGAGTATCCATCTCTAACAAGCTTAGATACCGATATCAAATTCCTCCTGACTTTAGTTACATAAAGATACTCTTTAAGTACTAGGACTCGACCACTAGATAACGATAGTCTGCACGTTTCGATGGCGACTGCTACAACACTTGCATCAGATCCCATCTGGATAACTATCTCCCCTTGCTCCAGATTCCTAGTTTCCGAAACAAATGCAACGAATTGCATACATGAACAGAGGAACCAGAATCTACAACCCAACTTCCTTCTCGTTCAACGAAAAAGCTAGTTTCAATGATGAAAGTAGATTTCATACCTGCTGGGGCTTTACCTTTGTCAGCAGACTTCAGGTAATCTGGGCAATTACGTCGCCAGTGCTCCGGCTTCTTGCAGTGGTGACAGACATCGGACTTTTTCGATGTCATCAGTGTGGAAGCACTAGAAGACGAACCAACTCCTTGATTCTTCTTCTTTCTCTTCGGGACCGGGCCCTTCCGAGAACCTTACTTCCGTCCGTGCTTTCCTCTCGCAACCATTGCACTAGAAGAGGGGCCGTCCTCTTCATGAAGTCTTCTACAGACTTTAATGCAGCTAACATCCCAACGTTAGTGAAGTCGCCTTTGTTCATGTGGTAAGACACGGCAAAGTTGTTGAAAGTCTTAGGGAGCGACATGAGAATTAAATCAGCTTGCATTTCAGAAACCAAGTAGGCTCCCAGAGTTTCCAGCTCAGAGAGGTACCCAAACATTGAGTACGTATTCTCTGATAGAGGTCCCTTCCTGCATCTTGCAGCGAATAAGCTCTTTCATCACTTTATAACGCTGTGTGCGGTTTATGTCACCGAACATGTCCTTCAGATTCATCATAATCTCTTGTCAATGTTTCATCTCCACATGTTGATCTGAAGCATATTGGACAATGACCCAAGGATGTAACACCTTGCCAGATTATGGTCTTCATCATATTTCTCATTATATGATTTATCATCTGCAGTCTTAGGGTTTGCTATCTTGTCCTTGCTCAGCACATAGGATAAGATCCAAATTTCGGATCCAATCCGAATAATTTGGTCCGGTCAACTGGTTGACCTCCGGGAGCCTGCTAAGTGGGTTCATGGACTTCATATTCTGAAATTAAGAATGCACTATATTAAAATATATAGATAAATATATATTCATTTGAAAATATTTGATTAAGGCATTTTAAATCAAATTTGTCTTGCCATGTCAACTTTGAAAGATTATTCCCTTATTTTTCTTTCAAAGCAAGAGATACACTTATCGCTATCTCAAGCAAGATCTGAGATCTCCTTTCTATTATTATCACATCTCAATAATATGAGAATCTGTGACTCGAATGAGAGAAGCGGGAACACATTTCGCCTTGCAAGTCCAACTTGTATTTCCTAATTCGGTCTTTAACACCTGGGCCCACCACCCCTAAGATGATATTGACCCGTTGTTAATTGAACCAACCGTCAACATGCTTAAAACTTGCTATACGTAATCCAATATCGCCCCAATAATATGATGATCCAATATTGGGGTCACTATGTATACGGCCTTACTCTTTCGAGAAGTAAAGAACCCGATCCAATTAAATCATATACCGGATCTGTCACTTCGGACATGCGTCTCCTATACACAACAACTGGCGACGGAATCCTTTGCTTTGACAAGAGATCATGGATGTCACTTATGTGATCCTCCATCTCTTATTCAAATTGAATAATTAATTATCGCGAATCATATTCACATAATTAACTCTTCCAAGGGAAATACACATCTATTCATAATAAAGTGTTAATTGGATATAATTAATTTAATTACATTAAATTAATCATTAATCCAATCATCAATCAACAAACTTGATTATTACTTGAATAGTAGGTATAATCTCACAGTACGTATTATACGAATTTTAATAATTAGAAAAATACAGTTTGACTTCTCCGGCATTATCCAGTCCCTACCCGCTGTCATGGCCAGTACTGACGAGAGTGGGACGGATCACATACGTTGCAACTCACGACCCCAATGCTCTCCGATTAGGCACCACATCCACCTCAGGAAAGGATAATACCAGATAGATCATCATGTACTTTGAGTTGCTCATCTGTTTTTCAATCGATATTATATAATATACATCAAAACAATTTTGATTATATTATAAGTAGATTTGCTAAACAAATCCCCACTCCTATTCAAGCAAGAGGGTTTTTCATTGAAAAGTTATCCTACAACTATTGTAGGATAAACTATGGTTTTTCATGAAATCAATGTTTGTTGATGGATTCATATCAACCAATGATCAAGGTCAATTATCTCATCATTGTGGTTTAGGCAAATGTCATTCAATGAAATAATTATCTCTTTAAATATTTCACAAATATTCATCACTAATTATTTTAGAAAATTAACAATTAATTTTCATCACCATATTTGAATGACTTATCACAATGTTCATGATAAAAAATGTCAATTTCCAGCAGTGACCCCCAATCACTAAAACTAACTTATCTTGATCAATTTAAATCCAAAAATTGCAAAATCAGTTTCCTAAGATTGCCAATTTCATTTATTAAAGAATCCAAGTGATAATTCACACAATTCGAGGCAGATCAAAACAATGATTAACCCATTAATCACGTTCAGATCCGCAGTTCCCGCAACAGTGAATATATGCATATTCAAAAGACCATATCTTGAGCAAATGAAGTCCAAATTTCACAAACTCGATCCTATGGTTTCCTTATTTAATGGGGAACAAAATTCAATTGAAAATTTCGTGTTTAAACACTTTAAAAAGAGACGAAAATTTCAATTAGACAGAGGTGCGAAAATTGAAATGCAGCAAAAATTTCGCAACTCTTTCATTACCCTGTCGTCCTATGTCTATGGATCACATCCAAAACCTTATTCGACCTACGGCTCTGATACCACTTGAAGGATATTGAGAATCCTTAAGCGCATCACGGAAGCGTGTTGATCGCATCATATGCAATCGGAGCAACTAGTCGCACTAGTCGCTAGATGCGGCGGAAATTAAATTTTTTAAACTAAAGATAAATCCACATGATCACGAGACCACTTCTCGGATTGTCTCATAAAATCACAGAGTATAAGGAGTACCTCTTGGAGCGTGGTTGTAATTGTGAGATCCCAAACAAGAGATCCTCCTGTCTTAAGTCCGATCCACGAAGAACACACTTGCAGGCGCGATGATGAGTCGCGTTCCTCCCGCAATCCTCGATGAAGATCCAAGCAATGAATCTCCTGATTTCGTCAAAGAAATTCCGTCGTCTTCCTTTAAAGTAAACAATTCCAAATAAGAAGGAGATCCTCGAGTCGTCGAAGGAGAAGGCAAGATGCTCTCCTCCTCAATACACAAAGTGGACGACCACTTGAAATTGAGAGAGAGAGAGGCTAGACGAGAATGAGAGAGAGAGTAGTAGTAGTCTTCTACAACTCTTGATGATGTATCAAGAAAGGCTAGGCTAGCCCTCCTTTTATATTAGTTTAGGATCCAATGGATCTCAATCAATGGGACACATAGATCCAACGACCATGCTTGGTCTATGTAATAATCAATGGCTATGATTGTTGTTGGCTAAAACCACCAATATTTATTTATATTTAAATTAAATATATGTTGCAACATTATCAACACAATTTAATTTAACATAAATTAATTTATCAAGAGATAATGTGATAACAAAAAGGGAGGCAACAAACCACCCTAAATTATAGGGGGCGTCACCTATGAATAAGTCATTGGTGATGCCCCCTTTATTTAGGTGGTAATTTTTGTCTCCTTTTATTTTATCTTATTATCTCTATTATTGCAATAATATCCATAAATTAATCCAAATTAATTTGTGAATATTTTTCAATCATGCCATCGAAAAATATGTGAATCAAATTCACAACCCAAACTAATTTGTAAATTACATTTCCAATTAATTAATAAATACGAATCCAATCCACATTTAATAATTAACAAATGCTATTTACGAAATTTCTCTCTCTTGAATATATGTATATTATAAATCATATTTATAATACACAAATATTATGGATGGTATTATCCACATTCTCTAATCCTTGATAATTAAATCCTATTTAATTATCTTAGATAATTATTCTCACAAAATGAATCCCATTCATATTATGCTTGATTATTAAATCTCGTTTAATCATCAAGTCCTTGCTTGGATATGTATTTCATCAAATGAATTATTCTTGAACCCTTTCAATAATAATGTGCTTTCTCCGCAGATACTTGGAGATAAGGACATGTCGATTGTATTGTTCCACGTATAGTGACTTGCATATTGAGATCTTGTCTCAAATCTAGATCTTACGATCCTCCCATAGATGCTTGATTAAATCAAGACCACAAATCTAATCTTCTCAGTGAATCTGAATCTTAAGATCAGATTGCTTCTCTACTGGAAGGAGTCACTAAAATCCAGACCTGTTTCATCACTCCGTCGGAATGGAAGCGTCATGGATATACAATCGTTTATGATCACATCACCCTCAGGTATTCCCAATACCTGTACATCCTGCATACTGGAAGACCCATAGTCAACTCGAAGATTAAGATCAATTTTACACTGTTTTCTTCAGGGTTTGATCACTAAGTTTCTCAATCTTGGTCATTAGGAGTTGGTATCGATCATATGCTTTCGCAAAGCATATATCATACCTTTAAATTCATGTCATGCTTCCAAAGCACGATGACCATGCATGGAATTTGATCGGTTCCAATACCTCGTGAGTGAGCTCATGTCTTCTGGTTCATAAGTGATCCTGTATGATCCCTTTGAGAGATCGTATTGCTCATATGCCCTTATATGCTAACAGCTCGCCAGTGTATAGACTTTGGTTAGACCATCAACCTATCAGTCTGTCAAATGTACATACTCAGACATATAGCAATACATCTGTCTCCGGTCAGAGGATGCGTGCCTATGCTGTGACATCATTCAACACAGGACTTAGGTTATCTCGATCTCGTCAAGTCAACCCATTGACCTAACTAATCTGACACCTCCGACTCACTATTCCCATGCAGAGGACCTGCATCGAGAGGTCAGTCAGATATCAGCCTATGTGAGAAAGGATTGCTATCTCCTACTCAGGTTGGAGATCTTCTCTTAATGATCATTTGACGGTGCTTGATGAGTCCTATATCTAACTCCTTAGATATTCATCCAAACACTAGCCTCTATGATTCATTTAATAAATCAACAGCTATATGATCATCAAGATGGCCATGGTACATAACCCTAATTGTACAGAGGGATCTTATAGTGCATTCATTCATATAATTTCAGAAAGGGAGTGAAACATCAATAATCTTTTATTGATAAATATAAATATTACAATAACATTTATTGTAAGAATGGTTCGCCCAGGGCTCACATGTCCAACAATACTGATATTACATCTATAATCACTTGTGGATATATAATGTGTTCTTTAGTATTCTTTAGTAACTTTAAGGATACAAAGCCCATTTGTTTTCTGACGTTCTCCATTCACTTGTTGATATAATCTGCAAATTATGCTGTTACATTAAATTCACTGTTCTTCCTGTAACCAGTCTTGCAATTTGAATTGTTAAATATGTTAATCATCATCTTTTGTATAAACTCTTGCTTTGTACTTACTGCAGCTTCATCCCTCTAGTGTGATTAATAATGAACTAAACTCGTTCCATCTTATTTCACAGACTACCCTGTAGGGATGGGCAGGTTTCCTTACATACCATCTTCTCCTGGCCGTGCTCTCTCTCTTCTGTCATCTGACGCCCCATCCCGTTGGGTTTCACCTGACCTTTCGTATCGATCCAGTGCTGCACTCCGTGAGCTTATTGCCGAAAATCGGGCTGCCTTGTTTTGTCATCAGATTTCCTCGGAACGTGACATGGGAATCTCATCACAAGGCTGCATTTCTTATTTATCGCAACAGCATTCCATTCCCATGCTAATGCCAGGACAGCTGCCTAATGGGTGGGAGCAGTTTCGAGATGATGGTGGCGCACATGTGACCCTTGATCTTTTGCAGGTGCAAAGCTCCCCTTACGAACTTCTCTCGGTGGGGCGGGGGAAGAACAAGGACGATGATGAATGCTGTGATATTTGGAAGTCTTTGGAGGAAACTCCCGTCGTTTGAGGTCTCAACTGGTTTTTCAGATCTCCTGTTTTCCATCAGCTATAAATTGGTATGGTCTATCTTGTTTCTGTAATCTTTATTGGGGACTATGCTGACAATATTGTTGGAATTCTTCTTGACGATTATCAGGACGTTCTAAGTTATTTTAGGTGAGGTAATTTTTTGGGTTTTTTTATTCACTTTCTGCCTCCACTTTGTAATGTCATATTGTTGGCTGGTATATCAGGTTCTAAGTTATCTCCTGTGAAGCGATTATCAGGACAACATAAGTTAACATATTTCAGGTGAAGCGATATTTGCTTGGGTTTGTAATCTTGAAGATATTTCAAAGACGTATCATCCTCCATACAATTTTAAGAATATGGGCGAATGAAATTTGGTTCATACCCAATGTTTGTAATATTGAAGATGTTTCAAAGACGTATCATCCTCCGTACAATTTTAAGTTATTTTAAGAATATGGGTATAAAATTATGTTATATGTTAAATATAAGTATACAAATATATTTATTTGTGAAAATGGATATGGATATGGATGTTTGTGGATATCAAAATGATGTCCTTATATGTACTCATGGTTTCTCTCAGCGTTGACCCTCTCTTTACTCTTTGTTTTTTTGCCGTTTGTATGTTCTCCACAGTTGACTGCTTGCACGCGGATATGATGTTGATAGATATTAAAATATGTTACCATATCTTTAAAAAATAGATACGATGTAAAACAGATATTGATTGCATAATTGTTATAAATATTCTGTGGATTGACTTGAATACCTGATACGAATAGAAAACTTGTGATATAAAATGTACTAAATGTGGTATATAGTAAATATGGTGGAAAAAAGTATAAAATTATGTTATATATGGTTATCAATGTACAACTAATTTTTATATTTGAAAATAGATATGAATATCTGTGTTTATGGATATCGAAATGATACCCTTATCGGTATGACATTAAAATGGATATGGTATGGATGCCAAAATCTATATAAAGTGGATACAATGACAATAAGACATGTGTGTGTAATCAGATATTGATATATAAATGTCAAATCTATGTCCATTCATTTTTTTCTCCATAATTTTAATAAATTAAATAAAACATAAAAGAATATTATACGTTACTTTCAAGTCAGACCTGTGGCATCAATTAATGTGGATAAAAATCAATTGATTTAATTTGAAATAACGAAGTTTGTTCCTCTATAGAGGATGGATTCATTCAAAAATACTCTGCTCACATCCAGATGCAAAAAAAGTTTGGCTATGAACTCGAATAGGCATTGCCTGCATTATCGAGATTGCTCCATTTATTTTCCAACTTTCAGCAATCGCAAACAAATCATAAGTTTATACATGAAGAAATCAAACTTGAATATTAAATATGTAACACAATTTCCTTTTTAAATACATGGAGCCATTTTTGTAGGACTTCGAATCGTGGATGGACGTCGAAAATTGCTCGTAACATCCATTTACATGGAAAACTCCATGGTGATGGAATCCATTTTCTCTTCATCATTATGAAATAAAATTTTCCATAGTGTCATGAAATACAACCATGATATGTTGATTTAAGAACAAATTTTAATCAATGTAGAAGAATTCATAGTTCCAAAGAAGTCTAGCTTTGTATCAGGGATGACCATGTTGCCTATCCCACTTATCATCAAAGATATTCAAATTAGTAGCATTTGAATAGCTTCTCGTTCTCTTTTCACTATCTTATAAATATATCTTTTTGGCTGCCTCTCATCACCATAAATGATGTGCAAAACCCTCTGTTCAGCTATACCAACAATCACTACACATGAACTCCAGAGTGATATGTTCAAAATCATATCACGTAGATTTTTCCCATAGTTATTCGCGAGATTTAAACTCAAGTCATTCTCTAGATGTAACTTTCGAAACAAAGATATCTTTATTTTGAAGAAGATTCTCCACTGTCAAAAAATCTGTTACAAATCTAGTTGCAACTGGACGAATGATCTCACAGTTGCAAAATTTTCACATCAGTTGAAGAACAAAATTTTGATTGAAAATAAGCTTAATAATATTCTTTTTCTTAATGTTGGTGCACTCCTGAGTTGGATTGAATTGATCAAGGTAGTCAGAGAAGGTTGACCAGGGTGAGCCCATGCATAAGTCTCTGGATCATATAAGAAACACTTTTTCACGGTGAGAGTAGCGAGAAATGGAACATAGGGAATAGTCTCTAAATCAATAGTCTCTTCAACAGTCGTTATCTCAAGTGTTACAACTGTTGACGACTTTGTGGGTTACCTCAGAAAATCGTGGTCCTCAAGGACTGGTTGAGATCAAATGATCCCAATGCTGTAAAATTGTTTTCCTGAGTCTCACACTCAATAATTTCCTTAGCCAATGCTAAGAATGACTGAGAATGATTGGAGACTAGGTAAATTCTCTTTGATGCTCAATATCAATGATCGTGAAGTTCACTTTGAGCCGGAGCACCTTGGAATGTAACAATGACAGAAATTGTTCCTCTCAGCTTTATAAATCGATCAGCTAGTTAAACGGTCTCTCTCATTTTCCTAATAGGTCCGAGTTTGAGATTCTCAAATACAGAGGTTGGGAGGATATTGATTGGTGATTCGTCATCGATGCGAGCATGGGTAAATATTGTATCTTCCACAGTCATATTTGGGCAACCGCTTCACTATGCGGCTCTTGGTTTTTCTCCTCAATACCAAGGAAGTTGGCATTGACAACATATGTCTTTCAGTCTTTGTTCTCGTCCTTCCTAACTTTTTCATCATTAAGTTGCTCATTACAAATCTTTTAAGGTCAGGAAAGTGTTCAATGACATATATCAAGGGAAGTTAAAAAATTAGTTTTTTCTCCAATGCTTCCCGTAAAGCAGGATCGAAATCTTCAGTTTCAATTTTTATGTATTTTTCTGGATTTTTGATTTTTTGAGTATTTTTGAATATTTTAATTTTTTGGTATTTTCTGTGTGGTGTGGTGAAGTGGCGCTTTCCATAGATGATGAGGGATTTTGATTTGCTAAGTAAGAGTCAGAATCAGAGTCATCTCTCATGTGAGCAGAGGTGTCGCTGTCAGGATCATCCCTAGGGTGATCATCGTCAACAAGTTTTTAAATATCCTCACGATTCTCAACATTAGATCCAATCATTTCATCCCCCACTTTCATTCCGAAGTGTCCATTAAACGAAATTACTCGGTCAGTGAAATTTCTAAATTTTTCCTCCATTAATTCATATCTCTTACTTTCCTCGAAATATTATCCTCCAAAGAATTCTCAGGATCAATTATGTGAGCACTCCGTGTAGTTTCATGAGTATTCTTTAATTTTTCAACTTGATATCCAATCATTTCATCTTCCATTTTCTTGTATGAACTGGGAGAAGATACTCCTGGAACATCCAATATATGTGTTATTTTCGGAAAATTTCTCCTCAAAAATTATGGAAGGAGTTTGCTTAGGGGAAGGATTTTGAGAATATGTACGTCTCATACTCAGCATGCCGTGATTCTGGCATGCAATGTTGGTTTGAGTAAAGTCTACTTTCATGGTCATGATTGATCGTATCCCCAAACAATGGAGTCAAACAGGGTTCATATCCTCAGTCTGGTCCTCTGTATGTAGGTTGATCGAAGGAGTGGTTTTCGGGTTGATCAATAGGGATTTGATAGTTAGGCCAATCCAATATGGTTGATCATTAGGTGCGGGCCTCTCCATTTGGTTTGATCGGGTTTCCATATTATTCCCTATGGTCAAGGAAAGATGTGGAATTGTGTAGTGTTGACCTATCCCAAAAAACTTTGGGGGTTGATATTGCTGCTACTTGTTTGTTTCTATGTTTTGTTCTTCAAATAGTTCTTGGGTTCTATAAAGAAATCTGGCATAAGTCAGGCCATAACAAGATGGCAGTTGATCATGTGCGGTCACAAGTGGTGGAGGTGAAAAATATGATGTTGTGGTGACTTTGATCATATAACATGGATTGGAATTCATAAAGTGGGTTGTATTCATTCAAACGTGGGAGTTTCCTGTGAGAGTTGGGTCTGACTGAGACGAATTCGCTTTCATAATATAGATCTGATGGGTATTCGGACAAATGTCTCATCATTTTTGAAAGAGCTGACATAATGGATGACAATTTGGGTTTTGAACGAGATGAATTCATTTCATAGTACAGATCTGCCGGGTGCTCGGACAAAAGTTGCAAATTTTTCGAAGGAGGTTTATCTCGGTGCAAGTGCAGAAGATATTCACAAGAAGAAATTTTTATCAAGGAGAGTGACGACACAAGTGTGCGGTTTTTGATCTTCGAAATAGGCTCACACACACCAATGCAAACGCAATACAATCCCTAGTTTCACCATCACACACAATGACGCCGTAAGAGTTCGGCAATCATCTTTTCAATTTTAGTTGGTGATAAATTCAATCTTTGAGAAAAACATTTAGCGAGTTGTTAGGTGCTGAAAATGTTCTTAAAAACTGGCCTGAATTCTTATGACTAGTTGCACCTACTTTCAGCCAGTATGGGTGTAAGTACGGGTCGTAAAATAACTGCCCGTGTTACTTAAGGATGGAGACTTACACAATGTCCTTTAAACCACCCACTCTGCTAAGGAAATACGGACTGTTTATCGACTACCCGTATTCCTTATTGACAAGTAGCTAATCGTTTTTATAAAATCACTAGTCAATATGAAAATTCGGAGTTGGGCTCTAGCCTTAAGTGTCGTCTCTCGCTCACTCAGAAAAATAAATGCATCCAAGGTCGGGGTTGCTCTCCCGCAATTTTTTTTGATTTTATGAGTTGATATAGTCGATTTTGTATAGCAGTCCCAATTTTTATAAGGTGATCACTGAAAAATTAGGTGAGCACAAATATATGTCTACCATCCAGTCCCAATTTCCTTTAAAATTATGTGACAAAATAGGATGGAGAAATTTGGGAAAAGTTGAATCACGTGAAACAATGATGTTTGCTCAGATAGAAGTCTTACAGTGATTCCTCATAATCTTCATGTGGGATGCAATATAATGATTGAAGTATTAATCTATGAATGCAAGCCGATAAAAGCGCACATAGCAGAAAGTTCTATTAGTCGTGAAGAATTGATTTGAGTTTGAGTAAGTTGAACGATCTAATGTGCGTCTCAACTAAGTGAAGTGTGGTCCTAGGTTCTACGAGCACAAATAATAGATCTAGAAGCTCTAATAGCCATATGTGCAGGTTTATTCTAAGCGTCACTCAAGTCGGGTCCCACCCTCATCGGAGAGTGAAATATGCCACTACACACCACAAAAAAATTCAAGGTCTTTTTTACACATGCGAGAGTCCAAATGGACATCGTTATAAATGAGCAATTAATTACAGATATAAAATTGCAAAAAATAAATCCTATACTCTACGCTCTCTCACGACTCGACTCGATCTTAATTTTAATGCACTTTTCGGATGTCAGTGAAGATATGTCGATTTTCGAAAATCGCTCCACGTATGTCAGTTACCTCGCACAAAAAATAAGAGAGAGAATGTAAAAGAGTGACTCAAAATAAAGACAGAAAATAGAAAATGAAAAATAAATGAAAAATGTACAATGGCACGTTCAGGGGTCATACTACCCGAATGTGTGGAAAATAGAGCACTTAATTTTTTAGACAAAATCTAAGCCTTTTGCCTCCCCGACAACGATGCCATCTGACGAGCACACAAAACCCTACTTTAATTTGTGAGAATTAAGCTTTAATGTATCGTTTCGTTGTAGGCAGGAATTTGGAATCGATCAAGAAATAACCACAAGAATTTATCATTTTTTAATTAGAATAATTTTATGCTTATTTTACTTGGGCAAGTCCCAAGGTGAGGCAAAGAAACAACCTAGAAATTTGGCTATCAAAGTTCGTGAATGGTTTTCGAGACAATTTTTTTTGATATTTTTTAATACAATTTGGAATGCAGAATGCAACTGCGGCACATTTTAGGGATAAAAAAATGAATATCAATCAAAACGAAGTCTAAAATTATGAAACTAGGTCGAGATGTCAAAAATACGAGTTCTAATACCTATTAAAAATTAAAGATTAAAATATGCAAAACTATTTTTATAGGAAAAACCGTGCGTGCAAATGCAATTCTTTTCGAGCGCAATGTTAAACACATTCAATCCTCGAATTATTGATTTTTCTGTATTTTTCAAGCAATGGTTAATTAGTTATAAATTTCAGAGCACAGAATGGATAAAATATGTAATTTTCCACGAAACAATTAATTATTAATTAACCACAGAGGATAAAATGATCACAAACGTATCACATCATAGAGAATTAATTGTAGAACATCATGATATTTTTGAAATTTTAAAATGATGCGAAAATGTTGATCAAAATAATAAGGGAACACAAGGGTCTATTTACAATTACAATAAATAAATTAAAATTAAAATATGCAAAGAGGAACGAGTTAATTAAAATAAATAATTTCGCAAATTTTAATCTTTAAGTGTAATTACCGTAACTCCTGGGCGAGTTTCTGCAAAATTACCACAGGGTCACGTGCAAAGCACATGACCTCTAATGGTGGGGCTCAATCTGTAACTAGGTAAAGTGGCGAGGGGCTCTTTGAGAAATATCCAGGCAGACGATATGAGGATACTCCAGGGGATATATTGCAACATTCCCTCCCACACACGTGCTACGTACGTGGGGAGGGCCTCGGGCCTTGTGCCCGATGGTGAGGCAGAGGAGCAGGTGAATCTCCTAGATGGAAGAGCTATGCGACTGTGATGGCACCGTTGGCAAGGCTCCGGCCGTCGAGGGCAGCTGGAGGTCGAGTTGCTGTGTAGGACGACTGAAGGGTGAGGCCTCCGGGCGGTGAACGACTGAGAAGCAGTGGTGAATGCATTGGAAGAAGGCAGAACATATCAATGAAGCTCGATTGGGGTGCGACGACGTTAGGAGTGGCCGGAGGTTATGTTGATCGGGGGGAACGAGCGACCAGTGGAGTTTGTTGGAACATCGATGAAGATCGACGAAGAGAGGAGGAAGGTGTCTTGCGTTTTCGTTGGAGAAGTTGTTGGGAACATACGTTGGCTCGAAGGCACGTGCCGGAGAAAGAACAGACACACACGGAGGTGTGGCGTTGTGATGAGGAGGAGATACCTCGGACCTCGTCGAAGATGAGAACCACGGGCTGTCACCACCGGGTTCTTGCTCAAGGTGTTATCTGCGGATGAATCGAGAAGGGGGGCGACATTGGTGCTTAAATAGAAAGAAGAGAGGGTGGTCGGAGATGGAAGGGAGTATTGTATGGATTTGATTGGGTTGATGAATGACCAGCCGTGATTTGGACGGGGGTGCAAGATGAGAGATGGCGACGACTCTATCGGGGCTGATATTGCGAATCGATCGTAGATAGAAGGATTGGCGGTGCCCACGTAAGGAGGAGACGTGGCCAGAAGAGGAAGGCGGCGCATGGGATTATAGGGCGACAACGGTGAGAATCGTGGGCGGGAGGTGGTGGCACTTGCTCCCGATTGGGAAAGGAGTGGAAGGAGGAAGAGAAGCAGCGACCGTCCGATTGGCCGATATCGGACATCCAAGATGTTACCACATGGCAGCGATTCATTATTTTTTATTTTTTTATTTTTTATTTTTTAATTTTAATTTTATTTTTTATAAAACGAATTTAAAAATCTCAAAAATAGGTGCCACGTGGTGGCTCCTAGAGCGGCAACGTGACACCTCTTGAAAATTTGAAAATAAATGACAAAGATAAATAGGAAATAAATAACAAATGACGTTGGATCAAAAAAAATTTTCACAAAAGTTGTTCGTCTTGACGAGATCTAGAAATTTCATGAAGAGACCAAAACCAAAATCGATTATTTGCACAAAGTTATATTTTACGGTATCCCATGTACATAGAATACTTTGATTTTTGGATTTTATATTTTTTTGTGATTTTTAAACTAGATAAAATCCAGAAAAATATGATAAAATCAAAGGTAAATATGTACATATTATTCTATTTTTTGGATTTTTATTAATTAAGAAAAAGAAGAAATAAAATAAAGTACGAAAAAGACATTTTTTTTACAAACAATTAGCTCCTTTGATTTCAAACTTAGTTTGGATATGGATTTTTGTATTTTTTAATAAAACTTTTATCAAAGAAATTAAATGAAAAAGAAATAAAATAAAACGGGTTAATTATGTACATAAAGTAATAGGTCAAAAACCACCAAAACACAAAATGTACAAAAGAGGATCTAAACCCAACTTTTACATATGAGCTCCGATTCACTTGAACTTGATCTTATTTTGAAGGTAATTGAATGTGCATTAGTTAAAAAGTGAGTGGGATCAAATTGGACATTGTGTGAGGAAGATATCATGGTTTTAGTTCAAAAATCCTGCAATTAGGGTTTGGATTTTTGGTCCACTTATTTAGGTTAGTGATTTTTTATATTTTCATATATTCTTGTTGGTAATATGTACACAGTAGAGGTGTTTTTAGGTCTTTTGGAGTTAGCATGAATCAACTAAAAATCAAGAAAGATTGGTTATTTTAGAGATTATTTTGGCTATGATTTTTGGCTTCTTATTTTGTGTAATAATGAGTAATAAAATGCATTTCTTATCAAAACATGCATGAATGCTAATTATGCAATGTAAATGAAGAAATGCCAAAGAATTTTAGGGATTTGAGCCTAATTCGTGGCTTTTAGAGTGATGAATATGAGATTCATCAGATCATCACACTGACTTACCCCACATCTCTTTCCACGACCAGATCATCCTTAGACTTTCCCATCCAGGTAGGATTAAGGATGAGACCTCCCTCTCTCACTGTCGGTGGAGGTCGAGTACCATCCTCAGTCACTTCACTCGTCTTTATGCTCAAATAACCCCCGTCGGAGCTTTGCCTTCAAGCGTAGATACCTTTGCAGGTACTGGTTCACATAAAGGAGCCCATTCGATCCTCCGCTTCTCAGGCGGAGCAGCTCCAGGCGACACTCCGCCACCACGACCACCAGCCATTCTTGCCTCCATTAGAGTATCCCACCTGACATGCAGAACATCCTCGAGCTTACTGAACCCTTCAGATCCTTTATCGAGCCGGCATATTCCCTTCCTCCCTTGATTGAAGGTCGCATAGGGTTTGTTCTTCCAGCACCCTCCTCCACCGTCGGATGGGCCCCCTCTCTGCCAAACTTCATCATAGCTGCCCGACACTTCCCGCCTCTCTATCGTTGGATCAGCTTTGCAACACATATGACATGCACGTAGCCGACCAGATCAGAGCCATCAGATCTGCATCAGGGAATGATCAGAGCAGTACAATAGCGACGCCCTCCACACGTGCCACATACCCTGCAAGGGTACATTTCCTTTTAGCCCCTGCTTGTTTCTGCATTTAGCTTTAGTCCAGTAAACAAATACTATAGTTGAGACACTTTACAATTTGGACCTCGTGTTTTTTGGATATTTGGATTTTAGTCCCTCTCAGTTTGTAGCACGTAGATGTACACGTGATTTTGGGTTACTTGCATTGTATGCCTTGCACATTTTTTATGATCTAAATTGAATAACTAATCTTTAGTATTTGCAACTATACCCCAATGAGTCTGGATCATGTACTCTATGTGTGATTGATTATGCTTTCTGCAGAAATGGACACTAGGTTTTTATTGTAAGTTGTTGTTTGGTCCTGGACTTAAAATATTTGCTTTTCGGTCCCTGTAAACTGTGCTTAATTATCTGTTCTATTTTTGACTTAATAATTAGAAAATTAATTCAGAAATTACATAAAACTTACCATTAACTTATGCTAGTGTGTAACACTTGTTATGATTTTCTTGGATTAATTTCTTTGCATTTATTATTTTTGAAAAATAAAAAACCTCCAAAAATATCCCTATTTGCCTTAGAAAATTTATAAAATTTGAAAAATGTTTTAGAAATTCTACAAAAACTCTAGCTAGTGTATTTTAGTTACAATATTATTTTTGTTTAAAAAATCACTCTAAAAACTACAAAATCTCTTAAATATTATAAAAATCATATGAAATCGTAGAAATCCAAATGTTCCATTTTAGTTCTAGTTTATTGGTAGTTTGTAGGTTTTTATTTGTATTTTCTCATAAAATTGCTATCCAGGATTTTAGGGCATTTTAATTATTTTTAACTTGCAATTTAATCCTGTTTGTGCACTATTTGTAATTTTGATCATTATTTAATTTTTACAAAATTATAAAACATTTGCAAAACCCTATAAAATTACTAAAAATATTTCAAAAACTTAAAGACCCAAAAATATTTTTATCTAATTTTCTGAGCATTTTTAGCATTCAAGAAAAATACAAAAAGATTGTTGTGTGTGCATTTTACCTTGTTTGCTTGTTTCCTTATTAAAAATAAAAAATTAGCAAAACTAAAAAGCACCAAAAAAATATTTCATTTCTGAGATCTAACCACTTCGTAGAATTTGTGTGCTTCTTGTTCGACCCTGGTTTATATACCATGTAAAATAAATAGCAATCTGCTTACATATTTGATTGTTTGGATCTTTCTCGAGTGGTTGATTCTTCTTGTTGACTTCTCTTGGTGATTCGGGTCGCGACGACCCATTATATTACATAACTCGAGTTGCCTAGTTTGTCAGCAGAATGGCACCACTATCAGGTGATGAATCCCCATTCATCACTCTTTATTATTTTTTTAGCTAACAATCTTTGCAAAACACCATGTAGATATTTGTAAATATAATAAATTATTAAACTGCATGCTTTGTGTAAATAGCAATAATTAGTATGTTTTTGCGCAAAAATAAAAGAATAGAGAAATAAAGAAAAAGAGGGAAATATTTAGAATAAATATTGAATAACCTGAACCCAAGAGAGGGCCCAATATGGGCCTGATTGCTAAATAAAATAAGTAGAGAAAGATAGGTCCATTCATCATTGTACACATTTCCTTGTTGGTGTATATATGATATTTTCATAAAATAAAAATATATATGTGTTTCTTATATATTTCTAAAAATAAAATAAAAATAAAAATAAAATCATTTCTCTCTCCTACCTTTGTACATACCACGTACACATGTAACTATATCTATTTATTTTACCCTTGTAAATAAAAAATAAAAATAAAATAAAAATCCTTTTATATCTCAAATTTTACGTTGTAAAAAAATGAAATATAAAATTAGGATAATTATACGAAAATAAACTAATAAAAATAAAAATTGAAAATACCTATGTATTTATACCTGTATATAATATTATATTATGTATATAACATAATTTATTTTTCAAAAAAATAAATAAAAATCACTAAAAAATATTTTGAAAAATAATAAACATTTTTCATTTTGTAAATATTTTGAAATAAAATCATTTGCTATTTTTAATTTAATTTATAAATCATTTTTGGATACTGAATTCTGATTGGTCCACGGGAGATTGTTAACCCCCGGTCATCTCCCCCCTGGACAACATCTTCGCCGATCTTCGTTTCGACCTGACTTCGCCGAATTATTTTGTCGCGATCTTCCTTCCATTTCCTCAAACCTAGGACTCCAATTGTCGAGGGCAAACCCATGATTCACGCTCGATCTCTTCTTTAGGTATCCATGCCTCGATCAGCGTGCCCGATTCCCATATTCTCGGACCCCTACTCATATAAGACCTGACCTGGAGCTGCCATTTCATGCACCTTCAGCCAACGTCTTCGACCCCAGTGACCTCCATCCTTCTCCTTGAGTGACAACGAGCGTAGGGGGGGTGTTGCAGCGAGAGTTTGAGGCCCTTAGCCCTAGGTCCGTCGATTAATCTCGATGTGCTCCGCCACCGGCGAAGACCGAGCCTCTGGAGGCGTCGCTCCATCGAGGTGAAGATCCCAGGAGGACCAGCACCTCCCACAGACGTTTGCATCCATCAGGTAGATTCGATACCCTCTAGTTTCGTGTAGATTCCGACTTTTCGATTTCTGTTCGCCGACGTTCATCAGATCAACCCGTACGCTCCGATCACCCATTTCGCCTTCCGACCTCACCTTCACCTTTGCGAGAATCCTCTCCACGTTCTTCGCCAGGTCACTCCCCCTGGTTCGCCCTGGAACCAGGTATCGCCTCTCCTCCGCCGTCGCTCGCCGGAGAGCATCGCCTCGCCTCCTACGTCCACCCACTTTGCGCGCTAACGGGTCGAGGCACTTTGCCCTCGACCCTGTGAGCTTCCTGTGTAGGTTTAAAGTCCAAAGGACCTCATCTGGAGGTCCAAACGTCGAAGAACAAGAGCTCCAGATCTCCTTCGTCGCCGGAGCACTCTGGTCGCTCCCGGCCTCATCAGAGCCCACTAACAGCTGCAGACCACCTTCAGCTTCGATTCACCCATCATAGCAGCCCCAGAGGAGACCTCAGCCGTACACAGACGAACTTTGCTAGCGACCAGTTCATCCAGAGGTCTCTCCCACCGTTCGATCAAGTTTCCCTACCAGGTCTTATCACCACCATCCATTCGTCGGGAGCTAGCAGCCATCCGATCCATCCGGGGATCTGATCAGGAGCGTCCATCGCCGAAGGGGTACCAACCATCCATAAACGTCCGATCATGAGTGGATTCCCTTCAGCTGTTGGATCGTTAATAAAAGGGTAAATTTCACTTTGGCCCTGTTTATTTTAGCATTTATTTCATAGTCCTGTAAGTATTCGTCGTAGTTGTTTTTAATTTGGATAAATTGCACTTTGGACCTTGGATTTTCTGATTTTTCATTTTAGTCCCTCTGATTGTGGTGCATGTGCTTCGTCACATGAGTTTTCTGGGATATTTGCATGTATGGGCTTGGGTTTTATGAATGTTATGGTTTGAAAGTTTAGTTTCAATATTGGTATTTATGTCCCTGTGCATGCTGGATTAGAACATGTGTTGAATTTGATGTGGAAATTGCATTGAGCCCCCTATCTTTTTAGCATGTGTTACAGTTAAGTTACTAGAACTTGTTTTCTTTACACCTAGGTCCCTATGTGCTGTGCATCTTTTATTGGTTGAATAAAATATCAAATCAACTCCAAATCTCTTGAAATTTGGGAACGAGGCCCCTGCCACTATGTAAAAAGTTCAATGATTTTTTGGGACAATTTTGTTTTGATTTTCTATTTTTAAAAATAAAAAACCCTCGTATTTACTACTGTTTCAATTTAAGAATCAACTAAAAATATTAAAAGCTCTCTAAAAATTTTAAAAATTGTGGTGTGTTTGTTTTTGTGTGTTCTTGCTTCTATCTAAATTTTGTTGCATTTGAACTTATAAAATCCCTAAAATTTGAAAACCCCTAAAAAACTTATAAAAATCATTAAAAATTATAAAAATTAAAAAATGTAATTTCTTTTCCTGTAGTTTAGTTTTTACTTGCAGTTTTTCATAAAATTGTCTCCAGATTTTTAGAGGCTTTTTTTATATTTTTAAATAGCCTTTTGAACCTGGCTGCATAGTAGTTTCCATTTTTAGCTTTATTTTAGTTTTTTTATAAAATCAACTAAAAATCATAAAAATCTGAGAAAATTACTAAAAACACCTAAAAAATTATAAAATCCAAAAACATTTTTATTGCAAATATTGACTTGTTTTTATGTGTAAAATAGTTAGTTGATTGTGACTTGTTGGCTTTGCTTTATATTTTCTTCATAATTAAAAATCACAAAAAAAATTTTAAACTCAAAAATCCACCAAAAACATTTTCATCTTCTTTATTTGATTTTATGACTACTTCATAGGCTTTTCAAGCCAATCCGTGCTCCTTGAATTCGACCCTGGTCGCTATATCAGGTTAAATAAAATAATGAGACCACTATTTGGCTTTATTGACTGGTTGATTTATTTGGTGGTCTTGTTTTCTTGTTGAGTCCGACTCGAGGAGTTGAGGTCGCAATGACCCTTGATACATATCTCCCTCAGTCTCTCAGTTTTTTAGCTCATCAGAATGGCGCCGCTGCCGGGGAGCACGACTTAGTAGTTGTTTTCTTTCGCGGCTTTTTTTGCGGCTTTTCTATCTATACTTGTTAATATTTTTTAACTCATTTTGACTTCTTATTTTTATAATAATTGTGTCTGACATACTTCTGTTTACTCTTCTGGTGAGGGTCCGAGGATCGAGGCAGCTTTCTTTGGAAAGCTGACGCAACCGCGGGAGTCAGAGGTGGCTCTTTTCTGCATAGAGCCGCAAGAGAGCGCGAGGAGGCAAACGGAAGTTCGGGAGCTGATGACTGGAGAAGATCAAGGGTCTAGATATCTCACAAGGCGAGACATCCAGTCGCTGAATTAACCTCTTAAAGATCCCCAGATCGATCAACAATTAACCCACAATAAATATATGCAATGAATATCCAAAAATGTGGAGTTAAGATTTATTATAACTCTACATGTAAATGTGTATAGGTGTAAGCACAGGTAGAGGTCGAAGACTGGGAGGCGAAGGGAATGTATGCGTGTTGTGTAATTATTCAATCCATTGTTCATGTCCAATTATTGTTTTTGTGGGTTTTCTATTTTTTTATTTTATTTTTGTTTTTATAATTTTTATTTTGTTTTTGTATTTTATATTTTTATATTCTTTTTATATTTTTAATTATATAATATAGCTATATAGAGATATAAAGAGATATATAGAAGAGATGAGAGAGATACTATATGGATCTATATATATATATACATGAATTCTCAAAATTTATTGGATATAATATTTTTTAGGCTTTTTATATTTTTTTAATATTTATGTTATTTTTTTGGAATTTTGCTAATTTTTATGTATTTTTTTAATTCAAAAATGTCCACAATATAGGACTAATTACATAGCCGAATATAATTTGGGTTTTAAAAATATAAAATAAACTCCAAAATTCCCAAATTAATTTCTAATACATTAATAATAATATATAGATAATTACGAAAGAGAAAAATATATCTTTTTTTTTGGATTTTTAAGGGTTTTTTCTATTTTATTAGGATTTTGGAGCTTCTTGAAATTTTTATGTTTTTCTTTTTATATTTTTAGGGGTTTTCATTTTCTGGACTCAATATAGATATAAATATACCATATATAATTTTTTTGTAATTTTTCAAAGACATTGTATAATTTTTTTGTATTTTCTCCTTTAAACAGTACAAAAATGGCTTCTTTTTATTTTTAATTATTAGGAAAAATGAAAAAAAATGCAGAATAAAATATGGGCGTGAAAATACAAGGTATGAAGCAGTTAACCTAATTTTTCTGGATTTTTAGAAGCCTCATAGGTATTTAAAATAAATAGATAAAAGATACAAAGATAAAACAATCTGGGAGGGGCATTTTTGCAAATAAAATAATTTCCAGGGGCGTCAGTGCAAAAATACCAAAATATAACAACGTGTTCTGCAATTTTAAGGACTAAAATCAATTAAGCAAACCCGCCAGGGCCCCCTTGCAAATTATCCCTCACGTGGGACTACACGTGATCCGCACCCACAGGGACCAAAATGCAAATTCAGAAACTCTCGGGTCTTGGGAGCAATTTTTCACAAAAATAATACACTGGGAATTTTATTTTATGGACTAAAAATAAATATGCAAGCGTACAGGGGGACTTGTGCAATTTTACCACCTCACGTGGGACGACACGTGAGGTAACGTGGACTGGACCCAAGTGTAATATGAAAACAATACAGGGGGTTAAATGCAAAATTTCCACATTATTTACAACATTATATTTTATTTACAATATTAAATATTAAATATACAAAAAGGCAGGGGCTGGATATGCAATTTACCCCCAATAGGCGCGCTGGCGAACGGCTAGGATTGCTTCGCTTGACACGCGTCGCACATCCAACTGCTGATACCGCTTCGCCGATGAAGCGCTAGGATTAGATTTCCGGGCCGAGATCTACGGTGGCTGCTCGCTTCATCGGACGGCTGTGGTTTGACCTAGGACCTGTTCTTCATCCAACGGCGGAGACGACGGCTGGAAGAACGGGGAAGAACGCTCGCCTGGGCGAGCTTCTTCCGATGATGTCTCGCGTCTCTGCCGACCTTCGCTGCTCCAAGGTGTCCCAAAAGCTTCCTGGAAGGTCGCTTGATCTGCTGGAGGTGTTGGATCGGCCGGAGGCACCCTGGAATGCCGCCATGAGCTCGGAGAAGAGGCGGAGCTCCAGGTACCTCCGCCCGCATGTAACTCATCTCCTGGTGCTCCTCAACGCACCTGACCTGCACATGAACGAAGCTCGGCTCGAGGGTGTCACCCTCGACCTGGGGTTTGAAGCTGTTAGCCTAAAAACGATAGTGGGTGGAGATGCTACGGCGAAGTGGCGGAGGCGAGCATCGTTTCGCAGATCTAGGGAAGATCTGGTTAAACAAAGATGGGAGAGATGTGGAGAATGCGAGAGGGAGTGAAATGGAGGCGGAAGGGAGTCGGGGCACAGTCGGAAACACAGTGAGTAGTTCGCCGGAGCGGAGCTCCGGCGAACTACGAATCGGCCATTCTACGTTACAACTAAGTGCTAATGATTAATTTAAAGACAGAAATGAAATGCTGAAATAAAATCCTAACTAAAATAAGTCAAAGCGCAACTCTTATACCTGGGGGCCTCCAGGGAGCAGGGCGGCTGCCGGAGCGCCACCGCGGCAAAATTTCCTCCATCTCCAGCCAAACCGAGGTGCTGGGAAGCGCCTCCTATCACGAGGGCTCTACCAGGAGCTGATTCAAGCTCAAAGAGGGGGATGAAAATGGCCAAATTCGGCCGAGGAGGAGGAAGACTTTATTTATACACATTCCTGAGGACCCCCCAGTGACCGGCGATTATTGAAGAATCGGGGCTATGTACAATGGATCCAAGATCACGACGAGATTCGCGGATGATCAGAGAACAGAATCCGTGAAGGATTCGAGGGTGATTGATGAAAGGGATGCCCAGGAAAAAAGCATGAAATCGGGGGAATGAACAGGTCTGACGGGTCAGTCAGAGGCGCAGGGGGAGTTGACCGGAGGTCAACTTTCCCTGGCTTCTAATTGGCCCACATCAGCCGGATCTTGACCTAATTATTTAACATAATAAATGAATTAATTAGATTTTTCATATAAAATAAAAAATGTTTATAAATTAATGTAGTATTTATTTCTGATTTTTATTTATTTTTTTGAAGTATTTTATTACGGTTTTATTAAAATAATGTGTATATGTATGTATTTACATGTATTCTTGTGTATTTTATTTTTAGTTTGATTATTTTATTTTATTATTTTATTTTCTCATTTTATAATTTTATAACTTATTTTTATGAGTATACATGTATTTTTATTTAATTTTTATGAGTCTATTTACATTTTTAAATAAATAAGTATATGTATATGTAGGTATACTTATAGGTATTTTATCTGTATATTATATACATTTTATTTATTAAATGAATTTTATTTGTTTTTATTTTGGAATTGTATTTTTATTAAGTTATATATAAAATGTACATTACCATAAAAATATAGATGAATAAAGAATAAAAGAATAAAATCTCTTTTTATTTATATACATATAGGTAGCATAGGTATTTTATCTATGAATTTTATAGACTTATTTTATTTTACAAATTCTTTTTGGTTTTCTTGTAATTTAAACATGTACATGTATTATATACATTATTTACAAAATTCTAAAAATATAAATTTGTGAAAATAATTGACATTGAATAAAATGAATATTTTAATCAGTATTATATACAAGGAGGGCCAAAAACCTAACTTCTACAGATGAACTCCAAAAATTATGACACCAATTTTATTAAATAGTTCATGGAAATCTATATACAATTAAAGGTGAGTTTGGGTGATTTGGAGTTTTTATTTGCAAGATATGGGTCTATGAAGTTGAGATTTTTGCTTTTTATTCTGTGCATAAAATGTGCACTGAGTGTTATTTTTGCACAAACTTAATTTTGTATTTTTCTTTACATTATTATCTACAACTTTCATGAACAAAGTTTCTTTATTTGATGAATAAATAATTATGTACAAAATAGGTGTCAAAAATGCATAAATAAATGCATGAATAAATGAGGTATTTATTGTATAATTGGCCCTTATCTCCCCCTACTTTATTCCTTGTCGACCAATTCCATGCTGGCCTTGGTCTCGGGGTTAGGGTCATAAAATATTTGCAATATTTTATTCCTTTTTCTTTTCTTCCCTTTATTCTATAATTTTGGCATTAAAAACCTTATTTTATGTACAATTAATACAATGAATCATGAATGCTATAATGAACAAATTGAGGTTATTTACATGCATTTGCTGGGGTTTTTAAGGCCAAAATGATAGAATAAAGGTGATGAAATGGAGATTCATCACCCCCCTATACTTGCCTTTGCTAGTCCCTAGCAAATACTTATGCAATAAGTATAAAAAGAACAAAGAATAAGAAGAAAAGAAAAAGCAAAAATAAAGAATTTAAAGGATAAATTGAATCGATCATGATTATTAAACTCCTCTGTACAAAATCAAAGTTTGGAGCTCAGGTTAGACCTTGGTGTGAGAATGTGTGTGGAACCTAGTCGGGAACCAAATTTAAAACGCAACAGCCTTCAAGAGTCACAGAACTTGGTTCAAATCACCTCAATAGCCAGGTCAGAACTAGCCTACATCATACGCAAACCCTTATGACTATGAAGCTGACTTGTACAATGTAAGTGATAGTGACTCTCCCCAACTGAAATGACAAAGAGACTAGCTTCTTCAGAATGACAACCCAATGATTCCCTAATCCAGCCCTCTACCGTCGAGGAGCGGGGTATTCCCTTCTAAGTTCAAGTGGCAACCGGCTCAAGAAGAGGGGGAATAAGAGGTATAGAATTTTGGGAGCTCAACCAGTGTAGCTAAGTCTCCCGCTGCAAGCTTCATGAGGTGTAACATGGATACCATAAGCTTTTGCTTTATTGGGCTATATACACTCCGGTGGGGTTATTAAATTTTCAATCCGACCCACCACTTTTTTGGAGTTCTCTCTCTTTTTTTTTCAAGTGCCTCTGTACAGCATATCTATATGGTGCAGCATATATACAAGAAATTTTCCTCTTGAGCCAGTAGACTATCCCTCTTTTGAAGCTTTATTGCAACCCACACTCTCCTGTCATTCGACTTCATTGAAACTGGACCAAGTTGGGGTGCACTTCCCTCCCTAGACGAGGACGAATGTTTCCACCCGTGTGCGTCTCAGAATGGCAAATCCAGCCCCCTCACCACTCCAACTGAGTTGAGCCAAGTGAAAGGTGCAAGTGTCCAAGTTAGGTCACGGCCGACAAGAGTCATGCGTGTGTTTTGAAAAGTTCTAGTTAGTCCACTGAGGTGACTTGAACCCAGCCCTGCTTTCTCAAAGAATTAAGTCTGACTAGACTTGAAGTACCTCAAACCTAGTTCCCATAAGGTTCCAGTGCAGTTAGGTGCAGTAAGGTCCAACCAAGCTCCAATCTTCGACTTTATTGGACTAGTTCAATCATCAAGCTCAACCAAAGAATACAAATACTATGCAAATGCTATTTACAAATATGCAAAGAATAATGCAATTTTTGAAAGAATTTGAAAACAAAGCGAGAAATTTTTACACAAAGAATTTTTGTAAATAAAAGAATTTTGGCACTCAAAGTATAAAGTATAAAATATATACAATTATTTACACGGGCGTGCCGCTTTATTTTAAGGAATTTACCAGTTTTGACAAGCGTGGTTTATTAAGGTGTATATACAATTTGATAAAGAAATTAATGTATTTATGAGTTATTTTTATTCATTTTATTTATTATGGTGCTTTTATTCCTCAAATTTATTTGAAAAATCATTTTGAAGACTATAGTACAAAATAATTTTTGCAAATATTTACAAACAATTGAAAGTCATTTTGCAAAGATTTTTGCAAACACTATATATACATTTTCACAATATTTTTACAAGAATGTTTTCACAATCATTTGCAAATAGGTTTTCAAATCCTTTATTTCACACAAATAGAAAGATTTTGCAATCAAAATATTTTTACAAAGGTTGAAAATATTTCACAAAAAAGTTTTCCAAACAGTTCACACCATTTTTCAAATCATTTTGCAAAAGTATTTTTAACCTGATTTATTAATCAGTATATACAAAAAAGAATCTGAGGAATAGGAAGCATTATTACTTAATGAATTGTATTATCATTATACGAAAGTACAATTTATGGCTAAAGTATATACAGAGTATATACGACCACCCTATACTTAGCATGAGCTATGTCCTCATAGATCGGAAAAGAAAAGAGAAGACATAACTCGTACTGAGTATAGACGAGTCTAAACAATATACAAATAAGAGATGAAGGAAATAGAAGTTGACCGTCCCCCCTATACTTAGGATCAAGTAATCCTAAGTATAGCAGACTGTACACAAAGTAGGGAGGGTCAAGGGTGGGAATAAACAGATTAAAGAATTAATCAAATCAGGGTGCAACCCCCCTATACCTAGGATAAAGTACATCCTAAGTATAGAAAACTGTCTACAAGGGGCGACACGTTTTATTTATATACAGAAGATAGAAAAGGAAAAGAAGAAAAGAAGAAAAGAGAGATATATACAGATAGACGGAAAGGTCGTGGAGAATATACGCATCACTCCCCCTATACTTAGGGTGAGATATCCCTAAGCATAGGCAACAACAGGAGTGACGAAACTGAACGACGAAAGAACAACGCGGTGTGTACCCCCCCTATACTTAGGACAAAGTACGTCCTAAGTATAGACACAAAGATACGGCGATAGATCTAGGGCACACATAACATGCGGGAGAAAGAACGAACATAATATACTACACATATATACAAGCGGTGAATAGACTGGTGAAGTACATGACGGTATCTGACAAGTGAATACCGTACTCTCGTCGTCGTCTCCCTGTGAGAACGGTGACGCACCCAGAAGGTGAAAAGACACCTGAATATACAATCAAGTGGGTGTCGGCTACCGAGGACAAGTAGATCGGAAAGAAAAGCGGAGACTGGTAGCGTGAAGCAGTCAATCGGCTCATAGGGTCAGCATGAGGAAACAGAGCCGATATCGTAAGACGAGGAGAAGGGAGAACAGTACAGATTCCTCCAGTCAATCAGAGTATCGAGAAGATGTGGAAGATAGAGAATAGGAGACATCTTGGCATTCGGTGGTCATGAGGTCAGAAGATCGTCAGAGACACATACCCAATGCCGCAAGACATGGCTCAACCCTGCGAGGGTCGTCAAGGTGAGCAGGCTCAAAGGAGCCAGGAATCAAACCATAATCAGAAGACTTGGTCCCGTGATCTGCAGATCGGATACACAATCAGAGAGGGGACCAAGTACACAACTCAGAAGACTCGGCTTCATGCTCCAACAGACAGGAGATACCAGAAATGAAACCGAGTATCTATAAAGTGATGTACCCTCTCACAGATAACCCTCGGGGAGTAGTACATGCTAGTCACTGAATAATCAGGAAAAGACTCGACCTTGCGAGGGTCGTCAAGGCGAGCGGACGCAAAGGCGTCAGTGATCCATCAAACGGATCATCAGGTATGGTCTCGGTAGGTGACATATCGGCTACCAGCAGAAGAGACTAGAAAGTCAAAAGAATGTGGCATCGTCCCGCAGATAACCCTCGGGGAACGTGCTGCCAGCTAGGCATGAAAATAGCAGATATCAGAAGCACGACCTTGCGAGGACCGTCAAGGCGAGAAGACTCAAAGGAGTGTAATCAAATGGGTCCCATGATCCGTAGATCGGATAGGCAACTCGAGATGGGACCAATAATCAAGTATATCAGATGACTCGATTCCGTGTTCCGCAGATCGGAGACACAGTCAGCAAGGGGAATCGAGCGTAAAAAGAGTGCCGCAAGCTCTCGCAGATAGTCCTCGGAGAGTATTGCTATCTAGGCAAGGAATAATCAGAATGTGTCTCTACCTTGCGAGGGTCGTCAAGGAGAGAGAAGGACTCGAAGGAGTCGGGTCCATCAGACGGACCCACATAGAGGTCTCAGTAGTCGACAAGTCGGCTACCAACAGAAGAGACCAACCTGATCGTAAAAATGTCGTAGTCTCCCGCAGATAACCCTCGGGGAGCTACGAGCTAGTCATGGAATAATCAGAAAAGACATCTTCCTTGCGAGGACCGTCAAGGAGAGCGGAGTCAAAGGAGTCTGAGCAAATCGGTCTCATGCCCCAACAGATCGGGCGCACAATCAGAAATGGAGACCGAGCACACAAATCAGACGAGTCGGCTTCATGCTCCAACAGATAGGAGACACTGGAAATGAGTGAAGCCGATCGTAAAGAGAGTGTCACATCCTTCCACAGATAGTCCTCGGGAAGTGATGTGAGCTATGCAGTGAATGATCAGAGTACATCTCGTCCTTGCGAGGGTCGTCAAGGAGAGCAAGAGGCTCAAAGGAACGGGACCCATCAGACGGATCCACAGAAAACATAGTCTCGATAGACGACAAACCATCTACCAGCAGAAGAGACCATCATAGCAATAATGTGTCATAGCCTCCCGCAGATAACCCTCGGGGAACGTGCTATGAACCAGGCGTGGAATAATCAGAAAAAGGAGCTCTGCCTTGCAAGGACCATCAAGGAGAGCAATCTGACAGTTGACCTCATGTACCGACAAGTCAGGTACACAATCACAGGGGGAGGACAATCAAGCATATCATCTAACGCGGTTTTGGGTCCCATCACAATGATGACCAAGTAGTGAATGAAACCACAGTCCTAGAAATTGTCGCATTCTCCCGCAGATAGTCCTTGGGGAGTAATGCAAGCTAGATCAATATAGGTCGCGGGAATGCTGGCATAAAATCTCAGGTCCTCGAAATAGCAATCAATCATTAATCAGTCGGAGGGCATAAGATCATGTGAGGGAGCAAATAATCAGGTCAACCGCAAAACATCCCTCAAGTCAATCCAATAGGCTGAGCTGGCACAACATATCACCAGGAATCCTCTAAGTGCCAGGGTGGATCAAAGCGTCAGGAGATCAAGGATGGGTCAATCAGGAAGATGAGAAATCATGGGGGTTCGGGGAACCGTCATCATGAAGCACATATCAAGATAGTCCATCCAAAATCCAAATCAAGACGGGCCGAAACCTCAAAATAGATAGATCAGTCAATACTCATGAAATCATCACCAAATCATTGAAACACATCATATCCTCAATCCGGTTTGCGAGATCTAGATCCTCAATAACGAATCACACCTAATGATCATGCATCATCAAAAATCCTCAATACACTCGTATGCATGTATCCAGAAGTAAAATCCACCAAATCAATCTCAGCATCCTCAATATCATTGGCCCGTCTTACTCAAATAATCTGTAGACCTAATCCTCGATGCGGGCCTCATCAATATGCACAACATTCCCGGGTGAAGGGAGGGATGATACGGGGTACACGAGGAAGATGGATAAGCAGGGTACACAATGGAGTGGAGAAGTTGATTGAGGCTACGTGCCAATATCAAGGATGGTAGAAGAGTGATACAGAGGGGACGAGGAGGGCGGGCAAGAGGATCGAAACATAGACAAAATTGGGTGTTCCACATAGGGTGGGGACACCGTCAAAATGGTGGTCCGAAGAGCAAGCTCTCCTCGAACCGGAGAAGATGGGGATGATACAGTGGATACGAAGAAGATGGTGAAGAAGATGTCGAGAACGAATGGACTTGATGAAGAATGATTGAGTTCAAGCGCCAATATCACGACTCAATGCAAATGAAGAGGTGTATTTATAAGAGAGATAGAGAGACTCAAAGATGAAAAATGCATGACTCACACTGACGGAACCGACTACTCTAATGATGGATGAGAAACACAACGGACTCCAAGTTACAATCAATACACAAGGCAAACCCCCAATTCACCTACTCGACACAGTGAAGACCGTCAGGTGACGGTCATTTTTTCTTTTCTGTTTTAGAGTTAGGTGAGAACCACAAAGTTGTACAGACACTTAGGAGGCTTGATGGGATTTGGGCTCTATTCCTTAGTGTGTACGTGAACACTTAAAATGCATCCAATGAGGGGGTTGCTCTCCCCAAGACAAGGAATCCATTATGTTTTATTTTTAGGTCCAATAGAGTTAGCAGTCCCGATTTTATTTTAGTTATCACTTTTTTTTTGGTATTTTCAATGCACGTGCCTATCGAGGTTCCAATTTCCATTAAGCATCCTAAGTGGCAAAAACAGAGGGAGAAGGTCGGAAAAGCCTTGCAAGTCGGAAATCGATGATGCATGCTAAGTAAGAAGACTTACAGTGCTTCCCAGCTCTCTCCATGCGGGATGCATAACAGGATTGAAACCTATGCTAAAATGCAAATGCAAGCTGAGGAAATCGCCCTAGGATAGTAACTGCTATTATCGTGAAGCACCACAAGTCGGTCACTTATCCTTAACCTAAGAGTCCGGTCTTGGCTCACCCCTCCTCTTCTCGACACGCTCGAGTTCAGGAGTAGCGCTTGATGGGGCTCGCTCACGCCACATGGGTTAAGAGATAAATGAACCGACTGTTTAGATTTGCCTAGATCCAAAACGCACTATAGGTACATGCAAATATATTAGGGTGTTTGGACCTTAATCTATCGGCAAGCAATTCCTAAGCTAGGGCTCATTCACACAAAATAATAAAAATAAAATAAAAAGAAAGAGCGTCAAAACCGTCGAGGCCCCAAGGGAACAATCCCTCGGGCAATGGACCTCGGGAGTCGGGGTTTCTGAGAGTCCTGAATTATTACATGTCAATTGTCACTCTCTCACATAAATATACATAAAATAAAATGCATAGAAATGTAGATTGTTCTTCAAAAATTCTCCTTCGCCTGCCTTCGATGCTCTCTCCTGTTGGCAGGTGTAGAAGAGCCAACTCCGCCTCGCTTGGGTGCATTGGTCCTCCTAGGAGGTCCTCCTTCGCTTGGCGGTCCCTCTATCAAAGACAAAGATAGAAGGTGGGGCAGAACAGTCAATCAAATAATGTCAATAAAAATAAGAAGTCAAATAAACAAATATATAATGGACATGAGCAAAGAATTAAATAAATAAATAATCAACCATACAAAATCCGTTGCCTCCCCGGCAACGGCGCCATTTGATGACTGGGGAAGATCAAGGGTCTAGATATCTCACAAGGCGAGACATCCAGTCGCTGAATTGACCTCTTAAAGATCTCCAGATCGATCAACAATTAACCCACAATAAATATATGCAATGAATAACCAAAAATGTGGAGTTAAGATTTATTATAACTCTACATGTAAATGTGTATAGGTGTAAGCACAGGTAGAGGTCGAACACTAGGAGGCGAAGGGAATGTGTGCGTGTTGTGTAATTATTCAATCCATTGTTCATGTCCAATTATTGTTTTTGTGGGTTTTCTATTTTTTTATTTTATTTTTGCTTTTATAATTTTTATTTTGTTTTTGTATTTTATATTTTTTATATTCTTTTTATATTTTTAATTATATAATATAGCTATATAGAGATATAAAGAGATATATAGAAGAGAAGAGAGAGATACTATATGGATCTATATATATATACATGAATTCTCAAAATTTATTGGATATAATATTTTTTAGGCTTTTTATATTTTTCTAATTTTTATGTTATTTTTTTCTGGAATTTTGCTAATTTTTATGTATTTTTTTTAATTCAAAAATTTCCACAATATAGGACTAATTACATAGCCGAATATAATTTGGGTTTTAAAAATATAAAATAAACTCCAAAATTCCCAAATTAATTTCTAATACATTAATAATAATATATAGATATTTAAGAAAGAGAAAAATATATCTTTTTTTGGATTTTTTAAGGGTTTTTTCTATTTGTTAGGATTTTGGAGCTTCTTGAAATTTTTATGTTTTTCTTTTTCTATTTTTAGGTTTTTTTCATTTTCTTGTCTCAGTATAGATATAAATATACCATATATTGTAATTTTTTAAAGACATTGTATAATATTTTTGTATTTTCTCCTTTAAACAGTACAAAAATGGCTTATTTTTATTTTTAATAATCAGGAAAAATGCAAAAAAATTGCAGAATAAAATATGGACGTGAAAATACAAGGCATGAAGCATTTAACCTATTTTTTTGGATTTTTAGAAGCCTCATAGGTATTTAAAATAAATAGATAAAAGACATAAATATAAAACAGCCTCGCAAGGGCATTTTTGCAAATAAAATAAGTTCCAGGGGCGTCAGTGCAAAAATACCAAAATATAATAATGTGTTCTGCAATTTTAAGGACTAAAATCAATTAAGCAAACCCGCCCGGGCCCCCTTGCAAGTTAACCCTCACGTGGGACTACACGTGATCCGCACCCACAGGGACCAAAATGCAAATTCAGAAACTCTCGGGTCCTGGGAGCTGTTTTTCACAAAAATAATACACTGGGAATTTTATTTTATGGACTAAAAATAAATATGCAAGCGTACAGGGGGACTTGTGCAATTTTACCACCTCACGTGGGACGACACGTGAGGTGACGTGGACTGGACCCAAGTGTAATATGAAAACAATACAGGGTGTTAAATGCAAAATTTCCACATTATTTACAATGTCATATTTTATTTACAATATTAAACATTAAATATACAAAAAGACAGGGGCTGGATATGCATTTACCCCCAATAGGCGCGCTGGCGAACGACTAGGATTGCTTCACTTGACACGCGTCGCACGTCCAACGGCCGATACCGCTTCCCCGATGATGCGCTAGGATTAGATCTCCGGGCCGAGATCTACGGTGGCTGCTCGCTTCATCGGACGACTGTGGTTTAACCTAGGACCTGTTCTTCATCCAACGACGGAGATGACGGCTGGAAGAACGGGGAAGAACGCTCGCCTGGGCGAGCTTCTTCCGATGATGTCTCACGTCTCCCGCCGACCTTCGCTGCTCCAAGGTGTCCCAAAAGCTTCCTGGAAGGTCGCTTGATCTGCTGGAGGTGTTGGATCGGCCGGAGGCACCCTGGAACGCCGCCACGAGCTCGGAGAAGAGGCGGAGCTCCAGGTACCTCCGCCCGCTTGTAACTCGTCTCCTGGTGCTCCTCAACGCACTTGACCTGCACAGGAACGAAGCTCGGCTCGAGGGCGTCACCCTCGACCTGGGGTTTGAAGCTGTTAGCCTAAAAACGACGGTGGGAGGAGATGCTATGGCGAAGTGGCGGAGGCGAGCATCGGTTTCGCAGATCTAGGGAAGATCTGGTTGAACAAAGATGGGAGAGATGTGGAGAATGCGAGAGGGAGTGAAATGGAGGCGTAAGGGAGTCGGGGCACAGTCGGAAACACATTGAGTAGTTCGCTGGAGCGGAGCTCCGACGAACTACGAATCGGCCATTCTACGTTACAACTAAGTGCTAATGATTAATCTAAAGACAGTATTGAAATGCTGAAATAAAATCCTAACTAAAATAAGTCAAAGCGCAGCTCTTATACCTGGGGGCCTCCAGGGAGCAGGGCGGCTGCCGGAGCGCCGCCGCGACAAAATTTCCTCCATCTCCAGCCAAACCGAGGTGCTGGGAAGCGCCTACTGTCACGAGGGCTCCACCAGGAGCTGATTCAAGCTCAAAGAGGGGGATGAAATTGCCAAATTCGGCCGAGGAGGAGGAAGACTTTATTTATACACATTCCTGAGGGACCCCCAGTGACCGGCGATTATTGAAGAATCGAGGCTATGTACAATGGATCCAAGATCACGTCGAGAATTCGCGGATGATCAGAGAACAAAATCCGTGAAGGATTCGAGGGTGATTGAGGACGCCCAGGAAAAAGGCATGAAATCGGGGGAATGGACAGGTCTGACGGGTCAGTCAGAGGTGCAGGGGGAGTTGACCGGAGGTCAACTTTCCCTGGCCTCTGATTGGCCCACATCAGCCGGATCTTGACCTAATTATTTAACATAATAAATTAATTAATTAGATTTTTCGTATAAAATAAAAAATGTTTATAAATTAATGTAGTATTTATTTCTGATTTTTATTTACTTTTTTTGAAGTATTTTTATTACGGTTTTATTAAAATAATGTGTATATGTATGTATTTACATGTATTCTTGTGTATTTTATTTTTAGTTTGTTTATTTTATTTTATTATTTTATTTTCTCATTTTATAATTTTATAACTTATTTTTATGAGTATACATGTATTTTTATTTAATTTTTATGAGTCTATTTACATTTTTAAATAAATAAGTATATGTATATGTAGGTATATTTTATAGGTATTTTATCTGTATATTATATACATTTTATTTATTAAATGAATTTTATTTGTGTTTTATTTTGGAATTGTATTTTTAGTAAGTTATATATAAAATGTACATTACCATAAAAATATAGATGAATAAAGAATAAAAGAATAAAATCTCTTTTTATTTATATACATATAGGTAGCATAGGTATTTTGTCTATGAATTTTATAGACTTATTTTATTTTACAAATTCTTTTTGGTTTTCTTGTAATTTCAACATGTACATGTATTATATAAATTATTTACAAAATTATAAAAATATAATTTGTGAAAATAATAGACATTGAATAAAATGAATATTTTAATCAGTATTATATACAAGGAGGGCCAAAAACCTAACTTCTACAGATGAACTCTAAAAATTATGACACCAATTTTATTAATAGTTCAAGGAAAGATATATACAATTAAAGGTGAGTTTGGGTGATTTGGAGTTTTTATTTGTAAGATATGGGTCTGTGAATGTTGAGATTTTTTGCTTTTTATTCTGTGTATAAAATGTGCACTGAGTGTTATTTTTGCACAAACTTAATTTTGTATTTTTCTTTACATTATTATCTACAACTTTCATGAACAAAGTTTCTTTATTTGATGAATAAATAATTATGGTACAAAATAGGTGTCAAAAATGCATAAATAAATGCATGAATAAATGAGGTATTTATTGTATAATTGGCCCTTATCTCCCCCTACTTTATTCCTTGTCGACCAATTCCATGCTGGCTTTGGTATCGGGGTTAGGGTCATAAAATATTTGCAATATTTTATTCCTTTTTCTTTTCTTCCCTTTATTCTATAATTTTGGCATTAAAAACCTTATTTTATGTACAATTAATACAATGAATCATGAATGCTATAATGAACAAATTGAGGTTATTTACATGCATTTGCTGGGGTTTTTAAGGCCAAAATGATAGAATAAAGGTGATGAAATGGAGATTCATCAGGAGCCGTAGAATATATTTCCATTTTTATAAACTTATATTACTATAACAATACCGGGACAAACTTGGACACTCGGACTTTCTTGGTGTTTATCGGGGTCTGTTTCGTCGAGCATCGGTGTGCTCGGGGACCTCACCACGGTTTTCGCTGATTTTGGATTTTTCGCATTTTATTACTGCTTATCTGATTTATGAGGATTTAGCCTTAGCCTAAGATTTTTACTTGATTATGACATAATTAATTAAGGCCCAACCCTAATTATCTGCCTACACCTATAGATCGTTAATATGATCTTATTAATTAAATCACAAGAAAAAGTCGACTTAATTAGGCTTGAGTCCATGTGCCATGAGGAGTCATATACAGGGCGTGCAGGATCCGTTGTGGCGGACAACGAGTGTCTCCCATGATCGAACTTCGGACTTAGCTTGGTTACCCGGCTACTGTTCTTCACGTGTAGAAATTGCTTCGTTTAAGGTCGTTTTCCTCGTGCATCATATCGGTAGTTTTATTATTGTCTTTACTTTTATGCGTGGATCTCCCTGCATGTTGACTGCTGGAGTCAGGTACGCATCTCTTACTCTGCATGCATCATCGTGTTAGATCACGCATCGACTTTTTCGCCTTCTCCCCCTATTTTCAGACTTAAATAACCAGGAGAACCGAAAAATTCATTAGGCATTGTTTGGTTGAAAAATACCTGAAAAACAAAAACTATAAAATTGGGACTGCTAAACACACTTGACCCTAAAAGACACCTCACTTAAAAATCTGTCTTGGGGAGAACAACCCCCTCATTATTTGGTTTGGATGAGCGAGAGAGTGACCCGCACACTAGGATATAGCCATATCTGATTTCCTATCAGACTACCGACCTTTTATATGGGACAACCTGTTGGGAGTATTGGATTCCCATCAGCTCGCTTAATCACTCTCAAAGACGGACTTGATCACCTAAATAAAATTGACAATATAATTGACCGAACCTTTACGGTCTTCAACTCAGTGTTGAGTAGGCGAATCGGGGGTTTGTTTTCTCATCTTGTGTGTTTTCAGATCTCATCCGCCTTCACTCGTCAGATCAAGATGATGGGCAGGAGGTCTCTTAGGTATCCTATGGCTGCACCGCTTTTCAACACTCCAGCCCATTCATCTAGGATGGTTCGTTTGATTCCACCTTGTTCCCCCTTGACCACCCTTCTACCACCAGTTCCAAGATACCAGTTCCAGAGCAGAGAAAGCAGCAACCAATTGATTTATCAGCACCTGAGTTTGGGTCTTTTGCATTTGCCGGGACCATGGCCAGCAACGAGGAGCGCACCGAGGGTCCCAAAGGAGAGCAGACATACGTGTTGGACCAGGGTATGATCAACAACACCCTGTTATCTTCCCTTGAGATGATGCAACGACAGATCGGGGATCAGGGAGCTTTCATGGTCGAGATGCGCAGAGAGATGGAGAGGCTGAGAGCAGATAGAGATCAGCCAAGAGCCGATGGTGAGGGAGATGATCCAGATCAGCCTGAGGAGCCGGTCTAGCCAGCACCAGCCAGACCGATGCGAGAGTTGCACAAACCCGGATCGACACTTACACACCGGTGGATCGTACTTCCAGCGATTGTGGGTGAATTAAAGTTCCCCCCACAGACGATTCAGCTTCTTCCTCATTTTCATGGACTAGCGACTGAGGAGCCACATCTTCATCTCTAGGAGTTTGAGATGATCTACAGCACCGTCCACGATCGACATGTGGACGATGACACCATCGGGATGATTGCTTTTCCGTTCTCCCTTGTAGACAGAGCAGCCAACTAGCTGAACCATCTAGGAAGATTTGTTACCACCTGGGAGCAGCTCTGAACCGAGTACTTGAATAAGTACTATCCACTCAATCGGACGAATGCTGCGAGGGCCCTGATCAGCAACTTCTCCATGCTCCCCAATGAGCAATTCCATGAGGCATTGGAGAGGTTCTGAGAGCTCACAGACCGGTGTCCCCATCACGACATATCTAAGCCCAACCTTGTTCAGAGCTTTTTTTGTGGGCTTACACCGGAGCTGCAGGGGTTAGTGAACGCATCCTGTGGGGGCTCTTATTTCGCCAAGGATGAGGATCAGGTCTGGGCCATCTACGAGGAGATGGCCGAGAGCTATATAGTGATGTCCCAGACCCGACTCTACACTCAGGGGAGACCCCAGCCACAGGCTGTGTCATATCAAAGGATAGCACGGGTCGATGCCGGTTCTTCCACTTCGTCAGCGGCAACAACACAAGCAGAGTCGACAGCCACCAACATGGGCATCATCAGTGAGAAGCTGGATCGGATCGAGTTGATAGAGAAGAAGTAGTGCCAGGGCATGACACAGATCGACCAGATAGCACAGACGTTAAGTGGCCTGAATACACAGATCATGTGTCTCCAAGAGGCACAGCCGGCTTCTCAGCCCCGTCTCAAGTCACGGGCAGACATCAGCAACAGCAGTTTGACCCAGCCCTCCACCGAGTAATGATAGGTTCACCTTGTTCAGGCGGAGCCCTACCCAGCGCAGAAGCAACAGTATGTCCAGTCACCACCATCTCAGGACAGCCAGATGGTGGTGTATCAGCCGGACCATCCCCTGGCAGTATTCCCCCACCCTCTTACGAGCAGGAGCCGTTAATGGATGTCAATGGGATATGGTATGACTGATCCCAGCCCGGTATCCGATGAGACCATCCCCGATTCCGCTGGTCGGCCGGAGGCACTAGTTTCCAGCAACAGCCTCCAGTTTAGGGTGGCCAGTATGGCCAGCAGCGAGAGCATCACCAGCAGCCCCAGTTCCCATCACACCAGCAGCCATCCCACCAGAGAGAGCAGTATGGTCCTCGTCCCTATCAGCAGGGACAGTCTTGGAGACAGCAACAACTTCAGTAGCAGTATCACTCACAGTACCCCTCTCACCCTCATCCACAACAGCCGCCTCGGTTTCAGAGAGGTCACCTGTCAGGTTCTCATGGATGGACCTATGAGAAACCCGCATTGGATGACTTAGCCCACCTCATGTCTGAGAAGAAGGCCACCTTCCGACAGGAGATGGATGAGTTTCGCCAAGAGATGAGGGAGATTGTGAGAGGGAAGGCCGCCATGCCTGCACAGATTGAGCCCAATCCAAACAACCTCAAGAGGAAGTATGAGCAGGTCGAGTTCACTGAGATTACCACTCATAGTGCTTCACTTGGTGATGTTTCTGCATACATGTTTGATGCTGACTTTGTTACACTTAGGAGCGGTAGGATGCCAGCAAGCGGTGCCTTATCTGAGCGATGACCCCATGCCACTTTAGGAGTGCCAAACGAGGAGGAGAGCGGTACTGATGCTGCTAGAGATGATGATGACGGTGGCGCTGACGCCACCACGGATGTTGATCCACCTGACGATATTAAGGCTGTCACTTCATCAGATAGAGGAGGTGGTACTGATGCCACCATACCAGTTGCTGAGCCAGAGCGCGGTACTGAGGCCGCAATTCTAGATGCCGAGGGTGGTATTGAGGCCACCATTTTCAGTTCTGCTAGTACTGTTGTTTTCCCTTCAGTTCATGTATCTCAGGACATTTCTGTGAATAAAGGAAAGGGTTTATTATTTTCGGAACCACCTGTGTTGTTTGATGATGTATGCATGGATTCTGCTTTGCCAGAGCATTCCAGACCCGATCCTACTCCTTCATATGAGAAGGAACCAACCGTCCCCTTTCCCCAAGCACTCCACTTGGCTAAGGGGCCAAAAAAGGAATATCATAAAAAGTCCAACAGCTAGAGTTCAACCAGCAGATGATGGATCGTTTTCATATACAGCTGACTCTACAGGAGGCCTTGGAGCACATACCTCTCTTCCAGAGATCCTTCAGAGATAGGACCACAGTCGGAGGAAGAGGCGGAACTACCAGTCAGAGATCCATGTGCTTACTCGCACCACATGCTTTGCAATCCAGAACCGTCTGCCAGCCAAGAGGCCAGATGCAGGAGCCCCGTATGTCAGATGCCACATTCATGAGAAGAGGTTCGACCGCACTCTATTAGACAATGGTTCTTTGATCAACCTACTTCCGGCAGCCCTACTCAACTGATTCGAGTTGGGCACTCTACGACAGAGCAGGACGGTCCTTTAGTTTGCTGATCGATATGTTAAGAGGCCGAAGGGGTTGCTGAAGGACATTGTCGTCACGATTCAGGTCCTGAAATTCCCCGTGGACTTCATTGTGTTGGACATTGAGATCCCTGAGTCCGTGACCGATACCCCCATCATTTTAGGACGCCCGTTCTTGGCCACAGCCAAGGTAGTGTCCGATCATGATAGCGGGAAGGTATACTTTAGCGTCGAGGGTGAGAGTATACAAATATAGATAGTCGAGGAGACTTGAGCCAGAGATTCAGCTTGCTTAGAGCCACATTCAGATTCAGAGCAGATGATAGAGGCAGGGCGAGACATCCACCAGGACTGTGGTTTTGTGATTACAGATGAAGATGCAGTTTGGACAGACCCAACAACACATGTCATCCTCTCACCTTCAGAGTTCGCTGATGCATAGATGCTAGAAGAGGAGAGCTTGGAGAGCACATTCCTGGTCCAGAATACATCTCAGGCAGCAGAGCCGGTTCTCGATCGTGAGGCAAATTTTACTTGTGATTCTGATACAGATCCCTCGGAGTTAGATATAGACTGTGCAGAGTTTGATGATTTGATACTGTGTCTGACTTCCACAGAGCCTACAGCTAGGGAGGAGGCTGATTCCATACAGAGTAGAGACACACCAGTAGAACAACCTTCACCAGATTCAGATAGTCAGCGGAGTTCTCGTTCTCCCATGCAAATTTGATCGTATTCACTCAGATATTTCAGAGGCCAGATCCGCCAACACCGAGTTGTCCAAATCTGAAGCCACTACCGTCATCGCTGAAGTATAGGTTCCTTGTGGGCGAGCATGAGATGCACCCAGTCATTATCTCATCGGATTTGACTGGAGAGAAAGAATCTCGACTGATGGTGGTTCTTGAAAAGAACTGCAAGGCGATAGGATGGAGTGTAGCCGATCTCCAAGGGATAAGTCCGGCCCTATGCTCCCACCATATCTATCTCGAGGAGGAGGCAAAGCCATCGCGTGAGTTCCAGCGATGGCTGAACCTGAACCTTCGAGATGTTGTCATGAAAGAGATCTCGAAATGATGGAGCATCGATTTTATCTACCCCATCTCTGACTCCAAATGGGTCACTCCGCTACATGTGGTGCCCAAGAAAACGGGCATCACCACAGTTGTTAGTGAGTCTGGAGAGGATATCTTTACCTGGGTACCCACTTCTTGGCAGGTCTGTGTGGACTACATGCGATTGAACCAAGCCACCAAGAAGGATCATTTCCCGCTGCCTTTATTGATCAAATTATAGAGAGGCTAGCAAGGAAGATCCATTATTGCTTTTTGGACGGGTACTTCGGTACAATCAGGTGGACATTGCGCCTGGGGACCAAGACAAGACCACCTTCACCTGTCCCTTCGGGACGTATGCTTTCAGATGGATGCCTTTTGGATTGTGCAACGCTCCAGCGACATTCCAGAGGTGCATGTTGTCCTTCTTTTCGAACATGGTGGGGGAGTGCTTGGAGGTCTTCATGGACGACTTTTTGGTCTATGGCGACGGTTTCGATTCTTGTCTTGACTGCCTAGACCGCATCCTCCAGTGATGTATTGAGGTTCACCTTGTGCTTTCATGGGAGAAGAGTCACTTCATGGTGACTCAAGGGACGGTACTTGGCCATATCATCTCCAACAAGGGCATGGAGGTTTGATCCAGCCAAGGTGGATGTCATTAGAAAACTCAATCCACCGTCCAACGTGCGGTAGTTACGGTCTTTTCTGGGGCACGTCGATTTTTACCGACGATTCATACATGATTTTTGCATGATTGCCCGACCGTTGACTGATCTGCTGACGAAAGACACCGAGTTCCTTGTTGATGATAAGTGTCTAGCGTCATTTGAGACTATCAAGAGTCTAATTGTAGAGGCTCTTGTCCTCCGGCCACCTTATTGGTCTCTCCCATTCGAGATCATGACGGATGCCTCCGATTTTACCGTAGGGGCCATGCTGGGACAAAGGAGGGATGGAGTCCCCTTTGCTATTCACTACGCTACCCGGACTTTGGATGCCGCTCAGCGGAACTACACCGTCACTGAGAAGGAGATGCTAGCCATAGTATTCGCCCTAGATAAGTTCAGATCGTACATCATTGGATCTAGAGTAACCATTTACACTGATCATACCGCCATCAGGTACCTCATGGTAAAGAAGGATGCCAAAGCCAGATTGACCAGATGGATCCTTCTACTCTAGGAGTTTGATATAGAGATTAAGGATAATCCCAGAGTCAAGAATGTGGTGGCGGATCATCTCTCCCGATTGGAATTTCTTGAGGATTCTAAGAAGGTTGAGCCTATTTGTGAGACCTACCCATATGAGGCGATCCTTGATATTGCCTCTCTCCCGTGGTACGCTGATATTGTGAACTATCTTGTTGCCAAGAAAGTTCTACAAGATTGGCCCAAGCAACGACTTGAGACCTTCGTTGCGAAGGACAAGTTCTACCATTGGGAGGATCCCCTCCTTTATCATGAAGTAGGGGATAGCATCTGGCGTCGGTGCATTCCTCAGGAGGAGCACTAAAGCGTCCTCACTTACTGCCACAAGCTTGAGGCAGGAGGACATTACTCTGGGAGGAGAACGACACAGAAAGTGCTCCAATCCGGCCTATGGTGGCCTACTCTCTTCAAGGACTCTGATGAGTTCGTGAAGAGGTGTACTGACTGTCAGAGGATGGGCACTTGTGGACAAAGTGATATGATGTCGATGCAGCCCATTCACTTCTGTGACGTTTTTGACGCACGGGGCATTGATTTCATGGGTCCATTCCCTAAGAGTCAGGGATTCGAGTACGTTCTGTTGGCCATTGATTATGTGAGTCGTTGGGTTGAGGCCATCCTCGCCTGAACCGCAGATGCTAGAACTGTATGCCGATTTTTTAGGAAGAATATCATTTCACGGTTCAAGGTACCTCGTGTGTTGATTTCTGACCGGGGGTCTCATTTCGTCAACGACAAGGTAAAGGCCCTTGCTAGCGAGCTCATCATAGGCCATCACGTAGCCACTCCATACCACCCTCAGACCAATGGTCTTGCTGAAGTGTCGAACAGGGAGATCAATACTATATTGCAGAAGGTCGTCTGCCCTGACCGAAAGGATTGGTCACAGCTTTTGGACTTGGTCTTGTGGGCATATAGGACGTCCTTCAGGACGCCTTTGGGTACATCTCCCTTTCGCCTCGTTTATGGCAAGCCCTGCCACTTACCTGTTGAGCTGAGACATAGGTCACTTTGGGCAGTCACTGATATACTTTTGGATCCAGTGAGTATAGGAGATCAGAGGAGGGCGGAGTTAGCAGCCCTGGAGGAGCTTCGTGATACAACCTTTTCGAGCAGCCTACAATATAAGGAGAGAGTGAAGGAGTGGCATGATTCTCATATAAGTCACAAGCAGTTTGAGCCAGGACAGAGAGTATGGTTGTTTGATGCCATGCTTTGTTTATTTCCAGGGAAGCTATAGAGCAAATGGAAGGGACCCTATTTGGTCCGAAAGGTACATGACAATGGAAGTATTGATATATTCGAGATGTCTTGTGATGCTACCTTTCGTGTTAATGGGCAGCGGCTCAAACCATATCTAGATCATGAGCCGATGGTCGGTGATGTTGCCCCCATTCATTTTGCATGAGATTTGGTCTCTTGACTCACATCTATTGCATCTCACACCTGATTATCACCGTTCTTCCGACTTGTATAGATCTAGTTGTCCATATCACTCCATTCTTTAGTCCCATACCCCATCTCTATCTTATGATTATGCTATACTTAGGGTGTAATTTACCCTAAGTACGGGGGGGGGGGGGTGTAGGACTCTCGGATCTTCTATTGATTCTTTCTACCTCTGTTTTGCTGCCTATACTTAGGGATATTTTACCCTAAGTATGGGGGGGGGGGTAGACCCTGTACATTCTTCCACTCGGGTTTCCCTTCATGTACAACTTGCTATACTTAGGATTACTTGATCCTAAGTAAAGGGGGAAACACCTAGTTCTCTTAATTCTATTCTTTTATTTGTCGTTGTAGTATACCATTCCTTTTCACTTCTCTATACTAAGCACGAGTTATGTCTTCTTCATCGCTCTTGATTCATTCTGAGGACATTGTTCGAGCTAAGTATAGGGGGGGTGTCGTATATATTTCATATATACTTTAGTCATAACTCGTACTTTGTGTGACTGTGTTAATAAATAAAATGGCTTAAAATCCATAAAAATTTAAAATTTTTCCTAGTACATAAAATTCTTCTTGCACATACATAGTTATTTATAAAAAAAATATTTTTGTACAAATGATTGTAATAATGATTTGTGTAAATAGTTTGTAAGTATTTTGATATCAAAATTATGTATATTGTACAAAATATTTGTAAAATGTTTTAGAAAACAAAAAGTTTGCAAAAACCTTGTGTAAAATTTTGTAAATATTGTGCAAAACTTCGTATTCATGCATACATCCATGTTTTCAAACATTTTTCCAAAATTTTGCACATTTTCAAAAATTTTGTAAAAACTTGCATATTTGTAAATATTTGTACAGTTTTTCCAAATCATAGTTGACATTTAAACTGGCCTGGAATTAAATTGGAAAATGGAGCTTGGTTAAGACCTTAATCCACCTAATTCTGAGAGGAACCTTATAGGGCTTAGGGTTAGGACTTTTCAGGTCTATTTGGGACTTAATTCCTTGAGTCCACTAGGCTATGAGCATATGTCATCTTGATAAGTCTAAGTAGAGCACTTAACAATGCACACATGACTCTTAGAGACAATGGTTTTGCTTGCACCAGCACTTTACACATAGCTCTCCACGGATGAGGTGGTGAGGAGGCAATTTCCTTTGGCTTGGGGTTGCATATGAGGGTAGTACTTCTAGGCAGAACCTCTCTTCTTCTTATAGTGAAGGAAGTGCGTCTCAACTTGGTTTGGTGATGGTGAAGTCTAAAGACAGGAGTTGTGGGTTGTAATAAAGCTTCAAAAGATGGATAGTCTACTGGCTCAAGAGGAAAATCTCCTAATGTATATATGCTGCACCATGTAGATATGTTGTACATATGCACATCAAAAAAATGTGCAAAGTAAGAAAAGCTCCAAAAAAGTGGTGGGTCTGATTGAAAATAAAATACCCAACGGAGTGTATATAGCCAAATAAAGCAAAGCTTATGTTACACATGACCATCTCATGAAGCTTGCAGCGGGAGACTCAACTACACTGGTTAGAGCTCCCAAGTATACATGGCTAAACTGGTCATGGTCCATTCTCTTCTCCCCCTCTTCTTGAGCCGGTTGTACTTGAACTTAGAAGGGATTACCTCGCTCCTAGAGGAAAGAGTTTATAGACTGAAGCATTAGAGTTACCTTGTTAAGGGGGGTTGTCTCTTTGTCATTTCTGAGGTGGGGAGATACATATCACTTACACAGTACAAGGAAAGATTCATGGTCATTAGAGTTTGTGTATGTAGACTTGTTCTGATCTGGTTTATTGGGGAGTCATGACCATAAATTGGTGGAACTTAGAGGCTATTGAGTTTTAAGCTTAAGTCCAAATAAGGTTCCGACAAATTAATAATCCAAAGGTCTGATTGAGCTCCATATTTCAATTTAATGAAGGAAAATTTAATAATCAACCTTGATTTCCCTTCTTTTTCTTTTTCTTTATCTTTCTGACTTCTTTTTCAAATAAGTGTTTGCTAAGGGACTAGTAAAAGTAAAGTATGGGGGTTGATGAATCCCCTTTCATCGCTCTTTATTCTTTTATTTTAGCTAAAAATCTTTGCAAAACACCATGTAGATTTTTGTAAATATAATAAATTATCAAACTGCATGCTTCATGTAAATAGCAATAATTAGCATGTTTTTGTGCAAAAATAAAAGAATAAATAAATAAAGAAAAAGAGGGAAATATTTAGAATAAATATTGAGTGACCTTAACCCAAGTGAGGGCCCAATATGGGCCTGATCGCCAAATAAAATAAGTAGAGAGAGATAGGGCCATTCATCCTTGTACACATTTCCTTCTTGGTGTATATATACTATTTTCATAAAATAAAAATATATATGTGTTTATCACAATTTGTATATATTTATAAAAATAAAATAAAAATAAAAATAAAATCATTTCTCTCTCCTACCCTTGTACATACCATGTACACATGTACCTATATCTATTTATTTTACACTTGTAAATAGACAATAAAAATAAAATAAAAATGATTTTATATCTAAAATTTTATGTTGTAAATAAATAAAATATAAAATTGGGATAATTATACAAATTTTTAAAAACTAATAAAAATAAAAATTGAAAATACCTATGTATTTATACCTGTATATAATATTATATTATGTATATAACATAATTTATTTTTCAAAAAAATAAATAAAAATCACTAAAAAATAATTTGAAAAATAATAAACATTTTTCATTTTGTAAATATTTTGAAATAAAATTATTTGCTATTTTTAACTTAATTTATAAATAATTTTTGGATATTGAATTCTGATTGGTCCATGGGGGATTGTTGACCCCCGGTCAACTCCCCCCTGGACCACATCTCCGCGGATCTTTGTTTCGACCCGACTTTGCCGAATTATTTCGCCGCGATCTGCCTTCCATTTCCTCAAACCCATGGCTCCGATTGTCGAGGGCAGACCCGTGATTCACACTTCATCTCTTCTTTAGGTATCCATGCCTCGATCAGCGCACCCGATTCCCATCTTCTCGGACCCCTACTCATATAAGAACTGACCTGGAGCTGCCATTTCATGCACCTTCGGCCATCATCTTCGTCCCGAGTGACCTCCGTCCTTCTCCTCGAGTGACAGTGAGCGTAGGGGGGTGTTGCAGCTAGAGTTTGAGCCATTTGCCCTAGGTCCGGCGACTAATCTCGCCGTGCTCCGCCACCGGCAAAGCCCGAGCCTCTGGAGGCATCGCTCCATCGAGGCGAAGATCCCCGAAGGACCAACACTTCCAGCACAGACGTTTGCATCCATCAGGTAGATTCTATACCATCTAGTTTCGTGTAGATTCTGACTTTTCGATTTCCGTCCGTGGACGTTCACCGGACCACCCCACACGCTCCAATCACCCATTTCGCCTTCGGACCACACCTTTACCTTTGCGAGACTCCTCTCCACGTTCTTCGCCCAGTCACTCCCCCTGGTTCGCCTCGGAACCTGGTATCGCCTCTCCTCCGCTGTTGCTCGCCGAAGAGCATCGCCCCACCTCCTACGTCCACCCACTTCACCCGCTAATGGGTTGAGGCACTTTACCCTCGACCCAGTGAGCTTCCTGTGCAGGTTTGAAGTCCAACGGACCTCATCTGGAGGTCCAAATATCGAAGAACAGGAGCTCTAGGTCTCCTTCATCGCCAGTGCACTCTGGTCACTCCCGACCTCATCGAATCCCACTAGCAGCTGCAGACCACCTTCAGCTTCGATTCGCCCATCATAGCAGCCTCGGAGGAGACGTCAGGCATGCGCAATGGCCGGAAGAACTTCGCCGACGACCAGTTCATCCAGAGGTCTCTCCCACCGTTCGATCAAGCTTCCCCTCCAGGTTTTATCTCCACCATCCATTCGTGGGGATCTAGAAGCCATTCGATCCATTTGAGGATCAGATCAGGAGTGTCCATCGCCGAAGGGGTACCAACTATCCACAACCGTCCAATCATGAGTGGATTCCCTTCAGCCGTTGGATCGTTAATAAAAGGGTAAATTTCACTTAGGCCCTGTTTGTTTTAGCATTTATTTCCTAGTCCTGTATGTATTTGTCGTAGTTGTTTTTAATTTGGATAAATTGCACTTTGGACCTTAGATTTTCAGATTTTGCATTTTAATCCCTCCGATTGTGGTGCACGTGCTTCGTCACGTGAGTTTTCTGGGATATTTGCATGTATGGGCTTGGTTTTAATGAATGTTATGGTTTGAAAGTTTAGTTTCAATATTTGCATTTATGCCCCTATGCATGCTAGATTAGAGCACGTGTCGAATTTTATGTGGAAATTGCATTGAGCCCAATATCTTTTTAGCGCGTGTTATAGTTAAGCCCCTGGAACTTGTTTTCTTTACATCTAGGTCCCTGTATGCTGTGCCTCTTTTATTAGTTGAATAAAATATCAAATCAACTCCAAATATCTTTAAATTTGGGCACGTGGCCCCTGCCACTGTGTAAAAATTTCAATAATTTTTTTGGGACAATTTTGTTTTGATTATCTATTTTTAAAAATTCAAAACCCATCATTTTTACTACTGTTTTAGTTTAAAAATCAACTAAAAATATTAAAAACTCTCCAAAAATTCTAAAAAAATTGTGGTGTGTTTGTTTTTGTATATTCTTGCTTCTATCCAAATTTTGTTGCATTTGGACTTATAAAAACACTAAAAATTGAAAACCCTAAAAACCTCATAAAAATCATTAAAAATTCTAAAAATTCAAAAAATGCAATTTCTTTTCCTGTAGTTTAGTTTTTAGTTGTAGTTTTTCATAAAATTATCTTCAGATTTTTAGAGGCTATTTTTATATTTTTAAATAGCCTTTCAAACCTGGTTGCACAATAGTTTCCATTTTTAGCTTTATTTCATTTTTATAAAATCAACTAAAAATCATAAAAATATGAGAAAATTACCAAAAACACTTAAAAAATTATAAAATCCAAAAACATTTTTATTGCAATTTTCTGACTTGTTTTTGTGTGTTAACTAATTAGTTGATTATGACTTGTTGGCTTTTCTTTATATTTTGTTCATAATTAAAAATCATTTTTTTTAAACTACAAAATCCACCAAAAACATTTTCTTCTTCTTTATTTGATTTTCTGACTACTTCATAGGCTTTTTAAGCCAATCTGTGCTTCCTAAGTTCGACCTTTGTCGCTATACCAGGTTAACTAAAATAGCGAGACCGCTATTTGGCTTTATTGACTGATTGATTTATTTGATGGTCTTGTTTTCTTGTTGAGTCCGACTCGAGGGGTTGAGGTCGCAATGACCCTTGATACATATCTCCCTTAGTCTCTCAGTTTTTTGGCTCATCATCAGGAAGCACGACTTGTAGTCATTTTTCATAATTTTTCTATTTATTATAATCGTTTTCTGACACATTTGTGTTTCACTTTCTGTGCAAGGAACCACCTGAGGACGCTTTTGTTTTGCTTTTGTAGTACCCGAACCTGAGGAGGAGTAGGACATCAGGAGAAAATAGTTATACTTTATAAAGCAGTTTTTTCTGCATAACTCTTATTATTGTAATATTTGTGGACTTGGTCACTCTTGTTGGACACTTGGACATTTCAGGGTCTGTTTCACTGAGTTCCGATGCACTCGGGGGACGTCACCGTGTTTTTCTCATGGTTTTGATTTCATCGCCATTCTTTCTATTTGGATCTCGAGGATTTAGCCCTGACACTTCGGATTTTTGTTGATTGTAACATAATCAGCTAATTCCCAATGCCTAATTGCTTATCTGTTCCTATTGATTGTAATTGGACCTACATAAAATAATCTGAAAAAGTTAGTCTAATTGGATACGAGACCACGCGACATGAGGAGTAACACACACTGCTAGTAGGACCCGTTGTGGCGGGCATCAAGTGACTCCCAAGATCGGACTCTGGTCTCTATTTGATTAGCAAACTATTATTCTTCACGATCAATAGAAATTGCTCGTCTAAGGATGATTTCCTTATGCATCATATAGTTAGTTTGTTTTCTGTCTTTAATTTATGCGCGGATCACCCATCATGTAGAGTGCTGGAGACGGGTACAAATTTCTATCTTCACATGCATCATTGTGTTTGATCGCGCATTGGCTTTTTTGACTTCCTCTGCTTGCTTTATTGGACTCAAAATAACTAAGGAAATCGAAAAATTCATTAGACGTTGTTTTTATCTTAAAAATGCCTAAAAAGTGAAAACAAATAAAATTGGGATTACTAATGCAAACTTGACCATAAAATACACTTCACTCAAAAATCTTTGTTTTGGGGAGAGTCACCCCTCATTGATTAATTTATATGCAGCGAGAGAGTGACCGAACACTAGTAGAACCATACATGAACTTCTTTTAGACTATTGGTCTTGTGGTTGGTTGTTCTCCTATGAGTACTTCACTAGGTAGCCGGTAATCGGTTTAGGACTTCCTTAGCAAAGTGCATAGATCGGGTAGCCGGTAAATGGTCTGCAATCCATACTTGTTGGTAAAAACAAACCGTGGGATTGGGCCAGTCTCATGGGAGCATCAGGTTCCTAACAACTCGCTTAATCACTATGATAGACGGATTAATCACCTAAATGAAATTGACAAGATTAAGGACCGATTTTTCACGATCATCAACTCTCGTGTTGAGTAGGTGAACTTGGGGTTTGACTTCTTATCTTGGTTGCATTCCAAATACCTCCCTCACTCCCCTATTTGTCTTATTTTACCTTCATTATCCTTCTCCATTCCATCTCATGATGATGGTTCACCCTTCACTCCAGCTGGATCTTGCAGCTTCTTCATTTCATTCCCATCATTCACGCCCCTTCTCTTGAGAGGCCAAAACTCCAATAGACCTTTCGTCTCAGTCTCTTTCTTCCTCTTCTCCATTCCCTCTTTCTACTAGGCATGTTGTACTTGAAGTCCACAGAGATCAGACTGAGTAGATAGGAGATCCGGGTGATTTCTTTGCTGGAATGTCATTGCATTCCACAAGCGATCACATTAAGCAGTTCCAAGCTTCAAACCACTTCTATATCGGGATGATGGATGAACAACCACATCAGGAAGCGCAGTCAGCTTCTGCATTGAATCCCTTCATTCTAGATTTAGAGATCATTCAGCTATTGCCCAAGTTCTTAGGCGAAGTGCACAAGGAGTCGTATCACCATCTTTCTGAGTTTAAGGAGTTTTCTGTGACCCATGTATATTGAGACGTCACTTTTGAAGAGCTGATATTGCATACCTTCCCATTTTCACTTCAGTGCAGAGCTATGAGTTGGCAAAATGATTGGGAAGGAAATTTTCTACGTGGGATGATTTACGCATAGAGTTCATACAAAGATTTTACCCCCAGCGTAGAGTAGATATGATGCGGTCTTTCATTATAAATTTTTTAGTAGACCCCCAGGAGCCATTGCATGATTCATGGTTGAGGTTTATTGACCTCTTGAAGATATTTCTGGATCATAGACTTTCAAGGACTGATGTTGTTCATATCTCCATGAGGACGATGACTGTGAAATAGATTGCATTGGTAGTTAAATCAAGTGGTGGTTCAGACCACAATTCGGACCTAGATTTACTTGAAACCATCTCGAGAGTACTTTCAGACAGTCCATCTTCACAAGATGCTTTGGTCGGAGTAGCACACGGGGGTGATACGGTACCAGTTAGGTGTGCTACACTTCATGAGGGCTCAACTAATACACACTAATAATAGGACATGGATTCTGTTGCAGTATAGATGATGGACGAGATGAATGCCACAATGTATTTTCAGATCTAGAGACTGATCGACTTCTCGTTGGTCTTGTAGTCGAAATTAGATTCAGTCCCGTACTTTTCAATTAAGGAGTCTTGGATATCAGATCTTCTGATATTCCAAGATAGGGAGGAGGAGCTTACGCTTCTTCAAAAGCCAGTCTATCCATTTCAATTTCCATGCCCAACTTAATCAGCTTCTACTTTTCAGAGGCACTTCTTTGATTCAGATGGATATCTTGATCCATCCCAGCAGCCAGGGCACGATGAGGGACACCATTTTGAGATGTCAGATGCAGACAATCCCATATTTGAGCCTGGTGTCCTCCATTTTGATGATATGGATATATTTCATGAGGACAAGATGTTAGTTAGCATTTCCACAGCTCGAGGATCAGTTTCAGACACTTCTTCTACTTCTGCAATGTTGACCAGTACCATTTACTGTTTCCAGATTGATCAAAGTCTGACTTCAGCGAATGAGACATTTTTGTGCGAGGAGGGGTACTTGATAGTGGCACAGATTCCCAGTTAGATTCAGATTCCTCTTTCTTAACCTATGATTTGGAATTACTCCCCGAGGGGATATCTGTGGGAGGATGGTGCCTGCTCTGTGTACTCGGTTTCAGTTCCTAGATGTGTATCCGATCTGTCGGATCTTGACACCGTGTCTTTTGGCACTTTTGATCTTGTTGAGTCTAAGTTTTCTCTCCTCGAAGACCCTCATGAGGATGAGCTGATCTTTGGGATATTCGATGATTTTACTAATTTCTCTACATTACCCGCATCGGATATTAGTCCTTTTAGCGATTATCTTGATCATGACCTTCCATACCTTTTTGAGATGGTGATTAACATGGAGGATTCCATGACTGATCCTTCTTTCTCCATGTTCGAATTCTTCAGCTCTACCCTTCCACTTCTTTCTGATCTTGAGCCGATGAATCCTTTTGTGCTACCGGTGACCGATTTTATTTTTCCATCTCTTTACTTGGCAGCAGACACTCGCTTGATTGTTATGTGGGTGTCATCGTATACACTGTTGACCTCATTGTTGTTCTCCTATCAAGACTACAACGATAGTACGGTATTCACCTCACAGATGCCATCCTGAACCTCGATACTACATTGTCCTAGCCTTTGCACCCATCTAGGGGTGTAAACTCTACAGCTGGCTGAGAGGCACCTCGACATTGCCCCCCTTGTATAGATCAAATTGTCCATATCACACATTCTTTGATCTAACACCCCATCTTCATCTTATGATTATGCTATACATAGGGTGTACTTACCTCTAAGTATAGGGGGTGTCAAACTTGTGATTATCTATTTGATTCTGTTTACATCTATTTTGATGTCTATAATTAGGGATATTTCACCCTATGTATAGGGAAGGTAAACCCTGTACATTCTAACCCGCAGTTTTCCCCTTGTGTACGCACTGCTATACTAAGGATTACTTGATCGTAAGTATAAGGAGATCAATGACCTCTATTCATATACATTCTTTTATTCGTCATTGTAGTATAGCATTCTTTCCCCTTCCCAATACAAAGCATGAGTTATGTCTTCCTTTTATTGCTCTTTGATCACTCTGAGGACATCGTTCGGGCTAAGTATAGGAGGGTGTCGTATATATTGTATATATATACTTTAGCCATATCTCGTACTTTGTGAGTGTGTAATAAATAAAATGGATAAAAAGGCACAAGATAAAAATCACAAATTTTTTAAAATTTTTCTTGCATATAAAAGTCTTTCTTGCACATACCTATTTGTAAAAATATTTTTGTAAAAACTATTTTTGTACAAATGCTTGCAAAAATGTTTTGACATGTAAAGTTCTTGTAAATATTTTTGGATCAAAACTATGTATATACTACAAAATTTTAAAAAATGTTTGAAAAAATAAAATTTGGCAAAAATCCATTTGTAAATATTTTGCAAAAATTCCCCTTCTTCCCTACATTTAAACATTTTTCACAAAATTTTGCATATTTTGAAAAAACTACACAAAAAGAGTTTTGTACATATCTTTTTGCATATTCTTCTGAATCGTAGTTTAAATTTAAACTAGTCTAGAATTAAATTGAAAAATAGAGCTTGATTAAGACCTTAATCCACCTAAACTTCAGAGGAACCTTATAGGATTTGGGGTTAAGCCTTTTCAGGTCCATTAGGGGCTTAATTGTTTGAGTCCACTATGCTATGTTCGCAAGTCATCTTAATTAAGTCGAACACTTAACAACACACTCATGACTCTTAGAGATAAAGGCTTTACTAGGACCAGTAACTTACGCATAGCTCCACACGGAGTACGTGATGACGAGGAAGAATCCATTGGCTTGGGGTAGCATACGAAGGGAGTACTTCTATATGGAACCTCTCCTCTTCCTTTAGGGATGGATGCACGCCTTAACTTGGTCTAGCGGTGATGATGTCTAAAGAGAGGACTTGTGGGTTTCAACAAAAGAGGGATAATCTACTGTCTCAAGAAGAAAAACTCCTTATGTATATGTTGCACCATGTATATATGTTGTACACATGCACATAAAAAAGTGTAAATTAAGAAAAACTCAAAAAGTGGACAGACCTGATTGAAAATAAAATGCCTGCCGGAGTGTGTATAGTCAATAAAATGAAGCTTATGTATTACACCTTCTCATCGCAAGCTTGCAGCGGGAGACTTAGATACACTGGTTGAGCTCCCAAGAATACGTGGCTACACTGGTCACGGTCCATTCTCTTCTTTCCCCTCTTCTTAAGTTGGTTGAACTTGAACTTTGAAGGGAATACCTCGCTCCTCGAGGAAAGAGCTGCTAGGCTAGGTAATTAGAGTTATCTTATTGAGGGAGGCTGCTTCTTTGTCATTTCTAATGTGGGGAGCTACATATCACTTACACAACACAAAGAAAGATGAATAGTCATTAGAGTCTGCGTATGTAAACTTGTTCTGACCTGGTTTATTGAGGAGTCTTGACCAAAGCATGGTAGAACTTAGAGGTTGTTGAGTCTTAAACCTATATCCCAATAAGGTTCTGAGAAACTAATAATCCAAAGGTGTGATTGGGTTCCATATTTCAATTTAATGAAGATAAGTTTAATAATCAACCTTGATTCCTTTTTCTCTTTAATATTCACTTCTTTTTCAAATAAGTGTTTGCAAAGGGACTAGCAAAGGTAAAGTATAGGGCAATGATGAATTCATGATTCTCACTCTTTATTGTTTTATTTTTGCTCTTTTTCTTGGCAAAACATCATGTGAATATATGTAAATATAATAATTTAGCAATTTACATGCTTTTGTTGATATTGCATAATTAGCATGTTTTTGGCTAAATAAAAGAATAACATGAAAGAAATAGGAATGATGTATTTAGAATAAAAACAGAGTGACCCAAACCAAAAGATGGTCAGGACTTGACCTGATCGCAAAAATAAAACAAGTAGAGAGAGATAGGGTTCACTTTGTGTTATACACATTACCTATATTTGCATATATTATTTATATATCTATTGTTGTAAAAGTAAAATTAAATTACTCTTTTTATACCCTTGTATGTAATTTTATAGATAATATAAAATAGAATAAAATCAGAAAAATAAAATAATAATAAAATCCCTAATTCCTTGTACAAAAGACATATGTATATATTACATTCCCTATTCATTATATACTCTTAATTAATTTATAAATATAATTTTTTTATACTACTAAAATTATGTTCTAAATAAATAAAATATAAAAATGATATTTATATAAAAATAATAAAATAAAAATACTTGTATAGAATACATTGGTATATTATACTTATATATTATATACATTATTTTATTTTTCATAAAAATAATTAAAAATCATAGAAAAATACTTTTAAAAATAACGAACATTTTTATTTTTACACTTTTTTTAATTCATTTGCTTTTTTTATTGAATTTTCAATTATTTTGTATATTCTTGCTCTCTGATTGGTCCAATTAGGATAATTGACCTCGGTCAAATCTCATTTCCACCTTGGTCAGACTTGATTCTGGCTCGCTGAACCTTTTTCTCCCTATTTCCCCACTCGACTCCAGCCACAATTCTCCTCAATTTTTGGACCCGAGATTGTCAGACATCGGTGATCCTCACGGATCCCTAGGACTATTCGGATCTCTTTAGGGTTTCGTGCTCCGTGCCAATCTTTCTAGGCCCCTAGAGTTCCCTATAAAGTCTCTCTTCTACTCCAAAGTTGAGTAGCTCATGCCTCGCCTCTTTCTTCACCCCTAGACATTTCTAGCCTAGTGACAATAGCGTGGAGGAGCCCTGGGAGCGTAGGTTGGTGGCTTAAAGACCGCAGTTCACCAGCATGGATCGAGATCTCCGTCGTGTACAACCTCTCTCGCCCGTCGCAACAGATCGAGGCCAAGACCCATCCACCCCCTTTGCCTGGAGTTTACACAACTGATGGTAACTTTAGGTATCATACTTTCCACATGTATTTCCATCTACGATCTGATCCTTCCATTTAGCACCATTGTTGGTCCCTCTGCTAGCTTCGTTTCACCCACGTATCCGCTCCAATCGACATACCATCTTTTACCACGACCTGATTATACTTAGACTTGCTCGTTCGGGTAGGATTAAGGCCGAGACCTCCCGCTCTCACTGTCGTCGGAGGTCGAGTACCATCCCCAGTCGCTTCACTCATCTTTATGCTCAAATATCTCCCTCTGGAGTTTCACGTTTGAGCGTAGATACCTTTGCAAGTGCTGGTTCATGTGAAGGAGCCCATTCGATCCTCCAACTTCTCAGGCAGAGCGGTTCCAGGCAACCATCCACCGTCATGTCCATCCGACCGTTCTTGCCTCCATCGAAGTAGCCCACTTGACGTGCAGAGCATCCCCGAGCTTACTGAACCCTTATTATCCTTCATCAGGCCGATAGATTCCCTTCCTCGCTCGATTGAAGGTCGCTTGGGGGTTGTTCTTCCAGCACCCTCATCCACATGAGTGTAGGTTTAAATGATTATCCCATTAATGGCTCTTTCGGCTAGTGGGAGATTGTTGGACATGTGAGCCCACGACGAGCCATTATGCAATAAATGTTATTGCAAATATCATTCCCTGATCTGAAATGAAGAATGGATAATTTGCATAATAGGTCCCTTAGTACAATTAGGGTTATGTACCATGGCCATCATAATGATCATACATCTGTTGATCCAACTGTTGAATCATAGAGGCTGGTGCTTGGATGAATATCTAAAAAGTTAGATTGATGACTCATCAAGCACCGTCAAATGATTGTTAAGAGCTGATCTCCAGCCTGAGTAGGATATGGCAATCCTTATCACTAAAGGCTGATATCTGACCGACATCTTGATGCAGGTCCTCTGCATAAGAATAGAGATTCAGAGGTGTTAGATTAGTTAGGTCAAGGAGTTGATTTAACGAGATCGAGATAACCAAAGTCCTATATCGTATGCTGTCACGATACTGGCACGCATCCTCTGACCAGAGACAGATGTGTTACTATATTTCTGAGTATGTACATTTGGCAGACCAATAGGTTGATGACCTAACCAAGGTCTATACACCGGCGTGCTGGTGTGCATATAAGGGCATATGATTAGTACGATCTCTCAAAGGGATCATACATGTTCATTTATTGAATCGGAAGGCATGAACTCACTCATGAGATATTGGGAAGAATCAAATTCCGTGTGCACGGTCGTCTCGCTTTGAAAGCTTGACTGAATTTGTAGGTTTGACATATAGTTTTAAGAAGTATATGATCAAGACCTAGGTATGATATACCCTTTTGGAAAGTGTATGATCGATACCGATTCCTAATGATCGAAAGAGAAACTTACTGATAGAACCCTGAAGTAGACAGTGTAAAGTTGATCCAATACTTCGGGTTTAGTCTGAGTCTTCAAGTATGCAGGATGAACAGGTATTGGGAATACCTGAGGGTGATGTGATCATAAACGATTGTATAACCATGACGCTTCCATTCCTAGGGAGTGATGAAACGGGTCTGGATTTTAGTGACTCCTCTCAGTAGAGAAGTAATCTGATCTTAGTCCAAATGTTGGACATTGATCTGAATGTGATTCAGATGCGATGAAAAGATTTGATTTGCCGTCTTGATTTAATCAAGCATCTATGGGAGGCCCGTGATCTGGATTTGAGATATGATCTCAATATCCAAGTCACTATACGTGGAATAATACAATCACCCTGTCCTTATCTCCAAGTATCTGCGGAGAAAGCGCATTATCCTTAAAAGAGTTCAGGATAATTTCATTGTTGACATGTGTATCGGAGCATTGTGAAAATGGATGATTAAATGTGATTTAATTATCATAAATAATATGAATTTGATTCATATTATAGAGAGAGTTATCTTAGATAATTAAATGTGATTTGATTATCAAATGAATAATATGAATGTGATTCATATTATTTGAGAACAAGAGAACATAGATCCAAGATGATTAAATGTGATTTAATTATCATGGATATGAATAATGTGGATAGCAATATCCATATTAGTTATATATATTATAAATGTGATTTATAATATAAAAGAGAGAGCTATTTGTAATTTACATATGTTAATTAAATGTTAATGTGAATTGGATTCACATTGGACATTGAATTGAAAATGTAATTTATATTTATTTTAGGTTGTGAATATGATTCACACTCAATGGAAAGATTGCAATGTCTACAAAATAATTGTGAATTATTTTTGTAGAATAATTTGCAACAAAAGTTGTTGCATAATCTTGGAGATTACAATATAGAGATGAGAGCCACCTTCCCTATATATGGAGTGGACGACCACCACTCCTATTAGGAAGGTGTGGCCATCCCCTCCTTCCAACATGTAAGGAGGCACTCTCTGTCCTATGATCTCCAAGAGATCTTGATTTAATTTGGTGATTGAATTATATTGATTTATCAATATATATTTAATCTAAATTAAATTAATTGTTGTTGGTTTTTACCAACACAAATCTTAGCCATTAAAAGAAACACAATCAATGAGAGACATTGGATTTGTGTTGTCCCATGGATTGAGATCCATGGATCCCAAAATATTATAAAAGGAGAGGCACCCCTTTTCTCTTCTTTACACAACACAATGCTTTAGAAGCACATCTCTCTCTCTATTTCTCTCTACACATCAATCCTCTCTCTTCCTCTAATGGCCGTCCACCATGGATGCCTTAGAGAGACTCTCCATCACCGTAGATCGTCATGCTGCCCAATCGTTTGCTCGTGGATCTCCGTCTCCTTCAGTGTGCCTCACTCGTGAAGAAGACGATGGATCTCGTGTGTCGAGATCAGGAGACTCACCTCTTGGATCATCAACATGGATTGCGAGAAGCACGCGGTTCATCCCCATGCTCGCAAGCGTCTCCTCCGTCGGATCAGACTTGAGATAGGAGGTCTCTTCGTTTAGAGACTCGATCGCAACCACACTTCAAGAGGTAATCCTATTACTTGTTTGTGTTTTAGATGAAACGATCTGAGAAGTGTTCTTGGATCATGTGGTTTCGTCGCATGATTTTTTTTTAATTTCCGCTGCATAGAACTACTAGTCCGACTGGTCGTTCTTCGTCGTATTCGATATGACGATCATGCTTCCGTGATGCGCTTAAGGATTATGCCATATCCTTCAGTTGGTATCAGAGCCTTAGGTTGGTAGTTTTGGATACGATCCATTAATCGAGGACGACTTGGATTCATTTGGATTTGCGAAAGTTTTCCTGCATTTCATTCTCGCATCTCTGTTTTGAGATTATTTTCAGCACTGTTTAAGTTGTTTAAACACAAAAATAATAATTGGATTTTGTTTACCATTAAATAAGGAAATCATAGGATCCGAGTTTACGTAATTTGGATTCCGTTTGCTCGAGATATGATTATTTTAGTGACATGTATCCACAGTTTCGGGGACTGCGAATCTCAACGTAATTAAAGAGTTAATTGCGCATTTGAAACGCCTTGAAATATGTGAAAATCATTAGATTCTGTTGTAAATCAAATTATCAAACTTTAGGAACTTACTTTGCTAACTTTTGATTTAAAGTTATTGAGATATGGTATTTTTAGTAAGTGAGGGTCACTGTTGGAAATACTTTCCTAATCAAGATCCTTGTGATTGTCATTTAATCAATTAGTGAAATTAAATTGTTTAATTTCATGGAATAATTGTGCATAAATATTTGTGAAATATTTGATGATAATTATTTCCTTAAATGATATTTCCTTAACCAATAATTGATTAGATGTGATCTAGATCACTAATTAGTTACATGATCTACATTCCAACAAATATGTTGCTTGAATAGGATTTAGGATTTGTTTAGAAAATCTCATTATAATGTTAATCAAAATTGTTTTGATTATATTATATGGTATAATTTCGGTTGAATAACCGATGATCATCTCAAATACAAAATGATCTATTTTGCTTTATCCTTTCCCGAGGTGGATATGGTGTCTAGCCGGAGAGCATTGGGGTAGCGGGTTGCAACGTATGTGGTCCGTCCCACTCTCGTCGGTACTGGCCATGACAACGGGTAGGGTTAGTATAATGCTTAAGAAATCATGATGTATTTCTAATTATTAAAATTCAAAATAATACGTATTTGAGATAATACCATGATTCAAGTAAAAATAAAGAATGTTTGTTGGATATTAATTGGATCATTAATATAATATGATTAGATTAATTGGAATCCAATTAAAATTAAGACACTTTATTACGAATAGAGATGTTATTTCCCTTGCAAGAATTAATCATAATGAATATGATTCATAATGATTTATTAGAATTTGAATATGATATGGAGGGATCACATAAGTGACATCCATGGTCTCCCGTCAAGGCGAAGGGTTCCGTTGCCAAGGATTGTATGTAGGAGACGTCTGTCTGAAGTGACAGCTCCTGTATGCAAGCACATCTAGATCGGGCTCTTTGCTTCTCGAAAGAGTGAGGTCGTATGCGTAGTGACCCCAATATCGGATCCTCATATTATTGGGGTGATATTGGATTGCGCATAGCGAGTACTATTCCTGTTGACAGTTGGTTCAATTAATGACGGGTCAACATCTCCTTAGGGGTGGTGGGCCCAGGTGTTAAAGACCGAATTGGGAATGCAAGTTGGACTTGCAAGGTGGAATGTGTTCCTGCTTCTTTTTATCCGAGTTGCAGATTCTCATATTATTGGGATGTAAAGAAGATAAGGAAGGAGATCCCAGATCTTGCTGAGATATGATGATAAGTATATCTCTTACATTGAAAGTGATCAAGGGAATGAACTTTCAGTGTTGACAAGGCAAGACAACATTGATATAAAAATTCCTAAATCAAAGTAAAATATGTATATATATAAATATATACACTTATACAAATATCTTATTTCAGATAATTCTTCATTAAACCCACTCAATGTTATACTCAATCATAACCAGTAAATTATCATGGATTGGGACTCATGATCCATATATTGTACTTGCAGTTGGACACATAATGTATGTGGTTGCAATGTGCAAGTTTCCTCATAATAATGAGCAATGACAATTAAATAGATAATAGGACTACAACCGAAGGGTTTGTATGTCTCTATAATATTGATCTCTCATCGGATGTACTTTGGAAGTGACATGTCGATTATGATCGCAATTGTCAAATGATCCTTATATAATCAATGAAGATATTCTGGCATACATATGTGCTCTTGACATTTATCTTGAATGATACGCTTCACTACATCATGCAGAATGGTATCTCTATTAGAGATGATGTATTCAAAATGTTTGAATTCCTACCTGAACCATTGTTTTAAGAGTCTAGATAGATGTAGGCATGATGAGTGTCATTATTCTACTGTCTATACTCTAGTCATTCCTGAAGCTTCATAATATTCATATTGTATGAATTTAATGAAGCATGTATAATATCGAAATGCTCTTACATTAAATTCTTTTTGAATTTAACATAAGAGATCCTTAGTCTTAAGCAATGGTTGTTTATAGATAAAGGGAGCGTAGTGGAAGCATGGGTCAGACCCAAGATGAGAGGCATAGTCAAAGAGTTGACTGTACTTCTATGACTTCCATATGACATCCAAAGAGTTGGATGAATGCCAATACTGCAATAAGTTGATGTGTTGATAGTATGACTATCAAGTCTGTTTTGAATCCTTAGAGAAGGACTCGAATAGAGCATCAGAATAATCTACATAAATAACTAATGTAAACTTGCTTACTGAATAAGATTAGGTCTTGTAATTGTATCTCAATCTTCTACAACACGTGCAATGGGTTGCATATGTTTTGGAAGACTAGAAAATTTGATATTAAGGCTTATAGTCATCTACATGGATATTGATGCAATTGTTGCAACAATCTCTATTGGATTGAAAGGCTTCATAATTTCATTGGGAGAGACCTTAGTCTTAGAGAATGTCTCTATGACCTAGATATTAGAATACACTCATTGTTTATGTTGGAAATAAACATAAATTCTGTAATAAATCTATCGTAAAGAGTTATGATGGATATATTTCAGATAGTAATATAAAATCTAGTGGACTCCACTAAATTAAAAAATTGATGAATGGTTCATTAACATTTCTAAATACTGAAATTAAACCTTAAGATCAATAGGAGGATGAAGATCATTTGACAATGATCTAGCATCAAGCCTTGGACATTTGTCTATTGATTTGATCAATAGACTAGTAAGAGATGAAACTTTAGAATGTCTAAAATTTCAAAACTTACATACTTATGAATATTGTATTCAAAGTAAAATGTCCAATACACCCATCTTAGAGAAAGGTGTAAGATGTCAAGGTATTCAAGATCTAATACATATTGATGTATGCGGATCATCTATATAAGAATAAACATTGTGAATATGTGATATCTATTAATGATTATTGGTGATACAA